>OX101752.1:195431708-196631708 GCA_944452675.1 Tachina lurida | reverse complement strand
AAGAAAAATATCACCAAATATAAAATAAATCGCTTAAATACAAAAAAAAATTACCAAAAGTAAAAAGGTCGCCAAAAACAGTAAAAAAATCCCAATAATCAAAAAGAAATCGCCAAAAAACAAGAAAAAAGAAACTACCAAAACAACAAAAAATAAATCGAAAAAAAAGGCCAAAAACAGAAAAAATCGCTAAAACGAAAAAAACTCCAAAAGTAAAAAATTGCCCATAACCGAAAAAAGTCGCCAAAAACCGAAAAAATCGCTAAAACTTAAAAACTACCTAAAAATCGCCAAAACGAAAGAAGGGTCAAAATTTCAAAATGAAAAAATATCGAAACCGATAATCGCTTAGAAGAAAAATATCACCAAAGATAAAATAAATCGCTTAAATACAAAAAAAAATTACCAAAAGTATAAAGGTCGCCAAAGAAACTAAAAAAAACGCCAGTAATCAAAACGAAATCGCCAAAAACCGGAAAGAAATCGCCAGAACGACAAAAAGTCGCCAAAACAAAGAATAAATCGAAAAATAGGCCAAAAACAGAAAAAATCGCTAAAACGAAAAAAACTCCAAAAGTATAAAATTGCCAATAACCGAAAAAAAATCACCAAAACTAAAAAAAAAATACCTAAAAAATCGCCAAAACGAAAGAAGGGCCGAAACAAAAAAAAACGCAAAAAAGGCCAAAACCAAAAAAATCGCCAAAACGAAAAAAAAACTAAAAAAGCGGCAATAAAAAAATCGCAAAACCCCAAAAAATCGCCTAAACGCAAAAAACGCCATAACTAAAAAAACTCAAAAACTAAAAATTTATTTTGCAAAAAAATCCAAAAATTGGAAAAAAATCGTCAAATCGAAAAAAGCGTCAATACTAAAAAAAATCTAAAAAAATCGCCAAAAACTAAAAAAAATCGAAACAAGCACCAAAACTGAAACTTAATCGGTGTAACTAAGAATATTGTCAAAAGTGAAAAAAAACAGGTAAGATATTCGATTAAATAGGCCAAAGTGTAGTATTATATATAATACCGCACAATAAATAACAAACAGCCACAACTCAAAATAATCAAACAGGTTACGATTTTTATAAACCAGTTAATTGAACAAATCACTAACGACTGCAACAATTTCAATTACAATACAATTATGCTTATTTTTATTTTATATACTTGCGTCATTTATGTACTGTCAACAGTTCTTTGCCACTATTCAGCATTTGAAATTTTTTCAGTTGTTACTGTTTATGATTTAGTGTGCGATATATAGTGTCCGAAGGGAACCCTTCCTGTGTGAGTCAAAGTATCACTTTACTGAATTTTTTTATATGTACTTAACAACGTTTTGGCCTCGCTGATTGTTAGCTGGCTTCCTCCATGAAGTACTTTGCAATAAAACTTTAGTTTCTATTGCCTTATTCGTAATTCAGTAAAACATTTTTCATCAAAAATACATTAAAATTAATTTTTGCCAGAAGTTCTTATAGATTCACGCGTTTTTTGTTGTTAATAATAAGCGCTTGATGACTTTGGCTAACACTTTTGCTGTTGTTTTTGTTATTGTTTGATATACTTTTATTAAAAATTTAAGAACTTCGTGATTTCTTAAGCGTGAGTCACTTATTAGTCACGTGTGAGTCACGTGTGAGTCACCTGTAATCGTGGTTGTATTTATACACAATAATGCTTTAAAAAAATAGTGTGCATGATTTTAACCAACTTTCTCAGGCTGGTGAACAAATCTTTTTTTTGGATAATTCGTATCTGAAGTTATTAAATACAAGGTAATTCATCAGGAGCGTGCGTGAGTAAAACTATCATGAACTTTTGCTTGTTTTTGTTGTTCTTATTGTGTATTACAAATTTCATATTCTCTTAACTAGTGAATAACGCATGAGTCACGTGTGAGTCACGCATGTGTCACGCGTGAACGTGGTTGCATTTAGATAAAATAAATGAAATGAATTTAAGAAATTATGTGTGTGATTTTAACCAATTTCCTCAGGCATGTTAAAAAATCTATTTTTGGATAATTCCTGAAGATATAGGAAAAATAATAATTACTTTATATGAGGGGTACCCCCGTTTCGCTACTCATATAGTGACAAAATTTTTTAGAACATGTAGTTTGTTCTAAGATTGTTAGCTGGCTTCCTTCATGAATTACTAAGCAATAAAACTTTAATTTCTATTGCCTTATTCATAATTCCGTAAAATATTTTTCACTCAAAATACATTAAAATTAATTATTGAGGGGTTAGCAGGATCCAGATATAAATAAATTATAATTTTTGATTATAAGTGTGTTAAATGTTATTAAAATAATTGTAAATAATTTATAAAACAAATTTTGTTAGAATTTTTTTTCTAACCCTGCAGAAAATTTGGTGACAATTGGTCCAAACGTACTCGTCCTATAACTGGACAAAATGTGGGCGTTATTAAAAGTACGGAGTAGTGTATGGTGAAAAAAGAAATATCGTTTAAATGGTGACATATTGACAATTTTCGTGATGTATCGCTTGATCTTGAGCCAATTTAATTCGGACTCGGTCTAGTATTGTAATAAACGGCACTGAACATGTTCGATGTGGTCGAATACAGGACCTATCAAATAGTGTAAATATAATGTTAATTCTCCCTTCAATGTGACTCTGGAACCAGTCCCGTAACTATACTTAAATATTAACGTAAGCTTAACTGGTACTTATACTTTTGAAATATGAGTGGCCCTGTGGTCGAGTGGGTAGTGTGCCAGCCTGTCATGCACGAGGTTGTCGGTTCGAATCTCAAAAAATTTTCAAATTAAAAATAAAATTTCATTGCATTTGTAACAATAAAAAAATGTATAAGCGTTAATTGTTCCAGTTAAATGTCGAAATGACATTTATAAATAATTTATATTATTATACATCGAATATATCCCTATGGAATAGTTCACTGACAAGTCACAAGGTGCATACAAAGTATCAATTAACCCCATCCTAGGCCATCCCCATGTAAAAGTGACTGGTCCGCTTCATAGGAAGTGTTAGAACTCGGACTTGTCCCTATCACTTGGGGACCGGTTACGTCACTAGTCGCGTGTCAGTTCCATTTCCTTCAGGGAAATAACACCTTTAATATTTTGTAAATAAATATTTATATAAGACTAGTAGAGAACTTTCTTTCTTCACTGTAGATACTATAAACTTTTACGTCTATAAAATCATTATTTCCTAATTTTGTTTTATAAAATAATTTACTATTTAACAAGTAAATATATACACACAGAAGTATTCATATTTGCCACAACATTTATTATTATTTTCATATCTAAAGAATCGCAAGTAATTTCCCACACACATATACTCGTATACACACACACACACACACACACTCACTTGTTTAGTATATAAATTTAAATAGAAGTAAACAATAACAAAGCTAATAAAAACATAAACAAAATTACTTTATAGTAAGTCAGTCGTTAGTTTGTGTATGTGTGTGTGTGTGTATGTGTGTGGGTGTGTGGGTGTGTGTATGTGTTTTTTGTGCAGTTTGTTAATATTTGCTGAATTAGAATTTAGTTTAAATAATTGTGTTTATATGTAAATATCTGTATCTATGAAGATAATTTGTGTTTATGTGCAAACAAATCTTGGCCAATGTTTGTACTAATATATAAAATATTTTCTTAACATAAATTTAGTTAATTAAAGTACGAGTATGACATTAAAAAAATAAAGGACTATATACACATACATACATACGTATTCGCATACATTATAGCAGCACTGTGGCGTATGATTATAAAAACAATTCATACATTCAAATGTTAATCATACTATTGCATATCTTGTTGTACATATTATTGTCGTTTGTACCTATACTATGCAATAAATTGCACAATATTTTCAAAAAAAAAAAAAATATTGCCCCATTTCGCTGACAGTGAAAAAGTAAACAACATTGAACAATGTTGCTACCACATTACACAATTGTCTTCATTGTACAATAAAAATCAAAAGTCTTTTGATATTTGCCAATATATTGTGCCACGTTCGAATATGACATATGCATTGGCGATATTATTGTACAATACAAAGAACTGCACAATTATATTGCAAGTGGGTAGGGGACGCTTAAGAAAATCAAAAATAAAAATGCTTATTAAGCAGATAGAGCATATTTCAGCAATTCTATTTAAATATCACTTTATATTTTAAAGTCGTTTTTCATTGAAAAATTTTTTATTTAAATGGAATTTGTGAAATGGGCTCAGTGTCTTAATTATTTGAAATTTATTCCCATATTCTTATAGCACAATATTTAAAACAATTGAAACGAGGCGATCCCAAATTTAGCCAATATGGCGTATAGATCAGAGAATGACAAACGTATCGTTCTACATACTCTTTTGTATTGGCCATCAAACGGACTATGAATGTGTACAGCTAAAAATTAAAAACCACACTCATATGCAAACACACGCAATAATTTAAAACCGAAAACGTATAACTATAAACATCCAACGACTGCGTTTATACAGATTTTTTTTAAATTGCGCAGCACAAGCAACTTAAGCTAAAATGTATGTACGCATGAGTATAAAAATATTCCGACTATTAATCGGCTACACATGCCTAGTTTAGGTTAGCAGGCTGCTGGTAAAGAAATGCAAAACCTAGGAGTCCACTTCACTTAGGTTCATTACGATGATCCCTTTCTGCTATCTATTCTTATAATTGTTAGGTACATGTGTACATGCCTATATACAGGGCTATTTTATTTTCGCACACATAAAGCATGTTTTCCAACAGCTACACTCACACACCCACGCATTTTTCATTCCATTTTATATAGACAAATTTCTATATATATGGTGGCGAATGTTGAATAAATATTCCGAGTAACATGCGTATATTTTTTTGTCCGATTAAATATCCATAGCCTGAGTATAAGCATACACTGAGTAAAAGTATGAGGGAGAGTAAATGCGCTTGATACGCATGAGCCATTTTATTTATAGTTGTGGCGTATTTTATATTTTCTTATAAAGTCTCTAGGTGCTTGATAGAAAATATGTGAGCATACGAATTGTTTGCGCTACAATTATGAGTATAGGCAGTTATAAGAATTAAGACTATTATATTGTTTTGTAAGTACTCAATGTCCTTCTCTGGTATAGATGGTGTTGATAATTTGAAAAACAAAATAGCTACTTTGGCACTTTTAAGGCTGCCACCTCATAAGCCTAAAATACCTACGCTACTTTTACGGGCATCTATAAAACATGCTGTAATTTCTATAAGGCAGTATTCTGCATGCTTCGCCTATTTTATGACTGCAAACACTATAGTTTGATAACTACCAACTTCTTCTAGCCCGAATTGTATGCCATGGACACCCACAGCTTAAAGGTTTAGCAGGATTGCATCGATTGGTTTCTCAAATGAATAAAACATTTGGATGATATTTTACACAAACTTTATTTTATTTAAATTTAAATATATGAAGCATTTAAAAAATTTAAATACCTTTTAATCGCTTTACATAGGGCCCAAACACAATAATTAAACGGATTAAATAAATAATAGTGCCGTGATCTATGAAAGTATTCACTTAAAGTGCATAAAATTATACATCACTTGTATTGACGCGTTAGAATTGAACACTGGGAGAGAAAATTGAAGAAATAAGCGTAAAAAAGCTAAAAACCGACTGAATTTTTTTTTCTGAGAGGGTGTAGCTTGTAATTAGTCCCATGGTGAAAAAAAGTGGGCGAAGACACTCCCATAACAGTTTTTATTCGATTTTTTGATATTTTATTTATTCGATTAATACGAAACTTCCCCAAAACGGGACTCTCGTAACGACACAATCTAGAATTTGAAAAAATGGGCGGAGCCACACCCAATACTACTATTATATTTCACATTCTTCTATATGACCGATTTTTATGAAACTTGACACACGCCCTGAGCTAAAAAATATACAATCCTGAATACAAAAAAGTGGGGGGGTGACACGCCCATTACAATTAAATTTCATAGTTCACATGCTTCTAATGGGTGTTTTTTATTGAGGTATAGAACTTTAAGTTGGCATCACTTTTTTAACTGGCGGCCATTTTGTCAGCTGTCAAGTGATTAATATTTAGTTTGGTTTGCCATTTCATCATGAACAGGTTGACAAAAGAACAACGCTTGCAAATCGTGCAAATTTATTTCGAAAATAATGGTTCAGTTCGCGAAGTTTACCGCAAGCTCCGTCCATTTTATGGTCGACATAATCGTCCATCAGAGCAATTAATTCGATTAACCATGGATCGTTTTCGCACTACGTTTACTCTATGTGATAATACGCATCCGCAGAGACGTCGAACAGTGCGCACCGAAGAAACAATTGCCGCTGTAGAGCAAAGTGTTGAAGAGGACCCGAATGAATCGATTCGCCACCGTGCACAGCAATTGGAGCTTTGTCCATCAACTTTATGGAAGATTTTGAAGATTTTGAATGTGGATGAGTTGTGGTTCCAACAAGATGGCGCTACATGCCACACAGCGCACGTCACAATCGATTTATTGAAGGAAACATTCGATGAGCGCATAATTTCGCGGAATGGACCTGTCAATTGGCCACCAAGATCGTGTGATTTGACACCATTGGATTATTTTCTTTGGGGATATGTGAAGTCGCTCGTCTACGCCAACAAACCAGAAACGTTAGGGGACTTGGAAGCCAACATTCGTGGCGTTATTGCCAACATACGGCCCCATATGCTCGAAAAAGTGGTTGAAAATTGGACCTGTAGAATTGGCTTTATTCGAGCCAGCCGCGGCGGCCACATGCCCGAAATCATATTTAAACATTAATGGCATAAAATTATCCTTCCAATAAAGCCAAATTGATGGACATTAAAACGATTTTCTTGTGTTTTATTTCAATTCGAAGTTCTATACCTCTAAAAAAATACCCTGTACTTTATCTCTTTTTACAAAGCTTAACACACACCCTGAGCAGCTCTAAAATATACTCAATCTTGCATATAAAAAATGGGCGGAGCTACGCCCATTAAAATTTCACGTACTTCTTCTTAACCAACAGAATTAAAAAAAAAAAATTTTTAAGATTTTACTTCCAGTTTTTTTTCAAACATTTTCTATCAGATATTTGCATTGAAGTCGGTTTTTTTGTGCAGAATTATTAATGTTTATATTAGAAGTTCAAAAAAAAAGTATTGATATTCTCAGTTTAAGTGGCCATAAAGTTATTGTTTGGACTCAATTAAACAAAGACTTTAATTTTATTTTAAGGTTTTAACAAACAAGCGTTATTTTAGAAAAGTTTATGCCGCACATCCTTGAGCGCCAGAAGTAAGTATAGACTCACGGATTTTTTTCTGTGAATAAAAAGCGCTTAATGACTTTCGCTTTAATACTTTAATTGCTGTTGTTTTTGTTATTGTTTGATATGCTTTTGTTAAAAATTTAAAAACTTCGAGATTTTTTAGGCGTGAGTCACTTATTAGTCACGTGTGACTCACGTGCGAGTCACTTATAATTGTGGTTATATTTATACATAATAATGCTTTAAAAAAATAGTGTGTGTGACTTTAATCAACTTTCTCAGGCTGGTTAAAAATTTTTTTTTTTTGGATAATTCGTATCTGAAGTTATTAAATGGCAGGCAATTCATCAGGAGCGTGCGTAAGTAAAAACTTCATGAAGTTTTGCTTGTTTTTATTGTTGTTGTTGTGTGTTAGAAATGTCAGGATTTTTTAAGAGTGAGTCACGCATTAGTCACGTGTGAGTCACGCATGTGTCACGTGTGAGTCACGCATTAGTCACGTGTGAGTCACGCTTGATCATGGTTATGTTTATATCAAATAATGATTTTAAACAATTATGCGTGTGATTTGAACCAATTTTCTCAGGCATGTTAAAAAATATATAGCGGAAAAATAATAAATACTTTGTATGAGGGGTACCCGTTTCGCTACTCATATAGCGACAAGATTATTTAGAACATACATATGTATATATAGTTTGCTCTAAGAGCTGCCCATAAAAAATTTTGTGAACCTCACTATTGTAATTGTGGAGATATGAATTGATTTGAGAAGAAAGGGCCTTGGGCGCCACAGTGCACTCACTGTCTTACGATTAATTAAAGAAAATTTAAAATATTTTGTAATTGAATCCAGGAGATACAAATAACTACTTAATGCTCTAATTAACAAATATACAAAGAGCTGTCACAGAACAACCAGCTGAAGAAGTTGAAAATCGCAATGTTCTTGCGAAAGGTATCGTACTCGTATCCAATGCCTTCCTTCTCTATTGGGAAATCATTCATTAACCTCCAATTGTTGCAATTATTTATGCACCAACTTCCTAACGACTCTTTTAGTAAACGAATTACCAATGGAATCCTTTTGTTAATAAATTTTCCTCTCTTTAGTTTTAGTAGCTCTCAGATCAGCACTCATCTGTAATTGCCGTGACATTTTGATGGATTTTTTTCCCCCAGCTGCTCTTTCATAAAATACTCCTTATAAGCTGATATGTGAAGACTAGTTAGTGGGGGTTTTGTTTCATAGTTTCATACAAAATATAAATTTCCTTGGCTGCATGCTGCTGTGTTGCATTATTTTGAAGTTTATTTCCAGCTCTTGACTTATACGTTTCTTACATACGAGTACCACAGCAAAAATGTTGTTGGTTCTTAATTTAAGTTAAGCATTATTTCCTTACCAACTCAGAGGAAAGTATTTAGTGTTAATGTTATTTTTTTCATTGGAATTACTACAAATTTAATTTCTATTCTTTTGGAGAGAAAATTTGGTAACTAAGTATTGCTAATGGAACAGGGTAAAGCATAAAGGTTGCTTGGTTGCAACAACTCTATTATCTTGTGTGAAATTAAACTATGGTGGGAGCAAAAATATCATATGACAAAATTAAACAAGGTTTTTTATATAATTTCTTTACTCGGTATGGCAGGTTGCTTAAGTTGAAAAAAAAACAATTGTAAATTCACAAGACTGGTTGTATCGTTTAAGGTTGTATTTGAAAACTTAGTTAATCACTTGAGCTTGATTTTGTGGTTTTTCTAGGATACTATTTTAAAGCTTCAAGAATTATTTCCTATTGCTATAATTTTATTTATAAGAGCAGAAATAAGGTAAGATTTCGCTCAAGGCATATTTTTGAATTAAGAAATCATATTGACGCCCTTATATACATTTTTAGCTTAACTCGACTTGAGCACTTATTATTTTTATGCACGAAATGTAAACCTAATTGCATACGTATATGTTTGTGTGTGTGTTGTGTGTGGGTGTGTGTGTGTGTATGTATGTGTGTGTGCTGAGATGCGTATATTTTTGCGTCAAAAGTTTAAAATTTTCCACATATGCTTGTTAAATGTGTATTCAGCTGTCTGGTTGAATGGATGACTGACTTTTCGTTGAGGGAATATAACCGCGCTTTTTTTTCCTGCATATGCATCTCTTCCTTTTGTTAGAGAATTTCATAGTGCTCATTTAGGAAATTGCTTACAAGCAGAAACACTAAACAGCGAAAATATTATAAAAAAAATACCTGCATTTCGCTAAAAACTTAATTCACTTTTATTTAATATTGGTAGGGGGAAAGTATCATTTCTGTACAACAAACTAATAAAATACTCGTATACCTCATAAAAAATATTTTAAATTTCATTAAGCATAAGATCAAATTTCGGGCTTGAAATCAAAGCAGTTCTGAGTACAAGTTAAAAAAAAAACTGTGTCCCAGTCGCTGAATAGGTTTATAATTCTGTTAGATTATTCCAGTAAGAGAATATGTTCTACACAATTATTCGCAGCATACCAGGGTTCGAAGTCACAGCACTTCACTAAACATAAGCCTCCATATTTATAAAAAAAAATTAAATTAAGAAACTTCTGTATAAAAAATTTTAAATAACATACATTTTAAACTCATTTTAAACAATTTAAAATTGAATCAATCACTCGAATAAATTTAAAATCGTATAAGATTATACGATTAATCCAACAATTTTTACAAAAAATCATGGACAACAGTAATGGAATAAATTTAAAAGTTTAATCGGTTATTTATTTAAACGAATAAATTTTAAATATTAATCGATTATTTGACTAATATTAATCGATTATGTGAGTGATCAAATAAGTTTAAAATTTTGTTTAACTCTCCATTAATTGATTTATAACTGCATTCGATTATTAGGTGCGCACCAGGGTTCGAGTTTAAAGTACTTCGATTAAAAATTAAAAAAAAAATTACAATTGAATCAATCACTCGAGTAAACGAATAAATAAAAGCATATTCGATTATACGATTAATCCAACAATTACAAAAAAAAAACATAGATAATAGTAATCGAATAAATTTAAAAGTTTGTTGGATTATTTATTTAAACGAATAAATTTTAAATATTAATCGATTATTTTACTAATAATCTAAATAATATAAGCTAAATAATCGCCTAATATTTAATTATATTAATAATTAAGTGAAAAAAAATCACATTAAAATTTTGTTCAACTTATATTAATCGATTAGATTACATAAATTAACAATTAATTTTGCGACTTATCATTTATATTAAAAATTTTTTGCATAAACAAATAAGTTTGAAATTTTGTTCAACTTTTCAATTAATCGATTAAATTGCCAATATTAAGAACTTAATTTGCTACTTATCAAATATCTTTAAAAATGTATTAAATCATAGGATTAATCGATTAAACTTTACATGTTAATCGCCAGAAATTAATCGATTATATAAGTGGTCGAATAGGTTTAAAATTTTGTTTAACTCTCGATTACTCGATTTATTAATGCATTCGATTATTCGGTGCGCACCAGGGTTCGAGTTTAAGGTACTTCGATTAAAAATATAAATTTACAATTGAACCAATCACTCGAGTAATCGAATAAATTAAAAAAGCATAATCGATTATATCATTAATCCAACAATTTAAAAAGAAGCTATAGATAGTAGTAATCGAATAAATCTAAAAGTTGGTTGTATTATTTATTTAAAAGCATAAATTTTAAATATTAACAGATTATTCGACAAATAATCAAAATAATCGATGAATTATATTAATATTTTGTTCAACTGATATTGATCGATTAAATATCAAATATTAACAATTAATTCTGTGATTTATCAAATATGTATATCTAAAATTTGTAAAGTGAACAAATAAGTTTGAAATTTGGTTCAACTGTTCGATTAATCGATTCAATTTCAAATATTAAGAATCAGTTTTGTGACTAAGCATATATCTTAAAAAATTTGTTAAATCATTGCGTTAATCGATTAAATTTTACATATTAATCGCTAGAAATTAATCGATTATAATGAGTGGTCGAATAAGTTTAAAATTTTGTTCGATTCTTCCATCAATCGATTATTCGGTGCGCACCAGGGTTCGAGTTTAAAGTACTTCGATTAAAAATTGAAGGAAACTCATTCACTTAATATAAAAAATTTAAAATTGAATCAATCACTCGAGTAAACGAATAAATAAAAAGCATATTCGATTATACGATTAATCTAACAATTACAAAAAAGCTATAGATAATATTAATCGAATAAATTTAAAAGTTTGTTGGATTACTTATTTAAATGAATACATTTTAAACATTAATCGATTATTCTACTAATAATCTAAATAATCGCCTAATATTTAATGATATTAATATTTTTTTTTTAATTTTATTTGTTGTTAATTAATCGATTAAGTGAAAAAATCACATTAAAATTTTGTTCAACTGATATTAATCGATTAAGTATTAAATATTAACAATTAATTTTGTGATTTATCAAATATATTTAAAATTTGTAGAGTGAACAAATAAGTTTTAAATTTGATTGAATTAAGTTTTACATATTAATCGCTAGAAATTAATCGATTATATGAGTGGTCGAATAAGAGTAAAGTTTTGTTCGATTCTTCCATTAATCGATTTTTTACTGCATTCGATTATTCGGTACGCACCAGGGTTCGAGTTCAAAGCACATCGATTAAAAATTTAAGGCAACTCATTTAATTAATATAAAAAATTTACAATTGAATCAATCACTCGATTAGACGAATAAATTAAAAAGTATATTCGACTAAACGATTAATCCAACAATAGTAAAAAAAGCATAGATAATAGTAGATCAAATAAATTTAACAGTTGGTTGGATTACTTATTTAAACGAATAAACTTTAAACATTAATCGATTATTCGACAAATAATATAAGCTAAATAATCGATTAATAATTAATTACATTAATATTTTTTATTTATTTCATTTGTTATTAATTAATCGACTAAATTTTGTATATCAACTAATATAAATTAATCGAGTTTTCTAGTGAAAAATCAGATTAAAAATGTGTTCAACTAATCGATTAATCGACTAGGGAGCAATTCATGTTTAGACTGTATTACAGAAACCCAAATTACCAGAAGCTTTTAAAATACGCTAATTTTATTAAAATTTACTCCAAGAGTCCTTGTCAAATCCATTTTCTAAATTCTTTTACTTATTTTGTTGTTTATTTTAACACAAAGAATATTTAACAACTATACCAACGTAAAGGTTTGTGTATTATATGTGATGCAAACATACTTTTAACGTTGCCTTGAAATATTTTTCATTTTAATATCCAACAGAAATTACTTTTTCCCATAATTTTTGGGAAACAAAAAATATGTCCCCCATTTTCTTTTATTTATTTATTTTATTTTTTTATTTTAATTTCTTGCTTAAAAGTGCACATTAATTGTATTTAAAGAAGGATTTCACTACTGCTGTGTATTTGTGAGTGCATGTCTGTGTGTGTAGGTATATGGGTGTTTGCACATCTTTCTATGCTGCTTTATTAACAAATGCATATAAATGAAAATAAAATAAATTAAAGCCAAAATTTAATTTATTAGTTTTTAACGTACAACAAAAACGCTTTGTTGATTCCCCCTTTTTTATTGAAATGGCAGCAACAGAAAAGAAAACAAATTAACTTAAAAATAAAAGAGAGCTAGAGGTACCTTCATTCACATGTATGTATGTGTATATGTATGACGTAAGCACATGCATACATATGTACATGTGTGTGTGTATGTATGCTATTTTTTATTTTTTTACTCATTTTAAAATCCATATAAACCCGAAGAATTCGTAACATTTTCACCATCATATGCGAAAGTTGCAGTTGCCATGTTACCCTGCTGCCGTTTTATTATTTCTATGGTTTTTCTATTTGTGAAATTACAAAAATTCCTTGATGAAATGAAACTCAGGCAGCAAAGAGAAGAAAACTTGCTGCAGCAACCAACAACTACAACAATAACAATGAGGAAATTGTAAAAGAGAACTTAAACTTCAAAGTGAATGCATATTTATTCTTTGTATTATCATATTATTTGTCAGTTCTTATAGTTTTTTCTTTAAATATCATAGTTATCTTAACCAACAGAGCACAGCACAGTGGGTCCATTTTAGGCATAAGCTTTTCTAATAAGAAAAGTTTAACAGCACACAAAAAATTAAATATTATCATTCTCCCATACATACATTTGTTTAATATATATTCAACTTCAAAAAAGCTTGATATTTAAAAGCTTGAAAATTTTTATAAAAAATATTTTAAACAAACCATTAAAATTGTTTATCTAAATTAATTAAAGGATCATTTAGAGCAGCTACGTCCAAGCACACATACACTGATATTTGCATTTGAGGTAAACAGCTTTGACAGCTCTTAAATTTGTTTTTATTTCTTTGCAAAGTAAGAGCAAGCATTGGTGTCTGATGTGTTGTTGTTGTGGATGTTGTACTCTCGTCGGTGTGAAAGCACAAAAAGCTCTTTATAAAAGTTTGCACATTGTGCATATGGTTTGGACGTAGCTGATTTATAGCCTTATTTTGGATTTTATCGTAAGCGACAAAAATTAAAGTTTTCAGGAGAAGGTTTTTTAAAATATTGGAATATCGAGTCTTATTTTCGATTTTATCATAAGCGACCTGTTATCGAAAATAGACTATTTCATTGTAATTTAAATTTTATGGGCCCACCCATAGAATTATCAAAATGCTTAAATTGTTGCTAATTTTTAAAATACGGGCTGTAAAATTTTATCGTAGCTACAAAATTTTAATTTCAATAAAAAAGTATATTTTGGATAAAATCGAAAATAAGTATCAAATTTTTCTCTTTGATTTAGTCGCCAAAATGGAAAAAGTCGACAAAAAACAAAAAAATCTCCAAAAACCGAAAAAATCGCTTAAATTAAAAAACAACAGAAAAAATTTTAAAAATCGAAAAAATCGCTTAAAACGAAAAAAAAGGTGCCAAAAAAAAAAAAGCAAATCGCTCAAACTAAAAAACAACCGAAAAAAATTTATAAAAACCGAAATAATCGCCAAAAATAAAAAACTCCAAAGCAAATAAAATCGCTAAAACTAAAAATATAAGAAAAGGAAATAACTAAAGCAGAAAAAATCGCCAAAACGAATAAAACACCCAAACTAACCAAAATCGCTTAAACTAAAAAAACAACCGAAAAAACTGGCTAAAACCGAAAAAAGCACTTAAAACGTAGAAAAAGCGCCAAAACTAAAAAATCGCTTAAACTAAACAACCGAAAAAATGGTTTAGCCATTTGCCGAAAAAATCGGCAAAACGAAATAACTAAACAAAATCGCTCAAACTAAAAAACAACCGCAAAAATTTATAAAAACCGAAATAATAGCCAAAAAGAAAAAACTCCAAAGCAAATAAAATCGCTAAAACTAAAAAAATAAGCAAGAGAAAATGGCTAAAAGCCGAAAAAATCGCCAAAACGAATAGAACACCCAAACTAACCAAAATCGCTTAAACTAAAAAAAACCGAAAAAACTGGCTAAAACCGAAAAAAGCACTTAAAACGTAAAAAAAGCGCCAAAACTAAAAAATCGCTTAATTAAACTAAACAACCGAAAAAATTGCTAAAAACCGAAAAAATCGCTTAAAACGAAATAACTAAACAAAATCGCTAAAACTAAACAACAACCGAAAAAAACAGCTAAAAACCGAAAAAATCGCTTAAAACGAAAAAAACGCCAAAACTAAAAAAATCGCTTAATTAAACTAAACAACCGAAAAAAATAGCTAAAAACTGAAAAAATCGCTTAAAACAAAAAAAAAACGCCAAAACTAAAAAAATCGCTAAAAGTAAATAACATTCGAAAAAACTGGCTAAAACCGAAAAAAGCGCTTAAAAGACGAAAAAAAAGCGCCAAAAATAAAAAATATACTTAAACTAAGAAACAACCCAATAGCTAAAAACCGAAAAAAGTCGGCAAAACGAAAAGACTAAACAAAATCGCTCAAACAAACAAAAAAGCAACCGAAAAAAATTGCTAAAAACCGAAAAAATCGCCAAAACGAAAAAACGCCAAAACCAAACAAAATCGCTTAAACTAAACAACAACCGAAAAAATGGCTAAAATCCGAAAAAAATCGCTTAAAAGGGAAAAAACGCCATAACTAAAAAAAATCGCTTAAAGTAAAAATCATCCGAAAAAACTCGCTAAAACCGAAAAAAGCGCTTAAAGGGAAAAAAAGCGCCAAAAATAAAAAAAAATCGCTTAAACTAAAAAACAACCGAAAAAATAGCCAAAACAAAACTAAAAAAAAACGTTGAACTATAAACTTGACAATTTAAATTGGTTGGATTAACCTACGAAGTTGTTTTCTTTTTAAGACAAGATATATCGGGAAGTGGCAGCACAAGCTGCATATAGAATTGCTCAGCATTTAAAAGAATGAAAAGTGAATAAATATTAAATCAAAAAAAAACGGAATATCGTTCGCTTTCGATGCCTCTATTCCAACTATTTTGTTCAATTTCAGTACTGATCATACCTGCAGATATCAGAAGCAATCGTCCCATTGTCTCACAGGTAAATAGTGTTAACGAGCAAGAAATTACTAAAATACTAAACTCACATTCTTACCGAAATAAAATTAATTTTATTGTATTTCTGGTGGAAGGAAAAAGAAAATAAACTTTTCTTTCCCATTTGTATATGAGTTTATTCTTCTTTCTTTTCTCTACAAAAATAGTGCGATTTGTTTTAACTCTGAAAGCAATTAAAAAACTTCTTAGTTTCGTTTGTTTGGTAATTTAATTACAATTTTAAGAATACACAAATACTTGCAACACACACTAGCAATTTTAATTTTTTTTTATTCAAACACATGTTTAATAAGCTTTTTATTTATAAAATACAAGTGAAAAAATATTTCCTTTGAAACATTGGGCGGTTTGTTGCTTGACTCTCACAAAATTAAATACTTTTGAGAGAAGAGCATAAAAGGTAAGGACGAGTAATCAGGAATATTAAATAAAGCTGCTTATTAAAATTCAAAAATCCTTGTTCAAGGTTTGTGTGTGTGCTTATGAAATACTTCCTTTCTGTTATTTAATTTGATTGCGATTTGTATTTGTGTTTTAAGTTTACTTAAGAAGAAGTATTTTTCTGTTTGTTTGCTTGAATCTCTTTTAAGATGGCAAAAATAAACAAAAACCTGTAGAATTATATAATTAGCAAAAATGTATTTATACAGTCTGTAAATTGTACCAAATTACACATATGATTATTTTAACAAAGATTAAGTACAAGGATTTCGAAATACCACACTGGTGCTTAATCCAGCCATGGCAACATCTTACAGCATTAACTTCAACGAGCTTTTTTTAAAGGCAGAGCTTTCAATAATATACCGCAGATATAATTGGAAAATAGAAGTTCATGCTAGCTCAGGTATTACATATCGCTCATTTATTGCAATAAAGTCGTATCTCAAAAATTGTGTTTTGATGTAGAATTAATATTGTGCAAACTAAGAGAAAAAGCTTCATTCCAGATATTATTATTTTATTAATGAAATTTGTCATTAATAACGAGCTAATGAATCACTTCACAGTAGAGATGGGCGCGTGTTGAATTTTCCAACACGACACGACACGAATACGAATAGTACGAAACACGCACGCGAAAACTTTTGTCAACACGATACTGCACAGTACGCACGAAATAGTATTCGTATGGCATTGAAGATCAGAAAATTTACCACCGCTGGCTGATAAGCTTTAAGCTTCAGAGGCGCATATAATATTTACAAATATGCTGGTATTGTGTGTTTGACGATACATTCTTACATATTTTAAATCTAAAATTGTATCGTGTTTTACGTGTCAATTTTGCTCAACACGAAACGACTGGAGCACGCACGAAATCAGTTTTTTTGTCACGAACACTTCGTGACAAGACGTACATGTTCTTGTCGCGCATCTCTACTTCACAGCACCAAAGAAACATCTTTCATAAAGTCTAATATAAAGAATCGAGTATTTTTAAGCAAGATCATTGAATGTTTATTTAATTGCAAAGACAAGGGATGTCATTGATAATTGAAAACAATATCACCCAAATGGCCGATATGTCAATTTCTGCAGGAGCATATTCATTTTCATGAAATTTTCTATCACATTTGCGGCTGTACGTGATCGTGATAATTTCACGAATTCCATCTTTGGGGTCTTAAATTGTTTATAATGCAAAAGAAAAAAGTTTTAAGGCATTTAATCACAATTCTAAACTCTAATCGCCTTTTCAAGAAATCACACAGTTAGGAAACTTTTCACGCAATAGAGCGATGTTTGATGGTCGGTAGGCGTGTCCCAACCAGATAATGGCAAAAGTATAATTTTAAGTAGAGCTTTGATCATTCTAAACACGACCATAAGATCGAACCCATGCAATTCAAATGGGTTTGATCATAGGTTTGCAACTAAAAGGAACGACTGAGCGAGTTGGACCCAGCTTTAATTTTAAGTATTCTTTGAGTATTGGCCATCAAACAAGTATTTAAGCACATACATTAATTTTAAACCGAATGCGTATATGTTTAAGCACATTTTCCAAGTTACGCAACACAAACAACTATAACGGAAATTTATAGATTGCATGAGCTACAATTATAAGCATGAGTACAAAAATACTCTGACTATTAATCGGCTACATATGCGTATATACAGGGCTATTTTACTTACACATACATAAAACATATTTTCAAACATCCAGACACACACACCATATATCGAGCCTTATTTTCGATTTTATCGTAAGCGACAAAAATTAAATTTTTCAGGAGAAGGTTTTTTTTAAATATTCAAATTTGTTTTCGTACGTAAATTGTCGCTTACGATAAAATTTTACAGCCTGTATCTTAAAAGCTATCCACAATTTTGCCATTTTGATAATTCTAAACTATGTGTAGGCCCATAAAATTTTTATTTCAATAAAAAAGTATATTTCCGATAACATGTCGCTTACGATAAAATGGGAAAAAGGGCTTGATATGTTCCATTCCATTTTATATACACAAATGCATGTATATGGTGGCGAATGATAAATAAATATCCCGAGTATTATGCGTATATATTTTGGTCCGACTAAATATCCAAAGCCTGAGTATAAGCATACTCAGACTATAAGTATGAGAGAGAGAGAGGGAGACAGAGTCAATGTGCTTGATACGCATGTGCCTTTTTTTATAGCTGTATAGTATTTTAGTTTTCCTTATAAGCGAAGTAGGGATGCTCTTGTAAGTTGGAATCGACTACAGTCATAGTGGCTTGAGAGAAAATATGTGAGCGTACGAATTGCTGGTGCTACAATTATGATTATATGCAGTTACAACAATCAAGACTATTTACTTATGTTAGTTTTTTGAGTACTCATTGTCATTCTCTGGTCCCAACAGCTGAAATTTTTTACATAAGCTTCACAATTACTGCACGAGAAGATGGTTTACGACTACAAAAAAAAAATATTTTCATTTCAGTGACTACCATTTAACTAATCAATACCAAAGCTTGCAGAATTCGCGGCTTTTTATAAACTAACAATCTTGAATGTTAAAAGGTGGGCGGAGCCATGCCCTTTAGATAGTATTTTACTGTTTTGGTACTTTCACTTAAGCGATTTGTGCGAAATTTCACCTAAAGCTTGAGTTTTTAAAGCAATACCATGTAGTGCCAGTAGGCGGGTTCACGGCCAACAAAATTTTTGCTCAATATATAAATTGGCGTAGCTATAAATTTGTTCTTGAGGGGTTGTGGTGGGGGTGGGCCATTATGACTGGTGATTACCATGAGTAGTATTAAAATAAAAAATTACATGCAATTTTTAATCATTTTAAGGGGGTGAGCAACAACAATTCTGGGGGGGGGCCAATGCACCACCAGAATGACCTTTCTACGCCTATGAATATAGTATATTAAATTGTCCTGATTTCTTCGCAACATTGCACACAACTTGAGCTTTTTCAATAACGCAATATCATGTCTGAAGATGTGGGCGGGAGTACGTACTCACATTAAAATTTAACATAAAGTATTTCATATTTGCTGCAACACTTAAGACCAGCTACGTCCAATCCATATGCACAATGTGAAAACTTTTATAAAGAGCTTTTTGTGCTTTCACACCGACGAGAGTACAACATTCACAACAACAACACAGCAGACACCAATGCTTGCTCTTACTTTGCAAAGAAACAAGAACAAATTTAAGAGCTTTCAAAGCTGTTTACCTCAAATGCAAATATCAGTATATGTGTGCTTGGACGTATGTAGCTGCTTTAGACCGACCACATAAATACTCAGAAATGCTTTTTGAAATTTTACTTTGAGAACCCGGTAAACAAATGCCTGTCGAATGCAATATTTAAAAAAAAAAATTTTAAAATTAATATCTTTTATTAATTACTTTTAAGGCCACATCTGTAGCTGGATTTGCTACTTAAATCTTAAACTTGATAAATTCAAGAAATGAATTATTCATACGGCTAAATATGTATGTATATAACAATGTGCATAAGAATGGCCAGGGTATGAATAACTAGAAATAATGCAATATGAATTTTATAAATTTGTTCAGGTATTTGAACAAATGTTTGGATATCGTTTTATTCTGGTATTGCATTTGAAATTTTTAGTATCCACACTTTGTGCAATTGCAAACATTTTCCATGCATACCAGTTTAAGTAAATGTATATGGGGCATTCCATGTTTTTAATTTAGAAAATAATTTAATATATTTTATCTGTATATGTGTCCTATAATCAAGAAAAATATTTCTTTATATGGTACTAGCAGCATATCGCCTGCTACTTTGTTAGCGAATATTTTATATGTTTCAGTGCAGCTGAAAAAAAATTAAACATCTGCTAAGCATGTACGTACAGTCTCCTCGTTAAGAGAATTTTAATGCCTTAGCTCAGAATGCCACTTTACTTTAGTCAGCTTTTACTACATACACACATTTATGTAAAATAAATTTTATGAGAACAAAAATGTAAAAGCAATCGTTTTCAATTTGACTATTTTCCTTTCCCCCCCCCCCACCCACCCTCTGCAATTTCCTTAGCCAACCCACTGCTCCTCACAAAATAAACTTTCAGCATTCCCTTGATTAATTCGAAAAAAAAGATAAACCTAACAAAACATTATTGCTACTTAAACTCAACCAACAAATCACTTAATTATAAATTCAACTTGATTTTGATCCTTTTAGACTTCTCAATTTGCCGACAAAACTTTTCTACGCCCTCCAATCGCAAAACTTATTAACGTATGTATGTTTCCACATTATTACATCATTTTTCAAAATTGGGTTCGCTTATATGCGCCGAATTGTTGTGGTGTGTTGTGAGCTTGTTTGTTTTAATATAAACTGACTGCAAAATAAAAATCTTTGAATACGGCTTATACATATAAATAATCTCCTTGAAAAGCAAGCAACTGCTCTCACCCACTTACGAGTAAATATAAAAATTTTTATGATTATGCTATTTGGCCTTTTAAATAATAAACAACGTTATTCCCTATTATTAATTTTTTTTCTTGATTTCTTTTCTTTAAATACACTTGGGATTTGTCGAGAATATTGTCTAAATAAATGCTAGCACGAGTATATGGGGAAGTTCTTTATGACCATCACGTTTTCATGCGATTTATGACGATATTTAATGTAAAACAATGAAGGAAAAGCAGCCATTTTTATCCTTGAGAAACTTTAATTTTTATCTTTGAATTGCCTTAACTTTAAACATTAAGAATTAATTTTCTAAACGTGAGCGCCAGCAAAAAAACAAAAAACAAAACAACATGAAAAGCAAAAGGTGTTGCCAGGTGTATTTGATAGAAATAAAGGGGAAATGCAGACGGTTCTACCTTTATATAAGCAACGGTAATGCAGTGCAGTTTACGAACACGTGTATTAAACTGTTCAATTTAAAAATAAATTCAGTAAAGTGCGACTTTGAATCGCGCACGAAGGGTTCCGTACGTTCGGCTTTGAGCATTTTTTTAATACAGTCTTTTTTTACGTTTTTTCAGCAGAAATAATTTTTTTTTATTATTTATCGCTTTTTTCTCGTTTTGGCGATTTTTTTAATTTTGGCGATTTTTTTTTTATTTTGGCGATTTTTTTTTAATTTTCTCGATTTTTTTCATTTTGGCGATTTTTTTTTTTAATTTTGGCGATTTTTTTCATTTTGGCGATTTTTTTCATTTTGGCGATTTTTTCATTATGGCGATTTTTCCGGTTTTTCGCGATTTATTTTCGATTTGGAAATTTTTTTTAATTTGGTGTTTTTTTTTTTGTTTTGGCGATTTTTTCTTGATTTTGGCGACTTTATAATTTTGAGATTTATTTGTTTTACCGTTTTTGAAAATTTCAAGAAGTTTGCTCTTACGGTTTCCAAGATACAGCAAGTTATCAAAATTACATAGTCGAAATTACATTAACTGATGGTACACCCTCTAATTAAAATTTTTTAAATTTTAGTGTTAATTGTTGTAGTCTGTATAAAAATACACTAACTTTACAAATTTCAAGTGTATATACATACAATTGTATGTATATTACATGGTATTTTAACATTTTTCGTTCCTCGTTTTGGCACACCCTTTAATTTCCAACTCTCATGTATTTGTTGTCGTAGCGGTCAAGGGTATACACACTGTGTCCAAATTTCAGGTCCGTAGCTCTTACGGTTCTCGAGAAAATAACCCTGTGACGGACAGACGGACAGACGGACAGACGGACAGACGGACAGACGGCCAGACGGCCAGACGGCCAGACGGACAGCGTAGCGAAAACAATAGGGTTTCTTTTCACCTTTGGTGTACGAAACCCTAAAAAGCAATTTAATTTAAGTAAGTTTTTTGGTTTCTTCAGCTAAACTTCTCATATATCAAAAGCTGTATTTTTAACTTCTTTTTTCCAACCAAATCAATTTTGCTGCCAGATATTGAAATGCCCGAAAAAATTTAATTCCCAAAAAAAACCTTTAATATCTCCCCAAACAAAATTTTTAAATTCTTAAAACACTTGAGCAAATTGCAAACACTGACAGCACAGCTAAACTAAAAGCTCAACATTAATAAACTAATATATTTTTCATTTTCTTTAGCATTTTATTAGAAACGAAGCCATTCCATGCTCATGGGGAATTTATAACATCATGTTTTCTTCATAAACCACTTTGTACTGGAAATAAGCAGGTATTAAAAAAGCCACAAAGCAAAGATTTTTAATGAAGTCATAATCGTAAAATAAGGAATTCTTACAAATATAATAAAGCAAATTAAATTTTTATTAGTTTGGTGGAAAAGCAATTTCATTTATGAGTACGAGTAAAGCTCTCAAAGTTCACTCTCAATTAAAATTGCCTTTGACAACAATTATGTTTACTAAAAAGTATCTTTAATAAAATAAGATTTTATTATATAATATGTTTAAAAAAAAAATTACTTTCCAAAAAATTTATGTATAAAATGTGCTTTTCAAAAAAAATATGTACTACACATTACTTCAAAAAAAAGTATAAGCTTTTTTAAAAGATACATACTTTTGAATGATAAATTTTTCAGTAGCTACTTTCTTACAAAACAATCTAAAATATACTTTTTACTTTTGTTTCCATTAGTTTAGCAGTTTTTTAAAACCTTATGTTTAAGGTACTTTTTTAAAAGATGTACTTATTTAGTAAGATGTACTTATTTAAAAAGTCCTTTGTAAAAGCTATTTTTTCAAAAAGTTCCTTCTCATTCCTAGTTTTTTTAAATATACATATTTGCTAAAAGGTACTTTTTAGAAAAAAAATTTTAAAATATAAATTTTAGTAAATATAAATAGTAATTTTTCAAGTGTGCTTTTTAAAAAGACATATATTTTGGAATTACTTTTATAAAAGGTACATTTTGAAAAAGGAAATTTTTAAAAATCAATTTTTTAAATTTGTGCTTTTTGAAAAGGTACTTTTTCAAAAGGTATTTTTTCAAAAGGTACTTTTTGAGTACTTTGAAAAGATACTTTTTGAAAGAGTACATTGTAAAATGGTATTTTTTTGAAAGATACTTTTTCAATAGGTACTTTTTCAAAAGGCAATTTTCGAAAGTTATATTTCTAAAAGGTACCATTTTAAGAGGAATTTTCAAAATAAATTTCTTAAAAGTTGTTTTTTCACAAGGAAATATGTTAAAGATAGATCTCAGAAGCATTTATTTGAAAAGTGCTATTACAAATAGGTACAGTTTTAACAGGTTCTATGCCAAAATGTAATATTTTAAAAGGTACTTTTTAAAAGGACTTTTTTAAAAAAGTACTTTTTTAAAAGGTACTTTTTTAAAAGGTACTTTTTTAAAAGGTGCTTTTTTAAAAGATACTTTTTTATAAGGTACTTTTTCAAAAGGTACTTTTTCAAAAGGTACTTTTTTAAAAGGTACTCTTTTAAAATGTACTTTTTTAAAAGGACCTTTTTTAAAAACTACTTTTTTAAAAAGTACTTTTTTTAAAACTACTTTTTTAAAGGTATTTTTTTAAAAGATACTTTTTTAAAAGGTACTTCTAAAAGATACTTTTTAAAATTTACTTTTTTAAAGGTAATTTTTTAAAAGATGCTTTTTAAACGGTAAATTCTTAAAAGGTACTTTTTTAAAAGATACTTTTTAAAAGGTACTTTTTTAAAAGATACTTTTTAAAAGGTACTTTTTTAAAAGTTACTTTTATAAAAGGTACTTTTCTCATGTACTTTTCTTTAGGAATTAATTTTTTTATTATTTACTTCTCTAAAAACATTAAAATTTTCCCTAAACTATGCAAATGTACTTCTAAACTATGCAAATGTACTTCTAAAAGATACTTTTTAAAATTTACTTTTTTAAAGGTAATTTTTTAAAAGATGCTTTTTAAACGGTAAATTCTTAAAAGGTACTTTTTTAAAAGATACTTTTTAAAAGGTACTTTTTTAAAAGATACTTTTTAAAAGGTACTTTTTTAAAAGTTACTTTTATAAAAGGTACTTTTCTCATGTACTTTTCTTTAGGACTTAATTTTTTTATTACTTACTTCTCTAAAAACATTAAAATTTTCCCTAAACTATGCAAATAGGCGATTTTTAAAAGTTACTCTTTAAATATACATACATATACTTTTTTGATTGGTACTTGCTTAGATGGTAGTTTCTTAAAACTTACTTTCAAAAGTTCTTTTTTTAAATTGTTGTGTTAAATATGCTATTTTAAGGAATATTTATTATGAGAAATACTTTTTAAAAGTTAATTATATAAAGGTACTTTTTTATAGCAACTTTTACAAAGGGTATTTTTTATGACCCCATTTTAAATGGTTAAATTCTTTAGGGCCATTATTACAACTTAAAGTTAGTTAAAAGTAGGATTTTGTCGGACGTATAAAACGCTATTCATTATAATAAATTTAATTTAACTTACCAGGAAGGATACATTTGCCTTAACCTTAGCGCTCACTTTAGATTAAGCTAAAATTGTATTGATGAAACACTTTTTATACGTCCGATAAAATCCTACTTTTAACCAACTTTAAGTTGTAATAATGGCCCTTAATGTACTTTTTTAAAAGTATTTATTAAAGGTATTTTTCTGTTTTCTGAAAGATTTACTTTTATAAAACCTACTTTTTTTAAATATTTTTTTTAAAGGTATTTTTAAGAAAAGTTACTTTTTTGAAATGTACTATTTTAAAAGGTACTCTTTTAAAAGGTACTTTTTTAATATGTACTGTTTTAAAAGGTACTTTTTGCAAAATATATTTTTAAATGTACTTTTAAAAAAATATCTTCTGAAAAAGTACTTTTGAAAAGGTATCTTTTATGGTACTTTTTTAAAGGTACTTTTTTAAAAGTACTTTTTAGTTAAAGTACTTCCTAAAAGGTACTTTTTTAAATTATTCTTTTTTAAAAGTATATGTATTTAAAAATAAAAATAAAAGTATTTTTAAAAGGTACTTTTTTAAAAAGAATTTATTTTATTATGTACTTTTTTAAAAAGTACATTTTTAAAAGGCACTTAAAATGTATTTGCTAAAAAGAATTTTTTTCAAAGGTACCAAAAAAAGCACCAAATTAAAAAAAAATTTCTAAATCGAAAATGAATCGCGAAAAAACGGAAAAATCGCCAAAATGAAAAAAATCGCCAAAATGAAAAAAATCGCCAAAATGAAAGAAAAAATCGCCAAAATGAAAAAAAATCGCCAAAATTAAAAAATTTGCCAAAACGAGAAAACAACGAAAAAAAAAAACAAAAAAAAAATTATTTCAGCTGAAAAAACGTAAAAAAAACTATTAAAAACAAGTAAGAGTGCTATATTCGGCTGTGCCGAATCTTATATACCATTTACCAACGTACGTACATATATATAGTATACAGACACGTACATACATATTTGTTTTGTGAAAAAATTTATAATTTTTTTAAAGTTTCCATCTTTGGAGTTGTAATTTTCATTTTTCAAATTTCATACACCAAACTTTTCTTTCAGAAGCATAAAATATATTCAATTTATAAAGAAAAAGAAAAAAATTTTTAGACCTATTTAGCTTTACATAACACAAAAAGTGTAAGTTTTCCAACCCTGGAGTCATAATTTTGGATTTTTCTGATTATTGATACCAATCTAGTTCTTTAAAAAATACATAAAATATGTTAAGTGAAAAAAGCAAGAACGAAATAAGCAAAAACTTAGTTTCATTTAATTCCTTTAATATTAAAAAAATCAGTTAAGTGCGACTTTGAATCGCGCACGAAAGGAAGGTTTTTTGCTTTTTTGAAGTTTTTTTCAGTTAAAACGATTTTTTCAGTTTTGTCGCTTTTTTCTCGTTTTGGCGATTTTGTCTGTTTTTAGAGGTTTTTTTCATTTTGGCGATTTTTTTCTGTTGTTGGGCTTTTCTTCATTTTGGAGATTTTTCTCATTTTGACGATTTTTTCTGTTTTTTGGGTTTTTTTCGCGATTTTTTGGCGATTTTTTTGTTTTTTTTTGTTTTGGTGATTTTTTTTATTTTGGCGATTTTTTTTCATTTTAGCAATTTTTTTCTTTTTTTATGTTTTTTTTTCGTTTTGGTGATTTTTTTCATTTTGGCGATTTTTTTTCATTTTGGCGATTTTTTTGTGTTTTTTAGTTTTTTTTTTCGTTTTGGCGATTTTTTTCTTTTTTTGGCGATTTTTTTTCATTTTGGCGATTTTTTTCTGTTTTTTAGGTTTTTTTTCGTTTTAGCGATATTTTTCATTTTGGCGATTTTTTTTTTCATTTTAGCAATTTTTTCGTTTTTTTGCGATTTATTTTAGTCTTAGAAATTTTCTTTTAATTTAGTGCTTTTTTTCATTTTGGCGATTTTTTTCTGTTTTTTTGGGGTTTTTTTCGTTTTGGTGATTTTTTTTCATTTTGGCGATTTTTTTTTATCATTTTGGCGATTTTTTTCTGTTTTTAGGTTTTTTTTTCGTTTTGGTGATTTTTTTCATTTTGGCGATTTTTTTTCATTTAAGCAATTTTTCCGTTTTTTGCGATTTATTTTAGTCTTAGAATTTTTTTTTAATTTGGTGCTTTTTTTCGTTTTGACGATTTTTTTTCTGTTATTTAGGTTTTTTCTTTTTTGGCGATTTTTTTTATTTTGGCGATTTTTTTCTGTTTTTTAGGGTTTTTTTCGTTTTGGTGATTTTTTTCATTTTGGCGATTTTTTTTCATTTTGGCGATTTTTTTCTGTTTTTTAGGTTTTTTTTCGTTTTGGCGATTTTTTTTTCATTTTAGCAATTTTTCCGTTTTTTTGCGATTTATTTTAGTTTTATATTTTTTTTTAATTTGGTGCTTTTTTTCGTTTTGGCGATTTTTTTTTCTGTTTTTGGCTTTTTTTCATTTTGGCGATTTTTTTGTTTTTTGGGGTTTTTTTCGTTTTGGCGATTTTTTTCATTTTGGCGATTTTTTTTTTCATTTTGGCGATTTTTTTCTGTTTTTTAGGGTTTTTTTCGTTTTGGTGATTTTTTTCATTATGGCGATTTTCATTTTGGCGATTTTCTTTCATTTTTGCGATTTTTGTTTTCATTTTAGCAATTTTTCCGTTTTTTTTGCGATTTATTTTAGCCTTAGAATTTTTTTTTTAATTTGGTGCTTTTTTTCGTTTTGGCGATTTTTTCTTGTTTTTGGCGATTTTTTTCGGTTTGGCGATTTTATAATTTTTTATTTTTTCAGTTTTACCGTTTTTGAAAATTTCAAGAGTTTTGCTGTTACGGTTTCCAAGATACAGCAAATTGTCAAAATTACATAGTCAAAATTGCATTAACTGATGGAACACCCTTTAATTTAATTTTTTTTAAATTTTGTAGTCTGTATAATAATACACTAACCTTACAAATTTCAAGTGTACAATTGTATATATACTACATTGGATTTTAAAATTTTTCGTTGCTCGTTTTGGAACACCCTTTAATTTCCAATTCTCATGTGTTTGTTGTTGTAGCGGCCAAAGGTCTACACACTGTGTCCAAATTTCAGGTCTCTAGCTCTTACGGTTCTCGAGAAAATACCCTGCATAGTTTTAGACATAGTTAATTTTACATAACACAAAAAGTTAAAGTTTTCCAACCCTGGAAACGTCTTTTTAATTTTTTTGTATTTTTTTAATTTAAAATTCCAGTTTTAGTCGTACTGAAGTGTAAAATATGTACATTTATTAAAAAAAAAATAAAAATTTGTTTTCGGGAGTTACTTTTATATGGCAAAATGAAGTTTAAGTTTTCCAGCTCTGCAATCGTCTGCCCGATTTTGCTGAATTTCAATACCAATCTATTTTGGAAAATTTCTGACACACCAGTCTAAGAACGAAGTCTCTACCTCTTCTGGGAGCTTCGGAAAACCGATTTCACGTACAGACAGACGGACAGACGGACAGACGGACAGACGGACATCGCTTATTCGTCTTCCCTATGCATAAGGATCCAGAATATATATATTTTATGGATCGCTTATTGATATTATAGAAATTACAAACGGAATGACAAACCTATATATACCCTTTTACCATTTTTTTGGTAAAGGGTATAAAAATACTCAAAGCCCAACGTACGGAACCCTTCGTGCGCGAGTCAAAGCCGCACTTTACTGAATTTATTTTTCATTTGTCGTATATATGTATGTAAAGCATGTTACAAATTTCATCATTTCTATAGATATTTTCCTATAAATTTTAAAATTTATATGAATATTGTGATTAAAAGCAATGAAGTTTGTTCTATTGTATATATGACTTTATATAGTTGTTCAAGTGTTTGTTCATAAGAATTGTGTTTGTACGCGAGCATTTTTTTTTTTTTAAATATCCAAGTAAGAAAGTTGCATGCTCTCAACACCTGTTGTGTGGGTTAAGTGTTTGTTTGTTATAAGGAGTTATAAATACATTAATAAAAACTAATACAAAATAAGTTAATAATCCTGCCACAAGCATACCATTAAGTAAAAACTAATACACTCAAACGAACAACTTAATAATCAACTAACCAACGAGGCAAATATGCTTTCTCACTTTCCTGTCCCACTCGCACTCGCAAAATCACTTTGCCACAAGCTTACAACAACAACAAGAATGAACAGAAGAAGCTTTCATTGGAGACTAATGAAAGTACTTAAGTAATAATACCGTATAGATGCAATAATAAAAGGAAAATTAACAAACATAATGGCATAAAGAAGATGAGAACATGTTTTCCTAGCAGCTAAAAGTATCAACATCTCGAAAGGAATATTTACAAAAAAAAAAAAAAAAACAAAAAGAAGGACGAAAAAGCAAACACATCTTGTTTCATGTGTATGCATGTATGTATGTCAGAGCATTTGCTTGCTTACCTGGGCGACAGCAACCAACAACACCAATAGCGCAACAATTAAGTTTTCTTGCGGTGAAAAGCCTCTGTGAATTATGGCCAAAACTAAACCCGTTATAGCTACATACATACAAACAACACCAACAATAAACCGCGACAACAACAAGAATATTAGTAATTTCAGCCTGCCACACACACACAACAACAAGTTAAAGCGAAACTGAAAAACTCTAAATGAGAAAGTTTTAGAAAAGTTTGCGAAAAAAAAACAAAACCCAGGAAAACGGCACCGAGTTAGGGACGGACGGTATGGTGTGGTTGTATTAAAAAGAAGAAGAAAGAAACCTATACAAACAAGCACAACTACAACTACATACATATAAATAAATTAAGCCACTAGCAATTGATTGCCTGTATAAAATCGTGTTTCTTACTTTAAATTGTTCGAAATGCCACATACTTTAGCATTCGCAAACTCTGGCAATCGCGCTAAACTTTTAAACAATTTTTACTCATTTCCTAATAAAATGAGTTAAATAAGTTTTGTAATATTAAGCACAAGCTTTAATATTTATACTACAGGGTGTTTTTTTTTTAGAGGTATAGAACTTCGAATTGAAATAAAACACAAGAAAATCGTTTTAATGTCCATCAATTTGGCTTTATTGGAAGGATAATTTTATGCCATTAATGTTTAAATATGATTTCGGGCATGTGGCCGCCGCGGCTGGCTCGAATAAAGCCAATTCTACAGGTCCAATTTTCAACCACTTTTTCGAGCATATGGGGCCGTATGTTGGCAATAACGCCACGAATGTTGGCTTCCAAGTCCCCTAACGTTTCTGGTTTGTTGGCGTAGACGAGCGACTTCACATATCCCCAAAGAAAATAATCCAATGGTGTCAAATCACACGATCTTGGTGGCCAATTGACAGGTCCATTCCGCGAAATTATGCGCTCATCGAATGTTTCCTTCAATAAATCGATTGTGACGTGCGCTGTGTGGCATGTAGCGCCGTCTTGTTGGAACCACAACTCATCCACATTCAAAATCTTCAAAATCTTCCATAAAGTTGATGGACAAAGCTCCAATTGCTGTGCACGGTGGCGAATCGATTCATTCGGGTCCTCTTCAACACTTTGCTCTACAGCGGCAATTGTTTCTTCGGTGCGCACTGTTCGACGTCTCTGCGGATGCGTATTATCACATAGAGTAAACGTAGTGCGAAAACGATCCATGGTTAACCGAATTAATTGCTCTGATGGACGATTATGTCGACCATAAAATGGACGGAGCTTGCGGTAAACTTCGCGAACTGAACCATTATTTTCGAAATAAATTTGCACGATTTGCAAGCGTTGTTCTTTTGTCAAGCTGTTCATGATGAAATGGCAAACCAAACTATTATTATTATTATTATATTAATCACTTGACAGCTGACAAAATGGCCGCCAGTTAAAAAAGTGATGCCAACTTAAAGTTCTATACCTCAATAAAAAACACCCATTACTTCTTCTGTAGTTGTCGCACTCCAACATACCAACGCACACACATTTCGTACCGAAAGGAAAGAAGGACATGAATGATAATTTTATAAATTGAAAATTGTTTATGAGTCAGATTCAAAAGAAATTCTCAATCTTAGTTTAATGAAATTCAGTAAAGGGTGAACTTTGACTTGCATAACGTACGGCGCACAGTGACGTGAGTTCATATAACGAGCGGCCAAAAACAGAAGAGGTTATCGCAAAGAAATGAAATTTGGAGCACATGCTTTAATTGTTAAAATATAATCACACATAAAATTTGGCCATTTAATTTTCAAGGATTCGTGTCCTTCCCATCTATCATGAAATAAAAAATTACCATAACAGAGAGAAAAATAATTGTAACTCAATGAAATTGTGTTTAGACACTAATTTTAATATATTTAATGCTTCGTAAAAATTTCGGTCAATTCAGAGAAAGGATACGCATACCTCAAAAATGTCCTTTTTCAAGAATGTGAAATAAAAAAAATTTACTTCACTTGGAGTGAGTTAAATGTTCAACTAGACGCAATATAGACAAAAGACATCTACAATTTGGCCATTTAAATTTAAAAGACTAGTGTCCTTGCCAAATGTGCTGGAAGTAAATAATATACTAAAAATATACAAATTATAACTTGAAAAATATTATAAAAATAAATTGTAAGGGGGAAAAAGGTGGACAAGAATACCAAAAACTTCCAATCTAGTTACTTGTAGTAATATAATGTGAATGTATGAAAAATATATTTTTATATATTTTTTTTCTATAGACCACTTAACTCCTACTTTTTCCACCCACAGATGTTTTTTTTTCCATTTACATTATAAGCAACGGCACATAGCATATATGTAAGTTACAAAACATAGAAAAAATATATTGTAACCATATTATAATAATATTCCCCTTACCCTACATCTACAACTGATATATTTTTATCATAACAAAATTCAAATTTTATATTGAAAAATAATTTTTTCTATGTTAGCCCTTTTTTCTATATGGTATTTGACATTTGTCATGATAAAAATATATCAGGTGATAAAAATATATCAGTTGTAGATCAATATCTAAAAAATAATTTAATTTAGCTGTTAAAGTTTGCATGTGTCCGTACCATATTTTTAGATAGTTGAATACTGGCTTAAAACCGTTGCATTTGAATCGTCAAAACTCTTTAAAAAATAAACCTTTTTTAAAAAATTTCTTTTTATTTTACTTAATTAGAATATTGCACATGCAACAAAGTAATTTGTTCGTTTTAATTAAAAACTAATTTTTTTCATTTTTGGCCACCTTCGCGGCAGTGTGCGGCGCTAGTTGCTTTTCAGCGATTTTTTTTCTATTTTAGGCGATTTTTTACAATTAACGCTTTTTTAATTTTTAACGATGTAATTTTATATTTTTTAACAATACATATTCTTTGTTTTAGTTTTTTTATTTAGTTTTGGTGCTTTTTTGTCGATTTTGTGGGTTTTTGGCGATTTCTTTTTAATTTTTAGGGTTCCGTACGCTAAAGGTGAAAAGGAACCCTATTGTTTTCGCTACGTCATAGGTTATTTTCTCGAGAACCATAAGAGCTACGTACCTGCAATTTTGACAGAAGATGTACAAATACATGATAGCTAAAAATAAAAGGGTGTTTCAAAACGAGCAACGAAAAATTTTTAAATCCTGTGTAATATACATACATACAATTATAATATATAGACAATTGAAATTTGCAAAGTAAGTTTAGGTTAGGTTAGTCTGGGTGGTCAAAGGACCTCGCATAGACCAAAATTGATCCTTAGCGATACCCAAAAAGTGACAAGAAATCTGCAAGTATGGCGGCCTAGTTCGCGGTGCCTGTATCGAATGACTCCCACACAGATTTAGCAAACCTTAGCAGCCTACACATTTCTATTCCCGATACAAGATCAAGACTACGAAAAGTGTGATCACCAAGGCAGTCATATCTAGTGCGGTTTAGAGCCGGACAGTGTCACAGTAGATGTTCTACTGTCTCAATTACCCCAGGTTCCTTACATTTCCTGCAGGTGCCGTCGAGTATTTGTCCTATTTTGACGGCATATGAAGCCGTCCAACAGTGTCCAGTTAATATCGCCACTAGAAGTCTACAGTTTCTTCTGGTTAGTGATAAAAGGAATTTAGTCGATTTAGGATCATAGGAACTCCACATGATTTTAGAAGTTTTACAAGTTTTCGTCGCACGCCAACTTTCCTCCGCTTCTTTCTTCATCTTAGAGTCTAAGATCTCTTTCAAGTGCTGAATTGGTTCCCGACCATATACCATTTCTTCCACAGGTAATTGGATTCCCCTTTTGGCCAGTGTATCTGCCATTTCGTTTCCCTCAATCCCCATGTGTCCTCGTACCCAAAAAATATGTACTTGTCTATTAGCACATAACCTATTTAGGGCATTTCTACACATGAGCACAACCGAGGAGTAGTTACAGTCTGCTGAAATAGCCATAATTGCTGCTTGACTGTCTATATATATATTCACACGCGCATTCATGGTTTGAGGGATAAAAGCTAATTCTGCAGCCATTTTGGCTGCATAGATTTCCGCCTGGAATATGCTACAGTAATCAGGAAGTTTATAAGATTCCTCTATACTGAGTTCCGGGCAGTAAACCGCAGCTCCTACCCCTTCATCCATCTTTGAACCATCAGTGAATAAGTTGAAACTATGTCCCCTATAGTTAAGACCTTCGAGATAGCCTTCTTCCCCCATAGTGATCTGAGGTTTTCCAAGAAAGTTAATTTCTGGAATGATGTAGTCCGAGCTACACTCCATGTCTTCCAGCAATTTACCGTGACCGAATGGTTTGTACGACATCTGTCCTGTTATTCTCAGTCGGATTACGGACTTGCATGCCGCGTTCAAAGCGGTTAGTTTTATTGGTTTAAGGTCCAACATAACATCTAAGGCTGCAGTAGGTGTGCTTTTCAGAGCACCAGTGATGCAGAGTTCTGCCAGTCTCTGGGTGTTTTCTAACTTTTTTAGGTATGCTTTCGTCTCAGTCGCCCTCCACCATACAAGTATTCCGTAGAGTAGAATTGGTCTAGCTACCGCTGTGTAGGTCCAATATGTCAAAGTAAGTTTAGTTTTATACAGACTATAACAATTAACACTAAAATTTAAAAAATTAAAATTAAAGGGTGTTCCATTAGTTAATGTAAATTTTGACTGTGTAATCTTGAGAACTTATTGTATCTTGGAAACCGTTAGAGACAATAACACTTGAAATTTTCAAAAACGCTAAAACTAAAAAATTATAAAATCGCCAAAAACCGAAAAAAAATCGCCAAAAACCGAAAAAAATCGCCAAAACCCCGAAAAAAATCGCCAAAACGAAAAAAAGCGCCAAACTAAAAATAAATCTCTTAAAGTAAAATAAATAGTCAAAAATCGAAAAATCGCCTAAATGGGAAAAAACGGCAAAAGCCAAAAAAATCGCCAAAACGAAAAAAAACGCCAAAACTAAAATAAATCCCATAATGTAGCTTTAAGCCACTATTAAATGCTAGCATGATTTTTAATGTAAAATTGTATGGCAAAACTCATTAAGATCATATTAAATTTTGCTACTTATGCTAACTTCGTGCCAGTTGTTTTCTTATACATAAGGCCGATATCCTTTTGCTTAATTTATTTGACATTAAAAGTAAATTTAGCTGTTATTTGAAATCTGGTCCCTCTATAAATAAAAACTTAAGCTAAAAGTATTTAGTTATTGGAAATTAACGTTTTCATATTTCATGGCTAATAAATGAAAAAATAAAAAAGAAAAAAAAAGGTCCTTTTTTGCCAACTTTAGCACCCAACCACGAATTATAATAACTTTTTGCTGCGTTTTTCCTTTTACACTTTTTCTCTTTAGCCAAAGCTTTACAGAAGGTCTTTAACTTTTTTCCAATGAAAGCGCCTGCATTTTCTAACTCTTTGTGTGTTTTAAGGAGCATTAAGGGGAAACTGATACAATTTAACAGGATTCTAAAAGGGGTTTTGTAAATTTATTTCTTTTTTTTTTCTTGTTCCCTCAAACTTGGTTTTAATTTATATTAACTTAAGGAAAAAGTAGTGACTGTTTGCATGAACGAGTTGCTTGTATAGCAATTCACAAAATAAAATTGAATGTACGAGTAGGTACAATAAAAGCGAAGAGAAAATTTCAAATAAATGAAGTGGCGTTGCATATAAAAACTAATTTTAATAAAAGCATTTTTAGGTTTAGTTTTGTGGCTGGCTACTTTTCGCCTCAAGTGTTTTACTTTTTCTTCAGTTTTAGCATTTTGGCCAAAGTTTGTTTAATAAATTGATATTGTAGGTTTGGTTAATGCATTCAAATGAATGTGTTTAATTTTTCTAATCTGGATTTTTAATCAAATATATTTTTTTTTTCTACCAAATTATGTATGTGTATAATATTATTAGTGCTATAATAATATTTTTGCATCTATATATTTCAATTTCCCCCATCAGCATGATTGTTTGTTTAAGCATTAAAGTTGAAATTAAACATATTTTACACGTTTAGTAAATTTTCATTATGCTTTTTAGCATAATGAAAAGATCAAAACAAAAGAATTTTAATATGTTTATAATAACTTAACTTAGTGTGGCAGGCACGGCAAACAAACTTGTATAATGGGAAATTAAATTAATTTTATTAAAGGAAAAATCGCCTTAATAGAATATAATTAAAAATTTATATAAAAAGTGTAAAATAAAGATGGGGAAAATGCTCTGCTTTTAAAATGCATAATTTCTTTTCAAACTCTTATGAAAAGGAAAACTGAACAATGGACAAAGCCAATCATAACGTAGACACTATTCGTATAAAAAATTTTTTTATATATAATCTGCACAATTTTTTTTTACTCTCGGTGTTTTTATACAAATTTAAATTAAAAGAGTTAAAGAAAGTTTCTTGCATTCAAATTCTGAAATTGTGGGTGGTGGGCGCTAATTATGAATTGTGTGCGATTTTCGAACAGCGAGTATCGAATGTCAAATTCCTATTTTAAGCTGGCAATACCATAAAAATTTTATTGTATAGGGTGATTTTTTAAAAACTTTCGCATTTGATTTAAAGAAAAAACTCCTAAAATTTAGGAATATATATAAAATCTTTATTTTAGTCGGTAGAACGTTCTATATAATTTGATGTTTAAAGATGATTTCATATAAATTTTGACAGCGGCTATGTCAGAAATGATTCATACGCTGGGTACAATTTCAACATAATTACTACATTATATCGCCGGTATCTCACTAGTGCATCAATTATTGCCAGCTTGTCTCCATACACATAAGCCTTAAAGGCGTTAAATCGCATGATCTAGGCGGCCAATTGACCGGCCCCAAACGTCTCTCACTTAAGCTATTTTTCGCGTGATGTGTGGCATGAGGCATTGTCTTCCTGAAACCAACTATCAGCGAAGTCCAGCTCTTCCATTTTGGCCAAAAAAATGTAACACTATCCCAATTGCTGCGAATGGCGCCCATCGATAATTCACGGTCATCAATAACACTGGATGATACAGCTGCGATATTTCCTCTGTTGGCACTCTACGTATGCGTATTGGCGGTTTAATGTTCGATAATGTAACTTTGATACGACATTTAATCACAAAATTCCTAATAGCCGCCTCAGAAGGTCGCCAAAACTGATCATAACATCTCTACCATGTCAAGCTATCCAATATGCAAATTTGTACTTTTCAGAAGAGCGCAAACAGTCGTCAATTGTGAATTTAAAATAAAAAATGCCAGGCTTAAAATATTTCTTATTGAGTTATCTGTCGTCTATAAGAATTTCAGTATTTTTAAACTAAATCTCAGCTGCGTACTATCGTTAAAAAGAAGTTACAGAATCGCACAATCGTTATTGCAAGCGACAAAATGTATAGACAAAAATTACGATTGTCGGATCGCTAAAAGTTACTGAATCGCACCACTGATGCCGTTTTTTTTTGTAGTTTACGTAATTATTAGGGTTTCGTACACCAAAGGTCAAAAGAAACCCTATTGTTTTCGCTACGCTGTCCGTCTGTCCGTCTGTCCGTCTTTCCGTCACAGGGTATTTTCTCGAGAACCGTAAGAGCTATGAACCTGAAATTTGGACAGAGTGTGTAGACCCTTGGCCGCTACAACAACAAATACATGACAGTTAAAAATTAAAGGATGTTCCAAAACGAGCAACAAAAAATTTTAAAATCCCATGTGCTATATATACAATTGTATTTATTATATACACTTGAATTTTGTAAGGTTAGTGTATTTTTATACAGACTACAACAATTAACACTAATATTTAAAAAAAAATTAATTAAAGGGTACACCATCAGTTAATGTAATTTTTACTATGTAATTTTGACAACTTGCTGTATCTTGGAAACCGTAAAAGCAAACTTCTTGAAATTTTCAAAAACGGTAAAACAAAAAAATCCCAAAATTATAAAATCGCCAAACCGAAAAAAAATCGCAAAAATAAAAAAAAAATCGCCAAAACGAAAAAAAGCACCAAACTAAAAAAATTTCTAAATCGAAAATAAATCGCGAAAAACCGGAAAAATCGCCAAAATTAAAAAATCGGCAAAATTAAAAAAATCGCCAAAATGAAAAAATCGCCAAAATGAAAAAATCGCCAAAATGAAAAAAATCTCCAAAATGAAAAAAAATCGCCAAAATGAAAAAAAATCGCTAAAATGAAAGAAATCGCCAAAATTAAAAATATCGCCAAATCTAAAAAAATTGCCAAAACGAGAAAAAGCGAAAAAAAATTATTTCAGCTGAAAAAGCGTACGGAACCCTTCGTGCGCGAGTCAAAGCCGCACTTTACTGAATTTATTTTCATTTTGCCTGTTTTTTGCCATGTCTTCAGTTTAAGCGATTTTTTTCGGATATTTGTTATTTTTTCGTTTTTTTGCGTTTTTTTCGCTTGTTTTTTAGTTTTAGCGATGCTTTTAGTTTTGTTGCTTTTTTGCGTTTTGGCGATTTTTTTAACTTTTTTCCGTTATTTTTTTTTAATTTTAGCGATGTTTTTTAGTTTTGGCGACAACTTGCTATATCTGGGAATTCGGAAGAGAGAAAAAATCCCAAAATTAAAAAAAACTTCGAAGTGAAAAATCGCCAAAAATAAAAAAAAAACCCTCAAATGAAAAATATCACTAAAAACTAAAATAGATCGCTATAAAGCAAAATAATCACCAAAAGCAAGGAGACTAAAAAATCGCCAAAAATCCAAAAAATTTCCAAAAACCGAAAAATCGCCAGAACGAAAAAATGCCAAATTTAAAAAACAGATAGCTAATATTAAAAAAAAAACAAAAACAACCGGAGAAGTCTCAGAACCCCGAAAAAAATCACCAAAAACCAAAAAAATCGCAAAACTTAAAAAAAATCGCTAAAACAAAAACAAACGTTAAAATAACAAAAGAGATGTGTCTCAGGACACTTTGTTGTAGCTAAGCTGCTTAGATATATAAAACAAACTTAATTGGTTAAATAAAAATGCAATAAAATTATATTATATGTCGCCGCAAATATTTCAAAAAGTTTCCATTTATTTCCCATTATTTTCTTTTCTAGCGACGTATTAATGAAAAAACAATACAAAAATAAATTGAGCAATCCTTCTCATTGCTTTTGTTTTGCTTTTGTTTCACTCACTTCAAAGAACGACACAAAACAAAATCAAACAATTTGCTTCGTTTATTTTCGTATGCTGGTTTTAATTACAAGGAAATTAAAAGAAAAATAAATTTATAACTGTTATAGTGTCGATTATTTTTGTTACGAAAATCACGTCCTAGCTTCTGTATCGTGACATAAATAGCATAGCTCTAAAAAAACTTAAAAACTAAAAAAAATTATTAAAACTGACTTTGGTATTGTATTACATATCGCTCAGTTACTCAAAGAACGCCACAACTCAAAAAAATTAGTTTGCCACTAAACGACTTTAAAGTTTTCAGTTTACATACAACTTAATGGAAAAATTAAATTTTCTTTTTCGCTCAATAGCTGGCTAAACAAGATATTTGTATGGAATTTTTATACAATATGAAGAACAAAATAAGTATTAATTCTACATCACTAACTCAAAAATTTAATTTTTTTAGTTCTTTGAGTAAATGAATGATATGTAGTGTCCAAACGGAACACTTCGTGTGCGAGTCAAATTCGTAATTTAATGAGTTTATTTTAATTAGTTGAACAATTTTAGTTGAACATAGTCAGTATGAGTGTATGATAGACCAGCGAGTAAAACAATTGACTTCAATCTTAGTAAGTACGAGTATAATACTGTGAGCTAACGTTTGATTTTTTTTATTGCATTTTGTGTGCTTAATAACTTCTGAGTATTAACATTTCGAAGTTATTACTTGTAATATAAAGCTCTAAGTGCTTCCCTCCAATAACGTTATATTATATATTTGTTCCTTTTAACTCCCACAAGGAGCATAGGGCCGTCTTCAATGACATTGCCTTGTTAAAATATTCAGTTAAAATGCCAAAGTAGAAATAGTTTAAAGTATGTTATTCAAATGTTTATTAGCAATTTAACTCATTACTTTGCAAATGAAATGTTTTTGCTGGGAGTTTGACTTGGAGTTGAAGTGGAGCTACAAATAAATATAATTCGCCTGTTATTGTAAAAGTTTATTGCATTAATTAGATAACACTTGGCGGGATTATAACTTAACTTAAAGTAAAACAATCAATATCTACACGAATGTCTTTTTTCATATGGAATAATTTTCTCAATACATATTTGAGAATAATCATCATACTGCAATTAATTTTTTCCTTTGCTCACTTTTGGCTAATGAAAATAAAAAATTGTTATGTAAACAATATCTGAATGAGGCTGTAAATAAAAAAACATATGCAAGTAATAACCTAATTTTTAAATTCTTACATAAATTTCCAAAAATTACATATTCATTTACAAAAAGAAAACATATAATAATAAACAAATAAAACATGATGCACAGTTGCACATTATGAAAAAAATAAATGATACTAGTAGTGATACAAGCAAAAAACCTTAATTTCATAAATTTTTATATAAAATACAAAACAAGCAGAATTTTTTTATCGGACAACGAGTGGCAACAAATAGTTAACAAACCATATTTGTCATACAAAACAAAAACAATAACAACAACAAAAAATAAAATAAAAGTGAATACATGCATATTAACCAAACAAATATAACATACAAAAACTAGAAAAATACGGTTTATTTTCATAAAAAATGCAAGTTGCCACAACAGGAAACTAAACGATATGCAACACAAACGGCAAACAATAAAGACTAACGAGTAACAGCATCAGCAACGACAACAACAATAGCAATAACAGCAATAATAATAATAACATACATACAAGCAACACAATGCTGACAACGATGAGGAAAAACATTTTGTGCCAAAAAATGACAAAGTAGTGAAATGTAACAAAATAAGAATGATAATACATCAAATATGAGAACAACACACGCACAAACACACACACACACACGTATGCATAAACAAACTTGTACATAAATTAATGCATGTATGGACCAGAATATATATATGTATGTGCATGTGAGTGTGTGTATGCAGGGAAACCGTAACAAAAACAAATAACAGAAATTGCTCACACACACACACACACGCACACACTAAGTGAATGTTTAAATTAAAAAAAAAAACTTCAGCACACCCATACAAACACATCTCTATGCAACCATTCATTCATTCATTCATTTATTCACTCACTCATTCATTCATTCATTCATCTAGCCATCTAAATACACAAACACAAACAAAAACTTAACAGCCATCATTGTCATCAGCGTCATCATCATCCAGCGCCAACATCATCACAACTCTCACACATGTCCTCATACGCCTGTAACAGTAGAGTTGCAAGGACATCATCCGCAACAATAATATATGAATGTATATGTATGTACAACAGGAGGAGGAAAAAAAAAGTTTGCAAAAATAAACAGCAGCACCAACAGTGAAGCACACCACCAAACATTATAAACTGTGGCAGCAACAGGAAAAATATACAATGGATTTATGCCTGCAACAGTCACAAAACAATACGCAAGTGCCTTGCAGCTGTCATTTGTATTGTTGTTATGCTGACGCTTGTGGTGAAATCTAAAGTGGCACATTGATACAAACATACAACATATTCGCAATACAACATTAAATATACCCTGCAGGAAATGCGAATAGTGGAATTGCAGTAATTTACTAGTGACATTGTCTGTAGTTCTACTGACCAGGTGTACCCCAGCCACTGTTATCGCCTATTGACATTTAACATTAGGTTGTCATTGAAAATCTACCAGTAGACTTTAGCACTACTGACTAAGTAGTTCTTTTTTTTTTTTTTTTTTTTTTTTTTTTCTAGGACCAGCACTCAGGGGATAACCCCTACTCATGCAATGCATTGTGCTAGAACAAGGAAAATAGGTTATAGGGAAGGAGGATAGCGGGAGTAGTGTCTGTGGACATTTGATTTAAACTTTCCCACGCTGGTAGTGACAGGAAAGACCTCCGCAGGTAGTTGATTCCACATACGTACAGTTCGGCTAAAAAAGGAATTCTCTCTATAATGCGTAGTGCGATTCATTGTCCAATCCACCACAAAGGGATGTGCTCTGAATGAGGCACGGGTTGTACGTATAAATGTGCGGGTTTCAGGAACAAGTTCCCTAATTTCATTAGAACACATTCCGTTGTAGTAACGATAGAACAATGAAACGCACCCCACATTGCGTCGATGCTCCAATGAATCAATAGAATTGGATACCCTACTGTCACCGATGAGCTTCTTCGCCCTCTCCTGTACGCGGTCGAGCAGCCCCAAAATAGACTTTGAAGCGCCGGCCCATACATGAGAGTTGTATTCCATTTTCGGTCGGATATAAGTGGTATAAATAGTAAGGAGATCAGATGGGGTGAAATATCGTTTGCACCGTTTCAAAAAGCCGAGGCACTTGAATGCTTCTTTTGCAATTTGAAAAATGTGTTCAGTCCATCGAACATCACACTGTATTTTCATGCCAAGAACATCAAGAGCGTCTGATTCCTTAATACCTATACCTCCCATAGTTACAGAGGCAGCAGCATTTTCGGTCATGCGTCTATGTGTAACCATGCAACATTGGGTCTTACGGGCGTTAAAGTCGACCCTGTTCGCATGACCCCATTCAGAAATTTTCGCCAAATCATGGTTTAAAGTCTCATTCATTATTTGTCGCATAGCCTCAACCTGCGGCAGGCCAGGTCTATTGCTGAATGAGAAAGAATGGCAAATGCTACTGTCATCCGCGAAAGAATAGATAGGGTTGAAAGTTTTACAGAGAAGGTCATTTAGAAAGATAAGAAATAGAGTCGGTGAAAGGACGGAACCTTGCGGTACCCCTGAATTTAACTTGAACTCATTTGATGAGATCCCATCTATAACAACTTTTATAGTGCGATCCCTGAGGAAACTCGATAAGAATCGAGCGAAGTTATCACCGACACCAAGGGCAATACATTTTGACAAAAGTGCACCATGCCACACTTTATCAAACGCCTTGGAGATATCTAAAGCCACCACCTTACTTTCGCCAAAATGGTGGATTGAATTACACCATTTCTCCGAGAGGAGGGCAAGTAGGTCTCCCGTAGATCGGCCTCTACGAAATCCATACTGCCGGTCATTGAGTAAGCTGTTGGACTCCAGATACCTTACAAGATGGAAATTCACCATACTTTCCATTACTTTGGAAAGTGCAGAACATATTGCGATTGGGCGATAATTTTCAGGGTTAGTAGCTTCTCCTTTTTTAGGGATTGGCGTAACATTAGCAATCTTCCAACACACTGGAAACTCACCAACATGGTACAACGCGCTGAAAAGGTTAGCTAATGGACGTGCTAGCGTCGAGGAGCACTGCTTCAAGACCAGTGCTGGAATGCCATCCGGCCCCGGAGACTTATTTATGTTGAGTTCCGACAAAACCCTTTTTACTGCCCGAGCTCGAAAGAATATCTTAGGCATAGTAGTGGATACTCTCTCTAGCATAGGAAGAGGCTGATTGCTTTCCGGCAAGTAGGAATTACTTGCGAACATTTCAGCTAGTAGGTTAGCTTTATCAGCCGGGTCAGTGAATAGTAGGTCATCCTTTAAAAGAGTCGGAATTGAGGAACTAGCATTATTCTTTACTCTTTTAACGAATGACCAGAAGCTTTTACTACCCCGAGGGGCAGCAAGAACTTTAGCACGGAGACGATTCTCGTAAAGAGCTTTTTCACGCCTAAGTACTTTGGCACACGAAGATCTCGCCCTTTTGCGTAGCAAATCAGTATCGGCATTTTGATTATTTCGCCAAATACTGAATGCTTCCTCTCTAGATCTGACTGCATTTTTGCATGTCTGATTAAACCAGAGTTTCTCTTTGGGCTTAATCGGAATTTGTTTTGATGGTATGAAAGCTTTCATGCCCATCAAAATTATACTTTCAACCATTTTGGCCATGGCATTGACATCATTGTCTAGGAAACATAGCTTCCAATTAAAATGCCGAAAAAATTCGTTGAGCTGAGCCCAACGAGCCTTTTCATAGCTGTATTTTAGTCGTTTCGTAGCTGCAGATGAAACGCTATGAAGTGCTGAAAACGAAAAGGAGGCCGAAATGGTACAGTGATCTGAATTACCGAGAGGTGCATTAACACTTACTTCATACTTATCAGGGTGTGAAGTGAGAAAGAGGTCGAGTGTATTTTGTTGGTGCCCTTCAACACATGGAATGTGTGTTGGTTCATTCACTAGTTCCACTAGATGGTTATGCGCTGCGAACAACTCAATATATTGGCCTTCCGTAGTTGTACGGCTCGAATGGCGAAGCCAAGTTGAATTGTGAACATTGAAATCACCAGCAATAACGATTTCACTGTTCGGACAACTCTCTAGGATATTCGATATGGAGTCAGAAAGAGCATCGAAGCCAGAAATGGTAGTATCCCTTTCTGCGTTTGGACTTCTGTAAACAAATCCGAAATGCAAACAGTGTGCCCTGATTTGGAATTTAACCCAGAGACAGCTAAATTCAGCATCAGATATGCCTAGTGATTGCTGGCATTGGTACACAACTGCATTGCGAATGTACATTGCAAGACCGCGATGAAAATTAAAAAGAGATAGTAGGTGATAACCAGGTATCTGAAAATCCTGTGGATCAGCATTCTCAGACACCTGGGTCTCACATAAGGCGAAAACATCCGGCCGATGGAAACAAATGTGTGCATACACAGAGAAAAAATTCGATCTTAGACCCCGTATGTTGCAGAAATCAATTTTGAATTTATCTGTCATAGCAACACGGGAAAATCCAAATCAAATGTTATATCTACGATACTGAACCCCAATCACGTTAATCACTGTTGTAATGACTGCCCAGTGATCAGTGTTATACCTTCATCACTAAGCAGTCCACCAGCAGCTAACGGAAAGGCGCCAGTACCACAGAATTAAATTAGGTTAGGATATGAGTGGGAATGGGAAAAGGAAACACAATAATATAAAAGGTTATAAAAGCCCTGGTCTGGTCATCACAGCGGCAACACTGTGCCAGCACTGATACATAGTGCCAACACTGGTATTTTTTTTTATTATTTTTTTTATTTTATTTTATTTTATTTTATTGTTTTGCACAAATGCACTAGTAATGTTTGTATGTATGTATGTATATTTATTTCGTTATTTCTTTTTGTCTTATTGTTGTTGATTTTTCTTTCGTTTATTTAGATTTAAATTTCTTTCATTTATGTAAATTTTATTTTCAATATTTAATGATTTTGTTTTTGTAAGTAGCGGTTATATTTTTGGTTTGTTTTTATTTTTTTTTTGTATGGGTGTATGTATATATGAATATTGGTATTTAATATTAATTTAACAAGCGCAAGATAACAAATAAATTAAACACGGAACACAACAAAGACACGTGTGAACGTAACCAAGGACAGAACACTACTGTTTTTGTCTTTTGGGACCACATGGAGACATGGTGTCTACAATATCGATATTTCCTCGTTCGATGTCAATAATGAAATTGTAGTGATTTACTAGTGACATTGCCAATAGTACTACTGACCAGTTGTACCCCAGCCAATATAATCGCCTATGGACATATAATAAAGGGTTCTCATTGAAAATCTACCAGTAGACTTTAGCACTATTGATAGAGTTCTTTTATGACCATATAGAGACATTTGAAGAAAAGATTCAAAGTGACCCTCGTTCAAAAAAAAATTATATTATTCTACCAAAAACATTTGCTTAAAATTGAAAGAGTCAATCAAAATCGGCAGCGGCTAGCCGACGATCGGCTTGCCGCTAAAATAAAATAAATTCAGTAAAGTGCGACCTTGACTCGCGCACGAAGGGTTCCGTACATTGGGCTTTGAACATTTTTTAATACAGCCTTTTTTTAAGTTTTTGACGTTTTTTCAGCTGAAATAATTTTTTTTTGTTTATTTTTCGCTTTTTTCTCATTTTGGCGATTTTTTCATTTTGGCGTTTTTTTTTCATTTTGACGATTTTTTTCATTTTGGCGATTTTTTTCATTTTGGCGATTTTTTTCATTTTGGCGAATTTTTTTCATTTTGGCGATTTTTTTCATTTTGGCGATTTTTATCATTTTGGCGATTTTTGGCGATTTATATTCGTTTTAGAAATTTTTTTTTAATTTTGGTGCTTTTTTTCGTTTTGGCGACTTTTTTTTGTTTCGGCGATTTTTTTTTTCGGTTTGGCGATTTTATAGTTTTGGGATTTTTTTGTTTTTCCGCTTTTGAAAATTTCAAGAAGTTTGCTCTTACGGTTTCCAAGATACAGCAAGTTGTCAAAATTACATAGTAAAAATTACATTAACTGATGGTACACCCTTTAATTAAATTTTTTTTAATTTTAGTGTTAATTGTTGTAGTCTGTATAAAAATACACTAACCTTACAAAATTCAAGTGTATATAATACATACAATTGTATATATATTACATAGAATTTTAACATTTTTCGTTGCTCGTTTTGAAAAACCCTTTAATTTCCAACTCTCATTTATTTGCTGTTATAGCGGCCAAGGGTCTACATACTGTGTGCAAATTTCAGGGCCGTAGCTCTTACGGTTCTCGAGGAAATACCCTGCGACAGACGGACGGACAGACGGACAGCGTAGCGAAAACAAAAGGGTTTCTTTTGGTGTACGAAACGCTAAAAAAAAACAAACTATTGACGCGTTCGTTGACAATGTCACCAGAAATACACCAATACAGTTGTTTCTAACATATCTATACTCGCGCATAAAAGGAAAGTTGTCGATATTTTAACTAGTGCAATTGTCGCTAGAGAAAAGAATGTTGACATAGAGACATATGCTTCTAAGCTGACTAGAGGGTATGTATGTATGTATGTATGTAGTTGCTATAATACTGAATGCATTAGCACACATACACACACGCACTCGCACTCGCTCTCACACACATAATAAACGTATCAAACGTATCAACAACATCGACAACATTTGTAGTTACATACTTATGGAAGTTGCAATTATTACATATAAAGGGTGTTCCTAAAAGATTTTATTTTAACACAAATTTTAGAAATGTTTAAAAAGTTTTGAAAAAAATATATTTTTTTATTTGAGTTAGAAGTGTTAATTGTTAAACGGGATTACTAATGGCAAATTTGGGCTAAAATTTTTTTTAATATTATTACATTTTTACCCTTGAAAAACGTGGACTAGAAGTTTCGCGCATGAACAAAAGACCCCAGTATACCAATTAGGGTTAAGAATGACACTTTATTGACTAACAGCCGTATTCTAAGCTCTGTGACAAAATAAAAATTATAACAAATGACAATTTTTACATTGCTTAATATATAAAAATTGTCATTTGCTATAATTTTGTAAATATGAAATTAACCCCTTACGCGCTTATAAATTTCGACAAACCAGCTTTCGTTAGATCATAACGAATTTATTCTGACTATTGTTACAATGATTTTTATATGGATTTATGTATATGTCAACCTTTTATAACTTAAGAATGGCTTAACTTATTCTAAAGTATTTATCTTATTTAGATTTTGTTATATAATGAAGCGTTTCGACAAAAATAGAGTTTTAGAAAAAAGTTTCTTCAAATAAGTGTAATATTACTAAAGTGGTCGAATAAGGTCACCAAAAGCTGTTGTGTCATCGATTTTCAGGACTAAATTGCTTTTTATACGCTTCACCTAAAATTGTTTGTCGTTTGGTGTATAATTTCAATAACAGTCATATCAGAGAACAGCTATGAGTAGTGAAAAAGTGAGTAGAGTTGAATCATAACTTATAATTTCTTGTGCTTATCCGCACTCATACTTATTGAAATGTTGTCTATGAATCATATTCACTTCAAAAAGTGCCCATCGAACTCATACTTAGCAACATTTCTGACTCTGTTGATTTCGTAACTCAATGCCTATGGGTGATGCAAAATAAGTATGATTCACAATGCGAACATTAAAGTTGTCATTGTGAGGTTATGTGTTTCTCTGTTGCTTTTTTTTTGTTTATTTTGCAGGAATTACTACTGTTGCATACTACTTGCAAACTGTTTAATGACTAAACTTTTAAATAAACAGACATGCATGAGTTGAGTGAGCTGAATCAATGTGAGTAGTATAAGTATTTTCCTGAAGTTAAAAGTCAAACTGAGGTGATTTATGAGTGTGAGTGTGGCTATGATGTCGACATCGCATTCATATTTATTTCAGCCTATACTTATAAATCAATGTCATCGTGAGTATGCATAAATCAGAGTAGTTGACTTTAAATCCAGGCTGCCCAGAGCAGCGCCTGAGGGCCGAACATCAATCGGCTTTTTATACAAATGAATAGACATACGCTTATTCATTTCTCTCGGTGGCCATCTCTGCTTTAAATAATGTCTTATATTTCATGAGTCAGTATGACTCATTGCCGATCACTATGAATAGTGAAGGCGAATAAGCAATGTCCGTCTGTCTGTACGTGAAATCCGTTTTCCGAAGCTCCTAGAAAAGCTAGAGACTTCGATCTTGGATTGGTGTATAACAAATAGCCCAAAATAGATTGGTATTGAAAATCGAACAGACGGTTTCAGAGCTGGAAATATTAAACTTTATTTTGCATTTTAAAGTAACTAGCTAAAACTAATTTTTGTTTTATTTTTGTTAAATAAACTTATTTAATACATCAGTACGAATAAAATTGGCATTAAAAATATAAAAAAGAAATTAAAAAATCTAAAAGAAGTTTCCAGGGTTGGAAAACTTTAACTTTTTAACCTATAAAAACTAATTTTTTCTTTTTCTCTACAACTTAAACATATCTTACATTCTTAACAGACAAAGATTGGCATAAAAAATCATAAAAAACGAAAAGGATATAATTTCAGGGTTGGGGAAACTTACACTTTTTATGATATATAAAAGTAACTAAGTCTTATTAATTTTTTCTTTTTCTTTTTAAATTAAATATATTATATGTTTTGGAAAGAAAAGTTGGGTATAGAAAAGTAGCAAAATAAAAACCCCACCTCCAGAGCTGGAAAATTTTAATTTATTTTTTTTTTTTGATATTAATATAATTAAATAAAACTAGTATTTTCCTTATTTTAAAGAACAGGAAAAATCTTAAAGCATGATTCCAGGGTTGGGAATCCTACACTTATTGTGATATATAAAAATAATTAAATAAAACTAGTTATATCTTCGTTAATTAGACATATTCTACATTTTAGAAAGAAAGAAATTAATATTTTAACCAGAAAAATCAAAATTATGGTTCGTTGTCGAGAATTTTTAAAAATAATGTAATTATGTTATAATCCAGAATAATATTATTTTGTTGTTGTATTGTTATATTATAAATTTTTCTAAAACTAAAAAGAAAAAAAAACTATAAGTTGTATCACCCTTTAAATACCTACTAACACACATAAATGCGTGACTTTATTGCCTGCATCTTTGTCCCAGTGTGCATTATGACTTTGGACATTATCTTACTTCTATGTTTATAAATCTGTAGATATTTTTACAATATTACAAAACATAATTCATACAAATTACAAATGAAAAAAAAAAATTTTTTTTTTTATTAAAATGTGTGTTTAATTCTAGAGATATTGTATTGTTGCTTTTATCCGTTTTTGTTTTTTTTATGCCTTTAGCAGTAAAATTTAAAAAAAATTACTTTTAAATACATACACACAGAAAAAATGCCAATGTAAAATCACCATGCAAAAAGTTTGATTCAAATTCATTAAAATCACTTTAAAGTTACAAGAAATGCTTTGTTCATAGATGAAATATACTTTTGTGCTGTTTTGGAAACAGCCGACAAACTGCTGCTAGCTGGTAGGCAGTGTACAAGTCTTGCAGTCCGAGGATCGCAGGTTCGAATCCTGGAATCGAGATAAAGTATTTTGTACTTTTTTTTTAACTTAAACTTTTCAAGTCAAAGTATTTTGTATTTTTTTAACTAAAACTTTTCAAATAAATTGTATGTTAAATAATCAATGAAATAATGTTGAATTAAAATTTGATTCATGATGGTACATATTTAGTGTATATCTAAAGAATATTGAAGGTTGTTGGGGCTGCAGGGGTAAACACGTTGACTACCACACGCGATGAGTTACGTGTTTAAATCTTGGCCGGGGAAGCCAATTTATATATACAAACAAACATTTATCTGATGTCTATGTCAACAACAATTACTACATTAAATAAAATTCATGTTGTTCCAACTTTAAATAGCTTTGATTCAACATGATTCTTCATTTTAATTTTAACAGTACGTAAATGTTAAATAAACGTGAAATAAAGTTATTTCAAAATGAAAAATTATCTTTGAAAATTGCATTGAAAATCATGTGAGATTAGCATGAAACACATATGAAGACAAATCATTGGCGAAAAAGATTAGATTAATCGTGTTTACCGTAAATTTTAAGTTGAAATTTTTCTGAAATTTCAGCTGCAGCTGATAATAAAATTCATTTAGTAATTTAATCAACCAAAAACAAACAAAACACAATAGTTACTTTTTATTTAGTGCAATTTATCAAAAGTACCAAGACGTATTCCGCGATCCTAGAAGATACAAAAAAAAAATCCCAAAATTCAGTTTTAAACGCTTGATGTCTTCTAAGATTACATTTTTCGGAAAAGTGCCAAAAATTTTTCCCTTGAATTTCAAGGGAGTCATGACGCTGTTTAAGTTTCATTGCTATCCTAATGAGTTCCGTGCATATTAAATTACCCATAAAAGATTTTTACGTTTTTCACTAGAAATATTGAAAAATATCATAACATTAATTCTTATTAAAAGTTGTAAGAAATATTTCATTTCACACTGTCTGCTTATAAGGATATGTGGTGCTTGATGTTTTCATTTTTAGCAGCAGGCTGAGCTTTAATGACTACAATGTAGAGATTGTTGTTTTTCCTTAAAATTCATTTTAGGGAATCGAGGGAAAATGCTTTTTGGCATCACATTTTCAACCATGAAAATCGAAACACAGTTACGCAGTTTGCTTTTCTATCTTAAGTTAAATCCCGGTAAAATTATAGGTGGCTTGATAGAGAATTGATTAAATAGGGCACCTAGTTAGTCTATATATTTAAAAATTGACATCGGTACTCATAAACGACTGTTAAAGTTATTAATGGCTTAAGGAATATGAATTTTTTTATGAAAAATTTGGTTTAAAGCATGCTTTAACTTTAACAATCGTTTATGAATGAATAACGGTGTAATAAAAATTGTTTGTTTACACAGAAAAAAAATATTAAGGTAAAATCACCATGCAAAAATATTGATTTGATATCATACTAAATTTACTGAGAAAAATATGTTGTTAAAGTGTATTGGTGTTTATTTACGTTGCTCATAGGCAATACACCATTTTGTGATTGTTGATGATTTGTTGATTTGTTGTTACTTTGTTGCTTGATAGAAAGTGTACTAGTCTTGTAGTCGTAGGGTCGTAAGTTCTAATCCTGCCTGAAAACCAAAGTAGCTTTGCAGTTTGTGTTTTTTTTACATTTAAGAAATTTATTATTTAACATATTGTCATAAGTTTATTTTAATTGAAATTTATTTGCTGGTGGTTAAGCAATCTCTATATATTTCGTTGGTGCCTTGCCAAATCATCATTGACTACCCACGCGCTGAGTTTGAGTTCAAATCTTGACCGGAGAAGCCAACAAATACGCTTAAAAATTTTTTCCGATGTCTGTGCCAATATTAAATAAGTAATTAAATAAAATGACTTCATTAAATTAAACTTGAAATAACTTTGATTCAACATGATTCTTCATTTTAATTTTAGCAGTACTGAAATGTTAAATTAACATGAAATAAAGTTATTTCAAAACAAAAAATTTCCCTTAAATAATATGAAGTAAAATCATTGCTAAACAATTTTAAATTAACCTTGTTTTCGTAGATTTGAGTATGAAAATTTTCTGCCCACTTATATATCAAACAAGTAAGAGTGCTATATTCGGCTGTGCCGAATCTTATATACCCTTTACCAACGTACGTACATATATATAGTATACAGACACGTACATACATATTTGTTTTGTGAAAAAATTTATAATTTTTTAAAGTTTCCATCTTTGGAGCTATAATTTTCATTTTTAAAATTTCATACACCAAACTTTTCTTTCAGAAGCATAAAATATATTCAATTTATAAAGAAAAAGAAAAAAATTTTTAGACCTATTTAATTTTACATAACACAAAAAGTGTAAGTTTTCCAACCCTGGAGTCATAATTTTGGATTTTTCTGATTATTGATACCAATCTAGTTCTTTAAAAAATGCATAAAATATGTTAAGTGAAAAAAGCAAGAACGAAATAAGTAAAAACTTAGTTTCATTTAATTCCTTTAATATTAAAAAAAATCAGTTAAGTGCGACTTTGAATCGCGCACGAAAGGAAGGTTTTTTGCTTTTTTGAAGTTTTTTTCAGTTAAAACGATTTTTTCAGTTTTGTCGCTTTTTTCTCGTTTTGGCGATTTTGTCTGTTTTTGGAGGTTTTTTTCATTTTGGCGATTTTTTTCTGTTGTTGGGCTTTTCTTCATTTTGGAGATTTTTCTCATTTTGACGATTTTTTCTGTTTTTTGGGTTTTTTCGCGATTTTTTTGGCGATTTTTTTGTTTTTTTTTCGTTTTGGTGATTTTTCTCATTTTGGCGATTTTTTTTCATTTTGGCAATTTTTTTCTTTTTTTTATGTTTTTTTTTCGTTTTGGTGATTTTTTTCAATTTGGCGATTTTTTTTTCATTTTGGCGATTTTTTTTTCATTTTGGCGATTTTTTTCTGTTTTTAATTTTTTTTTTCGTTTTGGCGATTTTTTTTCTTTTTTTGGCGATTTTTTTTCATTTTGGCGATTTTTTTCTGTTTTTTAGGTTTTTTTTCGTTTTGGCGATATTTTTCATTTTGGCGATTTTTTTCATTTTAGCAATTTTTTCGTTTTTTTGCGATTTATTTTAGTCTTAGAAATTTTCTTTTAATTTAGTGCTTTTTTCATTTTGGCGATTTTTTTCTGTTTTTTGGGGTTTTTTTCGTTTTGGTGATTTTTTTTCATTTTGGCGATTTTTTTTTATCATTTTGGCGATTTTTTTCTGTTTTTTAGGTTTTTTTTTCGTTTTGGTGATTTTTTTCATTTTGGCGATTTTTTTTTCATTTTGGCGATTTTCTTTCATTTTGGCGATTTTTGTTTTCATTTTAGCAATTTTTCCGTTTTTTTGCGATTTATTTTAGTCTTAGAATTTTTTTTTTAATTTGGTGCTTTTTTTCGTTTTGGCGATTTTTTTTCTGTTATTTAGGTTTTTTCTTTTTTTTGGCGATTTTTTTCTGTTTTTAAGGGGTTTTTTCGTTTTGGCGATTTTTTTTTCATTTTGACGATTTTTTTCTGTTTTTTATGGTTTTTTTTCGTTTTGGTGATTTTTTCATTTTGGCGATTTTTTTTCATTTTGGCGATTTTTTTCTGTTTTTTAGGTTTTTTTTCGTTTTGGCGATTTTTTTTCATTTTAGCAATTTTTCCGTTTTTTTGCTATTTATTTTAGTTTTAAAATTTTTTTTTAATTTGGTGCTTTTTTTCGTTTTGGCGATTTTTTTTTCTGTTTTTGGCTTTTTTTCATTTTGGCGATATTTTGTTTTTTGGGGTTTTTTTCGTTTTGGCGATTTTTTTCATTTTGGCGATTTTTTTTTCATTTTGGCGATTTTTTCTGTTTTTTAGGGTTTTTTTTCGTTTTGGTGATTTTTTTCATTATGGCGATTTTCAGTTTGGCGATTTTCTTTCATTTTTGGCGATTTTTGTTTTCATTTTAGCAATTTTTCCGTTTGTTTTTGCGATTTATTTTAGTCTTAGAATTTTTTTTAATTTGGTGCTTTTTTTCGTTTTGGCGATTTTTTCTTGTTTTTGGCGATTTTTTTCGGTTTGGCGATTTTATAATTTTTTATTTTTTCAGTTTTACCGTTTTTGAAAATTTCAAGAGTTTTGCTCTTACGGTTTCCAAGATACAGCAAATAGTCAAAATTACATAGTCAAAATTGCATTAACTGATGGAACACCCTTTAATTTAAATTTTTTTAAATTTTAGTGTTAATTTTTGTAGTCTGAATAAAAATACACTAACCTTACACATTTCAAGTGTATATACATACATACATACAATTGTATGTATATTACATGGGATTTTAAAATTTTTCGTTGCTCGTTTTGGAACACCCTTTAATTTCCAATTCTCATGTATTTGTTGTTGTAGCGGCCAAAGGTCTACATACTGTGTCCAAATTTCAGGTCTGTAGCTCTTACGGTTCTCGAGAAAATACTAATATAGTTTTAGACATAGTTAATTTTACATAACACAAAAAGTTAAAGTTTTCCAACCCTGGAAACGTCTTTTTAATTTTTTTGTATTTTTTTAATTTAAAATTCCAATTTTAGTCGTACTGAAGTGTAAAATATGTACATTTATTAAAAAAAAATAAAAATTTGTTTTCGGGAGTTACTTTTATATGGCAAAATGAAGTTTAAGTTTTCCAGCTCTGCAATCGTCTGCCCGATTTTGCTGAATTTCAATACCAATCTATTTTGGAAAATTTCTGACACACCAGTCCAAGAACGAAGTCTCTAGCTCTTCTGGGAGCTTCGGAAAACCGATTTCACGTACAGACAGACGGACAGACGGACAGACGGACAGACGGACAGACGGACAGACGGACAGACGGACAGACGGACAGACGGACAGACGGACATCGCTTATTCGTCTTCCCTATGCATAAGGATCCAGAATATATATATTTTATGGATCGCTTATTGATATTATAGAAATTACAAACGGAATGACAAACCTATATATACCCTTTTACCATTTTTTTGGTAAAGGGTATAAAAATTTAAAGGATTTAAGACACTATCGATTGAGTAATATAACATTGAAAGAAAAATTGTTGTTACATTACAATTACTTCAACGGTCATCATAATTAAATAACTTTGCAACGGTATCCAAAGTAAACGTTCAGCATTTAAACTCTTTAACACTGCATAATCTATACATTCTGAGAATATTTTTGCTTAGTCCACTTTTTTATTAAGCCACTTTCAAAACTACTTCTGGATAAACAGTCTCTAATTTGTTGTGTATGACTATCGCTCCTACGGGTACTCCACTTTAATTTTTTTATGCACAAGCAGAACAAAAATCTAAATACCCGTAAGACTTAAAACTAAATAAACCATAGAGTTTTGGTTTAGAAAACTTACAAACAACAAAACATAAAAGAAAAGGAGCATAAAAAAGAGCCAAAGCGAACAAAGGAAGACATCATCAGCTATATCACGTAAAGTGACATTGTGTCTACTTACTTAAATATTATCTAAACGGCAATCATACTTAGGATTCATATGACTCTTAGGAGGAAAAAAACAGAATTCGAAATAAACACAATAATGCACAGCAAAAAAAACTTTATTTTGTATTCAATTACTAAATTTAAAAAAGTCAGTAAAGTGCGACTTTGACTAGCACATGAAGAGTTCCGTGCGGATACCACATAGCGTTACCCTAATAGAGAAAGGCTTTAACTCATTATATTTTTGAAATCGAATTTTTTGCATATTTCGATAGAAGAGCATCTAATGTATCGAAAAATGCAAAAATCTTGATTTTAAAAAAATAATGAGTTAAGGCCTTTCTATATTAGGTTAACGATATGTAAAACTAAAAAATACTAGAACAAAAAATTTAAAATAATAATGTCTACATCAAGTGAGGCTAAAGCACCATACCGACATTTTTTTTTAATTTTTTGTTCAGGCGTTTTTTTAGTTTTAGCGTTTTTGAGTCTAACCTTTTTTTTTTTGTTTACCTCTTATTTTGTATTTTTTGCGATATTTTTGGTGATTGATATTTTTAGTTTTGGAGCTTTTTTCCTTTTGGCGTTTTTTTCGTTTTGCCGATTTCTCTTACATTATTTGCGATTTTTTTTAGTTTTTTTTAGTTTTTTTTTGCGTTTTTTTTACTTTTGGTGATTTTTTTTTTTTTGCATATGAGCGATTTTTTTTTATTTCTGGTAACCTTTTTCATTTAAGCATTTTTTTTTTATTTTGGCGATTTTTCGTTTTGGAATTTTTTTTAATATTTGGGACTTTTTAGTTTTATTGTTTTTAATAATTTCAAGAGCTTGTCTTTTTACCTTTGGTGTACGGAATTGAAATGGGCGCGTGTCGAATTTGTCCAACACAACACGGCACGAACACGAATACCAAGACCCTCAACACGTACGAAGCATGCACGCGTAAAATTTTGTCAACACGATACTGCACAACACGCACGAAATATTATTGCTATCAGAAAATTTAATTGATTTTTTTCAGGAGACACTTTTCAAAATATGGCACCAAGTTGGCAGCTGATTGTATCGGTTTACGTACAGAACTTTAAGCTTTAGAGGCCCATATAATATCGACAAAAATGCTGGTGTTGTGTGTTTGACGATACAAAATATAAAATTTTTTCTCTACTGGAAATTCAATCATACATATTTTACATCGTGTTCAATTTGCTCAACACGAAACGACCCGAACACGCCCGAAATCAGTTTTTTTGTCACGAGTACTTCGTGTTGAGTCATGCATGTTCGTGTCATGAAAAAAAACGACACGCGCTCATCTCTAGTACAGAACCCTTAAAATTAAATAATATTTTTACTAAAATAGGCTAAAGTAGTTAGCACGTTTACTACAAAACCGAAGGAGTGGGTTTGAGCCCGATCTACGACAGTAATTAATAACAACACCACGCATTTTTCTGCTGTGCATTAGTGTCCCTTTGTAACAGTTGTTGTAGGAAAGTTCTTGCGATGAAGGCATAGTCACTGGTCCCTGAACTAACACGATTTCAGCAGATACTAATGCTAATGTGACATCAGAGCGCCCTCCCTCGTCGGCATTGTGTAGCATAGTCATCGGCGAAGTAAAATAACCAATAAGGTGGCTGCTGAACACAGCTTCAAAGTTTTAATGCGCCTCATTGACACCAGAGGCGCTGCAAAACTGCATTATTAAAAAAAAAAAACGTGCAAAAAAGCAGAGTTGTAAAAGAATGAAGCTTTCCTTTACCTCTTCCTTTACCACCTGTCTTCCTTATATCACTATCCCTTTCCTAAAGTAGATAACAGCTAGTAATATAATATATTATATATTAATATATATATATATATATATATATATATATAATAATAATAAAATAATATATATAATATATATACATAATAGGATATAATATAATATAAACATAATGTTTATTGTTCCATCCAATGGTACCGCTAAGCCACTCTGGAACCAGGCCCGTAACTATTCTTAGATATTAACCTAAGCTTAACTGGTATTTATAGTACTTTTGAAATATGAGTGCATCTGTGGTCAAGCCTGTCATGCCGGAGGTTGTCAGTTCGAGTCCCAAAAAATATCTGTTTAAAAATAAATTATAACTGCATTTGTAACAATAAAAAAATATTATTATAAGTTTTTATTGTTACAGTTAAGTGTCGGAATGACGTTTTTAAACAATTTATTTATTTATCCACACCGCACTGTGGGCGAAATGGTCGATCTAGCGTCGTTTAATTCAATTTTCAAAGTGTTTAATTGCGCCAAAACTGTGTCTCAATCGATTACTAATATATATATGTTCTCTAAATTTACATTTGTCTCAATTAAGTGGAAGAAAAGTGGTTTTATTTATAGTTAGAGGTATGTATTAACTAAAAAAAATTTTTGTTTGTGACCTGTGCTTAAGTGTTGTAGAAAAAAATAGAGTTAAAGTTGACTATACCACTAACTGCTTGAAAAAAGCCAAAATAAGACTTCCGTGGACCAGAACTTCTGATATTAGTGGGTATTTTTTGGGCTAGAATATTTTTTTTTTAATTACTATGTTGTCTTGTGATTGTAAAATATCCAAGTCATCTGCTACTTTATGCTACTTTACATGATATTGCAGACGAGAAGTTTATTTACTATGGCGCAACGAGCCTGTGGCTACTAAAAAACTTTCTGCCGTTGAGAGTCATATATTTCGTAATAAAATTAATATCAACATGTATAATGCTAATGAAATCCTTGAAAAAAGCAAAAAAATTTTAAATTTTGTAGCACAATTGGTTCAGAAATGGAAATTCAATCATAAAATCAGCCACAAATTTGAAGAAAACAACACGGAGTGGTTAGACGGACAACTTTTCTTAGTTGATCCACTGACTAATCGTGGGAGACCCGATTAGATGTTCGACGAATGTTCCAACAAAACGAAATTAAGTAAAGTTTCTCAAATTGTTAAGGAAACACCTCACAGTGAGCTCGTACTAGCTACAACGAGCAGTTTATACAAAGAACATTGTGTACCTTGCACTTGTGATTCATCTCGTAGTACCGAATCGGAATAAAAATCTGTTATTACTATTGCAATTAGTATTGTTATTATACCCTTTACCAACAAAAATGGTAAAAGGGTATATATAGGTTTGTCATTCCGTTTGTAATTTCTATAATATCAATAAGCGACACATAAAATATATATGTATATTCTGGATCCTTATGCATAGGGAAGACGAATAAGCGATGTCCGTCTGTCCGTCTGTCCGTCTGTCTGTACGTGAAATCGGTTTTCCGAAGCTCCCAGAAAAGCTAGAGACTTCGTTCTTGAACTGGTGTGTCAGAAATTTTCCAAAATAGATTGGTATTAAAATTCAGCAAAATCGAGCAGACGATTGCAGAGCTGGAAAACTTAAACTTTATTTTGCCATATAAAAGTAACTAACGAAAACAAATTTTTATTTTTTTTAATAAATAAACTTATTTTACACTTCAGTACGACTAAAATTGGTATTTTAAATTAAAAAAATATGAAAAAAATGAAAGAGACGTTTCCAGGGTTGGAAAACTTTAACTTTTTGTGTTATGTAAAATTAACTATGTCTAAAACTATATTAGTATTTTCTCGAGAACCGTAAGAGCTACAGACCTGAAATTTGGACACAGTGTGTAGACCTTTGGCCGCTATAACAACAAATACATGAGAATTGGAAATTAAAGAGTGTTCCAAAACGAGCAACGAAAAATGTTAAAATCCCATGTAATATACATACAATTGTATGTATGTATGTATATACACTTGAAATTTGTAAGTTTAGGGAATTTTTATACAGACTACAAAAATTAACACTAAAATTTCCAAAAATTTAAATTAAAGGGTATTCCATCAGTTAATGCAATTTTGACTATGCAATTTTGACAACTTGCTGTATCTTGGAAACCGTAAGAGCAAAACTCTTGAAATTTTCAAAAACGGTAAAACTAAAAAATTAAAAAATTATAAAATTGTCAAAACGAAAAAAATTTCCAAAAACAAAAAAAAAATCGCCAAAACGAAAAAAAGCACCAAATTAAAAAAAATTCTAAAGCTAAAATAAATCGCATAAAACGGAAGAATTGCTTAAATGAAAAAAAAATCGCCAAAATGAAAGAAAATCGTTAAAATGAAAAAAATCGCCAAAATGAAATAAAATCGCCAAAACGAAAAAAAACCTAAAAACAGACAAAAATCACCAAAAGGAAAAAAATCGCCAAAATGAAAAAAATCGCCAAAACGAAAAAAACCCAAAAAAAAATCGCCAAAATAAAAAAAAACATTAAAAGAAAAAAATCGCCTATTTAGGCGATAAGCCCAAAAACAAACAAAAATCGCCAAAATGAAAAAAAAATCGTCAAAATGGGAAAAATCTCCAAAATGAAGAAAAGCCCAAAAACAGAAAAATATCGCCAAAATGAAAAAACCTCCAAAAACAAGAAAAAAATCGCCAAAACGAGAAAAAAGCGACAAAACTGAAAAAATCGTTTAAGCTGAAAAAAACTTCAAAAAGCAAAAAAGCCTACCTTTCGTGCGCGATTCAAAGTCGCACTTTACTGAATTTTTTAATATTAAAGGAATTAAATGAAACTAGGTTCTTTCTTATTTCGTTTTTGCTTCGTTCACTTAACATATTTTATGTATTTTTTAAAGAACTAGATTGGTATCAATAATCAGAAAAATCCAAAATTATGACTCCAGGGTTGGAAAACTCACACTTTTTGTGTTATGTAAAATTAAGTAGGTCTAAAATTTTTTTCTTTTTCTTTATAAATTGAATATATTTTATGCTTCTGAAAGAAAAGTTTGGCGTATGAAATTTGAAAAATGAAAATTATAGCTCCAAAGATGGAAACTTTAAAAAAATTATAAATTTTTTTACAAAACAAATATGTATCTATGTGTCTGTATACTATATACATATATGTACGTACGTTGGTAAAGGGTATATAAGATTCGGCACAGCCGAATATAGCACTCTTACTTGTTTTTTTTTTGCATTATAATTTCATTTTTGTTATGAAAACAATTGAAATATATGAAGACTGAATAAGGCCAAAAATAGTTATTTCAATATAAAAAAATTTTAAACAAAAAAATAAATAAATAAATTTTAAAAAAAAATTGTTCATATTAAAAGTTTAATATATTTTTAGTCCAAAAGAATGTGAAACATTAAATATATTAATTAATTAATTAAATATATTAGCTTTATCATGTTTTCCTGAATGAAATAAACAATGTCTAAATTATGAAAAAAATTGCAACTTTCACAACAACAAAAAAAAAAAAATATATATATATATATATATATATATATATATATATATATTAAAAAAAAAATTTTATTTAATATTGTAGCTTAATCTATTTTCAACTAAAAAAAATATTACACAAACAAAAAAAATTTTTCCCTAAGCGCTATTAATTAAACGCCGCTAGATGAGCCTTTTCGCCCACTGTGCACCGGTTAGGTCCCCATGAGATAGTTCAGTAACAAGTCACAAGCTGCATACAAAGTATCAATTAACCCCATCCTAGGCCATGCCCATATAAAAGTGACTGGTCCGCTTCATAGCAAGTGGTAGAACTCGGACTGGTTCCTATCACTTGGGGACCAATCACGTGACTAGTCTTGTGTTAGTTCCATTTCCTGCAGGGTAATTATTTATTTTATTTTAATGTTTAGTCCTAATTTACACTATGCAAGTCTTATTGCTAAGCTGATTTGTTTTTTAGGAGAGAGAGACGAGAGAAAATTTTTTTCTGTTCCCCTCGTCTCTCTCTCTCTCTCCCACAAACTAATCAGCTTAGCAATAAGACTTGCGTAGTGTAAATTAGGACTTAATAAGTTTATATTATCTTTATGCAATAACTATTATCAGACATACCTTAGCCATAACCATAAACATATTTGCTTCACCCAGATCTTTTTGCTTAATTGCAAATCTTCGAACCTTCTAACAGTACGTTTCTAAAAACTAAAAATATGTGACAATATAATTTGTATAATATATGTATAAAAAAGCTTGTCATGAGATTTTCCTTCAACTGTTTTTTTTGCTGCTTCTCTAAAAATTTATATACATAATACTATTGCCATGGTTGTGGTTACTGAATTTCTGCTATTGTTAAAAGCAAGATATAAAACTAAAAGAGATACAAATAAAAGTTTTTAATAAATCTACAAATGAATGAGGTATGTATGTATGTACAGACCATGGCAAAGCCAAAAAGCCAGAAACCTAATATTTACCTGTAACTTACCCCCATAATCATATCAAATATTCGTACAATGTGTAAACTTTACTAATTTTTAAGCAACAAGGACAATTCAAAATTTAATACATTTGTATATATTCGTGCATTACAAATACGAGTATGTATTACACTCTTTACAGATGTAAACAATTTGTTTTGCTAAAAGTGAGTGTGTGTGCATGTGTGCCTCTGTGTATGTGTATGTACGTGTGGTTTAGTTGACTGTGTCTGTGTAAAAGCGTAAAAGCGTTGGGGTTGCATGATTTTCTTTGTGTGTGCGTGTTTGTATTTGCAAACTACTTCTGTTATAATCAGGTACAAGGACTTCATGCATTTAAAAAAGTTATTTATGACATCAAAAACTCAAAATATGCACTAAAAACAATGAAATAAGCACATATTTAAAGTAAAATGTATAATAAAAGAAACATTTTCAATTTCTATACATACAACTAAATAAATATGTTTATTTTCTTTTTGAAGAGGTGAGTGTACAAGCGTTTTAAATTGAATTTTTACACAAGATTAAATATGATATAACGATTTTTTTTCTACATTATATATGTTATATACATATATGTATATATATATGGTTATATATGTATATGTAAGGGTCTCAATGGGTTAAGTCTGCAATATTCACCATACCTTGAAAGCAACAAGCAAAGAAGAAGTATCAAGTAGAGTATTCAATAGTCAGAGTCTAAACACAATGGCGCATATTCAGAAATCATTACTAGGTGCTAACTTTTTTAAATACCTATTTAAGTTATTCACAGACGGCTACGAAAGTTTAGACTTAATTATGAGTGAAGCTGTAACTAAATGTTAACTAACTTATACATGTTATACTTATACTTTACATGTCAAAAATTGTTTTTTGATAGTTTGAATAGTTTTTTATTTAATTGCAATTTATATCGATCATAGTATTATCGACATTTTATTTTCTTATTTCTTTTATCAGCTGGGAGTCGTTACTTCGTTAGTTTAGATTTGTGAATAGAACCTGTAACTATCTGTTAACTATTTTTTAGTATCTGTTTAATAAATTTCGACTTTAGTTACGATTTATGAATATGCGCCAATGTTTGCGGTGCGGTGCGATTTCTCGTTGCGGGATAAAACAATAAACATAATACAACGGAAGACGGCTACGGTAATACTTGTCAGTGTTTGTTTAAATATTTATTAATTTTTTTGTGGATACATTTTTATAAAATTTTCTAAAAAATTTACTCTTTGTTTAATATTTTTTAATGGAGGCCCTATGTTCCTTATAGGAACGACGGGAACATATATACATATGTATGTATATATATACATACATATATAATCACCCTTATTCCAATTGGCGACGTCGACGTCACTTGAACACAATACCAAAAAATTGCCGCTTGTTTACTCGCTCTCGAGAACAATTTTGTGCTACTGACAATCTATTTCATTTCCCTACGGTCTAGAAAATAGTATAAACGTACCAACAAGAGTCAGTTGTTTTCGACAATGTGTACACAAGCCCCAATTTTTAGTATTGTGTTAAAGTGACGTCGATGTCGCCAACTGGAATAAGGGTGAATATTTTGTAATATGAGTAACTAAAAACAAGAAATTATTAACATTTTATACATTGGCAGATATATTTGAAAATTTTTAAAATTTTATATTTAATGACAAAAGTTTTTAACCCTTAAATGCATGAGGTCAGAACCTTTGACTTATATCAAGTAATTCTAATGCAAATTTGGTCCCTAAACATGAATATAGGAATATAAGAAAAATTAACGGTTTTCGTGAAAAATTGGAAAAACAACTCTTTTTGAAAAATTAAAAACGAGAGAAAAAACTATTCAAAAAATTTCACTTGATCCAAATTTATTAAAATTCGTTAAAAATAGTGTCCCCTATACAATATGATAATAGTCTCCACAAAAACGGCACACATACTAATTATTTATTTACTTTTGAAATTTGGTTCACAAACTATATTTGTTCAAAAATTTCATACGACAACTTTGGTAGTTTGCTGATGATATAAACAAATTAAAAACAAACTTAAACGACGTTTCAAAGAACACTTATACAGTATTCTTTATTTTAAAGGGTTCTTTATTGAGTTTCGGTTACATTTACTATATTATTTTTATCAAATAAGTAACGTACCATTTATGGTACGGTATGCATTTAAGGGTTAAACCTCAAAATCATTTTTTTGTTCACAATAATGTTGTGAACACCGCCAATTATTCAAAAACTATGGCAACATCAGAAAGAGAAAGAGAGTCAAAATTGAGAGAATAAAAAAGTCCGCAGAGAAAATAAATAGATTTTAATTATATACCGTTCCGCACTGCGGGTTTTTACTTCAAAATCGTATGAAAAACCGCACCGCAATAAATTATCGTTACATTGTGTTCAGACTCTAAAGTTGAAAACTAAATTAAAGTTGTCTAATATTTTGAACATATTTTCCATTTAACAAAAACTGTTTTTCTTTTGTTTAATTAAATTTAACTAATAATACTCAAAATCTATAAAACTATTAAAATTAATAAAATATTTCTCTGAATTGAAAATAAACTGAATTCTAAAACGAAAGATTCGTGTTCTCATTTGAAATTGGACAAAATCTTTTACATATATATATGGTTATATTGCAGTCAAGGAGCGATGCGTGAATAGAAAAAGAAAAGTGAGGTTATATCGATGCGAATGTTTAAATGTGATCTTCTGCAAAACATTAAAATATGACTGAGGCACTTTTTAGGGTTCCGTACACCAAAGGTGAAAAGGAACCCTATTGTTTTCGCTACGCTGTCCGACTGTTCGTCTGTCCGTCTGTCCGTCCGTCTGTCACAGGGTATTTTCTCGAGAACCGTAAGAGGTACGGAGCTGAAATTTAGACACAGTGTGTAGACCTTTGGCCGCTGCAACAACAAATACATGAGAGCTAAAAATTAAAGGGTGTTCCAAAACGAGCAACGAAAAATTTTTAAATCAAATGTAATATACATACATACAATTGCAATTTGTAAGGTTAGTGTATTTTTATGCAGACTACAACAATTAACATTAACATTTAAAAAAAATCGAAATTAAAGGGTGTTCCAACAGTTAATGCAATTATGACTATGTAATTTTGACAACTTGCAGTATCTTGGAAACCGTAACAGCAAAACACTTGAAATTTTCAAAAACGGTAAAAACAAAAAATTAAAAAAATTATAAAATCGCCAAACTAAAAAAAATCGCCAAAAACAAAAAAAAAACGCCAAAACGAAAAAAAGCACCAAATTAAAAAAAATTCCAAGACTAAAATAAATCGCAAAAAGCCGGAAAAATCGCCAATATGAAAAAAATCGCCAAAATAAAAAAAATCACCAAAATTAAAAAAATCGCCAAAATGAAAAAAGTCACCAAAATGAAAAAATCGCAAAAAAAACCCCAAAAACCGAAAAAAAATCGCCAATATGAAACAAATCGCCAAACTGAAAAAAAACCCCAAAAACAGAAAAAAATCGCAAAAATTAAAAAAATCACCAAAATGAAAAAATCGCCAAAAAAAACCCCAAAAACCGAAAATAAATCGCCAATATGAAACAAATCGCCAAACTGAAAAAAAAACCCCAAAAACAGAAAAAAATCGCCAAAATGAAAAAATCACCAAAAGGAAAAAATCGTAAAAAAACCCCAAAAACCGAAAAAAATCGCCAAAATGAAAAAAACAGAAAAAACGCAAAAATGAAAAAAACCCTTAAAAAACAGAAAAAAAATCGTTACAATGCAAAAAAAAAACTGAAAAAAACTTCAAAAAAGCAAAAAAGCCACATTAAAAAATCCTCAAAATCGAATGTACGGAACCCTTCGTGCGCGAGTCAAAGCCGCCCTTTACTGAATTTATTCCTTATTGTCACAGATATTGAACACACTGGGATTCGGAAGCGTATGACTTATATATAATATTATGCATATTCATAACGTATACGTAAATGTGTTGAAACTTTTCTGATATCCGAATAAAAATAAATTTTGCACAAGGAAGTGCTAAGACGAAAAGAAACAGTTCGGAGAGCGGTTACGAGGATGCAATAACGCAAGCGAATGACGAAATTCAATACAAAAACTACGAGGTTGGTCGGCCGCTTATACTCAACTTATAGACGACCATAAGGAAGTCGTTAGATCGACTCCTAATTGAAATATAAAGAGCAATTTTTTTAATGTTTTTAGAATGTGCAGAAAGTTCATGTTAAAAAATAGGAAAAAAAATAAATAAAATGGAGCTGTGTTTACAAAAAAAAAACTATCACTGAATTGTAATACTATGTATTTTTTAACCGACTTCAAAAAAAAGAGGAGGTTATCAATTCGTCTCTATGTTTTTTTTTCGGTTTCACTTCATAGCTCGGTACATTTTTGACTGATTGTAAAAATTCTTTTTTTTTTTTGTCTGACAGGGTAAAAATGGGCAGGGACACGCCCATAATTTTTTTATTTGATTCTACATTCTGCTTATTTGATTGCTATGAAATTTACCGAACACATTGGGCTCTCGTAGCGACATGATCTTGAAGTTGAAGAAAATGGGCGTAGCCAAACCCAATTAAACTTAATAATATATTTCCCATACTTCTATTTCACCGATTTTTACGAAACTTGGCACACACCCTAAGCTCAAAAAAAAAAGACAGAATCTTGCATTCAAAAAAGTGGGTGGTGGCACGCCTATTAAATTTTAATTTAATATTTCACGTGCTTATACTTAACCAATTTTTAGATATATTTTCACACACCCTGAACTCTTAAAAACACAAAATCTTGCATTTAAAAAATGTGCGGAGGCACGCCCATTACAATTTAATTTTATTATCACATAAATTTTTTCCGAAAATGTTCTAATAGATCTTTGAAGTGAGTTTTTTATTGGCAGAATTATTTCATTTGCAAAATTTTTATATAAATTTTTAGGGTAAAAGAAATATCTAACGGGTGTTTTGTTGGGGGTGTGGAAATTTGAATTTAAATATAAAAGAAAACATTACAACATATTTCTTTCTATTTCATTTTGATTAATTTTTAAAGGATATTCTATTAAAATATTTATTAATGCAATCAACCGGTGAGTTATGCTAGGAACACAACTGGGACGAACGACGATTTTTTCCGTGCGAACTTTCGTCAACCGCCGTAGAACGAAATTCGTCGTGCGTGACGAATTCTGAGATAGATTTCTAATTTGTACGCCGACGAACGACGAAAAAACAATTTTCTCTCTCTCTCTCTCCCTCTCTCTGTCTCTCTCCCTCTCTCTCTTTCCTTCTCTCTCTCTCCCTCTCTCTCTCCCTCTCTCTCTCCCTCTCTATCTCCCTCTCTCTCCCTCTCCCTCCATCTCTCTCCCTCTCTCTCTCTCTCTCTTTATGCACACACAACACACAACAGCCAACCTTATCGTTTCGTCGACGTGGACGAAATTCGTCGTTCGCCCCAATTGTGTTCCTACCATTAGGAGAAAATATGTTGTAATTTATAATTTTTTTTACCAACAAAAAAAAAAAAGAATTGAATCAAGCAATGCTAATTAAATTTAAATAACATACCAAATAATTAAAGCAAACTCTGATTATACTTTTTTCTATGTTGTATCATTTTCAGGTTCGTATCCAAAATAATAATTTCCAGCTTTTATGTTAAATACATATGTTTATGTACTGGGCACTTATATACATATTTACATACATATATGTACGTATGTGAGTTTATGTAACCTGTAAAATTGTCTATATGAATGACTTTAATGCTCAAATCCTTTTGGAGAACACAGTTTTGTAAAAAAAACAAATGCAAGGGGCTGCTGCTTTTAATTGCAGCGATTTCTTATTTTGTGCAATTTAGCTTTTTTGCAGTCAGAGCACGAAATATGGCAAAAACGTTCCTTATTTTTGATGATTTTTTAGCAATAAGTAAAATGCGGCAGCTGCTACCAAGAAATAAGATTTTTTATTTTTACACAAATTTCACACAAATATCTGCAGCGTGCAGAGCTTGCTTAACCCCTCAAAATAATCATGACCATAGTTACTTGATTTTTTTTCTCTCACCTTTTGTTTTTTGTCCTTGATGTAGAGCTGTGTGTTGTTCGTTTGTTTGTTTGTATGTAGAGCGAAATCAGTAGAGTTCGTTTGTGGAAATTTTTTTGAATTTGATGATAAGTGTTTGTGTGTGTTAATGCGCCTTTTTTTCACTTATATTTGGAATATTTATTTTGCTGTTGTTTCGCACCTTTTTTAAGGCAAACAATAAATTAATCTCGCTTAACGTAGCATAACAACATTTACACATAGTTGACGCTCTTGACGCACACACACATACAAAAAAAACATGATGGCCTCCTGGTGGTAGGAAAAAAATCTAGAGAGAAAACTTAAATAAGCAAACTAGCAAAGCACAACGACAAAAACAACACCAACAGCAAAAGCGACAACAGCAGCAGCAGCAACCAGAAGAACAAGTACAATAACAACATGTCAACAAAGCAGGTGCTTGAATTGTATTTGAATGTTGAAGCACAGCTTTGACAAACACAAACACAAGCACAAACACTAACTCTTTTATACCCAACTGGCCAATGTGACCTAGAATTTTCTCGTAGTTTCCAGTTGGCACACAGGGCTCTAATAAATCAATTCCAATTTATTCTATTTATTGCTAAATATTTTATTTCTCTGCTTGTGTGACCTGCTTCCAATACTTCTGCATCTACGCGTCTTCTCTAGGAAATTCCAGGTCTGCTCCTGCTCCATCTGTTTGGTGGGTTCCGGTCTAACCGGCTGATATTGTCATGACGTTTTCCCAAAGTGTACTTGCTCCACTTCTATTTACGACGCACAATGGGACCAAAAGCCAATTCATACCTCCACAACTACAATAGTGAGGGTCACGAAATTTTACATGAGTAACTCAAACTGCACGTTCCACCAAAATATTTGTGGTATAGGACGGAATAGTCAGGTACTCACTCCCCCCCCCCCCTCCCATATTTTAAGTCAATTATTAATTACTTAGTTTAGGTTAGCAGGCTACTGGTGAGGAAGGCTGACATTTAGAGTCCAGCTCATTTGGGTCCGATACAATGATCCCTTAGTTGAAGAGAAGATGGTGAGAGAGGGTGATAGGAAAGGGATAGTGATAGAGGAGACGGTGATGAAGTAAGAGATAGAGGAAAGCTTCATTATTTTACAAGTCTGCTTTTTTGCACGCTTTTGAATAATGCAGTGTTGCAGCGCCTTCTGGTGTCAAATGAGGCATATTAAATTTTGAAGCTGTGTTATTGATAATTTTCCTTAGCCTTTGATTCTGCTACACAACGAAGGAGGGCGCTCTGATGTTACATTAGGATTAGTATCTAATGAACTAGATATAGTTAGTTATGCCTGCAACACTTGAATTTTCCCACAACAACTGATACAAAGCACACAAATGCACATCAGAAAAATGCATGGTGCGGAGACAGGGCACGAACCCATTACCTTTGGTTTTGTAATCAGCGTGCTAACTAATTCAGCCAACAACACTCTCTATTAATTACTTAATAAACATAAAAAATTTTATATAATAAATACCAAAGCAGTAACAAAATGCATATAAACGGTGCTTAAGCAATTAAAAAAAACAAAGCTCCCGATGAATTCCCTACCATTCTGTAATGACTTCGGAAACGAATTATCCAAAAATAGATTCTATTAACATGAAAGTTGGTTTAAATCAGGCACGTTATTTTTTAAATCACAATTATATATAAATACAACCAATAATCATGTGTGACTCATGCGTGACTCATAAATGATTCAGGCGTGATTCATGCGTGTCTCATGCATGATTTTTGCGTGAGTCATGCATGATTCACTAGTGTCAAACCTGTATTACTGTATGATTGCAGCACCTGGAGTACAACACAGTCTTCACGTAGGAAACTGCAATCGATCGTCAATAAGTGCCTAAAACAAATTTTGCGTATATTTTGGCCGAACTGGGTAACGAATAACCTGAAGAAATCTCAAGGCAGGCATTAGACTGGAACCCTCAGGGACACAGGAATCCTGGAAGGCCCCCCAACACATGGATAAGAATGATGAAAAATGAATGCAAATCTCGTAATCTGACTTGGAATCAAACAAAGAGTTTAGCTAATGATCGAGTACGATGGAGGGAATTTGTCGACGCCCTATGTTCTTCGTGAACTTTTTATATAATTTACAAAATTAATGTAAATTTTATAAACAAAGGAATTATATATATATATATATATATACATGCATGATTCATGTGTGACTCATGCGTGACTCATGAATGATTCATGAGTGACTCATGCATGATTCATGCGTGACTCATGCATTCTTCATGCGTGACTCATGCATGCTTCATGAGTGACTCATGCATGCTTCATGCGTGACTCATGCGTTGATCATACGTGACTCATGCGTGATTCACACGTGACTCATACGTGACTCACACGTAAAAAAATCATGAATTTTTACATTTCTACTTAAAGCACATAAAACAATGACAAAAACAACAGCATTAAAAGTGTTAGGTATATTGAGTACATGATCAATTGGGTTTACTCTCATTTTTTGCACAAATCTGAGTGTTTAACATTTTTAACATAAGCACAGGGTCACATTTAGCAACACATTTAGAGAATTTAGTCACTCACGCTGCCGTTTTGTTTGCATTTCAAATTCAGGCTTAATTTTTATAAAGGATTTCATTTCAACTCGTTATAATCTTCATTATATGCAGTCAACTTCTTGCTTTTCCACTACTCTTCTCCGCTAAACTGCTTAACATTTTTGTTGTTTTGCTTTCGCATTGTTGCTTGGTTGGTTGCATGTTGTTTTTAATTATTTGATCACCTTCGTGACCCTGCTAATGCTCGTCAACATTTACAATGAAGTGACGTTGTTGTTGCTCTTAATTGTTTTTGCTGATTATATTGTGTTTATGCTGTTTCGTAAAACAGTGGTGGTCAAAACAGTTAGATAAGAGTAATAATTATCTAATGTGCCTTGAATCCGAGATTGTATATACATTAGACTGGCCATAGCGTTATATAGAAAAATTAAAATATGTTAAATCCAAAAGTTTTCGCACTGAAAAATATGAGGTTGGGGATGAAAATAATTATGCATATTTTAAATTGTTATTTTTTTAGTTCCGAGTACCTCCGGGTTGAGCCCAAAGTTTTATTGTATTACCCATTAGCATTTCACACACGAGAACAATTGTGATGGCATAACGTGCCAGTTTGTAGGTGAGAGAGGCAAGAGAGTGGTTTTGTGGTTCGCATCACGGATTGAAATCATGGTACAATTGTACATTTTATGGTACATTTTTGACCTCGTTGGTACCGTGGTATAATCGCGAGTTACTTGGTACAATTTAAAAATGCCAATGTTTCATATATGGTAACATTAATTTTGCCTATGTTGTCTTTGATTTGTTTGTCTGTGTTTATTTTAGACGGTCAGCTTCTATGTTTTTGTTGCAATGCTGTTGTCATTTCTGCAACAAAATAAAGTCTAGTACTTTAATTGTACCTGTTAACTTGACAGCACCTCGTACATGAACACGCCTTGGCTGTGGTTATATTTATTATTTGTTAACTACATACCGCTCATTTACTTCAATAGTGTGTTTTAGGTTTTATCGCGCATTTTTTATGTGCATAACTTAGATTTTATAGTGCATGAAAATAACAGGCCTGTTAATAAGCAAAATTTGTAAAACAACCGATCTCTAACAAGTCTAATCTACGAATCTACCCTTCTGTGAGCTTTACTGTATTTTTTAATATTTATTTGTTTTGTTCATTCTTTGTTTAATTTTATTATGTACAATAGGTTTTAGCGACAATGCAATCATATTGCATTACTTCATTAGTGGTAATGCAAAATCAGTGCAATTTTTACGTGTGATTTTGTGCCAATGCAATATTAATGCATTACCTTGAAGTAATTTTAATTCAATGCAAAAACTAGTCCATTAAAAATTTTAAATTTAATGCTAATGCAATATTAGTGCATTAATTTTGTGGATATTTTAATTCAATGCAAAAAATAGTGCATTAAAAATATCAAATTTAATGTCAATGCAATATTAATGCATTACTTTGAGAAGATTTTAGTTTAATGCAAAATATAGTGCACTAAAAGCATATGATTTAGTACTAATGAATTAAATTTTCATTTGCATTGTTTTTTTTTAATTTAATGCTAATGCAAAAGTAATGCATTTTGCCCAGATCTGGTTCGGATGCGTTAACGCTGTATCTGCACCACGCAATTCATTAAAGACGCTATTTCATATTTTGATCTAAATGCTTCAAATACCTTATTGTCAAAAATCAAAAACCATTTATGGTATTTATCGGAAGAGGCGGTTGCTTTTGCATTTTTCAATGAAATAATATTTATTGAAGTAAAGCGGAAAATGGTTGAAGCTCTTGGCAATCATGATGACGAAAATGACGAAGTTATTCCGAAAAAATTAAACTTAACGCTAGAAAAAGTGAAGTCGTTTGAAAATAAGGATGTAAGTTCTTTCGTCGCTCCTAGAACCAAGCGTTTTTTCCATCGTTTACAAATCGATGTGACATTTTTTGAATTGGATCCATCAATTTGGAAGGATCAAGAAAAATACTGCACCGCAAAACGAATATGCCATCACTTAACCGTTGTAAATGACCCGGCAGAAAGAGCAATAAAACTAATTACAGATTTCAATCGGGCATTGACATACGACGAAGATGATAAGCAGTATTTGCTTCAAGTTGTGGAGCACTACAGAAAAAACTTTTCATCGCACAAAAATCATCAATAGTACAATATTATCAACAATAAAAAAAAATTAAAAAATTCACATATTTTTTGGAACTTTGGTTTTAGGGTATTCCGGGCAACTTTATCCGTAGTTTAGCTGCATACTATTATGGCTCGTTGGAAAGGTAATTATGATAGGTATCGAAGAAATACAGTTGGGAACATACAGTCAGATTTTTTTGTTATTCAAATATAAACAGGCACAAAAATAGTAATGAACGGGTAATATAATAAAACTTTGGGCTCAACCCGGAGGTACTCGGAACTAAAAAAAAATAAATTTAAAATATGCATAATTATTTTTATCCCCAACCTCATATTTTTCAGTGCGAAAAATTTAACTTTTCAAAAAATATTCCACTATGGCCACTCTAATATACATATAATATATAAATCATATATGAGTATACTTTCAAAGAAAATATTGCCCAATTTTCATGACAGTGAAAAAATAAACAACATTGAACACTGTCGCCACCACATTACACAACTCTCTTGATTGTGCAATAAAAATCAAAATTCTTTTGATATTTGCCAATATATTGTGGCACCTTCGAATAAGACATACACATTGGCAATATTATTGTACAATACGAAAATAAAAATACGCTTAAGAAAAATTATTCCTTGAATAGAAACTCAACTTGTTAACAGCAGCTGTTATTTAAATCAAACTAAGCAGAGATCTGCAAGAGTCGCATCGCATCACGTGAAGTTAATATGATGTAATAAAAGTTATTTTCAATTATTTGTTTTTAAATCTTTCTTAGAGCACCTAAGAATTAAAATTTACCGGCTTATGAAAAGGACCTAGATTATAAAAATTAGTTATTTGCTAAAATGCACTCAATATTTTATTTCTATATATTTACATATCGTCGGTTGATAATTTAAATGTCGTGTGTGGATTTTTTGCGGTTTTGAGTTAAGATCGATTCCTTAGCATTTCCGACCTGATCTTTCATTTGGCGTAATCAGTTTTTCGATACCTCACACGGCTTTCAAGATATGATGTGTTGAGTTTGTCGTATGTGGCACTTGCTGATACAATTGTCAAACTTAAAACTCAATTTACTCGAAACTATCAAAATCCACATACGACAAATAAATTATCAATCGACAATATACTTGTAGCTATTAGAAGATTATTTAAATGTATGATTGAGTTTTTTTTTAAATATTTATAATTTTATATTGATCTGTTTCAAATAATCAATAATTTTCCAATAGTAGAAAGTGATATTTACCACACACAATAGCATGCGGCGTATTTCAATACAACAACCACTTAACGTGTATTGCCAAATGCATGGCTTTGAATTTTTTAAGTGTCAATGCAACAATCAGCTGCACACAACAAAAGTATCGAGAGCCGTCTAAGTTTTGGGGTGACATGTGACACCTTTTTAGTTATTGCATGCCTGTAAAGCATTGCATTCATGATATGGCGTGTTGGCTTAAAAGAATTAAATTATGGTACAATGCAATGAATTAAACATTTTGCATGCACGCCACCCAGCGAAGCACCATGCTATATTCCAGCAATAATAGCTTCCATAGGTGAAATCTCACATTTAAACTAAAAGATTTGAAGCGCTTAATGAAAAATTCTTGTTACGAAGAAAACACATATTGGAGGAAAAATTTTAATTTTTCAAAATAAATACTTGTTTTTAACCGACTTCAAAAAAAGGAGGAGGTTAACAATACATTTTAGCCCGATTGTAAAAATTTTTTGCATTTCTGAGAGGGTATAGCTTCCCATTGGTCCGATTGTAAAAAATTTTTTTATATAATCCTAGGATATTCTACTTATTTGATTACTGCGAAACCTATAAGACACCTTTGGTTCTTGAAATTACACAATTTGAAAGTTTAAAAAATGGGCGGAGTTACGCCCATTAAAATTTATTATAATATTTTACGCGGTTCAGCTTAACCTATTTTCACGAAACTTACCACACAAATTGAACTCTAAAATATTCAAAATCTTTTATTTAAAAAATGGGCGGAGTCACGCCCATTAAAATTTAATATTTTATTTAACGTGGTTGTACTTTACCGATTTTTACAAAACTTAACACACACCCTAATCCCTGAAAAACACACAATCTTGCATTTAAAAATGGGCGGAGTTATGCCCATTAAAATTTATCATATTATTTCACGCGGTTCAACTTTACCGATTTTTACAAAAACTTAACACACATCCTGTAAGCCCTGAAAAACACACAATCTTGCGTTTAAAAAATGGGCGGAGGTACGGCCATTAAAATTTAATTTTATATTTCACCTACTTCTTCTTATATTCTGCCATCAGATCTTTGCAATGAAGTCGGTTTTTTTTTTGGGCAGAAAGAATTATTTTAATTTTTAATTTAATCAAACAATTTGGAATTTTATGATTCAACTTAGTTGCTTGTCTTTTGTTAGCAACTGTAAGAGAAAGCTTAATTTTTTTTTAAGATTCATAGTCCTTCTACTTAGCTGATGTTGTTGTTATTGTTGTTGTTATTGTTCTCGCTTTGTTTGTTTGCTTGTTTTTGTTTTGCCAACATCCTCGTTGTGTTTACTTTAAACACATTTCTTCATTCTCTCATTACTACTTCTATAAATGCTGCTGCTGTTGAGTGTAGCGGACTGCTGCTGCAATTACAACTATTGCACTTTTAATATCAAACAAACTGAAACAGTGCAGCGAAAAGGAATTAGTGGACTTCTTTCCAATTAGTTTTATGCTTCACATTTAAAAATCTTAGATAATTTGTGTAATGCGCTATAAAATCGTCTTTATCGAATTTAATGATAAAAAGTGTGCTTGGTGTGAGAGGGAAATGAAAGAAGTTCGCGGTTTCTTAAGTGAAAAATTATTTTTGTTTTTGCTAAAAAGCCTGTTATTATTTCAGGTTCAAAATCAATTAATTATTTAATTGATATAACAAAAAAATTAACTGTATTTACATATCTTTTTTTTCTGTGTGAAATCGTCTTTATCGAATTTAATGAAGAATAAATAGTATGGAAAGGGCAATAAAAGACCTTCCCGATTTCTTAAGTAAACAAAAAAATTGTTTTGCTAAAAATTTTATTTTTTTTCAGAAAAAATTGGCTTTTGCCAAATACTGTGTGACAAGTGTACTCGTATCATAATACTTGTGTTTATTTTTAGAACTACATATTTTTTCGCTATAATTATTTTTTACTCAGCTTATGCAGTTTTCTAAATTTCATAATAGCATATAAAAAGAAATTTGAGAGAAAATCTCTACACCGAAAAAAATATTCCTGCAATAAACAACTTTAATTGAAAATAACATCAAACATCAATTAAAATGTAATTGAGTCAATTCAACTTTGAAATTAGTTAAATTTTTAAACAAAAGTTTAATTGACGTAAATACCTTTTTAATACGTTGAGTGCCACCATACAAAATAAAAATATATTTGTAGGGTGCCAATATATAATAATATAAAATTAAGGTTTTTGTGATAAAAATCAATTTGTGAAAATCGGTTTTTGTATATGTGAGTGTTTTGTACCGTTATATCGTCGGTCGGTTTCTGGTTTGCTCCAGACATAATGTATTTTGAATATACTGTGCCGCAAACCAGAAACCAATCGACGATATGTGTGACAGCCAGCAGTACACATGGCAATCTAATCAAAATTAAGTATGTACCGCCGGCGGTGCACACGGCCCTCGAAGTGTTAATTGATGCTTTGTTTTATTTTCAATTAAAGTTTTTTATTGCAGGAATATTTTTTTTTCTGTGTAGAGAAAAATTAAAAAGTTGTTGATTCTTAAATTAATAGGAGTATATGTGACAGCGCATAGAGAAAGGAACCTAAGGGTAAAAAATCAATTTTCACCTTTTTTCTTTTTTTTTGATGTGGACAACATCTGAGCATCGAATGAGACCGATCCCATGCCCCAAAAGTGTTCCCTCCCAGACATATGCGCCTTTTATGAAATTGAAGTCCACGATTATAAGGTTATGCGAAAAAATTTTCATACTAACAGAGTGATATTCACGATTTAAAAGAATTATAAATGAGTATTTATTATAATTCACAATTAATAATTTCAGAAAATAAACCTGGATTCAAACTCATGGAAACAGCGCGCCAGGTAGAAAACAGTAAAAACCAACTACACAAAACAAAACGTAGGGACAACCTATGCGCGTTTTCAAGGTTGACCAACACGCTCAGTGATGGTACACCAAAGATACACGTATTTAAATCTTTAAAATGGCTCTCCTGAACAAAACCGGTTTTCACCCTTTCTCTTGGGAGTTCACGTGCTATTGAACATTCGTGGATGCATGCGAGAGTTATATAAAAATGATAACTTGACGACTATTGCCCGCAGAAGACTTTACAAAGCAAGCTGAAAATTTTTAATAATCAAGTACTTCAATTATAACCAGTAACTGTAGGGTACTTAAGACTCTACTCAGCCGTATTTTATACTTTACTACAATCGCACTGTTTGTGGCGTTTATTTTCTTTGACTGTATTTGCGTATTTTTCGCTTGTTGGTCGTACTTTTTTCACACTTGTTGAAGTTGTTCTTTAAATATCACTAATGAGTTTGACATTGTCTTTTCATATGCTACAATGGCTTTAATCGGTTTTAAAGATTCTGTGAAAAAAGTTTTTTTTTAATTTTTTTATTTTTTAAGACATGGATCTTATGATAGCTTTAAAACAGTGATGTGCACTAACACATAAACACACTTGCGCTTGTGTGTGGAGCAGAGGAAAACCTCTGCTTACTTTTAACAGAGGTGGAAATGTTTTGTGAATCACATTCTGTTTATTACTTGTTGAGACAACAACACACGCGTAAAATGTTTAAAGAAAATTAAGAAAGCGAATTCTTCTTTAAAGAAAATATTGATGGTAATGCACAATGCGTTATATTTTATTGTGTTTTACATTTACCTAGCCATTTCTTTAATAAAAAGACATAAAAATGTAGATAAAATTTAAAAATACTTGTTATCCATCCCTGCTCTATGCTAAAGAGAAGCCAAAACCTAAAGAGAGCAAAATTTTTTTTTCGTGTACGTATTTGTTTGCTGCGTAAGCAGAATTTGTGTTTTTCTTGCTTTCCTATAACGCGTTATAGGGAAAGAGATGCTTGAACATCTATGCTTTAAAATTACTCATACAATTTTGCTATATAAATGCATTTGATATACTATAATGATATATGAAGCGATGAAGTAAAATAACCAATAAAATGGCTACTAAGCACAGCTTTAGAAACTTTAATACGCCTCATTGACACCAGAGGCGCTGCAACTCTGCACTATAACGTACAAAACGCAGAGTTGTTCTCTAGCTCTTCTTTCACCAGTTGTCTTCTCTATCACTACCCCTTTCCTAAAGAAGGTAACGTCTAGTAATAGTAGTACGCATTTATTGCCTAAGTGTTGGTTTTCTTTCAAAAACAAAATAAATAAAATGTTGTGATTCAGTAATTTGAGACAAAATAATATGCAGGACCACTGTGCACTTTAAAAACTGACGGTTTTTCTTAAAAGTAAAATCAGAAATAATTTTTAATCAGGCTTAAGTTCAGTAATTTCAATTCTTATTGAATGAAATGTTTTTATTAATTAATGTGAGTTTCTAAAGTTCAATTAAATCTAAATATTTCGCATATAAAGTAAAATTATATAGATTTTTATTTCAAAATTTATATTGCAGAATTCCATTTATATTAATGTACTTGGAAAAAAAAATAAAGAAATAATTTTAAATATTTATTTTTGCCATGAAGACATCATGCAGATTTAAATATATTTTTATTTTCTTGGTTGTTTTTTAATAAAAGTCTGACAAATGCTTAAATTATTTAAATTGTTTCTAGTATTTTAAAAAGAAAATTCCTATGAAACAATAAATGTGCTACCACAAATTGATTTATAAAAATAATAATAATAACAATTTTAAAAAGAACATTGCCTAAATTTATTTTGTTAATTTAAACAACAAAAAATACCTGCTGCTATTGCTTAAAGATTTTGCATATATTTTTTTTCAATTCATGCAGAATAAAGCCTTTCAGGATTAGAATTTTGCAATAAATATAATTTTTTTATAACTCACATTTGGTTAACAAAATATGGTTATGGCAGAAATACAAACATTACAGCCGTGTGGCAATTTTTGGGAAACAACTTTTAACATTTCATTCAATATTCCTGCTACAAAATCACCGAAAAATAAAACAATTTTTATAAATTATTTCATATAACTTTCGTTTTGGTGGGGAGGTACATGAGAAAGTAAGAAAAAAAAAACAATATACACATATACATATATGAAACATTAAATGTATCATCTAAGCATATAGAATAATAATAAAGTAAAATAAAAATAAAACAATGACTTATGAAATATTCATAATAAATCTACACTTCTTAAATCCCCATGAAACCATAAATACAAACATAAACTGGCACTGAAACAGAAATAACAAATACTCTTACATATTCCAAATAAAATAAATATATTTTGAATATTTTATTGCTTTAATCCCTGCCACCCACACATGCACCACACACACACACACACACACACACACACACACACGAGCGCCAACGTACACAATAAATTAGAAAATACACACACACCGAGGCACATTTTTAACTTCACTATTTATTTATTTATTTTGTTGATGTGCAAGTCCTTTAAAATAAATATTTGCACTAAATAAGACAATAAAAACTAATAAATTTTTACAAATGAAAATTTTTTATTTACTGCCTTTCTCTACGCCAGCGTGTTGTGGTGGAAGGCCTTTTTATGTTAATAAAACCCATTTGCAATACAAAAAAAAAACCTTCTAATGTGTTTGACCCTAAAATAAATATGTATGTATTTCAATGAAAAATTATCCCTGTATGTGTATTAACGTGTTAATATGCCACAAAATAACTTTTGAGTGTTAAAAAAGTAAAAATCTTTTATATAAGAGGCCTTTTTGAAGGCCTACTTCTCATTGGTCTATTATGCGATTATCATAGCTTTCTTTAAAAAATGCCTCTCAAGTTAGAAAATATTTTCATCTTAGGAATAACAGACATATTTGAAATATTTAATCATCGAAGTTTACATCATTAGTTACTAATGATGTATGTATGTGTATACACATGTATGTACCAGAGAACTGCATGATTACGAATCAAACGGCATAATTTTGCATTTTTTTTTAAATTAATATTGAGCTAAAAAAAATTAAAGATGTTATTGCATGATGCATATCAATGAAATTGTTGTTAATAAATGCTTGCCACTGCTTGCTATTTCTATTCATTCATATGATTCATTAAAGCAATGAAGCTTCATTGCTTTAGTGAATCATATGATTGTTTTGAAAACTTCTTAAAACCCCTTCGAAAAATATAGTTTTATGTAATAATATTTTAAAATAAAATAATATTTTATATTATAATACGCAATGTTTTATTAACTTAAGACTTCATCTATTGAACGTGCTTTTGTGAGTTATTTGATTACTATACAAAAACAATCAAACAACAGTAAGTAACCGAAAGTGAATCAACTCATACCGTTCTCTGGTATGTATATAGTTAACCCATTTACTAATTGCACGATTGAAAACAAGCGTTGGTAATACTGCTGAGATTGTCTGGACATTACTGTCACATTCTGGAAGCCGTGTGTGATGTATAAAAAGGACAACGCATCTACTGGCAGATCAGTCTATGTTGTACGATAAGTCAGTTTATCAACAGTATATCATTGAGGCTATCGTGAAGTCTTAAGTGAAGAGTAAAGTGAACAACGCAGCTGATAGTCGTTATAAGTTTGTTAAGGTAGCCAGCGAGTCATTCGTTCTTATTGAGAATGGCGCCGTCGACGTCACATCAAGACGACAGTAAATATTGTTACTTGTCTACTTTTTATCGGCAATATTTGGCTCTTATGGACAAATATCTTGCTAATCTCTGAGGCTTTGTAAATCATGCATGTTAATAGTAGTCAATTGTTGTCGACAAAGAGATCTTCTCTTTGTGTGACAATTTTTACTGTCGTTTTTATGTGACATCGACGAAGCCATTCTCAATAAAGGGGATTATTGTGGTATCAACGGTGAGCGTCGGCAGAGTGAGTCTCGTGTATGACGAGCAGCAGAGAGGAGGGGTCTTACATCAATAGCAGAGCAGCCAGCTGTGTGAGACTAGTGTATACAACAGCGGAATAGACGTAGTCGTATCCAGTTCTGGTATATTTAAGTAATTTAAGTTGTGTGCGTATATTTAAGCTCCTTAACCCTAATGAGTACACTGGGGTCTTTTATTATTTGCAAGTCTTCGCTTCCACAGAAAATCGGTTTTGAAAGGATAAAAACATAACAATATATTTTCAATTAAACTATTTTGTTTCAAGCTTTAGATGTTTTTATATTTTATTTTTTAGCTCTTCAGGATATCTATTATTTCTGTAATTAAATTTTTCCTTTTGTCTTTTTTGCTTTCAAGCCCAAAAAAAATAACAGAAATAAAAATATACTGAAGAAGTTATTAACCCAAGGTGCACGAAATATATTTTCTTATTTCTTAAATAAAGTTGTAAGAGGCTAGCAATTACAAGTAAGTGTAATTACATATAATTATGTATACATATTTTCCAGAAAAATTCCCCATTGAGGCATAAGTTGCCCAGTCTGGCAACACAAACCATAAAAGCGGAATCTCATTACAAAATCAAAGTTTTTCTATAATGTCTAATCTCATCAAAATACTTAAAAAAGTTTTATCATTTCCAAAATAAAATTCAAACTTGTGACCAAACGGGTTAGTTAGTGATTATACGCTGCCTGCAAACAGCTTCCTTTAGCGTCCCATTTTGTAAATTTATTTATTTAGTCTTCCATATTTGTTTTTTCGGCTTTTCGGACTCATCCATCGCCTCATTTCATTCTCGTAATACAGAAAAATTGAAATCTACGTTTATGTTTTCTTGAAATAATAATACTTTAGTTCACCATGACATAAATTGTTGTAATTTACCTTTGACAGCAAACATATTCAAATGCTTAAATTATAGAAGACAGGATAAGATTTTAAATTTGATTCTTGATTTCTTTCGTGCTTACACAGCCCATACCTACGACTTAAATAGAAAACTTATAAGAAAAGCAATTCGATTGCCTCAGGGGTTAGAGACTTTCTAATTCCAAATGTGTCCAGCCACGTTATTATCGCCATTGCATTTCACCACACACTTCCCCACAGCCCAAGTATGCAACTAAAGCTAAACCCATTGCCCTTTTTAAATAAGGCCTCTTAGAATGCCCACTTATTACCTCGTTTCTTTCACAGCCATGTTAACAAAAAGGTGCAAATATGTCTTACAAATAAATAAACAGGCGTAGTAAAACTTCATTAAATTTGCGCTAATGTTTTATTTGCAAACTTAAACTTATTTGCTTTCTTACATTTTATGACTATATTTCAAATATGAAGAAAAAAAAATGCAAAGTGTCATAAATGAAAAAGTGACATAAATCTTAAACCAACAACATTATTTGCTTTCATTTGTTTAAAACTTTCAGCACAGCAGAGTGTACATACAGTGAGTTAAATATTTTAATATTTCACATATTCAGATAATGATCAGATATACTGAAAAATTAGCACAAAAATAGTGAAATTTTGATTTGATTTTAACATATTTTCAATACGCACCAAAGCTAAATAATTTACCAAAGCAATCAGTGCCTCGTTGCTGTAAGGAAAGTGAGAACTTTTCGACTTTCGTTCAAAAATAGTTGGCATTAGGGTGAGTACGAAGCGAGTTTTAAAAATGATGACTAAAATATGACATGGTAGTAAAAAACTATTAAGGACAAAAATGTAGCCCTTACGGAGCCATGAACACCGGTATATAAAATCTTATGATCGGAATAAAAATGGCGACACAGTGAACAAAATACTAAAAGGGCGATATATGTAGGCGTGGCAAAAAAAATAAAAATAAAATATATTTTTTGAATTGTTTATACATTATCTTTAATCCTAGGGTGTGACTGGCACAAACTTTTTTTCGAACCACTTTGAAAACGCTAAATTTTTAACCCGTAAACATACATATGCGTGTGTGTGTACGTACATATAGGGTGTTTTTTTAGAGGTATAGAACTTCGAATTGAAATAAAACACAAGAAAATCTAATGTCCATCAATTTGGCTTTATTGGAAGGATAATTTTATGCCATTAATGTTTAAATATGATTTCGGGCATGTGGCCGCCGCGGCTGGCTCGAATAAAGCCAATTCTACAGGTCCAATTTTCAACCACTTTTTCGAGCATATGGGGCCGTATGTTGGCAATAACGCCACGAATGTTGGCTTCCAAGTCCCCTAACGTTTCTGGTTTGTTGGCGTAGACGAGCGACTTCACATATCCCCAAAGAAAATAATCCAATGGTGTCAAATCACACGATCTTGGTGGCCAATTGACAGGTCCATTCCGCGAAATTATGCACTCATCGAATGTTTCCTTCAATAAATCGATTGTGACGTGCGCTGTGTGGCATGTAGCGCCGTCTTGTTGGAACCACAACTCATCCACATTCATGCCATCCGATTCGGGAACAAAATAGTCGGTTATCAGCTCCAATTGCTGTGCACGGTGGCGAATCGATTCATTCGGGTCCTCTTCAACACTTTGCTCTACAGCGGCAATTGTTTCTTCGGTGCGCACTGTTCGACGTCTCTGCGGATGCGTATTATCACAAAGAGTAAACGTAGTGCGAAAACGATCCATGGTTAACCGAATTAATTGCTCTGATGGACGATTATGTCGACCATAAAATGGACGGAGCTTGCGGTAAACTTCGCGAACTGAACCATTATTTTCGAAATAAATTTGCACGATTTGCAAGCGTTGTTCTTTTGTCAACCTGTTCATGATGAAATGGCAAACCAAACTAAATATTAATCACTTGACAGCTGACAAAATGGCCGCCAGTTAAAAAAGTGATGCCAACTTAAAGTTCTATACCTCAATAAAAAACACCCATTATATACATATGTATGCATGTATGTATATAAAATATTACTACATCGCTTGAGGGTATCGGGATTTTGGGATTGGTATCCCTAAAAAAACAAAATTAAGGGTATTCTATCAGTTAATGTTATTTTGTCAGCTTGCTATATCTTGGAAACCGTGAGAGTAAAATCTTGAAGTTTTCAAAAACGCCGAACTAAGAAATCTTAAAATTAGAAAATCGCCAAACCGAAAAAAATCGTCAAAACTATCAAAAATCTCTAAAACTAAAATAAATCTCTAAAAAATTAAAAAAAAAACGCAGAAACTAAAAAAACGCCAAAAACCCAAAAAATCCCAAAATCGAAAAATAAGTTCCAAAATACAAAAACCGCTAAAATTAGAAAAATTTCCAAAAACCGAAAAAAAGTTTACCGATTACTTGATTATTTTTTAAATGTTTGCATCATGTAAGATATTTGATTATATAGGCTGAAGTTCGTATAGTATTACATATCGTTACCTTAATATAGAAAGCCCCTAACTCATTATTTTTTTTGGAAATCTAGTTTTTTGTATACTTCGATAAAAGAACATCTAACGTAACGAAAAATTATCAAATCTTGATTTCAAAAAAAATAATTAGTTAGGGCCTTTCTATATTAAGGTAACGATATGTACATTAGGAATATAACTTTTTAAAAATTTTTTAAAATATCAAAATTATTTTTTCGCTATGGTGAAAAAATTTCACACACCAACCGCGATAGAGTGAATATAATAATATGTTTATTTAAAACAAAAAATAAATAAAAAATACCATATAAAATTATGAATATTCAATATTGCATTAAGAAGGCCGCGAAATAATTTTAGATTATGTAAAATAATATTTTTGTTAGTTCAAGTCCGTACTTTAACTGTTATAAAATGTCTTTCTTTGGTTTAGAAAAACCACTTGGTGCGTGGACTTTTTTGAGAAAAATTACAAAAGATTATGATGTTTGTGGTTAGTAGGACATAGTTGACTTTATGGTACGTACTATGCCAAAAACTTGGTTATACCCCAATGTTATATATAGTGTCCGAACGGAACCCTTCGTGTGCGCGTCACAATCGCACTTTATTGAATTTATTTTACAACTTTCATTATTTAATTTCTTGTTCATACACTTCTTACTAGAATAAAATTTGCAAAACTTAAAAGCTTATAATCTAGTTATAGTCCATAGATAGTCATAGCCTAGTTAATAACTAATTATGTCTAGTCATACTCTAGTCATATTGTAGTTATAGTCTATACATAGTCTAACCATAGAAAAGTTTTAGTCTACTACACTCTCTAGACATACGAGTAATTTAGTCATAGTCTAGACATATTTTAGTCATAGCTGAGACATAGTCTAGTCACAGTCCAGTCATAGTCTAGACATAGTCTGGTCATTCTATAGTCATACCCAAGTCATAATCTAGTCATAGTCTAGATATACCCTAATCGATATTAAAGTTACAGTCTAGTCATATTCTAGTCGCAGTCTAGACATAGTCTAACCATAGAAAAGTTTTAGTCTACTACACTATCTAGACATAATTTAGTCATAGCCTAGACATATTCTAGTCATAGCCGAGACATAGTCTAGTCACAGTACAGTCATAGCCGAGACATAGTCTGGTCATAGGCAAGGCATAGTCTAGTCACAGTTCTGTCATAGTGTAGACATAATCTTGTCATTCTATAGTCAGGCTTTGGCGTGCCCTAGTCATATTGTACCCATTGTCTTGTCATAGTAAAGTCATACCCTAGACATAATCTTGTTATAGTCTAGACATAGACTAATTATATTAAAGTTACAGTCTAGTCATATTCTAGTTGTAGTCTAATCGTAGTCTAGTCGTAGTCTAGTCGTAGTCTAGTCGTATTATAGTCATATTGTAGTCAGATTCTATTCTTAGCTTAGTCATGATTTAGTCGTACTTTGGTCACAATTGTTTCATAGTTTAGTCATAATACAATCATACTTTACTCACAGTTCGGTCAAAGTTCAGCATTGTCTGGTAATTATCTAGCTATTGTCAAGTCATAATCTTATCGTAGTATTGTGTTGAGTGGTAATCAATGCAAAAAAATGTTTATTCACATAAGTTCCCTTTTCAAACTCTCTGACTATGGATTATTTCTTATTAAATCGCTCATTTACTCAAAGAACATGATAACTCAAAAAATTGAGTATTAATCCTCATATCGCTCGTCATATTGTGTAAAAATTGTATACAAATATCTTGTATACTCAACTCTTGAAAGCGAAATAAAATTTTCTTTTTCTATTAAGTTGTGTGTAAATTGAAAACTTCAAACGTGTTTTCTGGCAAACTTGTGTTTTTTTTAGTTATGACGTTCTTTGAGTAAATAAGCGAAATGTGTACTCAGAAAGAGAATCCTTATACAGGGTGTGCCATAAATAGAAGTGAAGCCGAAAAAGGATGATAGGGCAAGTAGTGGCTGCTCCTAGGAAAAGAAAAATTCTAAGAGTAGTGACTCCTTCTAACCGCTTTCAGCTTGACATTAATTTATGGTACACCCTGTATATAAAAGTCTATTTACAACGTCTGCTTTTGCGAGCAAGAGCAAAAAAAAAAACTTCATACGTTTGTGCTGAAGTAATCCTTTAGGTGATGTGTAGTTACAAGTGTATAGAGGCGTAAGTCTATGAAAAAATAAACTTGAGTGAAAAGTACATGTGAAACACGCGCATTTGTGTAAAGTGTATCCTTTTGTGTCGGCAACATAAAGGTGTTAAATTTATTACCGGACAAATTTCTCACGAATACGAATGGGGTACAAACAACTGGGAAAAAGAAGCCAAGGCCCGAGGTGTGAAGTTGTGCGCTGCTAAACGACTTTAACACTGAATCAAGCATACATACATACATAAATTTATTTAGTATGTTAAAGGAGAAAAAATAAGACATTTATAAAAAACATATACGAGTATGTATATAAGCGCGATAAAATAAATAAATGCAAATTCCCAAAGAAAAAATTAAGTACACGTATGTCAGCAGAGGTGTTAACATCGTACAACAAGAACTCAACCAACCAAAGGAATGAACAACACGGCATAACATCAACTAAAAACTACAACAACAGCAACATGAGGAAGAGCGAATGAAATATATTAAGCCCAATGTTGTAGCCAAAGTCTTCAATATAGATGTTCTTGTGTTCCTTTCCGTTTCATTGTTTCCAATCTTTTTTTTTTAAGACGGAAGTAACAACATGCAACTAACTGTTGGAGTAAAAAATATAACTACACATTTAAATTATTCGTACTTATGGAAATTAATATTGTATTTGCTGTGAAACTTAAATCAACACACACACACACACACACACACACATCTTTTCACATATTAAAAGTGCGAGCAATATTTTTTTAAGACACAATACTTACTCTCAAAACAGTGACAAAAGAAAGAAATAAACTTACAATAAATTCATAAGAAAATGTGTTCTTTTTTAAACCGACTTCAAAAAAAAAGGGGGAGCGATAGGGGGGAAATTCTTGCCCCTCCGAAACGTTCGAATCATTTTTGATGTAATTTAGAAGACTGATAGATTTGCGTCTAAAAAGTTATATAGGCTAACGTTCGAATCATGTCTGATGTAATTTAGAACATGGATAGATTTGCGTCTAAAAAGTCACAAAAGCTATGTACATTTTTAAAAGCAGGACCAGCAGGGCGATAGGGGAAAAATTTCTGCGCCTCCGAAACATTCAAATCCGATTTTAATGAAATTTAAAACATAGATAGATCCGCGTGTAAAAAGTTACATAGGCTATGTTAATTTTTAAAACTAGGACCAGGAGGGCAATAGGAGGAAATGTCTGCCCCTAACAAATCTTCAAACTCAATAAAGTTACTAAAAATGATTTGAATATTTGTGTAATGTCTTTTCTTCAAATTTATTTTAGTTGATGATGTAGCAACGCGCGCTGGGTACACCAAGTTTACTACACAGAGAAAAAACTGCCTCATAAAATCAAGAAGATTTTCTCCATGAAACGTTTTTAGGCTAAGTGGTATTCCAGCAGAAAGAAGCGAAGATTTTTTCATAGAGATTGCTTATTAATTTTATGTGGTAAGTCTTATTAATTTTATCAAGAAGAAAACCACATAAAATCAAGAAGAAATCTTATTATTCACAAATTTTTTTTACTAAATTTCCGTTATTTTTGGCACCAAAAAAACAATCCATAGAGAAAAACTTCTTGATTATATAAGGCTTTCTTATAATAAACTATAGGGATTTTTTATTGATTTTATTAGGTTGCCTTATTGATTTTTTTAAAAAGGTTTTCTTCTTGATTTTATTAGGTTGCCTTATTGATTTTCAATAAGGTTTTCTTCTTGATTTTAGTAGGTTCCTATATGATTATGTGTAAAGCATCTTATTGATTTTTTTATATCATATATATAAATAGACATAGAGACAATATTTTTCATTATCTTTTTCATTTTTGTATAAGAATGTTTGCACAATAATTTCAATGGTTATTCAGGCTGCTTGTTAACATATTGTGTGGAGTGCTTGTCTATCAGGTAGAAGTTTGCTGGTTCAATACTTGGTGAGTAAGTTAGTTAAGAATATAACATAATGTGTATGTATGTATGTCTAAATAAATAACATCTACAATATACTATATATATATATACATATGTATATGGTATAGAATTTAAATAAAATACATAAGTACAGAGAATAAAGACGCAATTTTTTTTGAATTTTTTTTTATTGAAAAATCAATAAGATAACCTCATAACAACTACTAGATTTTTTCTTCTTGACTTTTTCAAAAAGGTTTTCTCTATGAAATTAATAAGATTTCCTTATTGAAAAAAACCCATAGAAATTTATTATTAATTTTGTTCTATTTTAAGAGGTATTTAGTAGGCACTGTTTTCTCTCCCCCATATTCATAAAAAAAATAAAATGAATTTGAAATTCATTTACGCAAAATTTTATATGAAAAATTTGAAATAAAATACATTTCAAATTGATTTGAAATTTTATGAATATGGGGGTCTGTGTATATGTATATCGTTCACATATTATTTAAGTTTTTCATTAAAATAGAAAATTTTGTTTTTATATAAAAATACTAATTCAGATATGTTCTGTATACCTCGAGAAATGAAAATAATTTTAATTTTCATATTATAGGCATTATAAATGTGCTGACATCTTTATGCTAGTCACTGTAGCTGAAAATTAAACTTTTAAAACTTTAGAGTAATTTTTTATAACATTTTGTTCTGAACGAATTTTCATACATACATACATAAATACATACATATGTAAATGCATACGTTCATGTGTGTCTGTATGTCTTAAAATAAATGCCTTAAAACTTTTGTTAAAGAAATGTTGAAATCTTACTATGAAAAAAACATTTGCACAAAACGAAATGCGAATTTAAGACGAAAATAAAACGTAATAATCAAGATAATCTTAATTTATGCACAAGAAGAATTTAAATGTCAAATTTTTTTGAAATAAACAACTAACAATGGCGATAGAAGAAGAAAAAGAAATTACAAAGAAGGAATGAAATAAAGCTTAAAATTGTTCCAAAGAAATATTCTGTGGCGTGTGAGTATTATTAAGCTACAGTTAACATGTGTGTAAAATGCATTTACTATATTAAAACTCCCCCGCCCTCCCCCATCCAAAAAAGCGGGAATACTCACACACACGCACAAAGAGCCACAAAATTCGCTTAAGAAAAAGATTAACTACTAAGATCCTTTGTGTATTTTTGATGAAGATAAACTTTTTATTTTACAAGATTACATATACGAGGGCGGTTCGGAAACTTCTTAGCCTACCACAAAAAGCGCGGTATCAACAGAAAAAAGTTAAGTGTTTTGGAAACTTCCATCTCTGCTATGAACACATGTTAAATTTTGTTTCGATCTGGCAACTCCTTCATATAGAAACAGGTGTTCACAAAAGACGCATCCGCGATTTTTTAACAATGGAAAAATTAGAAATGCGTGGTGTCATTAAATATTTACATAAAAAAGGTTTATCGGGACAAGAAATTCATAATGATATGGTGAATGTGTTAGGTGAAAGTGCTCCTTCATATGCAACAGTAAAAAATTGGGTTGCTGAATTTAAACGTGGTCGTACAAGCATTGAAGATGAACCACGTAGTGCACGTCCAAAAACAGCAACAACAACAGAAATTGTAGCCAAAGTGCATGATATGCTATTAAATGATCGACGAATAAAAGTGCGTGAAATAGCTAATATCATGGGCATCTCAAATGATCGAGTCCATTTAATTTTGCATGAAGAACTACAGATGAAAAAGCTTTCTGCAAGATGGGTGCCGCATTTGTTAACAGTCGACCAAAAACGCATAAGAATGAACATTTCTCAAGCTTGTTTGGATCGTTTTAAGCGAAATAAAATGGATTTTAAGCGTCGCTTCATAACTGTTGATGAGACATGGATCCACCACTATACTCCAGAGACAAAAGAACAATCCAAACAATGGACTGAAGCTGGAGGAAGTGCCCCAAAGAAGGCAAAAACAATTCAATCGGCTGGTAAGGTTATGGCAACGGTTTTTTGGGACTTAAAGGTATTTTATTGATTGACTATCTGCAAAAGGATAAAACAATAAATTCAGAGTACTATTGCAACCTTTTGGATCAATTAAATGTACAAATTCGAGAAAAACGTCCTGGCTTACAACACAAAAAAATAGTTTTTCATCAAGACAACGCACCAGCGCACAAGAGTGTTTTAACAATGGCTAAAATCAACGAATTAAAGTACGAGTTGCTTGACCACCCACCTTATTCTCCTGATTTGGCTCCCAGTGACTTTTACCTGTTCCCAAATCTAAAAAAATTCCTTGCTGGCAAGCGTTTTACCTCAAATGAAGATGCAATTACAGTTGTAAACCACTATTTTGAAGACCTTGAGGAAAACTATTTTAATCAAGTGATAGAATTGCTAGAAAAGCGTTGGACTAAGTGTATTGAAGTTTCAGGAGATTATATTGAAAAATAAAAATATTTTTGAAAAACTAACTATTCTCTTTCATTGATAGGCTAAGAAGTTTCCGAACCACCCTCGTAATATTGCTCTTTTAAGTCAAATATATTTTTATCAAACAAATAAGCTTTTAAAGTTAAAGGCAATTTTAAATTTTAAGCTGTTTCTTCAATGCATTTAGATTATAACTTGTGCATTAAAATATTTTTTAAAATTTCTTATTAATATATTTATCAAATACTTCAGGCTTGACTGGCAACAACAGATCTTTCATAAATTTATTAAAAGTTTTCATATGTATTTTCTTCTTTTTTAAGAAGCTTTTCATTTATTTAGAGGAACAATATTTTTGTGAAACGAATTTTATGTCACAATAGTCTTTATATAATACCCAGTAAAAAAAATTGGAAGTCATTCTAAAGGAACTACATTTTCATTGCTTCCAAAAAATCGATATTTTTAATTTGCCGATAGTTAGTAGAAAACCAAGTAGAAGTTTATTTTTGTCATACAGAACCTTGTAAGTCCTCTATAGTTTTAGAAATTACTCACCAGAATTTTAAAAAAATCGATTTTTTTCAAGAAACTTATGAATTAATTTTGGTCTAAAATTTTGAAGTTATTTGCTTAAATTTACATGAAAATACTGTTTCGCGTTTAAATTACTATAAAAAGAAAATAATTGTTAAAATAGGTAACTATTAACCATTTTTCCTAGATGAAAATATTATCATAGAACACAAAAAATTACATTTTTCTTAAGATCGCTTCCAATTCGGTGACTAGGCATCGAAAAAGAGAACTTCTTGCAATGACAACCCTATGTAAAAATCATTAGATCGGATCGAAATTTGCACTACTTCCAGATCACAAACTCTACATTTGCATGACTTTTTTGTAGTGTCTTTTTTTACTGGGCAGCTATGTATATACAGATACAAATGTATATGCATATTGTTTTAAACACATTCACCACAGCAGGCTACAAGAACACAAGACTTCAAATGCCGCTAGCATAAGTAGTGTTGTCGCTCGTCGACTAATGCTATGAACAGAACTGGGACGAACGACCAATTTGTCGGTGCGAAGTTTCGTCATAAAAAATAAAACACATTTGTGCATATGAAAATGAACACAACACCGCCATAGAAGGAAATTCTAACCCTAATACCTAAATAAGAGCGGCAAGCGTCGCGTTAGCAGCAGGGTACGTATTCTCAGTACAATCAAATAATATTTTCATATTTAAATGTACTGAAAATGCGTACCCTGCTGCTAACGCAACGCTTGCCGCTTTTATTTAGGTATGAGGGTGAGATAGATTTATTTCTATTTTGAATTTTTTTTCTCTCTCTCTCTTTACAGAGAAAACAGTGCCTACTAAATACCTCACAAAATAGAACAAAATTAATAAGAAATCGCTATGTTTTTTTTCAATAGGGAAATCTTATTAATTTCATAGAGAAGACTTTTTTAAAAAAATCAAGAAGAAACCTTGTAGTTTTTATGAGGTTATCTTATTGATTTTTTCAATAAAAAAATAAAAAAAAATTGCGTCTTTATTTTCTGTACTTATGTACTTTCATTTAAATTCTATACCATATAAATATGTATGTATGTGGTATGTTGTAGATGTTATTTATTTATACATACATTTATACACATTATGTTATATTCTTAACTAACTTACTCACCAACTATTGAACCAGCAAACTTCTACCTGATAGACAAGCACTCTAACCAATATGCTAACAAGCAGCCTGAATAACCATTGAAATTATTGTGCAAACATTCTTTTACAAAAATGAAAAAGATCATGAAAAAAATTGTCTCTATGTCTATTTATAGAAACGAAATAACAAGATTCCTCATAAAATCAAAAAGATTTCCTTATTAAAAAAAATCAATAAGATGCTTTACACATACTCATATAGGAACCTACTATCAAGAAGAAACCCTTATTGAAAAAATCAATAAGGCAACCTAATAAAATCAGGAAGAAAACCTTTTTAAAAAATCAAGAAGGCAACCTAATAAAATCAATAAGAAATCCCTATAGTTTACAATTTATAAGAAAACCTAATAGAATTGAGTAAAAAAAGTTGTGAATAATAAGATTTCTACTTGATTTTATGTGGTTTTCTTCTTGATAAAATTAATAAGATTACCACATAAAAACAATAAGAAATCTCTATGAAAAAATCTTCGCTTCTTTCTGCTGGGATATCCCTTAGCCTAAAAACTGTTCATAGAGAAAATCTTCTTGATTATATGAGGCAGTTTTTTCTCTATGTTTGCACACACAATAACCAACTTTATCAATTATAAGAGCTAATTCGCTGAGTATATTCGCCGTTATTGAGCTTCACACGACGAATTTACACAGCGAATTCTTATCAACGAATTCGTCGACGTTGACGAAATTTGTCGTTCGTCGTAGTTGTGTTCCTGGCATAAAGCCGCAATTTGACCCTTTTTGTCGATCTCTGACCTCTTGTGGGACTCTTCTAAGCTTAGCTAATTTTGCGACTATTTAATTTTTTTTTATACCTTTTCATTCATGGGTATCATTCGACAGGTATTTTAAAATCATCTTTCTCTTATGATTTTTCATTCTGAATGACCATTTAGGATATTTTTTTTCTAACGCATGGCAATTTTTTTACAAAAAATGTTCAGTGTCCGACTTTTATTTTCTAAAAACACTTTTTTGTACGACTTTATTTTATAAATCGTCCTTTTGTGTCACTTTTTCTTAACAGTTAATGGTAATCCTGATCACAAGCAGCTGATATTGAAGTATACAAGCATCAGTGGTGCCCACCCTCAAATATTTCAAATGTATAAAAATAAAATTATTCTTTTAAAATGCACTTATACCACTTAAATGTATACAAATTAATCAATTTCTTTTTCCGGAATATTTTTTTTAATTATATAAAATAAATGTAAGCTATCATTCATTCTGCTTTTTGTATTATATTAGCAACACTGTATTTGTCGCCAACATTTAGAAATTGGTTTGATTGGACAGCAACCTGCTGCCATGTTGCCTTAATATCGTCATAATAATAATTATTATATAAGCATGAGTATTCTATTTTTGACATATTGAAGTCGGCAGCTTGCTGTGGTGAATGTGTTTAATGCTTTATTGAGAGACACCTTAAATGATTATAAAACAAATTTTATATGGAAAATCCTTTTATAATGCTAGGAACACAATTGGGACGAACGACGAATTTTGTTCACGTTGAGTAATGCTAGGAACACAATTGGGACGAACGACGAATTTCGTCCACGTCGACGAATTCGTCGATATGAGTTCGCTGCGTAAATTCGTCGTGTGCAGCACAACAACGACGAACTTACGCAGCGAATTCCTCTCCTATATTTGATAAAGTTGATTGTTTTGTGTACAAAGACAGAGAGTGAGAGAGAGAAAATTGTTTTTTCGTCGTTCGTCGGCGTACAAATTAGAAATAAACCTATCTCTGAATTCGTCACGCACGACGAATTTCGTTGTACGATGGTGTTGTGTTCATTTTCATATGCACACATGTGTTTTATTTTTTATGACGAAAGTTCGCACCGACAAATTCGTCGTTCGTCCCAGTTGTGTTCCTAGTATAATTCGTCGACAAGAATTCGCTGAGTAAATTCGTCGTATGAAGCACAATAACGACGAATTTACTCACCGAACTCTGCTCTCATAAGTTATAAATTTGGTTATTGTGTATGCAAAGAGAGAGAGAAAATTGTTTTTTCGTCGTTCGTCAGCGTACAAAATACAAATAAACCTATCTCAGAGTTCGTCACACACGACGAATTTCGATCTACGGGGGTGTTGTGTTCATTTTCACATGCGCAAATGTGTTTTATTTTTTATGACGAAAGTTCGCACCGAAATATTCGTCGTTCGTCCCAATTTTGTGTTTATAGCATAAATCAAAAATACTTTTTTATAAATAAATATATTTTTTCACATTTCATATTTAATAAAAAGTTCCTATGCATACCAATTTTCTGTCCAGTTCCTATATTTTCGACTTTATGGTCAGTTTTATGAGTATTTAACACTATTTTTCTGGCTTTTGCCACGAGCTTAGCAACAAAAAAATAAAAAAAAAACTTCAAAAGCAACAATACCCCCTATTCATGTGGACCAAAACACTCAAGCATTAACACTTGTTCCTTATTCAAACACAATCACTTAAGAGCTGCAAGCCAAAAAAAATAAAAAATTAAAACATAAATTGCCAAATAAAAACCTACAATGTTTTCATACAATAAATTTTCACATACACACATGCAATTGCATAATGCCTAGACATACACATACATACATATACGGCTACACTTGTAGTCATACATACCCAGCGGGAACTTGAAGGAGTAAGGATGCCTTCTAGAAGGCCTCTGTATGCCTTCTTTTGGATGTAGAAAGTCTGCTCGCTCCATTCCAAACTCATATATTTTTTACACGCGTTGTCATTGCGGAGCGGGCCTTCTGTTCTTGCTTCTTCCGCCAGAGATTCTGGAAGGCCTTCAAATTAATGGATTTTGCTTTTATTTCATTAAAAATCAAAACAAAACATGTTACTACTTCTCTTCTTCCTTACCATGGAAGGGAGTGTGGAATGTGTATCGTATCTTTTATGCGAAAGAGCTCTTTAATAAGGCCTGCGCCAAGAAGGTCTTCTGAGTTTTACCGCTGGGTATGTACGTGCACTAGACTAATGCACATCCATGTGAAAAGGGGTTATAAACCACAGTAAACTTTGGTTTTAATACTCCAGGTTATAGTTTCTAATGCACTATACCAAATCGTACCCAGCCAACAGACTAAACTAAAGCGATCTGCTTGCTGCTACTCTCAATGCAGTTTACCACACACGCACACACACACGCGCAAACACACACACACACACACGCACATTCACTCCATGGATTGAAATAGATAAAAGTGTGTTTTTTTTTAGTTTTAAAAACCATATAGAAATATTTGCATTTCAAAAACATAAATACACAACCGCACACGTAAAATACATAAAATAAAGTCCCAAAATGCACTTGTGTGTGTGTGTGTGTATGTGTGTGTGTGCTGCAGACTAAAGCATACAAACAAATGCACGCATTAACACACATGTACGCCCCTACAAACATATAGACGACGACTTAAAATATTTATTAGTGTTAATATTTGTGTTGTCTCTCTGGTTGTTGCCTGCCACATGCAAACATAAAAGAAAATGGAAATTAATAACAACTTTTCATTTACTTAATACCATTTTCAATTGAAAAGTGGAAAAACGATTTGAATAAAAGAAAATTAATAACAAGTAAGAGTGCCATATACGGCAGTACCGAATCTTATATGCCCTTCACTGACTTAGATACGTATACACAGTAAAAAATACTAATGTACATAATATCACCGTGCAAAAGTTTTGATTGCAAATCATATAAAATTTATTAAAAATAATCAGTTGTTAAACAGCTCTGGGTTGGAGAACATCTCTCGCATCATCGTAATTATTTTTTAAGTGCGGTCAAGCTTGTGTGTTGTTTGACCTTCGAGAGTTTTCGTCTCGCTCGCACTGGTTGGATGATCTGCCACGGATAGCCGTATAATATTGCGGTTTTTTGTGGAATATCTTTAACATTTATGAAAGCATAAGTCGTGTACAGTCAGTCACAAAACTTTTTAAACTACGGTTAATAACATCATGGGCATATGGTCTTAGTTACTCCGCCCATATTTGTGCAACACCGTATTATGCAAATTTACTTTGTATAGTATGTTATAGTAAATAAATAAAATTATTAGAAATAATTGAGGGATTCAAACGGCAGTCATAAAGGTCTTTCTGTCATTAATTTTTTAAATTATTTGCAACGTAGTCATAACTCAAAAAAGCTAGTTCGGCAGAAAACGAGTTTAAAATTTTCAATTACGAACGATATGAGTATTAATTCAGTATCATTAACTTGAAAAATTTAATTTTTGAGATATGACTATGTTGCAATAAAGCAGCGATATGTATTTATATATATTTATTTTTTTTTTAACAAAAACAAATATATTTAAATAATTTTCAACACGATGATAATACAGGGTGTTTTTTTAGAGGTATAGAACTTCGAATTGAAATAAAACACAAGAAAATCGTTTTAATGTCCATCAATTTGGCTTTATTGGAAGGATAATTTTATGCCATTAATGTTTAAATATGATTTCGGGCATGTGGCCGCCGCGGCTGGCTCGAATAAAGCCAATTCTACAGGTCCAATTTTCAACCACTTTTTCGAGCATATGGGGCCGTATGTTGGCAATAACGCCACGAATGTTGGCTTCCAAGTCCCCTAACGTTTCTGGTTTGTTGGCGTAGACGAGCGACTTCACATATCCCCAAAGAAAATAATCCAATGGTGTCAAATCACACGATCTTGGTGGCCAATTGACAGGTCCATTCCGCGAAATTATGCGCTCATCGAATGTTTCCTTCAATAAATCGATTGTGACGTGCGCTGTGTGGCATGTAGCGCCGTCTTGTTGGAACCACAACTCATCCACATTCAAAATCTTCAAAATCTTCCATAAAGTTGATGGACAAAGCTCCAATTGCTGTGCACGGTGGCGAATCGATTCATTCGGGTCCTCTTCAACACTTTGCTCTACAGCGGCAATTGTTTCTTCGGTGCGCACTGTTCGACGTCTCTGCGGATGCGTATTATCACATAGAGTAAACGTAGTGCGAAAACGATCCATGGTTAACCGAATTAATTGCTCTGATGGACGATTATGTCGACCATAAAATGGACGGAGCTTGCGGTAAACTTCGCGAACTGAACCATTATTTTCGAAATAAATTTGCACGATTTGCAAGCGTTGTTCTTTTGTCAACCTGTTCATGATGAAATGGCAAACCAAACTAAATATTAATCACTTGACAGCTGACAAAATGGCCGCCAGTTAAAAAAGTGATGCCAACTTAAAGTTCTATACCTCAATAAAAAACACCCATTATATTAATATACTATTTAGGACTACCATTTGAATACCCCAATTATGTTGTTTAATAAGCAGATTTTGTAAAAAATTTCGTTTCTAAACGTTTCAAATTTGTATTAAAAATAACGAAAATTCGTTTCAAAAAATATTTTTTCCATACAAATTTCAAAACGAAAAATACGTTTGTATTTACAAAATTTGGCCTTAAGTGTGTTGGTGTTTATTTTCTTTGCTTGTATGTTCGTAAATAGCCGACAAACTTCTCATTACCAGCAAAATATTCCTGCTTCTGGCTAGTATGCAATGTACCTACTAGCCTTGTAGTTGGAGGATAGCAGGTTCGAATCCTGCAGACAAGCCATTTGAGCTTCGCAATCTGTGTTTTTTACTATAACTTTAATTTAAAAAAAAAAAAAAACAATGTTATATCGTCGCGTGATTTGCCGCACAGAATATTAAGAATACATTATTATTTCGCAAACCAGCAACCACTCGACAATATGATTATGATAATTCTTAATTTTGATTTAATAGTACTGCAATGAGCAATCAAAATGAAATAAAGTTATTTTCAAAAAAAGGGTCTTAGGACAACCGGTTATAGCTATGCTGCTTAGCAAATAAACAAAACAAACTTAATGTGTTAAATAGGTTAGGAAGGTTAAGAACCCAGTAAAAAAAATTGGAAGTCATTCTAAAGGAACTACATTTTCATTGCTTCCAAAAAATCGATATTTTTAATTTGCCGATAGTTAGCAGACAACCAAGTAGAAGTTTACTTTACAAAAAAGGCTTTACATAACCTTGTAATTCCTCAATAGTTTTAGAAATTACTCACCAGAATTTTTAAAAAATCGATTTTTTTGAAGAAACTTATGAACTAATTTTGGTCTAAAATTTTGAAGTTATTTGCTTAAATTTACATGAAAATACTGTTTCACGTTTAAATTCCTATAAAAAGAAACTAATTGTTAAAATAAGTAACTATAAACCATTTTTCCTAGATGAAAATATTATCATAGAACACAAAAAAGGAAATTTTTCTTAAAATCGCTTCCAATTCGGTGACCAGGCATCGAAAAAGAGAACTTCTTGCAATGACAACCCTATGTAAATATCATTAGATCGGATCGAAATTTGCACTACTTCCAGATCGCAAACTCTACATTTTATGACTTTTTTGGAGTGTCTTTTTTTACTGGGAAGGAATGTGTTAAATAACAATGCAATAAAATTATATTATATGATGGTGTCTAATTCGCCACAAATATTTTAAAACGTTTCCATTAGAGTTCGACCGATTAATCGGCTTCGGCTTCGGCCTTCTGCCAAAAATTGCTAATCGGCCAACATTCGGCCTATGGCAAAAATCGGCCGATTAGCCGAAGCCGAATATTTTTCATTCCAAGCTTGAAAAATAAAATTATGTTTGGTCGTTGCTCGCCGACAGTTTCTATTGTGTTTAACGTTTTGAAAGGGTTGCTTTGAAATACAACCCTGTTGCTTTCTATTTTCTTTTACTTGGACGTTCTTGTGAGTGATCATATGAAAAAGCAATCTAGAAATTGCAAAATAGTTTTATTTTTCTTGTTATGTATCCAATAGATATTACAGCTATTTCAGTGATCTCAAAAAAGCAAACTTTTTTTTTAATTCATATGAAACGTAAGTATCATTTTTAAAATTTAAAACATTCGGCTTCGGCTTCGGTTTTGGCCGAAGTTTAGGATTTTAGCCGAAGTTCGGCTTCGGCCAAAAAAAACGCCTTCGGTCGATCCCTAGTTTTCATTTAATTCCCATTATTTTCTTTTCTAGCGGCGCACGGTTAAATTAATGTATTGTTTACGACCGGCGGCGGCCTTTAGTCGGCTTATAGCCGATCGGCTGTGTTATCTGCTTTGTGCTCTTGTGCAAAAACAAATCAAACAATTAGTTTCATTTATTTTCGCGTTTTTGCGTTTTTCGATACATTAGATGTTCTTCTATCAAATATACAAAACACTCGCTTTCAAAAAAAAAATTATGAGTTAGGGCCTTTCTATATTAAAGTAACGATATGTGTGTAGACATGTTAATATCAAAAAGTTTTATAAATGCTCGTGCAGAGCTTATCTATTTTATTTTATTTTATTTTTTTAATTTAAATTGACATTTTACTTACATACCTAATTAAAAGTCAAAATTTACTTAATCATACAACAATCAGTAGTCAGTTATCGTCTATTTTATTTATATTTCTTTTTTCATTTCTATTTAATTTTTTATATTTTAAATTACTCCACTTGATTTCTGTGCATTTAGCCAAATAGTGAAAAAATGGTGTTGCAGTAAGTGAAGGTTTTCTTTTGAAATTTGCAAAAATATAAGAACAATTTTAAATTCTTTTCTACTATCAGACTGATCAGACGTACATAAATTCCATTCGATGTATAAATAAAATTATTTTAGGTGTTTTTTTTTGGGAATACGTTTTTGTTCTCTAAGAATCGAAATTCGCTAACAATTAGTCCTAATTTACACTAAGCAAGTCTTATTGCTAAGCCGATTAGTTTTTTGTTAGAGAGAGATACGAGGGGAACAGAAACGTTTCTTTTACCCTCGTCTCTCTCTCTCCTAAAAAGCTAATCAGCTTACGACCCAGCGGCGAAAATTTCGATTACAGAAGCGATGATTTGATGCACACATGTAAGACAGTAATGCACACCACCTCATATACATACGTACCTAGTATACATTTTCAAACGCATTGCCGCTTTTGTGGAGTGTATGCCTTTCACTTGCACACAAAATAAGCGAGATACGGAAGTGTTCATCCAATCAGCATAAAAGCTCAGTATTGCCTAACATACATTGTAAGTTGGCAGTGGGCAGTTCGAATACAATCTAGCTTACTTTCGTACACTTTGTAAGCTAGCATTCATTGGACACAAAGTATGCAGCGTTCGCCGCTGGGGATTTCATCCTCTCTACAAAAATGTACTCCCTCGGAAGATAAAAATGTCCTTATTATTATTTTAAGAAAAAATGCTATATAAACAAATAAAAGCAATAAACAACTTTTAAGCCATTACCCTGTGTCAAAGTGGAAGTTATGCTAGTCATTGAATTCAGTTATACGGCGTTTAAATCACTTATATACAGTTGCAAATATTTTTATAATAAAGTTAGACAGTCATAGAATCACTCACTCATTCATCCAAATGTTAAACTTGTCATCAAGTTATTTATACACGAGTATCACAACAACAACAACGACAACGACAACAGTAGTCAACAGCAACAGTAACGACTAAAAGATAAAAATATTTTTGCAACACTAACAACAGCAACAACAACTTCCACCAAGTGCTACAAATATGTATGTATGAGAACTCGTGTCTCACATGCAGTTGTACCTTTTGCTCTCTCAGACACATACACACACACACACATTCATATTCATAAAACGGAAACAGAAATGAAATAACTGCCGGGCTAAATAGTTACGTGACTAGAAAATATCACAGATTTATTATTTTTTTATAAACATTTTTCTATTTTTAAGGTTTTTCCATTTTATGTACGTCCAGACATACGTACATACATACATACATACATACACACATACATATGTATGTAAGAACATACATAAATATGTATGTATGTCCAAGACCCGACTAGTGTACTTATCGTATTTGTTTTAAGTTTTGTCCGGCTATTTTTTGGTATTACTTTTCGAGATAACAAGTGAACAGACACACACACATGAAAAAGAAAAACAAATAAAAAGAAATTAAAAACTAATTTTTAATGCACATTTTTTAAGATTTAAAAACTTTGTCATTCAACTGTCCATTTTTTATATTATGCCATTTGTGATATTAACTAAGTGCTTCGTATAATTCACACTGTACACCGTGGTTTTTAAAAATAAAATTTTAATTAAAACATTAATTAGAAACAAATCAGCATAAAAGTATGTGAAATGCTATGTATAATTTATATGGGCGTAGTACCGCCCACTTTTATAAATACAACACAACTAGTGTTATTGCAAGAGCCACAAACATGTGCAAAGTTTTATAAGAATCATTTCCGCAGGTAATGTTATTTGGTGTGGCCCTGCCCAGTTTAAGTACTGCATGAGTGTATCATTGCAACTAACCAAAGTATGTATAAAGTTTTGTATAAATCAGTTGAGGAGAAATACGTAAAATATTATATTAAATTTTAGGAGGCGTGACTTAGCCCATTTTTTTCAACGCAACATTTTGTCATTATAAGCACTTCAGGTACCCATACACTGCACTTTATTACTAATTAATATTATGGTCGCCTTGTTCCGCACTATTCAATAAGTTGCACAATATTAAAAAAACGCAATGTGAGTCCGATCACAGGGGAGATGTTTAAACATCTAGAAATGAAAAAAAAATTTTTTAATATTGGCTTATGGTAACTAAAATCAATTTCTGACTCTACTGTACTTAAAAATCCATGGAAAACTGCATCTATAGTAGTGGAATTATTAGTTGTGGGGGTTTGTGGAGAACTGCTCATATGCAAGTGGAAAACGTCAAATACAAATTTTGATAAAGCTTGCCACTGCGGATTTGCAAAATTTGTATTAAAATCTCCCACCATCATAATTGGCATGAGATGGAGATTGTTACCCAATTGTCGTGCACCAGCTTCAGTGTAAGGCAACAGTACGTTATGAAGATATGTTATAATATAATATTATAAATTCTTTATAAACAAATATTTTACATTTAAAACGCTCTTTTATTTAAAAGTTTATATTTATTTTATTTATTTTATATTTTTAATTTTTTTAACAAAATTATCCCCACTGGCAACACTATTACACTTCACAAGCAGTTTCTATTACAATTAACATTTCTCCTGAAGGTATGCTTTAAAATTCGGTTGAGTGTATTTCTATGCAGCTGTTAAGCTTCTCTGTACTTCTTGTTGTCCGTATGATTACACTAATACACTCATACATAGCTCACACCGATTTGATAACGCTTTACGATCTTACTCAAAATTTGTGATTGTATTGTGAAAAAGATTTTTACCTCCTAGCCTATAGATCTTTACACATCAAAAATTTTTCTTACAATTTTCATATGTACACATTGTAAACTTGTTTTTTTTTTAAGAGAAGTAACACTCAGGCAATGAATGTATGCTATTATTACCAAGTGTTTTACTTTCTTTAGGAAAGGGATAGTTATAAAGAAGACAGATAGATGGTGAAGGAAGAGATAGAGGAAGGCTTTATTATTTTACAACTCTGCTTTTTGCACTTTTTTTAATAAGGGAGTGTTGCAGCGCCTCTGGTGTCAATGAGGCGTATTAAATTGTCAAAGCTTTGTTTGGTAACCATTTTATTAGTTATTTTACTTCGCCGATGATTCTGCTACACAATACCGACGAAGGAGGGCGCTCTGATGTTACATTAGGATTAGTATCCACTGAAGCAGGGGTAGTTCAGTGACCAGTGTCTATGCCTTCATCACTTGAACTTTCGTACAACAACTGATACAAGGGGACACTAATGCACATCAAAAAAAAATGGGTGGGGTTGTTATATAATGCCTTTCAGCACCGGGCTCGTTCAGCCAATGCCAACCTTCCTAATTCGCTAACCCATTTTTTCTTCATACACTACACCATGTTATTGTTTACTTTTCACTAATATTATTGTCGCTTTGCTCCACAGTATTCACAATATTAAATTTTTCTTCCAACTAACATACATATATGTATAAATCGTTATCTTAATATAGAAATCCCTAACTAATTTTTTCGTCGAAGCACATTTATTAACATATTTCGCTATCGAAATATGTTAAAAAAATGCGTTTCTCTATATAAGTCTCTAATCTACTACGCCCACTTTTTTTAAAACAACAAGGTGTGTGCCAAGTTTCGTAAAAATTGGTTAAGAACAAGCAAGTGAAATATTATACTAAAATTTTAGAGGAGTGCCGCGCCCACTTTTTTGAGCGCAAGATTGTGCATTTATTTAAGCTTAGAGTGTGTGCCAAGTTTCGTAAAAATCGGTGAAAAAGAAGCTTCTGAAATATAATATTAAATTTTAATGGGCGTAACACCGCCCATTTTTTAAAAGGAGAATTATGTTTAGTTTAGAGCTCAAGGTGTGTAGTAAGTTTTGTAAAAATCAGTTAAGTAGAACCGCGTGAAATATTATAATAAATTTTAATGGGCGCAATAACTCCGCCCATTTTTTAACTTTCAAATCGTGTAATTACAAGAACCAAAAGTGTTTTATAGGTTTCGCAGCAATCAAATAATTAGAATATCATACAATTATAAAAAAAATTGTGGGTGTATCCCCGCCCACTTTCTTACAATGGAACCAGTAGGAAGCTATATCCTTTTATACAAAAAATTAAGTTTTACAATCGGTCTAAAATGTAAATTCGAAATCGAGTTTTTGATTGATTATGGTTTATTTAATCAAACTATATATTTTTTATTGCAAAGAGCGTAACTAAGATAAAAGCTTAAATATATACAAAATGGTTAAAAACATATAAGTATCCATACTACAAGTATTATTATTATTATTATTATTATTATTGATTTTGTGAGGTTTTTTTTTTGCTCCTGTTTGCATTTAAGGTGACGATATGTGTGTTCAAGGAAAACAAATTTTTCGTTACATTACAATACAAAAAGTTAGAAGCAATTAATTAGTTTAGAATTGCGATATATAATGTTTAGCGACATAAGTGATGCGAAATCATTATTGTGCAATATTGTCAATATATTACAAAATATTTTTACGCCATATCAATCAAAAGTTATTTGATTTTATTTAATATATTGTGCCACCTACTTATGTAATATACAAACAGTAAATTTTATTGCACAATATCAATTATTGCACAATAATATTGCAAATGAATGAATGGGTGACTTTAAAGTTTTTAAAGTTTAGTTTGTCTAAATAAGTTGGGTAGAAAGAAGTAGATGAAATAATTTTTTTCAGATTTTATGGACGTATTTCCGCTCACTTTTAAAAATGCAAAACTTTGTGGTTACAAGAGCCCAAAAAAATTAGCAAAGTTTTTTTAAAAATCGACTAATTAAAGGGCATGGCCACGCCTTGTTTTCCAAGCGCAAGATTATAGGATGCAATATTTACATGATTTCAATAATATCGCCTGTGTTGTAAACGTAAATTTTTTTATAATTACAAGATTTAAATGGCCGTGATTCCAGGTTCTTACACTTTTCTATTTGCTTTTTCATATAGACCTATTTGTATACCAAAAACTCTATTCCATATACGGGCATTTCCATGGAAAATTCCACCTTTTGTCACTTTACATCACCATGCAGTTTAGCTTGTATTTTAAGGCTATGCTGTTCGATTTTTATTTAATTTTTACCGAATGTAGACCTAGTTGCGCTCTATATATAAAATATATAAAACATTAGTTTTTCTGTGAAAAACAAGCTACGTCTCAAAGTAACGTAACGTGACAAAAAGTGGACTTTTCTGTGGAAATACCCATACATTTTATGTGCTATAATATTGATTAGTCAGTCGTTACATCTTAAAATATAACTTTTTTTTATACCTGCATATCTTCGGAAGCTGCATTGTTTAACTTTCAAAATTTGCTTGTGAGCTTAACGCGATGTGTTGTCGTTTTTTTTTCAACGAAATGCATCTAGACGTTCCAACCAACAACTAATAATTTTTTTTTTTAATTGTGTGATAAAGCCACGAAATGGCTAAAAAATACAACGAATGGTGTACCAGCCATTCCTAAACATGACCTAGACTCTTTAAATCACTTTAATGATCAACACTATCACTTTGACATAACACTTTCGTATTTAATCGTACATATGTATTTTCATGTGTGTATGTATATTCCTTTTTCTTTTTATTACCTTACTATTTGACCAGAACGAAGATAAATAAACACTCAAACCAAATAGCAATGGAAAAGGAAACTTCGCCTGCAAAGTTGAGCAGACAAATGAATGAGCCAACAGCAACAACACCAACAACACCAATAATGGTCACAAACACTAAAACTTTAGGTAATTCCACACAAAATGTCATTGCCTGCTTCTTCTCTCACAAGCTAAATGAACATCAGAGTGACAATAATGATTTAAGGACGTAGATGACTTTTCCTTAACAGGCTTAGAACATGGCTATGGCCTTATTCCTACCAACATCATGTGTGTGTGTGTTTTAGCCATACTTCAATACACACATGCACTCACTGCACACCATTTTACTCATTATTTATTACCATTCAGCCGTTCTAGAAGAAACTTAGTTTAGATAAGAGAGGTGTACAAGCGTATATTTACTTTGTAATTTGTGCTTAAATAATTCCTAATCACATAGACAAACAGGATTAAAAAGGACAACATCCTGGCCAACTTTACCATTATATGGATTGGCTGGTGCTTAGTGTTAAGAACTGTTTCAAAGGATTTTTTAAATTATTAGAGCGGTAACGAGAATTATAAGGATGTAGGGAATTAAAATGAAAGTATATGAGGACCGTATAATTACAGTTGAAGAGTTATTTACGGAAATGAGTGCTCTGAAGCATATGGAAAACAGAAATTGTGCTTTTAGGAAAAACATTTAATGCACATACATACTTGTGAGAACATGGGTATCAAAAGCAAAAATTGTTTAAGAATTTTTAAATAAATAATTCAAAAGAATTGCTACCTTATGTATAAGGTTAGGTTAAACTTAATAAAATAAGTTTTTGGAGTTCATAACGAAGAATAATAAATAGGTTGTTCGTCATAAAGTATTATGTAAAAATTGTATACAAAAATCTTGAGAGAAGAAAACTGTTTAATATCTTCATTGAACTATACTCAAAAAAAAATATTTCTAAAATATACTTTTTTGAGTTATGACTATCTTTCAATAAAGTAGCATTCTGCATGCATTCAAATTTACATATAATTACATATAATTTAAAAAAAAAACATTAGAGAACTTCCTTTAAGTATCACTTTGAAGTGCAAAATTAGAGACAATTAAAAGCATTAAATCAGCTTAAGTATGTCATAATTCATCACTAATTTTGCTCATCTTTTCGACTAAATATAATAGTTTTCAAAGTAAACATGCACGTATAGATTTATGTACGCAGAAATGTATGTTTGTAGCAGGGAATATACCACAACATAACCTGCATCCCAGCAAACATTAGGTTAGTGCAGAAGTATCATAAAGCAGCTTCATTTGACTCATAACCTTTTGGTAATAAACATTTTTATGTTAATGTTTATGTTTATGTTTATGTTTATGTTTGTGTATGTTTATGCTTATGCTTATGCTTATGCTTATGCTTATGCTTATGCTTATGCTTATGCTTATGCTTATGCTTATGCTTATGCTTATGCTTATGCTTATGCTTATGCTTATGCTTATGCTTATGCTTATGCTTATGCTTATGCTTATGCTTATGCTTATGCTTATGCTTATGCTTATGCTTATGCTTATGCTTATGCTTATGCTTATGCTTATGCTTATGCTTATGCTTATGCTTATGCTTATGCTTATGCTTATGCTTATGCTTATGCTTATGCTTATGCTTATGCTTATGCTTATGCTTATGCTTATGCTTATGCTTATGCTTATGCTTATGCTTATGCTTATGCTTATGCTTATGCTTATGCTTATGCTTATGCTTATGCTTATGCTTATGCTTATGCTTATGCTTATGCTTATGCTTATGCTTATGCTTATGCTTATGCTTATGCTTATGCTTATGCTTATGCTTATGCTTATGCTTATGCTTATGCTTATGCTTATGCTTATGCTTATGCTTATGCTTATGCTTATGCTTATGCTTATGCTTATGCTTATGCTTATGCTTATGCTTATGCTTATGCTTATGCTTATGCTTATGCTTATGCTTATGCTTATGCTTATGCTTATGCTTATGCTTATGCTTATGCTTATGCTTATGCTTATGCTTATGCTTATGCTTATGCTTATGCTTATGCTTATGCTTATGCTTATGCTTATGCTTATGCTTATTCTTATGCTTATGCTTATGCTTATGCTTATGCTTATGCTTATGCTTATGCTTATGCTTATGCTTATGCTTATGCTTATGCTTATGCTTATGCTTATGCTTATGCTTATGCTTATGCTTATGCTTATGCTTATGCTTATGCTTATGCTTATGCTTATGCTTATGCTTATGCTTATGCTTATGCTTATGCTTATGCTTATGCTTATGCTTATGCTTATGCTTATGCTTATGCTTATGCTTATGCTTATGCTTATGCTTATGCTTATGCTTATGCTTATGCTTATGCTTATGCTTATGCTTATGCTTATGCTTATGCTTATGCTTATGCTTATGCTTATGCTTATGCTTATGTTTATGTTAATGTTTATGTTTATGTTTCTTTTTATGTTTATGTACATATATGTTTATGTTTATGTTTATTTTTGTGTTTATGTTTATGTTTATTTTTGTGTTTATGTTTAAGTTTATTTTTATGTTTATGTTTATGAACCGAACGTGCTATGACAGAACGTGCTATAAATCATATTTAACGCGAAATGACAGAAAATCATTCCAAATTAAAGAAAACCCCGTCAAAAGAATATATAGTTTTTCTTTCTGTAAAATTACTCTTTGAAAAAAGTAATTTTTGGAAAAAGTATTTTTTTTCGAAAAATTACTTCTCTGAATTGATATTTTTTGGAAGAAAAATGTTTAAGACCTTTTCAAAAATAGTTTTGTTAGACTTCTTTGTATGTAATTTTAAGAAAATTTACTTTTTGTAAAAATACTTCCCGAAAATAATACAACAGTATTCAATTTTGTTTGAAGTGAAAGTTTTATAGTCAGACCAGTGATGGGAAAGTTGGTACGATCGTACTTTTTTTGATACTATTTCACATCAAAAAGTACCGTAGTAATCCCCCAACACATTTGATACTCTCACGGCCAACTTAGAAATGCAGTCAGAGGACACGGGTATGCATTTATTTTAGGCAGGAACTAAATTTCTTTTTCGACAAATGGCACAAAAGTTAATTAGTAAATTTATTTTAGAAAAGTGTAATCTTTCACAATTATATATAAACGAAAACCATATTTCAATCAATGATATTTTCTGTGGCACAGAGGTTGATCTATATATAAACACAAATCATGTTGACACAACTCTTTTTAACCAGTTTAAAGAAAATTTTATATTAAATTATGTCAAATGCAAAGGCCAAAAGTGGACTTTGACAGAAATATTAATTTGGTTTAGTAAGTTTTCCCCTGAAAATGTTTTATCTAGTAAAACCAATAGCATTATACCACTTTTAATTAAAATGTATCGCAGCGAAATATGAAATATATATGAAAATATTTAGAACCAATATAGAGCATTTGCTGATATTGAAGAACTGAAACTATTAACAACAGAAAATATATGCAGCTTCTGGTCTACAGTGCACAGTGAGGACTTTTACAAAATAAATAGTAATAAATCTGAAACTCTTGGCTTTAGCCAGAAGGCTGTTAAGACACATATGTTTTATAAAGCCTAATTCCTCCTCTAAAGATGTCGAAGTTTCAGAAAAAATTAATTTTTCATAAAAAAAATTACTTCATGCAAAAAACTACAATGAATTGCATATCGTGCAAACAGTAGTTTAGAAGTTCCAAATTTATTACCATTTATTTTGCCAAAGTCCCCACTGTACGAGGGCGGTTCGGAAACTTCTTAGCCTATCAATGAAAGAGAATAGTTAGTTTTTAAAAAATATTTTTATTTTTCAATATAGTCTCCTGAAACTTCAATACACTTAGTCCAACGCTTTTCTAGCAATTCTATCCCTTGATTAAAATAGTTTTCCTCAAGGTCTTCAAAATAGTGGTTTACAACTGTAATTGCATCTTCATTTGAGGAAAAACGCTTCCCAGCAAGGAATTTTTTTAGATTTGGGAACAGGTAAAAGTCACTGGGAGCAAAATCAGGTGAATAAGGTGGGTGGTCAAGCAACTCGTACTTTAATTCGTTGATTTTAGCCATTGTTAAAACACTCTTGTGCGCTGGTGCATTGTGTTGATGAAAAATTATATTTTTGTGTTGTAAGCCAGGACGTTTTTCTCGAATTTGTACATTTAATTGATCCAAAAGGTTGAAATAGTACTCTGAATTTATTGTTTTACCCTTTTGCAGATAGTCAATCAATAAAATACCTTTGAAGCCCCAAAAAACCGTTGCCATAACCTTACCAGCCGATTGAATTGTTTTTGCCTTCTTTGGGGCACTTTCTCCAGCTTCAGTCCATTGTTTGGATTGTTCTTTTGTCTCTGGAGTATAGTGGTGGATCCATGTCCCATCAACAGTTATGAAACGACGCTTAAAATCCATTTTATTTCGCTTAAAACGATCCAAACAAGCTTGAGAAATGTCCATTCTTATGCGTTTTTGGTCGACTGTTAACAAATGCGGCACCCATCTTGCAGAAAGCTTTTTCATCTGTAGTTCTTCATGCAAAATTAAATGGACTCGATCATTTGAGATGCCCATGATATTAGCTATTTCACGCACTTTTATTCGTCGATCATTTAATATCATATCATGCACTTTGGCTACAATTTCTGTTGTTGCTTGCTGTTTTTGGACATCCACTACGTGGTTCATCTTCAATGCTTGTACGACCACGTTTAAATTCAGCAACCCAATTTTTTACTGTTGCATATGAAGGAGCACTTTCACCTAACACATTCACCATATCATTATGAATTTCTTGTCCCGATAAACCTTTTTTATGTAAATATTTACTTACACCACGCCTTTCTAATTTTTCCATTGTTAAAAAATCGCGGATGCGTCTTTTGTGAACAGCTGTTTCTATATGAAGGAGTTGCCAGATCGAAACAAAATTTAACATGTGTTCATAGCAGAGATGTAAGTTTCCAAAACACTTAACTTTTTTCTGTTTATACCGCGCTTTTTGTGCTAGGCTAAGAAGTTTCCGAACCGCCCTCGTACAGTGGCTAAAACTAAAACCGCATTAGATGAATACATGTTTCCTGATATATCGAGTGAGGTAACAATTTTGTACCTACATATCGTTACCTTATTACACAAAGGCCCTAACTCATTATTTTGTTTAATTGAGATTCTTGAATTTTTTTCGATACATTAGATGTTTTTCTGTCGAAATATACATAAAACTTGATTTAAAAAGTATAATAAATAATATGTTAAGGTAACGATATGTGAGTATCGATGGCTTAATATAAGAAAGACGGAACTCGAATTTTTGATATTTTATAGGAGAAGGAAAAAAACTAGAGAAAAGGTGAGGCATTTACATGCAGAAATAATTTTTTAAGTTGCCATAAGTCCTTGAATTTGAAAATGTTAAAAACACGATTTCGAAAAAATAGAGATACACTTTTTATGAAATTAAGCCATCGTTTCGTAAGTATATGTTTTGTGTTCCTTTTTTAGGGTTCCGTACACCAAAGGTGAAAATGGAACCCTATTGTTTTCGCTACGCTGTCCGTCTGGCCGTCTGGCCGTCTGTCCGTCTGTCCGTCCGTCCGTCTGTCCGTCACAGGGTATTTTCTCGAGAACCGTAAGAGCTACGGACCTGAAATTTGGACACAGTGTGTAGACCCTTGGCCGCTACAACAACAAATACATGAGAGTTGGAAATTAAAGGGTGTGCCAAAACGAGCAACGAAAAATGTTAAAATCCCATGTAATATACATACAATTGTATGTATATGCACTTGAAATTTGTAAAGTTAGTGTATTTTTATACAGACTACAACAATTAACACTAAAATTTAAAAAATTTTAATTAGAGAGTGTACCATCAGTTAATGTAATTTTGACTATGTAATTTTGATAACTTGCTGTATCTTGGAAACCGTAAGAGCAAACTTCTTGAAATTTTCAAAAACGGTAAAACAAAAAAATCTCAAAATTATAAAATCCCCAAACCGAAAAAAAATCGCCAAAATCAAAAAAAAAATCGCCAAAACGAAAAAAAGCACCAAATAAAAAAAATTTCTAAATCGAAAATAAATCGCAAAAAACCGAAAAAATCGCCAAAATGAAAAAATCGCCAAAATGAAAAAAAGTCCCCAAAATGAAAAAAATCACCAAAATGAAAAAAAAATAGCCAAAATGAAAAAAATCGCCAAAATGAAAAAAAAATCGCCAATTTAAAAAAAATCGCCTAAATTTAAAAAATCGCCAAAACGAGAAGAGAACGAAAAATAATCAAAACAAAATTATTTCAGCTGAAAAAGCGTAAAAAACACTGTATTAGAAAAAATGCTCAACGCCCAACGTACGGAACCCTTCGTGCGCGAGTCAAAGTCGCACTTTACTGAATTTATTATTTCTTTCTAAATGAATTTTATATAATTTTTTGTTAACAAAATTTAAAAAAAAATAATTATAATAACTTTTGGTACTCTCGGCATAAAAAAAGTACTTAAAAATTTTTTTTTGTGCCGAAATGCAAATCTAATTTCCCTTCACTGAGTCAGACTAAAATTTTTATTAGAAGAAATGCCAGATATAAACTCAGCCTAATAAACTAAAGCCTTCAGCGGTAAACTTTCTTCCACTTATCTTCCAAAAGCGACTACAACGACACGTCTACGCTCAGCATCTCAGAAGCTTAGCACAATTATATTTTATCGGCACGTTTACTGCATACAACATGAGCTCATTATTATTATTCTCTATGACACAATCATAAGTGCATGAGTGTAAGTGTAATCTGGTATTTGGTTTTCAGCTTCCGTCTAAACGAAATTCGTGCCCTTTTTATAATATTTTATGTACTTGCAGAAAAATAAGTAAATAAAATATTTAGCTTAAATTACATTAAGTACACAGAGAAAAAAACAGTGCCTACTAAATACCTCATAAAATAGAACAAAATTAATAAGAAATCTTCAATAAGGAAATCTTATTAATTTCATAGAGAAAACCTTTTTGAAAAAATCAAGAAGAAATCTTGTAGTTTTTTTTATCTTATTGATTTTTTCAATAAAAAATTAAAAAAAAATTGCGTCTTTATTCTCTGTACTTATGTATTTTCATTTAAATTCTATACCATATACATATGTATGTATGTATGTAGTATATTGTAGATGTTATTTATTTATACATACATACACATTAGGTTATATTCTTAACTAACTTACTCACCAAGTATTGAACCAGCAAACTTCTACCTGATAGACAAGCACTCTACCGAATATGCTAACAAGCAGCCTGAATAACTATTGAAATTATTGTGCAAACATTCTTATACAAAAATTAAAAAGATCATGAAAAAACGAAATAACAAGACACCTCATAAAATCAAGAAGATTTCCTTATTAAAAAAATCAATAAAATGCTTTGCACATAATCATATAGGAACCTACTAAAATCAAGAAGAAAACCTTATTGAAAAAATCGATAAGATAGCCTAATAAAATCAAGAAGAAAACCTTTTTAAAAAAATTAATAAGGCAACCTAATAAAATCAGTAAGAAATCCCTATAGTTTACAATTTATAAGAAAACCTAATAGAATCAAGAAGTTTTTCTTTATGGATTGTTTTTTTGGTGCCAAAAATAACGGAAATTGACAAAAAGAACTTGTGAATAATAAGATTTCTTCTTGATTTTATGTGGTTTTCTTCTTGATAAAATTAATAAGATTTACCACATAAAAACAATAAGGAATCTCTATGGAAAAATCTTCGCTTCTTTCTGCGGGGATACCCCTTAGCCTAAAAACGTTTCATAGAGAAAATCTTATTGATTTTATGAGGCAGGTTTTTCTCTGTGTACAATACAATGTGTTTTGCTTTAAAAAATGTATATTGATTTGTAAAACTCTCCGATAAACGTGAATTAAAAAATATTTTCTGAAGGAAGGGCTACATAATTGGAAAACAAACTTCTTTTTCCGGCATTTGCTTAAGTTCTTAAACCAAATTTTAAAATTCTTCATACCTACGTAAATATTTATTCGCTGCAGCCGTTTAACTCGTTCAAATAAGAGTTTAAGGACTAAACAAACATGCCGGCTGTGCCTGCTGTCTGTACCCCTCGCAGGTTGTGATTGCTCCAAATGATATATAAATCATGCTGACGTGCCGCTGATGCTGGGCCAGTGAATGATGATTGCTCAATTGAAACATTTGCTTAAGCAAATACAAAGAGCAAATAAAACTAATAACAACTACTTTGCGAATAGGAAATGAATAGACAACGACTTGTTGAAAGTCATAAATACACACACTTCGACAAATGTAAGCAAATGTATTAACGTTAAAGTTTATGTGCCTGTGTATGTATGTATGTATGTATATGTACGTGTTGAACAAGAAAATGGACATGAAGGCAGTAACGTTTAAAGAGAAAGTTTCTAAAACTTGATATAAAAAAAAGAACAGAACTGACACCGACAAACTTCACAATAAATGAATAATAGAAAATGTTTGTTTTACAAATACTTGGGTAAATACAAACAATTGCAAACGCACACTCGCCAACTATAAATTCGAGAATTTTTAACTATAAATTCGAGAATTTTTTTCATAAGGACATCTACATATCGCTCATTTACTCAAAGGACGTCATAACTCATAAGTTTTCAATTTACACACAACTTAATGGAAAAAGAGAATTTTATTTCACTTTCAAGAATTGAGTATACCAGATATTTGTATGAAATTTTTACACAATATGAATATAAGGATTAATTCTGTATCATTAACTCAATAAACAAATTTATTGATTTATGATGTTCTTTGGGTAAATGAGCGATATGTAGGTATGTATGCATGTGTATGTAAATATTTATGTGTATGTGTACTCTCAAATTGCTAGCGGGCATAAGCTGTCAGAGTTTGGTCGCATAAATTGAACAACACTTTACTGCAAATGTGAATGCATACACACCCTGTAGGAAGCTTGGGCTTAAAAGTCTTATGCCCGTAATTTCTACAAATAGATGTCTATTGGTGTCTAGATATCTATCGTATAAGTTGAATTTTATAAGTAAAACTCGTAGGTATAAACATTAGGTAAATTACCTGTGTGTAGAAATTACGGGCATTAGAAGTCTACACTTTCATCTACAATTTTTGTAATTTTTTAGTGACATTGTCAACAAAGCGTCTACATATTAATATTTGCTTTTGATAAGTAGAAAAGAAATACTCACCTATCTCGGCGGCGGATAGGTGAGTATTTTTCCCAAAAGATTTTCCTAGACTAGAGATGAGCGATATTTCGATACCTGTTATTTTTTTACGGCAATTGAAAGATCACTAATCACAACTGCGACTGAGTTTAACAAGTAAGAGGTTTTGGAATATAGTTCTTTCATATGAACTGTGTATGCTTACTCTACTGTAAATAAGGCTACCACGTACAATTTTTTATACTTCAGCTTTGTCGAGAGAAAATCGTAAAATCGTGCTAAACCGAATAGTTCTCAGATTTTTGTCTTTGCAATTTTATTGTCTCTCTGCCTCTTTCAGGACAATGTTCAGTATTTGTAAAGGCTGGGGCACAATGAATTCGCCTTTTTTAACTGACAGCTAATTTGAAATACATGGTTTATTATGAGGTCTGTTACATTCAGTACGTGTCCGTCAACACAAAGTACAAAATTTGCTCAACTTGTAACTTTTTGCGTACGTTGAGTAGTTTGACAGATATTAGTTGTTTTTTTTTTTTTTGGTATGTTCTGATTTAGGTTTTTGTGTTGTGTGGTAGCAAAAATTAAATTAAACATAAATGAATAAAATTTTGAACTTAAAAAATTTTAGTTTAATAAATAAAATAGACCTATTGAATCTGTTCAAATAATTCCGTCAATAAAGTACGTATTGTGCCAACCTTCTCCGTCGTTGCGTTAATGTCAGTTGAAAAAGGCAAAGTTTAACATATGACGGATTCATTGTGCCCCTGCCTTAAGGGATTGATTGCTAATTGTTTGCTCTTGTCTTAAAGCAGAAATGCTGAAATTTCGTCGACCCAGAATAGGTTTGCTCCACCGACCATTCTTAAAAAAATTAATTAAAACAAAAACGCGTTTCACGAAATTTATTATGGTTTCTGCGATATTAAGCATTCATTTTGCTCCATATACACTATTTTTAGGTTTAATAAGTATTATTTTACTGTACACTGTACACTGTGTGACGACAAAAGGCGCATGGCTTGTTTTTGTGCCCACAAAATTAACTATACATTCATTTATTTTGTATTCCTAGTAATATTCTTCTTGTTTACTTCCTGAATTAATTAAAGTTATGTTCTAAAATTTTGTATTAACTAAACTTAAAATTAACGGAAAACTTATGTTAACGAACATTTATACCATCACTGTTAAGTATGTTTTAAATGGTAGTTGTCCCGCTGTGTGCAGCACTGATCGACACAACCATTCGAATGCTGGCAAGTTGATCAACCAATCAGAACACGACGTGTGGGCGATATGCAAGGTGGTCTTAATTCACCAGCTGACATAGCTTCTCTGCTGTCAAATCAACCAAAACGTTAGGAAATATTCTGACAGCAGGAAATTTTACACTAAAAAATATACCGAAAATAGCAAATTGACGATTTGACGATTTTTTTCTTAAAATGTACGATTTTTTTAAAGTCCAAATATTCCATTTTTTATGAAAAATCTTCTATTACAATTCATGTATTACGTACCTTCTAAAAGATTATGGTGTAATTTGGTCCACTCTTTATTTTATATTGATATCTGTGTAAATTGATATTCTCAAGAAAACTTAAATGTGAAAAAAGCCAAGTTCGTCTAAAAAATTTCGGCCACAAAGTATTGAGACCAAAACTTGCGACATAACCAGGGTGACCGACGACATTTTTCAAAAATTGGCACCCAATAGGGGATTTAGCAAAAAAAAAAAGGGGGCAAAATTAAAAAAACGAGAAAACTACACTAAACTTTTTATTTTTAATGTATTTTTATATAACTCAACCCTAAAAAAAGGGGGGCCAAAAAGTGGTAAGGCAATTTGCCACTTTAGTCGGTCACGCAGGACATAACTTGGCAATATTGTTCGTAATACTGTGCCGGAAACCAATAACCAACCGACGATATATGTACATATGTAGTATGTGCAGTTAGTGTCACTAATATTCGATTTTCAGATTCAGAATCAATAAAAAAGTCTACCAAACAATGGCAACTTTTTAAATTGAAAAATTTATCACAGTTTGGTAGACGTTTTATTGATTGCGAATCTGAAAACCGAATATTAGTGACACTCCCTGTATGTACTTGCTTACAAATACATATTTTTGTCGACAGGAGCAGTATGGTCGGTGTATTGCCGCAATAACACAGGCTTTAAAAAAAAATTTGCAATTGTATCGTCTTTTTTATAAAATATAACCATTTATTTATTTATCCCATATTCTTGGACTTTAATATAGTTATATTCTAAACATAAATTTAGATTTAATACGAACAAATAAAATTTTGTTAAACTGACGTCATGTTCAACATTGTTGTGGCCAATAAGAAACGAGTATTTCTTACCGATGCGAGTACTTTTTACCGATACCTACTCTGTACTCGGTAGTAAAGTATCGATACCAAAAGTACTTGGTTTGTAAGCAAAAGTATCGAGTACTTACTTGTATTTACTCGTATCGTTTCATCCCTATACCTAGCTGCTAGCTCATGGTGTGTAACGTCCTAGTATTATTAAGTGGCGTATTAACAATAATAATAATAGGAATTACCCATCGAAGTGTAGGAAATTGAATTATACTGCGCGTATCCAGTAGAAATTCAACTTTCCTATAAATAGTAACTAACGTTAGAGATTATTTTTACAGTGGAGTTAGCTGCTAGCTCGTGGTTTATAAGGCCGATTATTATTATTGGCGAATTAACAACAATAATAATAAGAGGAGTTATCCCTCAACAAGCAGGACATTGAATTATACTGCGCGAATTCAGTAAAATTCAACTGTCCTATAAACACGCACGAATCCGAATTATAACCCTACGGCTACACCTAAAATATTTTTATCATGACAAATGTCAAATTCCAGATAGAAAAAGGAAAATGGAAAAGCGGAGAATGAATAGTGATACTTACAAATGTGTTTACCAAAGGTGGATCAATAATTGTATACACAATCAATTCTCATATTCCATTTCATAGAAATTTGAATTAAATGGCTGATGTTAATAATAATCTCTACCCCAGTGGATGAACATGGGTGCTGATGAAGTGCGAGGCTGCACAGAGGAATATCGGTGTTTCCCCCAGCTAATGAAGTCTAGTTTAATTTTTCTTCTCTTCTTTAGATACTCACATTTATTAATAAAAATATTTCATTCAATAAGAATTGAAATTACTGAACTCAAGCCTGATTAAGAAATTATTTCTGATTAAAAAAATTTTTTTCAATATAAAGTTTGACTTTTGTTATGATAAAAATATATCAGGTGTAGACGTAGGGTGTCATTATTAGGCCAACACGCACTCTTTAAGTAAATTTAAGAGAACCAGTTGTAAATAAAGAGTTATTCGTATTATAACGAGTAAGAAACGGATTGACTTTTTACTTTGCAACGATATAATCGAATCTGGTAACGACCTTGGACACCACTGAGCGTACCCAAGCATAAGAGCGGAAAACGCGTCATTACAACTGTTTGGCGTTTGCGTCAAATTTTTGCTTACAAGAACGTACGAAGTAAAGTTAACTCTTGTTTTGCTTCATTTCTATAGAAATGAAGCACAAAACGTGTTTTTACTTTTACAATAAAGTAATATTAACTTCTAACTTTGTTCAGGAAAGTTAAGAAAAATTAAAATTTTTCTTCAAAACATGTGTCGGGTATATATATATATATATATATATATATATATATATATATATATATATATATATATATATATATATATATATATATATATATATATATACATATATATATATAGACCGTGATCACGGTCTAACACATCGCTGCCTCAAAATTGCTTTAGCCCATACGCCACAAAGTTGGAGTGAAGAAAAACGACAAAGAAGTATATATATATATATATATAACGATGTGTTAGACCGTGATCACGGTCACTGTTTAATTTCACTGCTACTATTGTATGTGATCAAAGTGATTTAGAAAACACGTTCACTAGGAGCAACATTATTAAAAAATCACGGGATCGCTCATCTCTAGTGTACCAGTGAGTATATGTTTCCGATGTCTACACATGGTCCCAAAAGAACTATATACTCATGTTAAATGTATATAAACAAAAATCATTGCCTGGGGTATAGTTCGTCACTAGTAGTTACTGGTGACAAGGTCAATAGTGAATTAGTACTGTTTTACCAATGACCCTTCCTACAGGGTACATACATTTGTATGTTTTTACATACACAGAAAAAAAACTATTTCAATTATAAAGAAATATTTGTGAAGAAAGCAAACAATAAAAGCATAAAAAATAACGTCAAATAGCCAGATGAATGGAGTGTTCACAAAATTTTGTTTAATCATTTAGCAACAAATCAAATCAAGCAGCTCTCACTTATAGAATGTTTCAATTTTTATTGCAGGACAAGGTCTATGAAGAATGTATGCATTTAAACCAAATAAAAAAAGTACCTTAAAATCTGTCAGTTAGAAATAAAAAATAATAATCCATAGTCACAAATATTCAATTAATTGCTCAGCATTGATGGTTTAAGAGCATTAATTAATTATGCCTTCGAAATCTAAACATTTGCCTCTTAAAATATGTCTGCTTTTAAAAAATTAGGGTCAAAATATATATTTGACTATTTATTTAAAACATACTTTGCAAAGTGAATTTTCATAATATGGATGCATGAAAATGAGCGGGTGACCAAGACCATATGGCCATGATGACATTAACAGTATACACGTGAATGTTTTTGTGACTGACTATGAAAGTCATATATGTATCTTCACCTAAAAGCAGTTTAATTAATAGAGAAAACTAAATATTTTAACTTGGGTTAGGTAGAAAAGAGATAATAAGTAGTTATTTTAGAGAAGGTGAGAGTGGATCAAAAAATTGGTTGGGAGGGAAGTCAGCGGCTATACCAGCCACTGTTCCTACTGTAAAGGCTCAACTTTTTGAGCTCAATTTCCGATAGCTTGTATAGGCTGCCGAAGGATATTCAGATATATGGGAGACCCATACGTTTAGCATGGTTTCGCAAAGCACAGTGACCGGTTAAAGGTTCCTCAATATTTTAACTTAGTTTCTTTTATATACCACCATAATTTTAAATTTTTCAGCCCTTGCCCAGTTTTTTACATTCTTGATGATGTTTAATTCCAAATTAATACCTATTTAACACAAATTCTGACAGGCGGGCATCGCTTATTCAACTTTCCATACATATCGTCATATGAAATGCAAAACAACGTAACATCAACTTTCTTCAGCTTGTAAGCTGATGAGAAGCAAGAAATTATATAAAATTTTAACTATTTAAGATATTTGAAAAAAAAATTTAAAGCAAGATTTACTTGAAACCATAGCTGTTAAGTAATGATTGCTAATCGTAATGATTACTAATTTGATTACTTTTTTTAAAGATGAAGTAATGATTAAATTACGATAATATTCAGTTTAGTACTTAGTAATCGTGATTACGATTACTAATAATGGAAAAGTAATCTGAATTACTTAAAATTACTAAATATAATCAAAAAGAATCAAAAGTAATCAAAAAGTAATCCGACTACTTTCAAAGATTACTTTTGATCCTTAATAAATAATCAAAAAGAATCAAAAGTAATCGTTAGAAGTAAGTAATCGGATTATTTTTTGACTACTTTTGATTCTTTTCGATTATTTTTAGTAATTTTAAGTAATTCAAACTACTTTTCGATTATTAGTAATCTTAATCAATTATTTATCAGCAATTCTTTTAAAGGCAATTATATAATCATTACGATTCTTTTTAAAATATAATCTACTTGATTACTAATCGTAATCGAAATTTAACAGCTCTGCTTGAAACTAAAGAATTTATGAATATGAAGTTTTAAATTTGATGTGGGGAATCGTAATCAATAGTCAATTTCGAATTTGTTGATAGTTTTGTGTTTAAGGCGACGATATATTTGATTTATTTCATTTCTCGGCAATAAATTCTGAGACTGGTGTAAAATTTTAGCTGTTGTTACAGCGAAGTCGTGCACGTCGCTTAAGAGCAGCTGATCCATCGCAATTTTAAATTATGTATTTCCATGCAAACTCCATTGAAATATATTGAGATTTCGTTCTCATATCGAGTGCAGTAATTTTTATCCAGGGATCTAATCGTCTCTTTCTATAACGAGCTGATTTTATCACGTTTTATCCCTTAGAGATTATGGCCTTCGCAAGCGAACAATGTTATAATATTGTTCGATATCGAATGCCATAATCTCAAACTGAAAAAAGTGATCGAATCACACGTTATCGAAAGCGACAATTAGACACCTAGTTTTTTTAATTTCTCGTCGATTGGGCATTCTAGAAACGACAACAATAAAAATAGTGTTATAGAGAAATGGGGTATCAGGAATCTCTGGAGTATTTTTGCAACTTTTATTGATCTTATTTGCTTCTTCGCGTCACGTATTTTTCATGAACGATTTCATAATGTATAATGTAAATTCAGTCTATATGTACTCGTTAACAATTAGTTTTTTCTTGAAGAAAGTTGAATAGGAAATTTATATTTTGGGGATTTTTCAAATTTTCAAAATTTTTCTACGACTTCTTTCAAATAAATTTTTTGTTACATAAAATTACTTATTAGTAAAAACTAACCAATACTCAGATATGTTCTGACACTCGCATGGTTTTCAAATCGCATGTGAGTTGCAAAACGCCAAAATTGTTTATACATCTTCTGTAACTTATGCCGGCCATACACTACACAAGTTCACTGCACAAGTCTGTCACTGTACAATGCGTTTGTGTAGTGTAGGAGATGGTTGTACTATTTAAAATTATTTTGATATTTGCTCAAGTTTGAAAACTGCACAGTGAACTTGTGTAGTGTATGTTGCAAACGCTCAGTTTTTTCGTGATTTTTTAAGAGAGTTCACAACAAGAAATGAGCGCAGAGCAAATATTCTGGACAGAATTTCTAGAATTATACAAATAATCAACAGCGAATTAAAATAAAAAATGCACAGTTTACTGGTATAGTGTGTGTCACAAGCTTACTTTACGCAGTGTCAGACTTGAGCACTGAACTTGTGTAGTGTATGGCCGGCATAAGATATAAAAGAAAAATATTTGTTGTTGATTAAGCTCGTCTAGATGAATTCGTTACTGCTCAAGCAACACATAAATATAATTCAACCACAATTTGTAAAAGCTTATAGACACACTCTCTATAGCCTAACGAACTTTGTAAAACAAAAACAATAAATAGTATTATTCAGCAAAATTTGTTGCTATTTTGTCTTTCTACTAAATTTTTACATTAATGAAACTTGGTTCTCATTGAGTGTATTTAAAAGCCAAAATATTATACATTAAACATTATTAAAAAACGAATTAACTAAAATCCATGATCATTTGCCGAATTATGTATGTATAAATTTACTTCGCCATTTAGATAATTCACAGAAAATAAATATGGGTGATTCTTTTCTGGCGTTACATGCCATTTCCACGACAAAAGGTTGAAAAAAAATTTTAAAATTATGAATGAAAAAATTTTTTTTATTACAATTGGGAAGTGATTATTAAATAGGTCTATATTCAGTGGAAAAAATGCTAACAATCAAACCTAAGGATTTCAAGATATACGCAAAATATGGCCTGGCGTCACGGTACAAAAAACAGAAGTGGAGTTTGACTTGACTAACAAAATTGCTGAACTCTGCGAATTGGGCAAACATTTTTAGACAAAATTTTTTTTTGTTAGGACTTGGATTGATATAAGTTTATTTTCCAAGTTTCTAGATTAAAAAATCGTTTTCCCTTTTTTTCGTGCAGTTAGTTAAATTTCCAGTTGATATTTTTTTTTTTGTTAAAAATTAAGAAAAAGATATACAAAAGTGTAAGAAAACTATATTTGCTATTTATATACATATACTTATTAGCTTTTACTCGAGTCACCGTGCACGTTGTATTTTGGAAAATATACTTAAAATTTATGAATGTTTTGTTAATTGTTAGTCGCCGATAAAAGCGATGAAAAAATTAAAAAACAGTTTAAAACCCGGTGTTAATGCTGGGTAAACAATCCAACCCGAATCGAAAATTACCCTAACCAGCCCAAAAATATATTTTTCGAAAACTATCCGTACCATATAAAAAAACCGGTTCCGAACCGGATACAAAAAATGTGCTTTGTTTGACGCTGGTAAAGTAGCTTTTTATTAGTTAAGGTCGATGCGAGAACTTCTCACAAGTTACAGAAATGGGGTACAGTTATAGAAAAATAAAATATTAAAATAAAGGCTTAAATATAGTTTAGGTCCCCCTCGCATAAATAAATAAAAACTGTCCAAGCCGATAGAAAATTGAAATATAAGAAGAAACAATTAAAAAAAAAATTGGCGGTGAGCCTTAGTTTCCGAGTTAGGGGCCTTTAAAGTTTTCATATAAAAGTGTGATTTAGCATTGTATTTCTGAATGTCACGTGCCAATATTGGTATCAATTAACAGATATGCAAAGAATATTTAGTAAGTGCCGCCGTGTTGGGAAAAAACATGGTGGAGAAAATCCTTAAGCCCGGCCGAAGGCCCGCTATACAAAAAAGCTTTAGTATGCAACGCCGTGTTGGGAAAAACCATGGTGAAGAAAAACTTTACTACAGGAAAACTTTACTATGCAATAAATTATTGAAGATCATCTTAACAGCTTTTAAATGATACCAATATTGACTGTATTGGATGAAAAATACAACAAAGAATCACAATTGTATACTGGAACTTTGAATGCCCATAACTCTGGAACGAACAGCGATGCCAATTTAGCGCCTTTCGCGCTAGTTTTAGCGCGTTTTAACTATGCGCTTTTTTTCCTCTTAGCGCGTTTAATAAAAAAAGCGCTTAGTTTAGCGCGTTTTGATTAAAGTCAAAAATATCATTTCAGTTCAATATCATTTTACTTTTTTTTGTATAAATTTAAAAATTTTATAATATCCAAAATTTAACTTTTTGTTTAAATTCGTTAATGATTCAGATGTTGGAAATAAAATTCCCTTGACTGTGGTTAGAATTAAAAACGCATTTTATTACTGTAATTGGCAAATATTTTGAAATTTCACAGCTAAAAATATTGGAAATGGCAAATATTTTGAAATATTTACTCGCACTCGTGACCCAAAAAATTTATATAACTTATTAAGCATCTATTATTTTTGTACTTCAAAAGGCATTTTAGAATCGCAACACTATTTGACAGTTTATATAAGTTGTTAGTTGTAGAATTTCGAATATTTGGAAGGCGAGTCTAATTCTGTATTAAATGATTTTAGTTATTTAGGATATAATTTCGAAGAAGCAATATTGCATAATCTGAAAAGAGTTAATAAAAAAATTTAATTGTACTCGTATTTGCTAATACGAGTACATACGTCGATCTTTATTCAAATTTAATTTAGCGCGTAGGAAAATAGCGCGTTTTGACTATAAATTGTTGATAGTGCTGTAACTTATGCTATGTTCAGACGGCATCATGAACCACTTGTTTCGCTCTCTGAACCACGATTGCGAACCCTGGTGTTCAGACGACACATTCGTCGTTCATTTTGACAAGTATTTTTGATGCAGTGATGCCAACTTTGAACTTTTCCTGCTGGATTTAATCCGTTTTCAGTCACTCAAAACGCGGAAAAAATACGAAAATCTAGCAATTTTTATATTTATCAGGCCTGTCACAGAAATCCATCGAAATTGTTTTGATTACGAATTTTCATTTCGATCGATTTTGTTTTACCTTCTTCAGATTTCGATCGATTTGTTCATTCCGAAAAAACGTCAATTCGATTGTTTTCAATTTAAATGTGGCAATATTGTGGCAACAAAAAACACATTATTGCTCGTATTAGAAGATCAACAAAATACCAAAGGATCAATTTTTTTTATTGAAGTGAACCAAATTAAAAAAATTATACATTCATTGTCTGTAATTGCAATAACTGTAATTTTGGATGCCCAGAGCGGTCAAGATTTTGCCGAAAAATTGCTTAAGATCACCTTTCATATCCAAACGTAGTGTATGTGTTAAAGTTTTATTTAATTTTTCTTGAAGGAATAGAATATTTCAGTTTTTATGATGATGCATTTTCTCCTTAAGACTTGAGAAAATATCTTAAATATGTAAAAAAAATTAAATAAAACAAACATATTTTAAATAAATGGTTGACAAAAAATTTTCTTTGTTGAAATAAAGTTGTTTCAAACGGATTTTTGTACTTTCACATAGAGAAAATTACAATTCCGAGTATTATTCATCGAGCAAATTCTTCGCTTTTCGTTTTCTGCAGAGCCTAATTACGGAAATGAAATTATTTCGATCGAATTTGGTTCAGCCCTTTAGCCCCTTTTTACTTTTTGTTCAACATGGCTAGATTTTAGTCTTTGTGAACTTTGTCTTCCTTTAATTTATTTTGTTAGTTTACCAATTTAAACAAGAAGAATAATATAGAATAATCTTCTATTTCTTCGAATTTTTTTGTGATTTGAAAGATATTCAGTACAGCCTAAAAACAGGATAAGGTATGTTTTTGAAAGAGCAAAATATTGAAATTTTGTATGTATGTATTTATGTAAACATGGATACATACATATGCATATATATATACTTCTATTATGTATATATGTAGGTACACTATTTATATCTACCTTATTAAAATGTAATATGAAATGTAATATCTCGAGCTAATGTACTTATGTATGTATTGATCTTATGATAGGTACATATTAATTTTTAATAAATTACTTAACAAAATTTTTTTTTATTTAAAACAGAAACATTTTAAAACTAGCTCCTTTTAGCGCTTATTCAAAAAATTTTACTTTATTTTGCGCTAAATGTATATTTTTTCAATTTAGCGCTTTTTCAAAAAAATTTTACGCGCTTTGAGTATCAAAAGTTGGCATTACTGTTTTCATGTATAATACATACATGCATACATATATACGTGAATAGTTGATACGCGTTTTATATTCTGTGTTATTTGCTTTTTTACAGTATATAAACAAATTAAGCAAAAATAATTTATAAAATGTGTTCTAATATTATTAATTCATACTCCCAATCATTTTTTGTGTGTTTTTTTTGTTTAAAAATGTGTATGTGTATGTATGTACTCATTTTGTTTTGATAGCTAGTTCAGATAAATTAGCGATAATTTGTTATCAAAACTAGCGATGATAGCAATTTCTTCATGGTTCGCAGCTAGGTTCAAAATGAACCAAGTTGGTTCGCTCTCAAAAATTTGTATGGCGAACCATGTTGATTCAATCAAGATTCGGCCGCGAACCGTGAATGGGAGAGCGAACCTCGATAATTGCTGTCCGTGTGAACATACTATTAGCGCCTTCTAGCGCGTTTGGGTTATAAATAGTTGGCATCGCTGGGAACGAAGGCTTGCCGCCAATTTTTTTGTTTCATTTTTTATTCTTATTTTTTTTATTTCCTATCGGATACGCTAGTTTTTATCTATTTCTGCGAGGGCGACCTAAAGTATATTTGTTCCAAAATTTAATAAACGTTTAGAAGCTTGCAGGAAATATTGACTTTGTTTATTTCCGTTATAATCAACGTGACTAAAACGTTTATTCTATAATCTTTTTTCTCGGTGTAGCAAGCAAAAATACATCTCTGCGCACAACCAGCTGTCAATGTAATAAAATCCACAAAATGCTTTCTTTGTTTTTCTATTTTGTGGACTATATCCTTTGTGACTTTTATATTCTTTCAACCACTTTTATTTGGTCTTCTTTCGTGTATCAACTTTTTTCACTTTACTAGTTTTTTAGAAAATTTCATTGAGTAAACTAAACCAATTGAATAAAGCGGTAAGCAGTAATTTGATTAAACCAATTACTAGTAATGAAAAATAAAATTACTTTATCTACAATTTAAATTTAACAAATGAATCATTTACTGTTTTTTCTTCTAATTTCTGTGTTACACAGTTTGATTTTATATCTCAAGGTGCAAAAAACAAAAAGATAACAAAATGCGAAAAACGCATTGTATATCAGTAGCGCTTCTACTAGCAGTGAATCTCTTAATTGGTCCACAATTTATAAATACGGTCAGTGGAGCAGAAGCGGAACAAGATTTTGATGATGGTGTTGTGGAAGATTTACAGGTAAGTGAAAGTGCTCATTTAGGCTAGCCGCTAGCGAAAGAATAGTAATGGTATGTATGTACATATATAAATAAAAAATGAAATGTGTACTTGATAAAGAAAATACACACGCACACCAGTCGACCGGTTAGCTGAATGATTATATGGTGGTTGGTGCGAAGAAGTACACGTCAGTACTATTTTCTCATAAAACTTGCGGTTTTCGAATATAAAAGTAAATAAGTTTTGTGTTTGGTTAGTAACTTCTAATAAATTCTATGTAAATAAGTATGTATGTATGTATTCATAACGTCCATTGAACTGTTGATTTTTTTTCTTATTGAAATCATTTTTAATTTTCTATATTGTTTCTACCGATGGGCAACATAACCTCAACAATGATATTTTCCTCCATTCTATGCTGGCACGAAGTGCATTTGTCCAAAAACTACTGGCGATGCACAAAATAAAATTTAATTACGTTTTTGATGAAGATTTGATTGGATTAGAGTAGGGTGTTCCAAATTAAAAAAAAAGCCTTGTCACTGAAGTGTTGCCGAATCGCGGGTAATTACCCGAATCAAGTGTAATTTTTATGTGCAAGTGTAGTGCGTGGGTAATTGCTCTCAGGTGTAATTTACGGGTAATTTGGAATTCGTTTGTTTTATATAATAAATCGTGTGTGTTCTGGCTTTCACATCGTTTTCTTGTGAGTTCGGATGTTAAAACATATGCTACGCCTGTTTAAGTTGAAATTTAGAAAAAAAAAAAGAATAATAGTATGTGTTCTAGCATCCGAATTTAGAAGAACGCTATTTGGAAATTGACGATTTCAAACTTTTAGATTTTTTCGTTTCCCATTTCGTTTTCGATTTGCTTTTCACTTGTTAACAGTCTTGTGAAAAAAATCCGAATTTCGCTTGTTAACAGTGAAAAAATATGAGTTTTTTGCTCAATATCGAAAACGAGAAAATCTAAAAGTTTGAAATCGTCAATTTGCAAATTGTGTTCTTCTAAATTCGGATGCTAGAACACATACTATTATTCTTTTTTTTTCTAAATTTCAACTTAAACAGGCGTAGCATATGTTTTAACATCCGAACTCAAAAGAAAATATGTGAAAACGATGTGAAAGCCAGAACACACACGAATACATACATATATAATATAATAAATAAATAAAATAAAATATCATAAATTATCGTCTGATACCGTTGATGCTATTTTATTATTTAAAGAAGGTATACAAAAAAAAAACAATAATAATAATAAGCAATAAGATATGAGGTAGATTTATAATGAAATACTTATTTTCACATGAAAGTTAGCATTTATTTTCACCAAAAAAATTATACTTTTAGATAGAGAATAAAAAAAAATTTATACAAAACAAGAAAAAATAATTTTTTTGAATCAAAATTTATATTACAGATGAATATTCTATAGGAGATTTTTTGCTATCGGAAGCTCATTTTGAGAAAATTTGAGTTAACGTATTTTGAATACACGCTCTCGATATGTTGCACTTCACTGGGGCTGATACCAAATCATAAGTAGACCTTAAACAAGATTTTTGAAATGTGTCAAATATTTATTTTAATATTGGGTGTAATTCCTTTGAAATCGGGTTATTTTGGCTCCTACGAGGTGTAATTTTGAATATATATTTTGGTAACACTGCTTGTCAGCGAGATGTTAGAAATCACGGAGCAAAATTGTCATGTCAAAGGGCGTGAGTGCGAATGATGGACAATTTTGAGGACTTAAAAGGGAGTCTTCCAAAGTTTTAGTACCAAAAATCTTTCAAATCGGCCCACCATTTTGGATGTAATTAATTTGTGTCTAGAAAACTGTTCAACATTGCCAATGCTGCATTGGTGCAGGTAAAAAGGAAATCTGGATGTAGTAAATGCGGACTTTAAAAATGTATAGAAAAATTAATAAAAAAAATATGCCATCCCATTTGTTTTTCCTGTTTTTAACTATGCTGAAGCCAATAAAACAAAATTCCAATTGGTTTCCTAGATAGGTATAGCCATTAGAACATTGCATGTTCTTCGGAAAAAGAAAATTCTAGCCAAAATACATATAAATGAGGCTATAAAATCCGAACTGCAGCAAAACTAGCAAAACCCAATTAGGATTTTGTTGCTTTTTATTAGAAGGCAATTTGCCTCCAGTTTCTGATTTTTATTTTTGGTAGCAGAAACAAAAGTTATTTCCGAATTTTTATAAGTTTGTAAAAGTGTTGTTGTTTTGTGTGTATTTTACTTGTAAGTTTGTAACTTGTAGCTTTGAGAAACAGGCCCGTGCTCGAAAAAGTAAAAATTAGAAAATAACAACTATTTCTGCTCAAAAAAAAATAACAAAAATTAAAAATTTTAAAAACCCCTGATATATCTAGAAAAGATGTGATATCTTCTAAACGGCTGGACCGATTTTCTTCAAACAATGTTAAGAACCTTCTCGATCAAGTCACCTTTCAAACAGAAAAAACTAAATCAAAAACGGTTCAGCCGTTTGCACTGTACGTGGATACGGACAGACACACACTACAAACTTATAACACTCGTTTTTTTAGGTCGGGGGTTAAAAATAGAAAATAACAATTATTTCCGCTCAAAAATATAAAAATTAAAAGATAACAATTATTTCTGCTTAAAACAATAAAAATCAAAAATTTTGAAAACGAGTTTCGAAAAAACTAGTTGAAAACAACAAAAATTTAGTGATTCGGATGCGTGGTCCGATGTTTCCTTGTACTTAATTTTTTTCTTTAAAAATTCAAGAATAAGTATTATTTTCGGTCCCTATTTAAAATTAATTTCGTTTTAGCTAGTCTCATCAAAAAGCTTATTTGGAATTTTTTTTCTTGCTTGCGAAAATATGCAAGTAGTACGCCAGCTCTCTGCTTAAAACACGTCAGGTTTTCTGGATCTAGTTTTGAATTTCTAAGAGGGGTGAGAAAGCAATATGTATATATACACCGTATAACTCTATTTTTCTTTCTAAATCATAGTTTTTGCTGGGCACGTCATACAACTATTATGTGTTTTTATATAAAATGCTTGGTAACTATGTTCCTGAAAGCATTGTATGCTTCTTGGTTGCATACTAACTTTGCACTTTTTAAAATTTTAAAAAGACCGAAACCATGATATAAATATATTTATATCATGACCGAAACCGCTGACATATATACATACATATGTGCCCTTAATTATGAAAGTGGTCTAAGTCATATATTCCTTTGGTCGAGATATTTAGTAAATTACATTTGAACAAATCAAAATATATTTTTATATTGTGCAACATTTTACTAATTTAGTGTTGTTCTAGTCTCGATTAATATAAGTTTATTTAACATTTACTAAATATTTATTGAATTTTCAATATTTATTTAATATATCGAGCAAAAATGCATGTGACTTAGACCACTTTCATAACTAAGGGGCACATATCTAAGAAATTTATTATTCGACTTATTGTCAGAAGTGTATCGAAATTTATTGGCTGCTGGTTCAGCATTGTCTATATGCATTTCATTGTTTTGCTGTAAGAAATCGTCAGGAGACTTCAACCACATATTTTGAACAGTCAAACAATGTCATAACTCAAAAACCCTAGTCTGTCAGAAAACGAGTTTACAGTTTTCAATTTACACACAACTTAAGGGAAAAGAAAATTTTATTTTGCTTCCTAGAGTTTAGCAAACAAGACATTTGTACGAAATCTCTACAAAATATGAATACCGGTATGAGGAATAATTCTACATCATTAACTCAAATTTTGAGTTATAACGTTGCTGGTGTAAATGAGCGATGTGTTTATAATCCCACAAACAAATTCTCTAATCCCCAAAATAAAACGTTCACCCTCTATAGAAAAAATATAAAAAAAACAGAAACTTATTCATGTGAACATATCCTGCCATAACCGCCAAAAAAAAAAGCTTAACCGACATAATTTTCTAACTTATTTTTTTTTGCCAAAATCGTTTGTTTGCGTTCGTAAATAATCGATTTTCTTCAAAACATCGAGATCCAAAAAATATGTCGGTTAAGCTCTTTTGGCGGTTATGGCTTAATATGTATACTAGTTTACAAATTTGGTTAAGTGCGCAATAATTGTTGTTAATGTAATGAGGACCACCACCTTGCTAGTACGCATTGAAGTTAGATTTAATTATAAAGAAAAAAAAAAACAGAAATTTGTCATAGAATGATTTACTTATCAATGTTGGTTTTGAACTTTGTTACTTTAAACCAAAGAACACTTGAGTGCAGCTGCGTCACACAATTATTGTATGTATTTTCATAAATTTTAATACATACATACATAATAGTACTATATTCAAAACAATTAATGTTACTTTTACTCGAAATGAAATCAATAAATAACAAACTTTGCAAAGAGAAGATAACAAACATTCAATACAGATAATTTTAAAAAATTTATAGTAACGGTTACCAAGTGGAGGCATATTGCAAATTTCTAGACTGTCTGCGAGAAATGGCAAAAAACATTATTTTGAAAATACATCTGAGTTTCGTTGTCCATTCTATAGGGTTTTCTAATAAGATTAATTTTGATATTTAAGGAATGATTATTTTCAAGCGAAATCATGGAATGTTTATTTAATTGTAAAGAAGGACCCTACTCTGCCATTAATAAATAATTGATATACATTTCTTCCCGATCTTCTTGCTCAAAATCTAAACATTATGGGTATATCTAGAGTTTAGTTCTCTTGACTGCACTTGGTCTTCTAATGTAAAGTTATGCTATGATCCGCATCACATAATTTAAACTAAAATTTTTACAGCCTCATCCATAAAGCGAAACTTCATGCCAGTTATCATAAGTGGCAAAATTGAATATGCCCTTAACGAGTTTTTCCATACAATTTTACATTTAAAATCACGATATGATTTAATAGTGGGTTAAAATACATTATCCCTCAACGTGTATGGAGGAACTCGTTAAGACCATGTTCAATTTCGCCATTTATGCTAACTGGCATGAAATTTTACCTTGTACATACATAAATCTGTTAATATATAGTTTCTAACTTCTCTGCCTAGCACAAACTAATAAATTTGTAGTGTCATTTTTGTGCGTATACATACGACTAATATATGTATGTATGCATTTGCATTAGTGTAGACTGTAGAGGGTTCAGGATCTTGCAAAGATGGCAGTCGAAGTAACGTAACCAACCCATTAAAAAATTATACAAGTATACCCGCGTTTTTGGGCATATAGGGCATATTCTATTGTAAAAATACTACAAACTTACCATTCTTAACATCTATGTATATACAAATTACATATATGAAATTCTCTTCAAAATGGCCGCTTCCAATTAATAATATCCTGCAAAACAGCTATACAAATTTATATTCTCTCTTAAATTCCTTTTGTATATTAGTTAAATACAATCGCTTTCCACGATTTTTAATAAATTTCACCATATTAATTTCAATTTAATGTACTTTTTGATTAAAACACAACACTTTAATTAAGCACTTGCAATAGTTTCACTATGAAAAAAGAAACTAAAAGGAAATACCGTTAGGCGGCAAAACGAAAAACGATGATGCCGTACATAAAGCAAATATGATCCACAACAGAGCTGTAATTTTTATTTGAAGATCAGGGATGCCACTGGGAATAAAAAGCAGTTTTCATGTTTCCCTACATAAATTTTAATTTCCTATTTAATTAGCATAATTATCTAACGACATCAATTTTTTATAGAAAAAAAATTCAATAATGATATGCGTAATAAATGCAGTATAAAAAAATTATAATAATAGGTATTATTAAAATTATTGAATTACGAAATCTGCATTTTATGTAAATTAAAAATCAAACAGGATGATTTCAATAAAAATATTTGTGTAAATCTATTATTACATTTGTATGAAAGACTTATTTGCAAATAAAACTATTTGTAAACACTGACTGAACTCACTGTTTATACTTAGATATGTAGGAAATAGTAAATATCTTCAAAAATCGATTTTCGATTTTTCGATAAAAATGTTATAATTTCGATTTTTAAAATCGATTAAACGTACCTGAAAATCGATTTTAAAACCGCTTAAGACAAACTTGCTAGTTTTTAAACAAAATAATCTCTATTCCAAAAATTCAATTATTTTAAATACTAATCAAAAAACATTATTATGTATGTAACATTAGCTGTGTTCTTTACTGAACTTTAATGCATTTTACTAACTGCGTTCGCTTACTCAAAATACTCAAAATGAAAACACAAATTGAGAGTGTATAGTGACAATTCTTGACTGAGTATTTGCAAAAAAATTTTTACTGCAGAAATTTTTCGTAGTAAAGTAAACAAGCAATACTAAGCAAACTAAAAGTGTAAGCAATTTAGGGAATGCATTGTATTTAACAAAATTATTTCTAAATATTACCTATTAGTTGAAATGTTTTTCTAATCACCTTTATTATGTAAATACTTGATAACATCAACGTTAAGACAATATCAATGTCAAAGGACACTTACTGTTTTTGCTCAGCAATTTATTATTTTTAACAGCCTCTTAATGATTTCTTATCTTCAAAAAATGTAAGTGTCATATTTTTAATACTGTTTTGATGTAGATGTTGACAAAATTTTACGGATTTAGTATCAATAACATTAGCTGTCAAACCAATCTTTCTCACTAAGATTTTGTAAAAAAAAATCTTTGTTTATGTGATGACTGCTTAGCCTGTTTCCCTTTGATTTTCTTTTAAGCCAGCCTTAGAAAATAATCTTTCACAAGGCACTGTCGCAAGGATTCACAAATACATCCTTGCGATTTCGTACCTGTTGTGATAAATTACTTTGTATTTTGCCCACTCTATAAGTGGATTTTAATTTCTATCACGCACTGGTGTGTTTAAATACCGCGTTTTATTACATATTAGAACTGCCAAAATTTTTATATTAATAAAAAATCGATTTAAATACCCCAATAATCGATTTCAGTATAAAATCTCCGACATGAAATCGATTGCAAAAAATCCCTCTTATGTAGCACACATTACTTACAAAAAACAAAATTGGCAACATTTTGCAAATAGTACGATAAATATACTTTTGTTCTTGTGTAAACCATTTACATTTGAGAAATTAATAGACAAGCATAATTTTTTACTTGAAATGTATGATTGGTATAATTGGTATTGTATTGATATGAAAGTCAGCCTATGAATACTTTTTTAAGCCACTATAAATTTTATTATGCTGCACGTGCCGATTATAACTAGCACTTGTTTTTTATTTCTTGCAATTATTTATTATTCTCCGCTGCTAAATTATAATGAAAACGTAATATTTTATATCCTTATTTTTAATTACAATTATCAAAGGATAACCCTGCTGCCTTAGCCACTGATGACAATGGCGAGGAATTAGTTTATGAAAGCCCTAAATATGATGCCAGCAAATTCCATTTTGTTGATCATTTCGATGACATTGAGAAATCTCAAAAACAATGGATAAAATCTCGGGCTAAAAAAGATGACATTGCTGAAGAAATCGCTAAATATGATGGCGTTTGGAAGTGGGAGGCACCACAACGCATTGTTTGGAAAAAAGATATTGGCCTGGTACTGAAGTCGAAAGCCAAACATGCAGCCATTGCATCTAAACTAACTAAACCATTTACCTTTAAGGAAGATAAACCCCTGGTAGTTCAGTATGAAGTAACATTGCAGGTAAGTTGGATGGCTGACAGTAAGACAGCAAGAGATTTGCTATATTCATAATTTTGAGACTTAAATCCAATTAAAAGCAATAATTCTAATATATCCTTGTATGTATATTTCTTTTTTCATTCGTTGTACATGCAGGAGGGTCAGGAATGCGGTGGTTCATATATTAAACTTTTATCTGCTGGCAGAAGCACTGAAGACCTTACAAAGGTTCGTTTTTCGTTGTATTGTTTTCATTATTACTTTCCCTTCATTTGCTCAATACAAAAACAAAAATATACTTACATATAATTTTTTTCAGTTCAATGATAAAACTCCCTACACTATTATGTTTGGTCCCGACAAGTGCGGCAATGACATCAAAATGCATTTCATTTTCCGTCACGTTAATCCTATTAATGGTACAATTACTGAAAAGCATTGCCGGAAAGCAAAGTAAATATATTTTATATTTTTTGTAGTAGAAAAGAAAATTGTTTGTAGCAAAGAAATGTAGAAAACAAAAATTCGAACTTCTACTAAAACAACACAAACACAACAACTTTATTGATTATTTTTTTATATGCTTTTGTTTCTCTTAATACTAGGGATCGTTTAGAAGAACCTTTTAAGGACAAATTACCACATTTGTATACTTTAATTGTGCGCCCTGATAATACCTATGAAATTCGTGTAGATCACAAAATCATTAATGAGGGTTCGTTATTGAATGACTTCGATCCAGCTGTCAATCCGCCACGTGAAATTGATGATCCTGAAGATAAGAAACCAGAAGATTGGGATGAACGTGAAAAGGTAAGCAAATTTATATAATTAATTATTCAAACACTTTTTAAATAAATATAATTCATTTTTATTACTTTTTGTTAGATACCTGATCCAACAGCACAAAAGCCTGATGATTGGGATGATGATGCTCCACCACAAATTCCAGATCCAACTGCAACTATGCCTGAAGGTTGGTTAGAAGATGAACCTGAAATGATTCCTGGTGAGTAGTAATAAAAATGCTTAAGCATTTTTAGATATCCGTTATACATAAAATCTAGAAAATATATGCGTTAACTACAGATTCATGTCTTAACATTTTCCCTGAATTGAAATGCAAAACAGCGGAATATTTTGTTTGTTCATGTTTAATGTGAAAATACAAATAAGAGTATTTTTTATATAAATATGAAGACTTTTTCAGCCCAATCATGAAATGAAGAATAAATTCGTCCAATCATAAACTCTTTGGGAACAAAAAAAAGAGATACGTGGCATCACCGCATTAAGAAGCTCGTTGTTTTGCTCGTTTGTTTACATTTTGTTTTCTCCCTCTTTGCAAAGAAAATATTGCCCAATTTTCCTGACAGTGAAAAAGTAAACAACATTGAACAATGTTGCCACCACATTACACAATTGTCTTGTCAAAAATCTTTTCATATTTGGCAATATATTGTGCCACCTTCGAATATGACATGCACATTGGCGATATTATTGTACAATACGAAAAATTTGCAGAATTATATTGCAAGTGGGTAAGCCGCTTAAGAAAATGTTTTGCAAATGGTATTATGTGGGTTTTTTGTGGAGTTTTAACTGTATTTTTATATGTGAACTCCCTTCTGTTTTGCGAGGGAAAGATTTGTAGCGAACTGATAATACCTACTTTTTCCCAGAGAATTTTTTATTCCCGAATTTGATAAAAAGAAATGAAAAAAACTCGTTCTCAATATGAAAAAAGGGGAAAGTGGAAAATATTGCACGGATTTTTTGTTTATAAAATTACCATGTAAAAAATATGTTAAAACTTTTATAAAATTACCCTTCAAAGAAAAAAAAAATCTGCCTTATCGTGGTTGACGTATTTCAAATACGACTACGACTGTTTGGTAATAGATTAAAGAAAAACTGTTGAAGTCTTCTTTAATCTATTACCAAAAAGTCGCAGGCGTATTTGAAATACGCCAACCACGATAAAAAGGTCTCTTTAAAAATTAACCTTTTATGAAAACAGCTTTAGTAAAGTATCTTACAAAAATATATTTTAAAAATTATATGCTAACAACCCCAATGAAAGTTTTAACAAACAAAAAAATTAAATCTTTAAAAAAAAATTTCAGATCCTACGGCTGTTAAACCCGATGATTGGGACTCAGATATGGACGGTGAATGGGAGGCTCCTTTGGTCGACAATCCTGTGTGTGAAAAGGCTGTGGGCTGCGGTAAATGGAAAGCACCCTTGGTACCCAACAAAGATTACAAGGGCAAATGGCGTGCACCCATGATTGATAATCCCAACTACAGAGGCAAATGGAGACCCAAACAAATACTTAATCCCGATTTCTTTGAAGATCTAACACCCTTCAAAATGACTCCCATTGTGAGTAGAAAGAGATACACAGCCCGATTTATTTTCCCCGCAAATGAAATCCTCTTATTCCAAACAGAATTTCGGGAAGAAAAATTTTTTAAATCATTTCTCAAAACAGGGCACAAGTTACGGCAGTCGATATCGAACAAATTTTTAATAGAATTCAATGGTGTTTATCTGAAAATTTCAATCAATATCGAATGTTGTAATTTCCCTCCGGGAGGGAAAATATTCTCAGGGAATTTTTATTCACAATCTTGCTGATTATTTTTATATATAAATTTTAACCACCTTTTTTATACAAAATTTACAGTCTGCTGTTGGTATTGAATTGTGGTCCATGTCCAATGAGATTTTATTCGATAATCTCATTATTACCGATGACCTAGATGTTGCTATAGATTTTTCCGCCAAAACTTTTGACATCAAACGCAAATACATTGATAGAGAATCTGTAAGTATTTTTAAATAATATGTAAACATGTCTGGGAGAAGTTTTGTAACGTTTCTGGAATTTTTTTTATATTAAAAAGAAAACTTTATGGCATCGTTTGATGCGTCACATGAACTATAAACCCGGTTGGTGGGCTTTGTATTTCTTGTATGTTGCCATACCAGCCGGGTGTTATATATATTATTTATACCGGCGATCCCAAGAGGTTTATTTTCAACTTTATTTTTAAAATAGACTTAAGTTACTGCTAGTTATTGTAGACGTATTTTGCTATTTTACTTACACTTGTATATTAATTTTGCACTTTGTTGTGGGCATTTGTTTGCTTTTCTTTTTTTGGTTTTTTGTTTCTTATGTGTTTGTAGGTTTCATTCGTAAATAAAATTGTTGATTATGGCAACGATAATCCTTGGAGCTGGCCCATTGCCATTGTTGTTGTTGTAGCATCTTTGGCATTCTTATTGTATCGCTTCTTGAGTAAAGGAGGCAAAAAGGTAAATGCACTTAAAATTATTGCTATTTTTTCAATTAATAAGCTTGCTGTAATAAATTTTGATGTTGAATATTGAATTGGGAAATATTTTGCTAATATTTTACTCTATTGATTGTGCATGTGTGCGCGCTTAAAGGATTCTACTGCCGAAGCTAAAAAATCTGATGCTCCGCAGCCAGATGATGAAGTTGCTGCTGATGAAAAATCTAGTCCCAAAAATAAAAAGTCTGATTTAGAAGTTAAAAATGAAGATGGCGATGATGAAAAGGGCGTTGGTGCTGCTGAAGATGATAATGATGACGAGGAGGAGTCAAGTGAAGGCAAAGACTCCACAGAAGATATTGATAGTGGGGAAGCCGAACAAGAGACTGAGGTAGGTTTAGAGTTAGAAAAAGCAACTTTTTACCACAAAAATAAAAAAAAATAACAAAAATTAAACATTTTTAAAACCCCCGATATATCTAGAAAAGATGTGTTATATTCTAAACAGGGACCGTAACGGTTATAATTTTTATTTTAAAAATCACTTTTTAATCATTATTTCTTGATTTTTATTTATCCCTCACAAAATAACTCTTATTTTGTGACTTTTATTTATTCCTCAGAAAATAACAGTTATTTCTTGATTTTTATTTATCCCTCACAAAATAAGAGTTATTTTGTGACTTTTATTTATTCCTCACAAAATAACAGTTACTGTTTGATTTTTATTTTTTTGCTTAACTTTTAAAATGTAGAAAGCGTAATTTTTGCGTTAAAATGAATATTAACCGATTTAAAATTTAATTTATCGCCAGAGTCTTTAAAAAAAACTCTTATATGTTAAATTAAATTTACTTTTTTATTATTTATTAATTTTAAAAGTTAAAATTTTTTTGAGCAAAAAAATAAAAATCAAAAATTAACTGTTATTTTGTGAGGAATAAATAAAAGTCACAAAATAACTCTTATTTTGTGAGGGATAAATAAAAATCAAAAAATAACTGTTATTTTCTGAGGAATAAATAAAAGTCACAAAATAAGAGTTATTTTGTGAGGAATAAATAAAAATCAAAAAAATAAAAATCATTGCATCTATCGGTAGTCCATGTAACATGGAGTATCTTGGTATATTCCTTGTGCACGTAGCACTTCTCTATTATTGTGATTTTTTTAATTTAAATTTGGAAAATAATCGTTATTTGCGATCCCTGATTCTAAACACTCTCGATCAAGTCACCATTTGGCCTGTAGGTGTACTCATACAGACACACAGATACACACAGACACTACAAACTTATAACACCCCTGGTTTTAGTCGGGGGTTAATATGAATATGGGAATCGGTTGACCTTGCAGGCCATCCCTGAAACATCCGCTACACTTTTTAAGTCTATAAAAATCATTGAATATCTAAAATCCATTTTGAAAATTAGGAAAAAATTTCTTTTTTCGAAAATTCTCGTCAACGTTATCCCTCGAATGAATCGCCCGATCTTAGTCAAATCGATATAAATTTTTAAGGTCAACAGCCGGTTCTTCGAAGACAAGACTTTTCTCACTTATAAGTCAGTGTTCAGACGAAGAAAGTCTTATTTTTAAGTTTGCTAGCTTATAGGCGAGAAGCGGGGCGAATAGAAACGAGTACTAAGCTTCTTGTACTTTCGATACGTTTTGCTTTCTCATTCGTAATTTTAAAAAAAGTATACATGCATACACAAAACTATGCATAACAAATATGTGCCGAAGATAGTTCAAAGATGAAAAAGTGATAAGTTTATCAATATAAGACTTGTATAGTCTGAACACAGACTAAACAATAACCGGCCATGTTCACTAAATCCAGTCTATTTGAAATCCTACGATTTCTAAAATAAATAATCAGCCCTGTTGTTTTTAGCTTTTCTCAAGAATTTTTTTGGTTGAAGTCTGCTAATAAGTTTCAAAAACCGAAACGAACTAACAACCAAAAAATTCTTCGTTGTAATCCATAAATATTGCTCCCAATTACGAATGTAGTATTTCGACTTCGACTGCAACGATTTTGTACTAGACTAAATTGCAAAATTTTTTAATATAGTACAATATCGTCGTAATCGAAATAGAAATACGACACTTGTAATTACGCCTATTATATTTGTCTTTATTAATTTTATTTGCAGGTAACTTCAACGAAACCCCGTAAGCGCCGAGTGCGCAAAGATGAGTCCTAATTTTTTTTTTGAAAAAAAAATAATAATACCAAAATCAATAACAAATCCATTGAGTGTTTTTTCTCATTACATATTTTTTTAACAAAGAATCCCAAATAGAAATCGTGAAATGGCAGCAATTCCATAGGTAAAATGAAAACTAGTAAATAATTGTTATATTCACAAAAGCAAATACATAAACTATTTATAATGTATACATATTTAAAGTATTATTGCTTAAAATTAAACATGATTTATGTTTTTCTTTGTAATGAAAACCAACCAGTTGATTTCAAAAGCAACTGCAAGAGAAATTTAAATGTTAAATACTAACGGCCGTATTCATAAAAAATATTTAAGGTTTATTAAGGGCTTATTTGACATATTTCTACAAGAAATTTGTCAAATAAAGCTGTAATAAACCTAAAATAATTTTTATGAATACGGCAGTAAAGAAATAAAAACAAGATAAGATCTTTTGCAAATGAGAAAATACATACATACATAAATATTATGGGAAAATAATTATTATTTTTATATTTTAATGAGGAAAATTATTAATAACTTAACAGAAAGAATTATAATTAAAACGTTGAATAAGCGCTGCCACTGCTATAACGCAAATTGGAGTTATTTTTCAAGCAGTTTGTGGCTCAAAACTGTAATTGTAATTCTATTCTACGAAATGAAAAAAAATAACATTATCTATTTATTTGAATAGCAATTAATTTTTACTATTATTACAAATTTAAAAAATAAATCAAAACGTTCTGATATAATAGTTATTTTTATATATACATCTAATGTAGTTTATATAATATAATAAATTATATAACATATGTATGAAGTAAGTGTATGTTTATGTTCTTCACATTTTCCGCTAAATAATTTCCTCTTATTTTCTCTACAACTAATTTTTAACAATACGTAATGCAACATTCTGTTTATTCATTTATTTTATTCAATCTTTTTATTATATCATTATATCGTTAATTTATTAATGAATTTTTATGTGTTTAGTTTTATTTTAATTTTAGTAAATACAATGTATTGAAGTAAAAAACAATAAATCTTTGGAAAAAAACAAAAAAAAACCAACATCGTTTTTTTATTTATTTTATTCAAATAAATACTCCATACTAGACTTATGTCCTTATGTAAATATAAAAAAAAATATTTGCTATTGTCAAAAAATGTGTATATATATGTATATAGATAGTATATTAGTGGTTGGTTGTTTGCATAAATATCAATATTAGTTAAATTGAAAAACATATCTAATATAATAAACTAATATTTTTACGAGTACAGTCCCAAAATGTGTCAGCAAAAAAAGGGAAAATCCTTGCTTTGCTTGCTGGAAGTCAATAATTAGAAATGAAGCATGGACGTGACACTGCAACTAAGCAAAATTTCTTTGTTGTCAGAAAGCTCTAAATGTATATCGAAAATGACAACTGTTATATGTCACTTACTTTAGGTAACACTGTCTAAAGTTTATTTGCCAATCATAATCGACCCATAAGGTTTCTTAGATGGAGGTTCGAAAATCCTTTGCTATCGTCCGCTTTTTACTGGCTAAATAACAAGGGTAATTTATACTCTATGACGAAAATATCTTCAAGATGTTCAACTTAAATATTTCGTACCATTGGATAGATATGTGGCAGAAAACACGCGTTGTGTACCTTGCCATTTTCAATGGGCTAAGGTTTTCAAATGCACGACGCTCGTCGACGAACTAACGCATGTTATGTACTTCTACCTCTACAAACACAATCGACTTATCCTAAACAGATTGAGCTAAAAATTCAAATTTGAGGGAGGATTTCGAATTTCGGAAGAAAGCTTGCAAATTATTTTTTTAAATGGTGGAACAATGAATGGGGAATAAACTCCCCAATGGTATTTTATTCATAATAAGGCTGAATTTTGATTTAAGTGGGTATGGCAATCACAATGTACCCAATTGGGTCTCCGAGTGGAGATGCGGTATAGCACCATCCTTCTTAACCTATGGCTATGGCAATATGGTATGGCACGTCTAATTTAAGCATACAACACGTGTAAACGACGTTTGTGATATTCTTTTGTTTACATTGTTTAATTCTCTAAAACTATAATGAATAGCGTTGCCATATGTTTTTGACAATTAGGAGCAAAATTCAAAAGACAAAATTTCCCCGAAAGAATTAGTGGCGGTATTCACGGTTGGCTATTGTAGATCTTTTACATATTGTAGCCTTGATAAATCGTGGTAAATTTAAAACACGGCAACAGCAAAGTGCAAACATTTTTAATTAACTATGCCTACACCATATACTATACTAGAAACTGTAGTAGATGTTGTAGCTGAATTTATTTACCAGAGTTTGTACAAAAGAAGAACCAGATCAGTGTTACCAAAATATATATTAAAAATTACACCTCATAGGAGCGAAAATTACCCGATTTCAAAGGAATTACACCCAATATTAAAATAAATATTTGACACATTTCAAAAATCTTGTTTAAGGTCTACTTATGATTTGGTATCAGCTAGGGATTGGCAAATGGAAAAAATGTATCGATATATATCGTATCGATATTTTTGAACAGTCTCGATATATATTTTTTGAAAACATCGATATTACGATATATCGATATTTTTGCTGCATTAATTTGAATGCACAATTAGTAACTTTAAGAAATTTAATACAAAAGAATTATTTATGTTAATTTATACGTTATACGACTTCATTGCTCTTTACTTTCTGTTGCTGCTCTGTGCCGTTCTGTTTCTAAATTTTAATAGTTACTTTTTCTGTAATAAATTATCAGCTGTTATTATCGGACCAGAACGGTCACAGTTTTCCACTAAAGTGGAACTTTTTCATTTCCCGGAAAAGCGGGAATGACTTCAGTTTCCCGGGAATTCCCGCCCGGTGCAAAACAATACAAACTATTTTTTTATTTAATTTTAATTTATTTATTTCAACAAAAAACAAATTATAATTCATGATATCGATTAAATAATAACTTTTTATAAACACATTAGTAAAAAATAATACAATTTCAGTTCCCGGCCGTAATTCATACGGGAAATCCCGTATGAAAAACATTAATTATTATGTTTCAATACGATAGTGTCTATGTTTTTCTGGTAAAAATTAAATTCATTTAAATTCTTAAAGCACAATCACAGTTTATTTCGAAATGTTTGTATATTATTTATGCTGCCACTTCCAACTAGTTAGCAGTTTTTTTTTTATTTTCATAGGTTTAACCGAAACAGAACAGAATTAAGAAGAGAAAAACTAACGGGTTGTATATGATTTCTATAAACCAAAAAGAGTCAACTGATTCGTAAGCCTTTAGTGTTATACCCACACAATCCAAAAAGTCAACTGCCTTAGTTGGGTCACCTTATAAATTCGCTAGGGATGTTATTACGAAATTGCTCTTTTTTTCTTCGCATCACTAGTAGTAACCGTACAGTTAAAAAACGGCTATAGCTCTTAAAAGTATCGAAACCCGATACTCGTAAATAAGAATCGATGTATCGATATATCGGTTTTTGAAATATCGGCGATATATATCGATATTTATTTTCTCAAATATCGATATTTCGATATATCGATATTTTTTGCCCATCCCTAGTATCAGCCCCAGTGAAATGATATATATGGAGAGCGTGTATTCAAAATACGTCAACTCAAATTATCTCAAAATGAGTTTTGGATGGCAAAAAACACTCCTATAGAATATTCATCTGTAATATAAATTTTGAATCAAATTTATTTAAAAAATTACCCGTAAATTACACCTGAGAGCAATTACCCACGCGCTACACTTGCACATAAAAATTACACCCGATTCGGGTAATTACCCGCGATTCGGCAACACTGAACCAGATACATACAAATACTCTCAGCGAGTCTCTGTATCTCTCATTGGCCTGTCACACACGAGACTAATTTTTATGCCGCACAATTTTTGTTCTTTTAAGAACACACAATACTAATTCATCCGGCATAAAAATGAATACGTATACATAGCCTTGTGTGTGTTAGTGTTTTTTGTATGCATTTGATATTTGCTGTTTTTTTAAGTTATATGTGTATTGGTTTTGTGCTGGTGATGCGGGGTTGTAGCTGATTGAAAAATTATGCCAAACACGAAACCCCTCTCCTTGCCTCTCTCAACTACAAACTGGCATGTTATGCCAGCACAATTGTTCTCGTGTGTGAAAGGCCATTAAATTGAACAATAAAAATTTTTTACAACACAGAAGCAAAAATCTCTCACGCTTGGACGTTTAAAATCGTAGTATATTTAAAAGGGGTTTAAATTTAATACGAACAGTGAATTCCGCTAATATTGGTATCGAAACATGTTAAATGTAGAATAGAACATGCAAACTGAATCACTTAAAACGCAAAAGAGAATAATGGCAAAAGAAGTTCAAAGCTGCAGGCATATTACGGCATTCGATGCTGATCGAAATTTTTATACATAAATTCCTTTGAAATATATTGGAATTTCCCCACGAAATTGCACACATACATATCGTTACCATAATGTATAAAGGCCCGAAATCACATTTTTTTACATCGAGATTTTTCCATTTTTGAAACATACATACAAACGTTTCAATTCTTTTCTTTTTAATTTTTAATAATTCATCAAAAATTATATTGATATTAATTTTAAAAATAGGAACTATAATTATTTCTATGGAAATATACAAAAAACTGGATTTAAAAAACATCATGAGCTGGTCCTTTCTGTATTTGTAACGATATGTACAGCAATACCACCAAAAAAAATTTTTTTTTTGTATGCAATAGCAATGAAATTTTTCCACTCTCACTTATTTTCATAACAGATGCGCTCTAATTCTACAGTCGATGTGATTTAAGCAATAATTTCGAAATGACAATTCACGGAAATTATAGCTTGAGCCTTAAGAAATGTTCTATAATTTAATAATAATTAATTTCTTGGTTAATTCTAATACATCACACATGCATTAGTTTAAAAAACACATTAAATACTGTCACAGTGTTGTGTTTTTAAAATGATTTTTTTTATATCTCATAAAAAAACTAAAAGTAAATAATCTGGCCTGTTCTGCAAATCACGACATGCCAAATCACGGTGATTTCTAAAAATTAATAAAAACTAAATCATTGCTTTTGTAAATTTTACGTTTTATAGCTTTGGAAGTTGGAAGAAAATATGCTATTATAAATGAAAAAAACTTAAAACGCAATAAAATCCCATTACCAAGTCAGCTATTAATAGTTAATTTTTGAAATCACGTGATTTGAAATCACTGTGATTTTCAGAACAGGGGGGAATATTTCATACAAATAAGTAAAACCCAACACAAGTTACAAAAATATCTTTTTATAGATTTATAAGTATTATGTGCACACGTTGAATCATAAAAACGTTAATACAAAAAAATATACATATGTACTATAAAATCTATGTATCTACTTGGTTTTTAATTTACATAAAATTAATATTGCATTTCGTATACCATAATCATTATATTAATGTTATTATTATTATTATTTTTTTTAAATTGCATTTATTAGGCATTGCAGTGTCATTATGGCGTTTTTTTTAAGTTTCCTATAAAAATTTTTTTAATTAATTGCGGTCGTTAGATAATTATGCTAATTACTCGTGAATAGGAAATTACATAAATGTTTAATATAAAAGGAACTATGAGAAATTGCTTTTTATTCTTACCCTACGTCTCGACTAGCAATAAATATGTCGACATATATTGCAGCAGTTGTCAAAATTATATTATTGCTAGTGGAGACAGCTCATTGCAGGAACTTGCAATATATGTTGCAATAATTGTCAACGCATTTTCGTTAACAATTATTGCAAGCGTGAAACGTCAAACTCGGTGTTAATTTATGTTCGACTTTTCTGTATTACATTTGACATTTATATAATATTAGTGAAATTGGGAAAATATACATATGAATGCATAATAAAATAGGAAAATAGTCTCTTAAAAACGTGTGTAGTAAAATAATTTGTATTGTTATAAATTTATAAACATAAAAATTCGTTCGATTAAGCAGATGTTTACAAGTGAATTATTTTTGTTCTGCACCTTTCCTGTTGAGTTTTACCATATTGTGAGCTACAATTTCCCATAGCCTATACATAAGTAAAGCAATCAGCAATATTGCTCTGTTATTCTGCCGGCGTTATTGCTATATTGCCAACATATTTATTGCTAGTCGAGAAGGGTGGTAACATAAGTAAAGCAATCAGCAATATTGTTCTGTTATTCTGCCGGCGTTATTGCTATATTGCCAACATTATTATTGCTAGTGGAGAAGGGGGGTTAGTGGCATCTCTGATCTTCAAATAAATATTGCAGCTCTGTTTTGTGGATCATATTTGCTTTATGTACGGCATCATCGTTTTCTGTTTTGCCGCCTAACGGTATTTCCTTTTAGCTTCTTATTTCATTGTGAAATAATTGCAAGTGCTTAATTAAAAATGTTGTGTTTTCATGAAAAAGTGCATTAAATTGAAGTTAATATAGTGAAGTGTATTAAAAATCCTGGAAAGTAGTTGTATTCAACTCTTATACAAAAGGATTTTAGGAGGTAATATGAATTTGTAGCTGGTTTTTCACGATATTACTGTATAATAGTAAGTGACCATTTTGAAGAGAAGTTCATACACTTTTCATCTTGATGTCCAGAATGGTAAGTTAATAAATTTACATGCATACATACATACATATCTATGTACATTCGTAGTAGGTACATACATATGTATGTATGTTTATTATAGAATATGTACATATGTATGTACCAGGCTTGCGATTTTAGCATTTTTAGTGCTAGATTTAGCACTTTTTTTCTTCGTTTAGCACTAAAGATTTTGAAAATAATGCTAAGTGCTAGTTTAGCACTTTTTTAAAACTATTTGGCATTTTTTGCACTTTTTTATTTCATTAAATTTATAAATTTTCAGTAGATAATTCCTTAATACAAATTGTGAGCCAATTCAAATTTATTTATCTTCAATAATTGTTTAGTCTGACAGTAGTCATATAACTGAACCGCTCTGAGATACACATATGGGTACAAATATACTAAAGTACACTATTTGAAATACTAAAGTAACAAAACTTGTTTTTAGTTGTATTATTTTCAAGAGCTTGTAGTGTTCGTAAGGTTATTGGTAAGCTTATACAAAAGTACAGTCAAAGCTAAAGTGAGCCCAAGACTTTAGTTGTCGGTTATACGATTATGTTTATGTGATTCAGTAAAACTATACAACGTGGGAAATTGGTATATCTGGTTATTAAATCGTTTCATCTGATTTAACTATGTAGAAAAGAGATATTCTTGAATAGTTTCCTGTTTTTTTACATTTACTTTCTTTACATACTTCGTACGACTACAATTCGAGCTCAAAAAAGTCACCCAATGTAGCAATGGTAAAGTAAAAAAAACATGTTGATTATTAAGTTCTTGTTTCAACTTTGATATTTATTGATTTTCTCATTTGTTTAAATGAAAGTTTAACATAATAACTCTAGTTTTCTTAGAAACTTTTGGGTAAAGGTTCCATGATTATCTGCAATAGCAACAGTGAAATTCACATAGGATCCAGGTAAACCCCTCAATAATAAATTTCAATGTATTTTTAATAAAAAATAGTTTACTGAATAAGTAAAATATTAATTTGGGATTATTAATGCGTTAACAAATGCTAAACTTTATATAGCTAGTCTATTTAACACTATTAAAGTTTTGTTCTTTCGTGGTATTCCATTCGCAACTGGATTCAAAATTTATGAATTAAATATTTCAAGCGCCCTATACATACAATATTATTAAATATATTTTTTTTTCACATAAAATATATAGTATAATTTTGCCCACACTACACGATGTAATTCTATTTTCTTAGTTATGAAAAAATGTATTGTGCTACCTATGAATATGATATATACATTGTCAATGATATAGAATACAAAAAATTCACAATTTTACTGCAAGCGTATGGGCCACTGAAGAAATAAGGGAAACTAAAAATGTTTACTGATTTTAGCACTTTTTTGTGTGTGCTGTAGAACATTTTAGCACTTTTATTTCCGCAATCTAGCACTTTTCCTCCTACATCTTATGGCAACACTGATATGTACAAAAATCAGCAGGCTTGTGAGCGCTACCTTTACGCTATAATAGCAGAAGCCTGCTTTATTTCAAGCAAGCCTTTTACATTGCTCTTATTTGATATTTTATAAAATTTGTAGGGAAATTTGGAAAATATGAAAGAAGTTAACAAGTTACCGTAAAATTTTTGAAACATCCTAAAAATAAATTAGTTTTTTTTTAGCTATTTATCGCTAAGTTTTCAAATATTTTTAAAGTTTAGCTGTTTTCTAGCTATATTTTGTCTACTTTAGCGATATTTGTTGGAAAAAAGTTGGCAACAGTGCATCGAATGTCATCCTTGCAAATTTGGAGGGATTAGTCTGCATAACTATGTAGATATTATGTACATATCGATGGTCACAAGTAAAAAGGCCCTTACTCGTACGTATTTTCACGAAATTTAGTTTTTCAGTGATTCCAATACATTTCACACAAATAGACGGCGTCACAAAAATTTATTCCAATAGTGTAAAAAATAATTCTTTTATGCTCGTTGTTTCTAGCCATAGATATCAATTAGTGTAGATATATCTATCGCGTAAGTTAAATTTTATAAGGCAAACTCTTAGGTAAAAACCTTACGTAAATTACCTGTTTGTATAAATTACGGGCATTACAAGCAGTTTTACAAAACAGTTGTACAAGCAGTTGTATTGTTAGGAGAGAAGTTAGAAACTATTAAGTATGTGTTTTAAGTTTAAATTATGTAGTATATATGTTTTTAATTTCTTTTTTTTCAGATAAAAGATTTATGTTGTTTATATTTTGTGACTTTCTTTGAACTCGTTATAATTGAAATGTTACCCCCACATTCATAAAAAAATAAAATGAATTTGAAATCCATTTTAGGAAAATTTCATTTTAAATGTTATGAATATGGGGGTTAATATTTATATTACATAATAGTCTTGCTTAAAACGTTGATAAGATTTATATACGACATGAATTACTTAATCCGATAAAATACAATTAACTCTTACGAAAAACCAGTTGATTACATGATCAAAAATCTTTAAACAATATTGTCTTCGTAATTTTTTTTACCTACAAGAAGCGATTTCTGAGATTTCATACCCCACTTGAGAAAGTTTTGAACAATTTTATAATTTTCCCAGTTTTGATCTTATAGCTTTAAATAGATTTATGCAAAATTCTGTTTACATTTAATAATAATTTATTTAATTCTTACCGCAGTGGGCAAAGGCCTCATCGCAGTTGGCGTATTTCTACTTCCACTATGAGGAAAAATGGTCCAGCTGTTTGGAAGTTATCATAAATTTTCTCGTCGGTAGTTTTTAAAATTTTTGTTATTAATACCCAGTCAGGCAGGTGACTCTCTTGAAATTTCTTTTTGGTTAGCCTCAAAAAAATTATTGCTTTTTATATAAATTAGCTTTTCAAGTCGACCAGTCGTGTTGTGGAAACAGGGGTTTAACAAGTATTTTTATAGCTATGCTATTTATTGCGCGATACAGGAGTTAGGACGTGATTTTCGTAACAAAAATAATAGACACTATTACAGTTATAAATTTATTTTTGTTTTGATTTCGTTGTACTTAAAAGCAGAGTGCGAAAATAAACGAAACAAATTATTTGATTTTGTTTTGTTTTTTTCTTTGAAGTGAGTGAAACAAAAATAATGAGAACGATATCTCAATTTGTTTTTTTTTTATTGTTTTTGCATATGAGCACAAACCAGAGAACACAGCCGATCGGCTGTAATCGTCGTACGCTGGAAAAGAAATTAAATGAAAACGTTTTGAAATATTTGCGGAGAATTTGACATTATCATATAATTTAATTGTATTGCTTTGTTATTTCACATATGAAATTTGTTTTATATAACTAATGAGCATAGCTATAACTGGGTGTCGTAAGACATCTCTCTTCTTTTTACTTTATTTTTTTTTAAATTATATTATTTCTAATAATTTAAATTTGCATAAAACAAGTTTTAGCGTGTGATTTGTTTTCCTAATTTTGTATTTAGGGTTTATCCCATTTACACGGAAGGCACTTTTTAGTCATTGCTGCACCTAAATTTAATATTTTTTAGTTTTCTATTTAGCTTTTTAAATTTTTTAATAATTCCTTAATTTTAAATTCTAATAACATTATATGCAACAAAAAATTCTTTTGAGATAATCCATTTTAAAGTTAAAAAAATATTAAAATTAACTCCTTTTGGCTACTAAGAAATAACTAGTCTAATATTTTTAAAGTATTTTTTAGGGGTTCTTGGACTTTCGGTGAAGATGTGTAGTTATCAGTTACAAACAGTGTTGCCAGTTTTGCCCTTATCATCTCAAGAAATTTGAATCCTCGAATTCCAGGATATTTTTGCTTTTATTATCGCTTTCGTGGTAATCGAAAAAGGCCTGTAATAATAAACAAAACCCTATGCAAAAGTTATACTAGTGTTGTGATACAAAAACTAAACTGCAAAAAGTACTTTTAAAGTTAAAAATATCTACTTCCCACAAAAGTTTTCAAATGGCATATTTCACCTCTTGCTGGTGTCCAACAAAAAAGTTTCCGTTTTTAATTAACATTTAACATTGCAGCTCACCAACAAGAATTTGTTGGTGGTTGTTTTATGGGATTCAAAGTTCAGGCGATTATTTGCAATAACAAAGTTTGCAACAATACCGACACTACATAGCAGACAACAAGGATGGTTGAAACCAAACGAATACAGGAAAACACTTTTCGTATGACTGCCAAGTGTGAGATGTTTTAAATTTTGTTCAGCCACGCAAAGCATACTTGTATGACACTGGAATATATACTCTTATATTTACATACTTACAATATTTATTCTTTATTTGCATTTTTACAAAAAATTACCAAGTTCAATTTTCATATAAATGAATATGCTTGTCTTATTGAAGGAGACATAAAGCGGTTGGGTTGCAAAATGTAATTGGAGTTATGGAGTTATAAATCATGCAAATTAGTATTAGCAAAAGTATTGCATATTCCATTGAAGGAGGGACATTGTAGATTAATGCTAAAAGGATTAAGGGATGCTAAGTTTGCTGTTATTCGTTTTAAAAAAAGGGTGTCGAATAAATTATGTTGTAAAAAATCCTTTCTGGTCGATAAATTTTACACAGGAAATTAGTTTTATGTTAAATATTAAAAGTTCGGCTATGTAATGAGTTATTAAGGTAAATGAATAAAAATTAAATATGTATGTACATATATAGAATATTTCCTTAAAGCTTAAGAAAGTATTTGTTGCGTTGTTATTTACGAGGACTTTTTCCATTCGATTTAAACTTGGCAATCGTAAGAGAGGGAGAAAGTTTAGGTTTTCAAAGAAAATTGTTTGTGTAATGTGCAGTGCATCATCAATCGCTGGAAAAATTAAAAAAATCTTGCATTTCTATGATTCCATGCAGTCCATTCAATGCATTCATGTGAGTTGGTGTCGAATGCCAAATTCATATTATAAGCTGTAATGAATTATTATTTATAAATAGAATTTTCTATAGAACATAAATTTATAAACAAATACAAAAACGTTGTTATTCTGACAAACACTACGACTGAGTTCCCACATAGTAGTTTTTGTTTAGCATCTCTTAAGTTTGCTGGCGATAGAGGAAACTCTTGTGGGTCCCCTTTTCATTATCTTTTCTTCTTTCTCCCGCGGATGCAAAAGTTGTTCAACAAAAATTGCTTTGTGTGACTTCAGTCTGAACAGAACACCATGTAGTAGTAACTGCTACTAGACCTCCATCATTAATCAGAATTGGTTCATTGCGTATGTTCGGAACATTCAATAAAAAAAGAAGAGAGTTGTCTTAGGACACCCGGTTATAGTCATGCTGCTTAGCTATATAAAACAAACTTAATGTGTTAAATAACAACGGAATAAAATATATTATATGATTCGCCTCAAATATTTAAAAACGTTTCCATTTATTTCCCATTATTTTCTTTTATAGCGGCGCATGATTAAATGAATGTATTGCTTATAGTGATAGTAATAGTATATAATATATAATAGTAACAGTGTCGATTATTTTTGTTACGAAAATCACGTCACGGCATAAATAGCATAGCTATAAAAATTTTCAATTGCAGCACAATACGTGAGTGAATTCTTTTAATTCATATTATTGCAATTTATTAAAAGCTTTTTATCAACAAACTTTAAGCTTACACTCACTACAATAGTCGTGTTCGTTATAATTACTTATTCGTTGACAAAGGCGTAGAAACGCCATTCTGGGAGAACATTGCCCCACCAAGAATTGCTTTCGCCGCCTCCCCCTCCGCCTTGAATTATTAAAAATTGCTTGTAGTTATTAGGGTTCCGAACACCCAAAGGTGAAAAGAAACCCTATTGTTTTTGCTACGCTGTCCGCCTGTCCGTCTGTCTTCCTGTCCGCCTGTCCGTCTGTCTTCCTGTCCGCCTGTCCGCCTGTCCGCCTGTCCGCCTGTCCGCCTGTCCGCCTGTCCGCCTGTCCGCCTGTCCGCCTGTCCGCCTGTCCGCCTGTCCGCCTGTCCGCCTGTCCGCCTGTCCGCCTGTCCGCCTGTCCGCTTGTCCGCCTGTCCGCCTGTCCGCCTGTCCGCCTGTCCGCCTGTCCGCCTGTCCGCCTGTCCGCCTGTCCGTCTGTCTGTCCGTCACAGGCTATTTTCTCGAGAACCGTAAGATCAAGGACCTGAAATTTGGACAGAGTGTGTAGACCTTTGGCCGCTACAACAACAAATACATGAGAGTTAAAAATTAAAAGGTTGTACAAAACGAGCAACGAAAAATTTTAAAATCCCATTTAACATACATACAATTGTATGTATGTATGTATATAGATTGTAAAATTAGTGTATTTTTTATACAGACTGCAACAATTAACACTAAAATTTAAAAATATCTAAATTACAGGGTGTTCTATCAGTTAATGTAATTTTGACTATGTAATTTTGACAACTTGCTGTAACTTGGAGACCGTAAGAGTTAAATTCTTGAAATTTTCAAAAACGCTAAAACTAAAAAAAACAAAGATTTTTTTTTAAATTTTCTTAAAGTATGTATATAATTTAACTATCTAAATCTAAAAGTCTGCCCTGTTTTATGGGCAGTGGTAAAATGCAATTGTTTGTGCCATGAACCCCAACACAAAATATAACCAAAGCAAAACTAACAGCAACATTCACAAAACTACAGAAAGCGGAAAAAGTATATTTAACCAAAAAACCAATATAATCCGAAAAATCACACACACACAGGCACACAAAAAGATTGTATTAAGTCTGAAACGGTCTCCCTTAACGTCTATGAAAAACAGTTAATGCATGAGGACTGACACAACATTTCCCTCGAAACGAAATATGAAAAGTGGGTAGCTTAAAGCAGACAGACGACCTCTTTTAATTTTACACAAAATTGTATTCCTTTTTTCTTATAAAAACAAGGAGACGGAAATATAAACTCCAGCAATTATTTATCTCGTTGGCATAAATTCAAAAGGAGTAGGACTTCACTTCACTTCACTGTAATGCAGTGCATGTACCTATAAGCATTTTTTTCTAGCCCACTGTATGTGCTTTTTCCTTCATGACTGACGGAGATAATAAATGTAAAGGCGGTTGCCGCTGTTGTTGTTATTGTTGTTGTTTGAGAGTTTGTGACCAATATTACCCACAATAACATCAACTACCAACAAATGCAATTATTTAAGTGCTCGCTTACTTGCTGCTTCACAGATGCAAAATGTATAAAATAAAAGCCATGAAAGGAGCTGAAAAAAAAGAAGTATTTAACAAAAATATTCTCTGTACTTTTCGCATCTATTGCCATTTGAAGTGAATGCTGCTGCTTCGTTTGGTTTGAGTTGGTTTGAAATGAATGGGATTGGTTTCGTTAGGTTTACTTTCTTTTTTTATATATTTATTTTTTTGATTTTGTGTTTGCTTTTATTTAGTGTGCGTATGTATGTATGTATGTATGTGTGTATGTATGTGTAGGAAATAATTTAAGTACTTGCCGGACGAAAGCGTTCAAGTGCAAGAAGCTTGTCTGATAAGTTTGAACAACTAGACATTCGCTGGCATACCCACTATTTTCCATTTGCTGCACCAACTGCGTAGCCATCATCATCATCATCATCATCATCATCATCATCAGCCTTAATGCCAGTAGAAAGAAGAGTCACTCTCTGTTGATACAATCGCCAACGTTGTTCGGGTCTTCGGTCTTGTTAATAATTTTATTTATTTAACTGATTTCCCTCCCTTTTACAAGGGTGAATGAATCCTTTTTGTTTGTCTTTTTTATTTGCTATGGTTGAAAGTTCTCATACTTTTTGTGGCGGAAATTTTAGCATGATTGCGATTTTAATTTTAATGAAAAATTATATATTTATTTTGTCGTTTTTTTTTGCTTCTTGGAAATAAGGGTTACATTTTTGTGATAATGCTTAAAATATTCGCGCAAGCAGAAGTTTTTTGTTAAAATTCATGTACTCTTGATTTTTTTTTGTTGCCAATGCCTCTACACTGGGTCAATTTTATTGATCGTTATCACATGAACAAATGAAAATCTGTCATTTGTTTAAATATCAGGTGAACTCTGTGGTATTTTGTACAAAGATAAAAATATCACTAAATTATAAATAACAAACAAAATTATTAAATATCATTTCAAGTTAGAAAAACATATTTATTTATTTAATATAATTAAGCTATGTATTTTTTACTATATATACATATATGTATATGTTCCCGTCGATCCTAAAAAAAGCATAGGGCCTCAACAAATATGTTCCAATATAATTTATCCTAGGCGAGGGATTTTATTTCATAGCAGCAGCTTCAATGGCGATTTATCGCCTCCAAGTATGAGCAGGGCGACTAGTCCTTCGTATATATATATGCATAAGTACTTCCCTGCAAATAACGCGACTAGTCCACACATGCATGTAAGGACTACTCCATAAAATACCAGGGCAGGTACAAATCCAGTCCAAAAGTATGGATAAAACATGGTCGATTTAATATTGCGATGTCCCAGGGATGGACTACATGGTCCAAATTTGCATTACATCGGACCACCCACAAAACTACCGCATATGGAATAGTTGTAGGCTACTCGCATACAATTTGTAAGTTCCTAAGAAGAACGATGGTAATCGTTTAAACACGAACACATGTCGTGCAGCTTTGAATGTTTGTGTGAAAACATGATCCATGGCTGCATTATATGGGACCATGATGTAACTAGTCTTTTTCATCTAGATTGGACCACGTACTTCAATATTATTTGCAGGCTTACATACTACGTTTATACGTGCACTCACTTTTTATACGGCATAGCAAATGTACAAAAACTTGGCAGCACTTCTATAGAAAAGTTACAAACTGATATAAAGTAACAAATAATTATTTGTTTCTAATGTTATTATTTTCTTCTTTCAATATTTTTTTGTGCGATACTTATCCATTCATTGTTTTTTATTAGCATACATTTGTAAGCGTGGAAACCTATAGCAGTTTATTTGCAAATAGTGCGCTAATCGTGAATAGATTTCTGAATTAGTAAGTCGCAATATTTATTTGCAAATAAGTGGTGCGTATAAACGTAGTAAAATATACGGGTAAAAATAAGATTTTCTTGAGATTTTTGGATTGTTATGTTCCGTACATGCATTGTAATTCTCAATTATGTTTAAGAAGCTGTTTTTAAGCTTTTTAGCTTCTAATATTTGCATATTGTAATTCTCAATCAGGTTAGGAAGGGTGGTGCTATACTGCACCTCCACTCGGAGACCCAATTGGGTCCATTGTGATTAATTCTCAATTAAGTTTTGAGAGTTTTTATTTCAAAACATGAGTTTTATAAACTTTTTCAAAATTTTGAGCCAATAATAAATAAATAAAACTTATTTTACTGTCCATGATTCGATAAAGCTAAAGTTCTGCAAGTCTTCGTTAGCGGTCTTCGTCTCCTATATGTGTTGCCAATTTGTCTAAACTTCAGCTCTGTGTACATATTTTTGAATGAAAATGAAATATGTGAATGGTTTTAATCCAATTTGTTGAAAGCTTTTTATGTGATGAAAGCTTAAATTTAACATCATTAATTTACAACAGTCTTGCCATTATGTTCTTTATTCTTTACTAATCATACACACGTCTGTTAGTTACAGAGCGATACGAACCAATTGGATGAATAAACTGACTTTAATTGGATAAATAAACAAATAAAAAAATAAACATAATAATAAAAATCAAATGTTCTTCGTTGGTAATCGGTGCCCCTGTGGCTGAGTGGTAGCGATGCTAGCCTCTCAGTCCAGAGGTTGTGGGTTCGTTTCCCGCCATAGACCCTGGGTGTTTTCCGCAGACAAGCAAATCTCTTCGCGGATTGTGTTGTTTATAAAAAAAAATAAAAAAACTTAAGAACGGCAGCACCGTTCACTCTTACGCCCACTTTTTTGGGGGGAACGACTGAACTCATTTTCTGAATGTTTTTTTTAATGTTTGCAGTAGTTTAAATAAATAGTTTTGTAATAAAAGTATTATTTAAATAAATATTTTATTTGTTTTATTTTATTTATTTATTTATTTTATTTTAAATAAAAGATAATTTCCTGAGCTCTGCTAGGAGCTCTAGGAATGTTGATTAATAATTGATTTTAAAATAAAAATACATTGTCTTATATACTAGTTATGAGAATAAAGCTTAACCTATCTTAACATAAGAGGGAAAAGAAAGGTATATGCTTAATAAGCAAATTGTTCCTTTTAGTTTCCCACGGTAGGCGTGCGGCGTGTGTCTCATAAGAAATTTGGAAAACATGGACTTAGTATTGTTTATATTTATTATATAAACAATGTGGTTATTAATTATGATTCATTCAAATGCATTATGCTGCGGCCTTCGATCAGACTGGTGAGTGTCAAATAACATTTGTACAAAATACATATTTACGTTGCAGTCTGTCGAATACATGAGTGTCAAATGTCCAGTGCAAAAATAATTTCAATGCCATTGGATGTTATGTATATTGCGGTCAAGTTGACTTTAAATGTTTACTATACAATCTTGATAGTAGTGATAGTTAGAACACGCTACAGTTTTAAGGAGTAGACAAGTGGGCGTGGCACTTCCAAAATATATACCAAATATTGGTAATTACCATATTACCATCTGAGATTTTGTAGGAGTTATTCCATTGACACTATAAATTGTTAAAAAAGAAAATGGCAGAATAAAATTAGTGGGCGTGCCACCTCCTTTACGCAAATTGTTCTTATTATTTAATATCTTGGCATGTAATGCAGCAAGAAACGTGAAATTTTGTGTAAGTAATGATTTTTATAAAACAAATTTCGAATTGGACATGTGGGTGTGGCAGCTCCCATAAAGAGCCAATATTTGCTATGAGATATCTGGAAAACTAATATAGAAGGAATGTTGAAATTTTGTGAGTATAATTCGGTTGATATTGTACATTATCTCTGGAAATAATTTCAGAATTAAATAAGTAGGCGTTGTAACTTTCATATAGCGCAACATTTTTGTGGTCGTAACGATCTTGCTGATTTGCTTACAGCGTATTACTGATGGTCTAGAAGTAATTATAGGCTATTAATTTTTTATAGCCTAAAGTTGTAGTGGCACTTCCCACAGCAGCAACATTCACTTCAAGATATCTTGACAGCCAAGACACAGCCAACATTTTTGAATAGGGCCGCTTACCAAATCGTCGGGTGTTTATTTGTTTGCCGCAGTAATAATGTATTTTTAATATACTGTGCGGTAGATCAGTAACCACCCAACGAAATGTAGACAGTGTTGCCACATTTTCTTTTCAGCTATTTGAAAAAATTCAGCAAAAATTTAAATTTTCTAAAATTTTCAATGAAAATTTAAAAATTCTAATAAAAAATGAACTTTCTTTATGGCAAAAAAAAAATTAAATTTCGTTACTAATCGAAGTTGATGTTAATAAATAATCAAACTTTCAGTACCATGGATTATTTCGCTTGAAAAATTTGACATGTACTAAATGTAGCCCAACTCGCGGTTTTTTTAAAATAAATTTCTCGCTTGAAAGTATGCAACATTGTTAAAATTTCGTATGAAAAAATTACTGCTCATGCTGTTTCCCAGCTAAACTTAAATGATGCCAGATTCATTTTGCATGGAAAAACATGCTGCCAGATAGATTTTTCGTATTTTTCGCAACAAGAGCAGGGTACTACTTTTGCGAATTTATTTCGCAAATATTTCATACCAAATACTTTTATATGTAGTTTGACAGCATTTCGCACGAAATTGTGAACATAGGTACCAGGTTTTAGAGATCAACGTACACTGTAGGCAACGCTAATAATAAAGTTTTATTTAAACGAAATTAAATTATATTTAACTTGGCCAAATTATTTTTAACTTGGCAAAATTTTTACTTAACAAAGTTCCATTGTACTGATCTACTGATTCGTTTTGAACTCTTCTTTCACAATAGATACTCTCCAAACCTACATATTTGATTTTAACTCATTGTTTTTAAGAGTTTTTTAATATAACACTTGCATTGACAGAGTTTCTATTTTTCTAAAAAAGAAAAATTAACAGATTTCTGTCTTTTATGTTGTAACTCTTGCATAAATAAAAAATATATTCAAAAGGTTCTTTTATTTGCCCTAAAACTTAAAAATGCCAATTAACCGTTTTCGCCAAATAACAAAAAAAATAAAACGAAAAAAAAACATCAACATCAACAATCTTTTATGTTCTTTTTTATTTTCAAAACAATTATTTATTTTCCTTGAACAACAACAACAACTACAGCAATTGGCAGTACCCACTTCCAAAAACACAATAGCGTTACAGGAAATATTAAATGGGGGGTGTTGTTCCTTATTTTAACATAATTTTCCTCGTGTTTCGTTCATTCTTTCTCACATATTTGTACGCCATTTGCGTTTTTATCTTCCACCCGCTCGCTGTACTTCTGTTCCGAATTGATTGAATTTCTTTTAACAGAATCTATTATTTTGCCAATAAAGATTGTATTGCGTGATACGAATTTAATGCCTTTGTTATTGGTGTTTTTTCTTTTCTTTTTGTAGCAGCAATAGTAAATGTTGGAAAGGAAAAAGGATACATTAAATTGTTGTTAATGTTTGCGAAAAATGTTTTATTAAACCAACATTAATTTTTCGTAATGTAGTCAAATTTTCAGCGATTACCAAAAAGGGCGACTAACTGTTTCACTGCCAAGTGTTTAGTGAATTGGAAATAGTATTTGATTTTAAGATTTTAAATGTAATTGCAAAAAGTCAATTTGATTAAGCAGAGCGTATCGTCTCTGATATCAAAAAGGGGATTCTGGAAAGGTGGTTTGTTTAAGCTTGGACGTACACTTATAATGGAACTAAGAAAACCCATAATGGGATAGTTAAAGGAACCTTCGACTCTTCCATGGGATACTTTACTTCACCTATTGTAAGCCCAATAAATATAAAGGATGTTTGTTTTAGACGCTTACATTTCAGAGTGGGCAACACTGTTTTCTTTAACCGACTTCAAAAAACCAGGAGGTTATTTTTATCTTTGTTACTTCATAACTCCATAACTTTCAGACCGATTTTAGAAACTTTTTTTGGTCTGAGAAGGTGGAATAGGCGGAAACACGCCCACAATTTTTTCTTTGATTTAGTGATCTATTAATCTCGTAATGATAAAACTCCAACTTAAAAAAATTAGGGTGGCAATGGCTGAAGTAGTTAGCACGTTGACTACGAAAGCGAAGGTCCTGAATTGGAGCCTGGTCTTCGACAGTCTTTAAATAACAACACCAGGCATTTTTCTGGTGTGTATTAGTGTTTCTTTGTATCAGTTGTTGTGGGGAAGTACATGTGATGAAGGCATAGTCACTGGCCACTGAACTACACCGACTTTAGCACATACTTATCCTAATGTAACATCAGGGTGCCCTCCTTCGTCGGTATTGTGTAGCAGAATCATCGGCAATGTAAAATAACCAACCAAATGGCTACTAAACACAGCTTCAAAAAATTTAATACGCCTCATTGACACCAGAGGCGCTGCAACTCTGCGTTACTAAAAACTTGCAAAAAGCAGAGCGGTAAAAAAAATTAAGTTTTCCTCTATATCTTCCTTCACCACCTGTCTTATATCACTGTCCCTTTTCTAAAGAAGGTAACACCTTGTAATAGTAGTAGTTACTAATTGCCTGAGTGTTACTTGTCTTAAAAAAAACAAAATGGGCAGAGCTATGCCCATTACAATTTAATATTATACTTCACGCTCTTCTACTTAACCGATTTGTTCGAAATTTGCCACATACTCTTAAGCTCTGAAAAACTTTCAATCTTGTATTTCAGTAAATGGGCGGGGCCATATCCATTAAAATTTAATATTATATTTTAAGTGCTTGCACTTAACCGATTTTTACGAAACTTGGCACACATCCTTGAAATTAAAAAATAAACACAATCTAGCTATTAAAAAAGTGAAAACCCCTCAATCTTGCATTTAAATAAGTGGGCGGGATTACGCCCATTTAAATCTATTATTATATTTCACGTGCTTGTATTTACATGACTTTTAGCAAATTGGCACTCACCCTAAGCTCTGAAAAACCTTTAATCTTGCATTTAGAAAAATGGTTGGTGCCACGCCCATTAAAATTTAATATTACATTTCATATGTTTCCACTAAACCAATTTTTTTCGAAACTTGGCACACAGTCTGAAAAACTCATAATCTTGCATTTAAAGAATGAATAAATGATTAGTATTAAGTAGTTCTAGTTATCTGATTCCCACGAAACTTGGCAAAAAGTTTTGGGTCTCAGAAAGACATAATTGTGTGCACAAAGCAGTGGGCGGGGACATGCCCATTAAAGCTTATTATTATATTTAACGTGCTTCTACTTGAACGATTTTTACGAAACTTGGTATGCAGTGAAAGCGACGCACACTGTCGCGAAGGCGGCCAAAAGTTAAAAAAATTGGGTTTTAATTAAAACGAACAAATTACTTTGTTGCATGTGCAATATTCTAATTAAGTAAAATAAAAAAGAATTTTTTAAAAAAGATTTATTTTTTAAAGAGTTTTGATGATTGAAAGTCAACAGTTAGTTTTAGGCCAGTATGCAACTATTTTAAAATATAGTATGGACACATTCTAACTTTAGCAGGTTAATTAAACAAATTTTTAGATATTGCACTACAACTTCCAATAAAACATAAGGGGAATGTTGTTATAATATCAATACAGTACATTTTTTCGATATTTTGTAACTGATATGCGATGCGCCGTTGCTTATAATGTGAATAGAAAGAAAAACATCTGTAAATGAAAAAGTACGAGTTAAATGGTCTATAATTTAAAATTTTTTGTATTACTTTCTCTCTGTTATGGTAATATTTTATTTCAGGATATATGGGAAGGACACGAATCCTTGGAAATTAAATTAAAACATATGTGCCCAATTTCATTTCTTTACAATAAGTCCTTCTATTTTTGGCCGCTCGTTATATGAACTCACGACACTGTGCGACGCAGTGTTGACCAGAAATTATACGATCGACAACTTGTATTGCAAACAACAATAACATAAGAAAATTTGTTGTTGTTTTCAATCGAACGATTGAAACGATTTTTGGTGACATGTGGTGGAACAGGCCGTAAGACTTGCTTCAGTAGGCCTGCCGATTGCTACTAAAAATTTAAAAATAAAAATAATATAATCTCAGTTAAAGAAAACATTTTTTTTTTGATTCAAAGTCAGCTTATTTTGGAATTTAATTAATACAATTTGATAAAATTAAAAATTTAATTAATTCAGTTGCAACTTAAGTGGATATTAATAATTTGTCTACTGGTGCTACTCGTAATTTAAATAATTTTTTCATTGATAAATTTGTTATTATATATTTTTCCGTGGTAATTTGATTTGCACAGTGCACTGTGTAATCACTGTACACTGTGTACTCATGAGTTCAGTATACGAAAGCCAACAGGGTGCTTTCTTACATATTTGTAATTTCGCAAGGAAGTTTCTTGAGAAGTGAAAAAATATACATTTTTAAAGTTCATTCCTTAGTAATGAAAATGTCATTACTTAAGAATGACATATACTTTCAATATTTATAATTTCATCAGGCTAAAGTTCATATCGCTTTGTGAGCCAAATTACATGTGATAATTATTAATGAACAAACAACAGCAACGTTAATTGTAAATATTCTCACAAACACGTAGTTGAACGGAACAACTAGCTGTTTTCGAAGGCCACTACACCTTCATCAGCAGTAGTAGTCTTTGTGTTTGGTCCACTGTATGTGGTTTCAGTTGATGTAGACTTCTGCTTTATATACTCAGCCATTATTGCAAATGGAATATGTGAATTGTTTTGATTCATCGCGTTCAATTTGCTGAAAGCTTTTTTGTAATGAAAGCTCAATTTCATCATTTCTAAATTAACAACAGTATTGCCATTGTCGTTTGTTCTTTACTCATTATGCACATGTTAGTAAATTTGCTTATTTTTGTTCTACTTAAGACAAACTTGTTTGGTTTGTTACTATTAAGTATATTTATTTAATTTTTCCCACAGGACCATGGCTATTAAATCTACTTTCTACTTTCATTTACTGGACATATCGGCGATATGTATTCTTAATATTCTGTACAGCAAACCAGTAACCACCGGACAATATGTATCAACTGGAATGCTAAAAAGTCTCATAACTTTCGATTAAAGCTTACGAGTAGTTTTTTAAGTTGTCTAACATTTATCTAATTCTTATTTGAATCCTTAAAAAAATTAATATTAAATTATTTTTTTTTCTATTCCTTTAAAGTTTTTTTTTCCATTGAAAACATTGACATTGTTCATCACAAAGCACAACCATCGATATATCATTCATATTTATGAATTTCATGTCAACTTTACAAAACCCTTAAGATATTCTTCAATGGAAATATGACACCAAAAATACAATAACAAAAAAAAAATTTCGAAAAAACAAACGCAAAAAAAAAATGCTTCTGATACAAGTTAAAAAAAACCAAAATTCTGGAATTTTTGCTATTTGTTGCTTTTTCTACTGCTGTTGGACTGACAAACTGCACGACAGACAAGCAGTCTGTGAGTTATTCTGCTGTGTTCTGATCCTTGTTGGCCTGTAATAGTATTTCATACATGCAACTTCATATATGTACATATAGATGTATGCTGAGAAATATGTGTCTACCCAGTGAATACTTTTTTTAGTTGATTGCTAAAAAATATTTCAAACTTTGCAGACATTCAGTCGAATTGCCTGAAACTTTTTCAGCAAAATGTGAGGCACAGTTTTTCAACTGTTTCAGCAAATATCTTATATATGTATATATATATATTATTCAGCGATGTTTCTGTGATACATAAATATTTGTTTTGTGAGAGAAAAATATTTAATTTATTTTTTGTTCTATTTAAAGTGACCTATATACTCGTATATACTATATATATATATATACTTTTTTTCAACTAAAGATTATGATTTAAAATTTTAATTTTCGATATGCGGAAAATGGATTTCACATACAGATTAGAGAATGACAATGAGTACTCAAAAATAAAATAGACCTAAGTAATTAGTATTAATTTAAGTAACTACGTATAATCATAATTATAGAGCAAACAATACTTACGTTCACATATTTTCTCTCAATCAACTAGGACTATAGCCGATTCCAACATCTCTACTTCGTTTATGCAAAAAACTAAAATACGCTACGCATTCACTCTCTCTCATACTTACAGTCTTAGTGTTCTTATACTCAGACTATGGATATTTAATTGAATAAAAAAAAATACGCTGATACTAGAGATATTTGTTCATCATTCGCCTCCGTATATATACATTTGTGTATATAAAGTGAAATGGAAAGAGTGTGTGTGTGTGGCTGTTTAAAGACATGCTTAATTTATGTGTGTAAATAAAATAGCCCTGTATATACGTATGCATAGCCGATTAATAATCAGAGTACTTTTATACAAATGCGTATGGTTGTAGTTCATATAGTACTGTGTAATTTAAAAATGGGTATAAACATAGTTTTTGGATGCTTAAGTTATATTTATTCGGTTTAAATTAATGCTTGTAGTTGAATTTTGCATGGTTTTTATTTGTAGCTGCACGCATTCATAGTTGTTTGACGGCTAATACTCAAAGAGTACTTAAAGAGTACTTTGGTCACTCTCTGGTTGATAACACACTGTTCTTGTGTTGATAACACACTGTTCTTATTTTGTTACCAGTCATTTTTATTTTGTAACGAGTCGTTCTTATTTCGTTACCAATTGTTCTTATTTTTATACCGTACCCGTGTTAATTTGTAACCGATCGTTTTTGATTTGACAACGTTCCTAATTTATTAACTTATGGTATTTTTTCATCTACTAAAACTATTATTATGCTACTCACTGAGTTCCATAGCAACATCAGAAATATTAAAATAATTTATAGATTTAAGTATTTTATATTATTTCTCAGATACTAAAAAAGCTTTCTTGAAATACCCACTCTTGCGGAGAATTAGCTAAAAATTGTTTGCTGGGTACACGCACACTCACATCATGTAATCCATACCAAAACAAAAGTCTTTTAAAAATTTCATAAAAAAAGTAAACTTAAATACATTTGTATCTATGAATAAACTCTCATATGTATCTATGTATATATTTATGTATGTATTTGCAATTCGCAAAAAATCGCACAAATGTAACTAAGCCTTAGACGCTTGAAATGATAAAATGGACCAGACCATTTATGGGCTTTTGTGTTCATGTCTCTTATCAATGGCTTTTGGTTGTAGGCCATATTTTTGTTGTGGTGCAATGTTTTTGTCTACTTTTGAGCAATTTTTTCTTGCCTGACTTTTATCATTTCACTTTGCACCGTGTGTGAAACTCTTTTGTAAGGAAATTTTGCATTTCGTTTTTCTTCTTTCACTTTTGTTTTGGCAAATGTCAAAGCTACTATGTAATTTACTGCATCTATGCATCCATTAAATGTGCGTATGACCAGTCTAGTCCTAGTTAAGGGGATTAGAGGGAATGGATATTTGACAAAATTTTAGTGCAAAGGTTAGTTTGAAACAAAAGCGAAGTTGCAAATTTTAAATTTTAAACAAGAAAAAAAAAAATTCAGAGAAAAGAATTCATGTTCATAAATCAAATGTGGGAAAAATTCAATTTTCCTTGATTTTTGTTCTTCATTGCACCAGACGTGAGTGTCTATTTTTTTGTTATTAAAGGCTAAAGCAAAAAAATCAAGTTGACTTTGTTTAATTTTTATACTTTTTTAAAAATTAATAAATATGTATCTAAGAAAAGTTGAAATTTGGAAAATTTTTAACTCTTGAGTGTAGAGAGAGATAAGAAGAGAGGTCGAGATAGGGATATGGAAACAGAGTTAGAGATAGCGACAGAGAGGCGAAAAGAAATATTAAGAGAAAGGGAAAGAGAGATCGATTGATAGGAAGAACAATAGAGAAAATAAAAAGAAGACTGCACAGAGTGAGAGAGAGACAAAAAGAGAGATATAGATAGAGAAAAAATAGAGATTGAGAGAGAGACAGAGATAGAGAGAGAAATAGAGATAGAGATAGATAGATATAGATATAGATATAGATATAGATATAGATATAGATATAGATATAGATATAGATATAGATATAGATATAGATATAGATATAGATATAGATATAGATATAGATATAGATATAGATATAGATATAGATATAGATATAGATATAGATATAGATATAGATATAGATATAGATATAGATATAGATATAGATATAGATATAGATATAGATATAGATATAGATATAGATATAGATATAGATATAGATATAGATATAGATATAGATATAGATATAGATATAGATATAGATATAGATATAGATATAGATATAGATATAGATATAGATATAGATATAGATATAGATATAGATATAGATATAGATATAGATATAGATATAGATATAGATATAGATATAGATATAGATATAGATATAGATATAGATATAGATATAGATATAGATATAGATATAGATATAGATATAGATATAGATATAGATATAGATATAGATATAGATATAGATATAGATATAGATATAGATATAGATATAGATATAGATATAGATATAGATATAGATATAGATATAGATATAGATATAGATATAGATATAGATATAGATATAGATATAGATATAGATATAGATATAGATATAGATATAGATATAGATATAGATATAGATATAGATATAGATATAGATATAGATATAGATATAGATATAGATATAGATATAGATATAGATATAGATATAGATATAGATATAGATATAGATATAGATATAGATATAGATATAGATATAGATATAGATATAGATATAGATATAGATATATAGATATAGATATAGATATAGATATAGATATAGATATAGATATAGATATAGATATAGATATAGATTATAGATATAGATATAGATATAGATATAGATATAGATATAGATATAGATATAGATATAGATATAGATATAGATATAGATATAGATATAGATATAGATATAGATATAGATATAGATATAGATATAGATATAGATATAGATATAGATATAGATATAGATATAGATATAGATATAGATATAGATATAGATATAGATATAGATATAGATATAGATATAGATATAGATATAGATATAGATATAGATATAGATATAGATATAGATATAGATATAGATATAGATATAGATATAGATATAGATATAGATATAGATATAGATATAGATATAGATATAGATATAGATATAGATATAGATATAGATATAGATATAGATATAGATATAGATATAGATATAGATATAGATATAGATATAGATATAGATATAGATATAGATATAGATATAGATATAGATATAGATATAGATATAGATATAGATATAGATATAGATATAGATATAGATATAGATATAGATATAGATATAGATATAGATATAGATATAGATATAGATATAGATATAGATATAGATATAGATATAGATATAGATATAGATATAGATATAGATATAGATATAGATATAGATATAGATATAGATATAGATATAGATATAGATATAGATATAGATATAGATATAGATATAGATATAGATATAGATATAGATATAGATATAGATATAGATATAGATATAGATATAGATATAGATATAGATATAGATATAGATATAGATATAGATATAGATATAGATATAGATATAGATATAGATATAGATATAGATATAGATATAGATATAGATATAGATATAGATATAGATATAGATATAGATATAGATATAGATATAGATATAGATATAGATATAGATATAGATATAGATATAGATATAGATATAGATATAGATATAGATATAGATATAGATATAGATATAGATATAGATATAGATATAGATATAGATATAGATATAGATATAGATATAGATATAGATATAGATATAGATATAGATATAGATATAGATATAGATATAGATATAGATATAGATATAGATATAGATATAGATATAGATATAGATATAGATATAGATATAGATATAGATATAGATATAGATATAGATATAGATATAGATATAGATATAGATATAGATATAGATATAGATATAGATATAGATATAGATATAGATATAGATATAGATATAGATATAGATATAGATATAGATATAGATATAGATATAGATATAGATATAGATATAGATATAGATATAGATATAGATATAGATATAGATATAGATATAGATATAGATATAGATATAGATATAGATATAGATATAGATATAGATATAGATATAGATATAGATATAGATATAGATATAGATATAGATATAGATATAGATATAGATATAGATATAGATATAGATATAGATATAGATATAGATATAGATATAGATATAGATATAGATATAGATATAGATATAGATATAGATATAGATATAGATATAGATATAGATATAGATATAGATATAGATATAGATATAGATATAGATATAGATATAGATATAGATATAGATATAGATATAGATATAGATATAGATATAGATATAGATATAGATATAGATATAGATATAGATATAGATATAGATATAGATATAGATATAGATATAGATATAGATATAGATATAGATATAGATATAGATATAGATATAGATATAGATATAGATATAGATATAGATATAGATATAGATATAGATATAGATATAGATATAGATATAGATATAGATATAGATATAGATATAGATATAGATATAGATATAGATATAGATATAGATATAGATATAGATATAGATATAGATATAGATATAGATATAGATATAGATATAGATATAGATATAGATATAGATATAGATATAGATATAGATATAGATATAGATATAGATATAGATATAGATATAGATATAGATATAGATATAGATATAGATATAGATATAGATATAGATATAGATATAGATATAGATATAGATATAGATATAGATATAGATATAGATATAGATATAGATATAGATATAGATATAGATATAGATATAGATATAGATATAGATATAGATATAGATATAGATATAGATATAGATATAGATATAGATATAGATATAGATATAGATATAGATATAGATATAGATATAGATATAGATATAGATATAGATATAGATATAGATATAGATATAGATATAGATATAGATATAGATATAGATATAGATATAGATATAGATATAGATATAGATATAGATATAGATATAGATATAGATATAGATATAGATATAGATATAGATATAGATATAGATATAGATATAGATATAGATATAGATATAGATATAGATATAGATATAGATATAGATATAGATATAGATATAGATATAGATATAGATATAGATATAGATATAGATATAGATATAGATATAGATATAGATATAGATATAGATATAGATATAGATATAGATATAGATATAGATATAGATATAGATATAGATATAGATATAGATATAGATATAGATATAGATATAGATATAGATATAGATATAGATATAGATATAGATATAGATATAGATATAGATATAGATATAGATATAGATATAGATATAGATATAGATATAGATATAGATATAGATATAGATATAGATATAGATATAGATATAGATATAGATATAGATATAGATATAGATATAGATATAGATATAGATATAGATATAGATATAGATATAGATATAGATATAGATATAGATATAGATATAGATATAGATATAGATATAGATATAGATATAGATATAGATATAGATATAGATATAGATATAGATATAGATATAGATATAGATATAGATATAGATATAGATATAGATATAGATATAGATATAGATATAGATATAGATATAGATATAGATATAGATATAGATATAGATATAGATATAGATATAGATATAGATATAGATATAGATATAGATATAGATATAGATATAGATATAGATATAGATATAGATATAGATATAGATATAGATATAGATATAGATATAGATATAGATATAGATATAGATATAGATATAGATATAGATATAGATATAGATATAGATATAGATATAGATATAGATATAGATATAGATATAGATATAGATATAGATATAGATATAGATATAGATATAGATATAGATATAGATATAGATATAGATATAGATATAGATATAGATATAGATATAGATATAGATATAGATATAGATATAGATATAGATATAGATATAGATATAGATATAGATATAGATATAGATATAGATATAGATATAGATATAGATATAGATATAGATATAGATATAGATATAGATATAGATATAGATATAGATATAGATATAGATATAGATATAGATATAGATATAGATATAGATATAGATATAGATATAGATATAGATATAGATATAGATATAGATATAGATATATATATAGATATAGATATAGATATAGATATAGATATAGATATAGATATAGATATAGATATAGATATAGATATAGATATATATATAGATATAGATATAGATATAGATATAGATATAGATATAGATATAGATATATATATAGATATAGATATAGATATAGATATAGATATAGATGTAGATATAGATATAGATATAGATATAGATATAGATATAGATATAGATATAGATATAGATATAGATATAGATATAGATATAGATATAGATATAGATATAGATATAGATATAGATATAGATATAGATATAGATATAGATATAGATATAGATATAGATATAGATATAGATATAGATATAGATATAGATATAGATATATATATTAATATATATATAGATATATATATAGATATAGATATAGATATAGATATAGATATAGATATAGATATAGATATAGATATAGATATAGATATAGATATAGATATAGATATAGATATAGATATAGATATAGATATAGATATAGATATAGATATAGATATAGATATAGATATAGATATAGATATAGATATAGATATAGATATACATAGATACAGATGTAGAGATCGAGATATAGCGAATTTAGATAGTGACGTAATCGGAATAGAGGGAGAAGAAGATATAAAAAGATTGGGAGATATATAGTGAGAAGATGAGAGTGAAAGATAAAGAGGGATAGCGAGGGAGAATAGTGGATGTGAACATAGGCAAAGAAGAGAAGTGAAGAGAAGAGAAGAGAAGAGAAGGGAAGAGTAGAGAAGAGTGACGAGAGAAGAGGAGAGAGGAAGAGGCAGGCCAAAAAAGCCAGATCTTTTACGTTTAATTAAATGTCAAAATGTAAATTTGGCTAAGGAGTTTTTTTTTTATTTTTTGTGTACTATGTTTATATGATGCTTTAAGCAAGACTTGAAGAGTTACCAGTTTGAAGCTGCCTTATAGCCACTTAATAACTTTTTTTTTCAAATATCAAACAAACAACTACTGAAGTACGTGAATTTGCAATTAACCATCATGAAAATAGAAAGTATCTTTTGAGAAGTTGCGGATATGATCTATCAAGGTTGCAGTACAGTTCAGTATATCATTTTAAGATAAGAATTGTTTTGGCAAGACGCTATTTGCTAGTAATGATGAGGTCTTACGAAAAGTAAAAGAAAATCCAGGCATTTTCGTAAATATCTTCTGAACTTAAGCCACATATCTATATATTTACGAGTATATGGAGTCGTAAGAGCAAGTTTTTTTTAAGAAAAAATGATTTTCATTGACTGGCAATTTTTCTTGCCGGCTTTGTAGCTGTTATATTTTGTATTTTTTTAAAATAAATTATATAAATAACATATTCGCCACAAAACATCATGCACTTTATGTAGAAGATACCATTTATTTTATTATTTTTATACTAATTAAAAATAAAATGCACCGGTACGATTTTAACAGACATTCACTGTACCTGGAAAACTATTTTTTTTGATTTTGTGTAATTTCCTGATTTTTTCAATACATTAATTTTCTAATTCATTCATAGCATAATAGTGAATTTCTGTATCCAGGGAAAAAAACTTAACACCACTTGTATACACATTTATTCATCAATTGAATCTATAAACTTGTTAATCATTCAAAGTTTTTTATTATTTATTAATATGTTCATAAAATATTAAACTATTGAAAAAATGAATATGAGTGTATTTGTGTAGCTGTATTAAACTTATAAATAGAAGTGCATATAGCTGTGTGTGCATGTGTTTGTGCTTGTGCAAAATTTTTCTATACATATATATATATATATTTAAAAACATTAAATGATTGTAGAGTACTTTGTTTCATTCATTTAAATTCAAATACCGTTTTCACGGCTTGTTAACTACTCAAATGGGCTCACATGAATAGAACGTATGCACGTCTGTTCATACTAACATATATGTATGTATGTATGTAAATATTATATCTAAGTATGTATGTATGTACATCCCAGCAAAAAAAATAAGTTAAATTAGAACAACAATTTAAAAAAAAAAAACACTTGACTTCACCCGGTCAAAAAAATACTTGTGTGGCAACACTCTATTCTTGAACAGCTGTTATTGTTATTAGCATTTATGCTCTTTACATACTTCTTACAACCACAATTCGAGCTGAAAAGAAACCAGCTAATGTAGCGATGGTAAAGTAAGAAAATAAAAAACATATTGATTATTGAGGTCTTGTTTCAACTTTGTTATTTGTTGAGCTTCTCATTTGTTTAAATGAAATTTTATACGTAATAAATTCTATCTACATGTTGTAGATAGAATTTTTGGGTTAAGGTTCCCTGATGAGCTGCATTAGCAACAGTGCATAGTGTGCATAGGATCCATCTGAACCCCTCAATAATCAATTTTAATGTATTTTTAATAAAAAAAATATTTTATTGAATAAATAAAATAATATTATATAAATAATATATATGTGACCCGGTCTATGAAAAGGTGGCTTATGACTCAAAATCAGCTGTTAAAGATAAGTCAGCTGTTAAAGATAAACAATGCATTTCGTCAGTTTCTCGGTAGTTGTTGTTTTTTATATTATAAGCCACCTTTGCATAGACCGGGTCACATATAATATTATTATTAGCGTGTTAACAAATGTCAAGAGTTAAAGTTATTGTTAAGGAAGAGTCATTGCATATTTAAATTAAATTAAACTAATTCAAATTAATTCATCTCCTATAACCAAGAAACAAGAGAAAATCATAACCGCATTAAAATGATTATGCTGTTATCCTCTCAATCCGTCTGTCCGCCTTCCGGTCCGTCTGTCAGCCCTCTAGTCCATCTGTCCGCACTACAATGCGTCTGTCTTCCATCCGGTCTGTCTGTTCACCCTCTAGTCCGTATATCCGCCCATCCGTCCTCTGCTTTTAAAAGAAAACATAGGAGAAAACATTTTTTTTAAGTATAACCAAAAAGGGGGCAGGGGAAGTATCTGCCCTCCGAAATCATCCAATAAAACTTTATATAAAACTCAAAATATAGCTATATCTGCGTTGAAAAGGTCACAAACGCTTTATATATTATTAAAGTTAAAACTAGGAACATGAGGGAGTCAGGGGGAACTTCTGCCTCTTCTAAACTATGCAAACGATTTTCTTAGAAACCATAGACTATATAGTTAGCTGCAATGCAAAATCATGAAACTGCAAGAAAAAGCTGACTTTTCATGGAAAACCGAGCCATGGTTTAAAATGGCATATAAAAATTTTAAATGGCAAATGACATTTTAAGTGTTAAACGCTTTAGTTGCAAGGCCCTCGAATGAACGAAAAGTTCCTGGCTGTTACAAAAATTTTTTAGAAGCTTTATGTCAAGTGTAAGGGCATTTAGTCCCTGCAGACGATCAAATAAACTCATCAATCATATAGTTGTGTGCGTGCAGTCGTATTTTTTTAGCTACTCGTGAGCGTTGTCGGCAATGCTTGATTTGTTGGCTGATTATTTGATCGTCTGTAGCTTTGATTGACAAAAAAAAACATTGATTTCTTCGTGATTATTTTTAATAATGACGAAGTGCAAGGACGAACAAAAGTTTATATTTCGCTTCGCAGCATGACATGTTTATTTGAACGTCTGCTCTTAAGCCAGAATCATACAACACTCACACTTGAGCACAGATTGACGACTTTATTTGATCGTCTCTAGGGCAATTTAAAAGCAATGTAGTGCGTATGTAAAAGTCTGTCATGTGTTAAAAACATTGTTATTTTGAACAGTGAATAAATTGACATTGTAGTTATAGACTTTTATTGTGTGAAAACTTTTAATAAAAGAGTGGAGTAAATAAGGTGTTTTATTTAAAAAAAACAAGTTACAACATCGAAGCACTGTGTTTTTCTCAATCAGCCTTATCGGAAATAAAAGTCGAACATTTTGTTCATGTGAAATATTTCCCATGAAAAAAAAATGGTAAACAAGAAAATAGTATCCTGACACAACAACAAGGCAAAAATTGGCGATCACAATTTCAGGGAATGGGAAGAAATTTCACGTGAACTTTTATTCCCTATAAGGGTGAATATTTTAAATACAATTGCCACATTAATGAACAATAATAATAAGCGAACTCCTTGAAAAGTAATTGAAAAAAGTGTGAATAAGTTGGAATTATTTCCACATCACAATCACTGGATTTTTATCGGTTTCCTTGGGTGTGCTTTATTTGCTGGGTATGTACAAGTACATATCGTTACCTTAATACAGACAGGCCCTAAATCATTATATTTTTGAAATTGGGATTTTTGTATATTTCGCTAGAAGAGCATCTAATGTTTAAAAAAAATGTGAAAATACACAGAGAAAAAACTGCCTCATAGAATCAAGAAGATTTTCTCTATGAACCCTTTTTAGGCTAAGGGGTATCCCAACAGAAAGAAGCGAAGATTTTTTCATAGAGATTTCTTATTGTTTTTATGTGGTAAATTTTATTAATTTTATCAAGAAGAAAACCACATAAAATCAAGAAGAAATCTTTTTATTCACAACTTTTTTTACTCAATTTCCGTTATTTTTGGCACCAAAAAAAAAAAATCCATAGAGAAAAACTTCTTGATTCTATTAGGTTTTCTTATAAATTGTAAACTATAGGGATTTCTTATTGATTTTATTAGGTTGCCTTATTGATTTTTTAAAAAAGTTTTCTTCTTGATTTTATTAGGTTGCCTTATTGATTTTTTCAATAAGTTTTTCTTTTTGATTTTAGTAGGTTCCTATCTGAGTATGTGTAAGGCATCTTGTTGATTTTTTTAATAAGGAAATCTTCTTGATTTTATGAGGTGTCTTGTTATTTCGTTTCTATAAATAGATATACAGATATTTTTTTCATGATCTTTTTAATTTTTGTATAAGAATGTTTGCACAATAATTTCAATGGTTATTCAGGCTGCTTGTTAGCATATTGGTTAAAGTGCTGGTCTATCAGGTATAAGTTTGCTGGTTCAATACTTGGTGAGTAAGTTAGTTAAGAATATAACCTAATGTGTATGTATGTATAAATAAATAACATCTACAATATGCTATATACATATGTACGTATGTATATGGTATAGAATTTAAATGAAAATACATAAGTACAGAGAATAAAGACGCATTTATTTTTATTTTTTTATTGAAAAAATAAATAAGATGACCTCATAAAAACTACAAGATTTCTTCTTGATTTTTTCAGAAACGTTTTCTCCGTGAAATTAATAAGATTTCCTTATTGAAAAAAAAACAATAGAGATTTCTTATTAATTTTGTTCTTTTTTATGAGGTATTTAGTAGGCACTGTTTTCTCTGTGTATCGATTTCAAAAAAAAATGAGTTCCGTCCTTTCTATATTAAGGTAACGATATGTAAGTAGGTAAGTGTGTATGTATGTTGTATTATATCCATATTTCACTATTTGCATTTTAATGCATAAGGTTGTTCTCAATCACTCATTTATTTACTTTAACATAAAAATTAGTTTAGTTTTTTAATTGATCTAGGAAAAAACAAAATTTTTAAAGTTCATGTGTAGTACTTTTTTTTAGAAGTTTTTGAAAAACAAAGTTTTTATAAACCTGTTGTATCGATAAATAATAAAACTATATGTTTTTTATATGGCGGTTTTTTCTTTTATATAAAAATAAAAAAAAAGATTTGTTGATTAAATTAAGTTAAAGTATCAATAGTCACTCAGAATCTTTTGTATAGAGGACAAACTCAATAAAAAAATGTGTATGTAAAAAATACAAATATACTAGAATTAATAAATATATTAATTTTAAAAAATGTTACATAAAGTGATAATTTTGCTTAATAAAGCAACAAAAATCTTAAAACAATGATTTCGTCCAAATAATTCTGTAAGATTTGTTAAGCAGCTCTGAACAACAGCTCTCGCGTCATCGTAATTATTTCTGAAGTGCGGTCTGGCTTGTGTGTGTTGTTCGGCCTTCGAGAGTTTTTCTTCTCGCTCGCACTAGTTGACTGATCTGCCACGGATAACCGAATAACCTTGCGGCAATTAAATTCTTTGTAGCAAGAGTGTAGCGTTCCATGGTTAAAACTTGCCAACTTTTTACCAAATAAATGTTAAAGAATAATAGCTTAGTTCTTGACATTTCATCATTTGACAGAAAATTTACTTCCTCACCTCAAAATTTGCCTACCCTTTATTTGTACTGTACCAAACATACTAACGCTGGTGATGAAGATATGGCGGCCTTCAAAAACAGTACGTTGTTCCGTTCTGCTAATATTTGTCAGAACATTTGCAATGAAATATTTAATAGATTAACAAAAAATAGAAAATTATTTTAGTGTTGTTAGAACTTTCAACAATATACTGAAGCTTTAAGTGTAGTTTTATCGTAATTTTTCTATATTTTTGCTTTTGTTACTTCCTTCAGTAATTGCATTTTCACCTTTTGCTTTTGTCTTTGTCCATTTTATATTTTTTACTTGTTCTCAAATTTAAAAGTATTTGTATTTTTTCAATAAATTACAAGTTATTTTTCTATTGAAGCTAAATTTTATTTTTTCAATACAATCAAATGCAACATCTCTAACGTTGCAGTTGCACTCTGTGCATTTGTCGTACCATGTTCTTAACAGTTTTATGTCACCCATGTACCAGTACATCAGGTTTTGAGGTGCATTCATTCATTTATACACTCACTCAGTCCTTCAGCCAACTGCTTCTAAAATCATTTATTTAACTTTTCCCCACGTATTTTTTTTTCCATTTTGTAAAATGCAGTCACTTTTATTTCGTTCGCCATATATTTTTATTTTACTATTTAAATGCATCGCATACTCATGCTGTTGTTCATATTAAGACATAAGTGTATGATGCATTTTTAACTCCTGCCTGCATCAGATACTTATTTTTGGTAGTTTGCCCCTACTTTCTAAAAAAAAAGAGAACATATGTATGTACCACAAAATACCAAAAAGCTAAAGGTAGAATTTTGCTGGTGGCTGCTATTTTCCCCCAATAACTTTTTAAGCAACTGCTGCCGCAGTGAATTGCAATGTGTTTTTGTTTCTAGTTCGTTTAATTGAAGCGTTTAAAATTTTTTTTTGTTTCAATGTGCCATAAATATAAAATAAAATTTTTTTTTTTCAATGCTGGTATGCCCCTGACCTAAACCAAACGTCATGTTAAGAGTTTGAAATTAATAGATACGCATTTTATAATTACAATGCGCTTGATAACTTTGGTTATAAAATATCTACTGCCTTATTAATAAGAAACTGCACAAAATGAGGCTAATGCTTGGTGCTCTAGGAGCAGCCTCAGTGTCAAGTTCGACCAAAACAGAACGAGTACCCTTTCCAGAAGATACAAAGTCTTACACATCAATCACCCAAGATTTAATGGCATTACCCTAATCCTGTCGGATAGTGCCAAATATCTAGGCATTGTCCTTGACAGTAAACTTTCCTGGAGAGAAGATCGTCAGGCGAGAGTAGCTAAAGCCTCAAGGGCAATTGACGTCTGTAGGGAGGCAATCGGCTCTATTTGCGGAATTAGTCCCAAAGGATTCGGTTGGTCATAAAACCTATCCTATGCTATGGAATCTCAGTCCGTTGAAAATCACTAGAATCAGCATGCAATCAGTCCCGTATAGCAGGATAACATGTGCCCTTAGATCCACCTTGACAATTGCACTCTGCGCTATGCTATGTTGGCTTTCGGTAGACTTAACAGCTAAGAAACTAGCATTACATACGGCCGTTAGACAAAACGTAAGAGGCGTATGGAGCTACAGACCATGGGGTCATACCAGCATTCTAAATATAGCAAACAACATATGTACCTGAACTCATTGACTACTGTTAAAAAAATTCAATAATCCCAAACACTACTTCAATAGGAATTTGAATATTTAATTGACAGAAAAGTTCTACCCAATGGACAGAGCTGTGCAGCTTTTCACGATCGACTTAAAAGAGGGGGGGGGGAGGAGGTGGTGTCTATATACCAGAATTTGGAATTGAAATGTCCTTCGGACTCCCGGGCGAATGTAGCATAATAATACAGACAGAGATATCCGCCACCATTAAAAGAGCAACACACTGGCTAAGTTTTTATCGGATACATAATAAAAATATCCAGATAATAATGAAAGCCAATCTGCAATAAAGTCCCTCGCAGGTGTGTACTCCACATCATTCCTTGTCCTAGAATATCGCACATTCATGTATAAGCTTGCACGCGACTAATTCAGACAACATAATTGCAGATGACCTGGCAAAGAACGGAACCCTACTCAGAGTATTCGATATTGACAATCTCTGTAGGCGCTTTCTCTCATCCTGCCGAAGACATTTTGATGCTGTCTTTCTCAATTCAGCTCAAGACAGATGGCGCTATGAGCCTAGCTACGTTATATCGAGAACCTTTGGTTAAATATTGACAGAACCAAAAACCTCATTAGCTTCTCCAGGAAGCACTTAAGAAATCTCTTAGCTACACTAACCGGCCACTATACTTTTGGAACCTACGCTAAGCGTATGGTTCTCCCGTTGCAATGATGAAGAAGATGAGGAAAGCATTTCGCACCTCCTCTACTTGTGCCCCGCTTTGAAGGATCTCTGTCCACACTTATTCAGCAGAATATCCTTCAATAGTCTGTCCAAGTTATTGGAAATAGGACTCGTAAACCTAAATCTATACATCAGGAGCAGCGGCTGGTATGGTAGTTAACCCTCTTCTATGGCATGTGTATACACTACATCCTTTCCTGACCCACTTTTCTCTTTTATTCTCTCTTATCCTAAAGAAACTTTTCATCTATATCTTCTTCTTTAATCCCTATCTAACTTTCCTTTACTATTTTCAACTTACAGATAGCACAAAGAGACCATCGTATTGGACCCACCAGCAGCCTGCTAACCTAACCTAGCCTAACCTAATAAGAAATAATTTTAATTTAAATAACTCATTCTGAATTATTATTTTTTAAATATCGAAACAAATTTATTTCACGTTAATGCATTATGCTAGAAACACAACTGGGACGAACGATGAAACATATTTGTGCATATGAAACACAACACCGCCGTAGAACGGAATTCGTCGTGTGTGACGAACTCTGAGATAGATCTTTTTCTAATTTGTACGCCGACGAACGACGAAAAAACAATTTTCTCTCTCTCTTTGTGTTTCTAGCAGTAAGCAACTTTATAAATTATGAGAGCAGGATTTGGTGAGTAAATTCGTCGTTGTTGTGCTTCATACGACGAATTTACTCAGCGAATTCTTATCGACAAATTTGTCAACGTCAACGAAATTCGTCGTTTGTCCCAATTGTGTTCCTAGCATTAAACACATAGACCACAGCCGGCTACATGGCTACACGACTACAAGTACCGCTGGCAAGAACGTTTGCCTGGTAGCCGGCTATTTAATTATTTTGAAAAGGGCAGCAGCACCATAAGAACCTCATATTGAAGTATAAATATATATTTCAGTGCTACCGTTTTCAAAAATTTCACATTTATAACAATTATTATGTAAACGATTTATTCCTAAAGAATTTTTTTGATTTTGTTCAACAGAAAGGAATGTTATCTCAGAAATGAAACGGAATATGTCCTTTAATTTATTTTATAGTTAAGACTGTTCCTTAGACACAAAAATTTTATTTTTATCTAAATTTACTAAAAATTAATAAGAACTCGTTACAATCTGTGAACAAAAGACCATCGATTTGAAACATAACTGTGCTGAGAGCATAAAAAGCAACATGACACCAACCTTCGTTTATAACTAAATTAGATATCCATGTAAAAATTTAACAAACATAAAAAAATCTTAAGTAAAAATCTTCCGAAAACATGAAATATGTGTTTAACTGAAAAAATTTATTTTTGGTTATATTTTTACCAAAATTATTTTTTTCAATTTCCAATCTTGGAACCATAATTTTGTTTTTTTTTAATTTTTAATACAAATTTATTTCTATCTAAATATAAAATATATTTAATTACCAAATAAATAAATAGTTTTATTTATATAACAGAAAAAGATTAAGTTTTCCAGGTTTGCAGCTATGTTTTTTCTTTTTCTAATTTGTATGCCAAACTATTTCTTTCTAAAACATAAGGTATACATAATTTGTAAACAAAAAGAAAAAATTCATTTGACCTAGTATCTTTTATATGCATAAAAAAAATTAAATTGCCAAGCCTGGAATCATCATCAGTATATAAAAAAAAAAGAAACACATAATGTAAGTGAACAAAAAAAAAAGGAAATAAGAAAAAAAACTTACATAATTGCTTAAATATAAAAAAAAGTTCAAAACTTCCAGCTCTGGAGCTGTGGTTTTTATTTTTCTAATTTTCTACACCAAACTTTTCTTTCTAAAACATTAAATATATTTAATTTATAAAGAAAAAAAATTTATTAGACCTAGTTCATTTTATATATCACAAAAAAGTGCAAGTTTCCCATCCCTGCAATCATCCTTTTAGATTTTTGTGATTTTCCACACCAATATACATATTTCTTTTAAGGATATAAAATAAATTTTATTTATAGAGCAAATGGAAAAATTATTTTTTGTAGGTTACTTTTATATAACAAAAAAAGTTAAAGTTTTCCAACCCTGGTAAGGTCTTTTTGATTTTTAGGGTTCCGTACAGCAAAGGAATAGGGTGTTTTCGCTACGCTGTCCGTCCGTCACAGGCTATTTTCTCAACCGTAAGAGCTACGGACCTGAAATTTGGACAGAGTGTGTAGAACTTTGGCCGCCACAACAATAAATACATGAGAGTTAAAAATTAAAGGGTGTTGCAACAATTAACACTAAAATTTAAAAACATCTAAATTAGAGGGTGTTCTATCAGTTAATGTAATTTTGACTTGCTGTATCTTGGAAACCGTAAGAGCCAAACTCTTGAAATTTTCAAAAACGGTAAAACTAAAAAAATTATAAAATCGCCAAACCGAAAAAAATCGCCAAAAACAAAAAAAAAATCGCCAAAACGAAAAAAAGCTCCAAATTAAAAAAAAAAAAAATTTCTAAAATTAAAATATATTGCTAAGAACCGGAAAAATCGCTAAAATTAAAAAAACCGCCAATATGACAAAAAGTCGCCAAAATGAAAAAAAAGCGCAAAAACGAAAAAAATCGCCAAAATTAAAAAGAACCCCATAAACAGAAAAAATCACCAAAACGACAAAAAGCGACAAAACTAAAAAAAAATCATTTAAACTGAAAAAAAAATTCAAAAATGCGAAAAACGCCACATTAAAAAAATGCTCAAAGCCGAATGTAGGGAACCTGCGTGTGCGAGTCAAAGCCGCACTTTACTGAATTTGTATACCCTTTACCAACAAAAATGGTAAAAGGGTATATATAGGTTTGTCATTCCGTTTGTAATTTCTATAATATCAATAAGCGACCCATAAAATATATATATTCTGGATCCTTATGCATAGGGAAGACGAATAAGCGATGTCCGTCTGTCCGTCTGTCCGTCTGTCTGTACGTGAAATCGGTTTTCCGAAGCTCCCAGAAAAGCTAGAGACTTCGTTCTTGGACTGGTGTGTCAGAAATTTTCCAAAATAGATTGGTATTGAAATTCAGCAAAATCGGGCAGACGATTGCAGAGCTGGAAAACTTAAACTTCATTTTGCCATATAAAAGTAACTACCAAAAACAAATTTTTATTTTTTTTAATAAATGAACTTATTTTACACATCAGTACGATTACAACTGGTATTTTAAATTAAATAAAATATAAAAAAATTAAAAAAACGTTTCCAGGGTTGGAAAACTTTAACTTTTTGTGTTATGTAAAATTAACTATGTCTAAAACTATATTAGTATTTTCTCGAGAACCGTAAGAGGTACAGACCTGAAATTTGGACACAGTGTGTAGACCTTTGGCCGCTACAACAACAAATATATGAAAATTGGAAATTAAAGGGTGTTCCAAAACGAGCAACGAAAAATTTTAAAATCCCATGTAATATACATACAATTGTATGTATGTATGTATATACACTTGAAATTTGTAAGGTTAGTGTATTTTTATACAGACTACAAAAATTAACACTAAAATTTCAAAAAATTTAAATTAAAGGGTGTTCCATCAGTTAATGCAATTTTGACTATGTAATTTTGACATCTTGCTGTAACTTGGAAACCGTGAGAGCAAAACTCTTGAAATTTTCAAAAACGGTAAAACTAAAAAATCAAAAAATTATAAAATCGCCAAACCGAAAAAAATCGCCAAAAACAAAAAAAATCGCCAAAGCGAAAAAAAGCATCAAATTACAAAAAAAATGTCTAAGACTAAAATAAATGGCGAATAACCGGAAAAATTGCTAAAATGAAAAAAAATCGTCAAAATGAAAAAAACTCTTGAAATTTTCAAAAACGGTAAAACTAAAAAAATTATAAAATCGCCAAACCGAAAAAAATCGCCAAAAACAAAAAAAAAATCGCCAAAACGAAAAAAAGCTCCAAATTAAAAAAAAAAAAAATTTCTAAAATTAAAATATATTGCTAAGAACCGGAAAAATCGCTAAAATTAAAAAAACCGCCAATATGACAAAAAGTCGCCAAAATGAAAAAAAAGCGCAAAAACGAAAAAAATCGCCAAAATTAAAAAGAACCCCATAAACAGAAAAAATCACCAAAACGACAAAAAGCGACAAAACTAAAAAAAAATCATTTAAACTGAAAAAAAAATTCAAAAATGCGAAAAACGCCACATTAAAAAAATGCTCAAAGCCGAATGTAGGGAACCTGCGTGTGCGAGTCAAAGCCGCACTTTACTGAATTTTTATACCCTTTACCAACAAAAATGGTAAAAGGGTATATATAGGTTTGTCATTCCGTTTGTAATTTCTATAATATCAACAAGTAAGAGTGCTATATTCGGCTGTGCCGAATCTTATATACCCTTTACCAACGTACGTACATATATATAGTATACAGACACATACATACATATTTATTTTGTGAAAAAATTTATCATTTTTTTAAAGTTTCCATCTTTGGAGCTGTAATTTTCATTTTTCAAATTTTATACGCCAAACTTTTCTTTCAGAAGCATAAATATAATCAATTTATAAAGAAAAAGAAAAAATTTTTAGACCTATTTAATTTTACATAACACAAAAAGTGTAAGTTTTCCAACCCTGGAATCATAATTAAGGATTTTTCTAATTCCTTGTACCAATCTAGTTCTTTAAAAAATACATAAAATATGTTAAGTGAACGAAGGAAAAACGAAATAAGAAAAAACTTAGTTTCATTTAATTCCTTTAATATAAAAAAATTCAGTAAAGTGCGACTTTGACTCGCGCACGAAGGGTTCCGTACATTCGGTTCTGAGCACTTTTTAATGTGGCTTTTTTGCTTTTTTGAAGTTTTTTTCAGTTTAAAAGATTTTTTCAGTTTTGTCGCTTTTTTCTCATTTTGGCGATTTTTTCTGTTTTTCTCGGTTTTTTTCATTTTGGCGATTTTTTCTGTTTTTGGGGCTTATTTTCATTTTGAAGATTTTTTTCATTTTGGCGATTCTTTTTCCATTTTTTTTTTTTTTTTTTTTTTTTTTTTTTTTTTCATATACATATTTATTTATTGTATCTTCAAAAATGAACTAACAATAAGTTATCAAATCTTAAATCTAAATATAATTATTAGGCCCGACCAATATCGGACATAAGCTTAGTGATAGTTATAAATAATACATAAGTAGTGATAATCAAATCCATTTTGGCGATTTTTTCCTATTTTGGGGGTTTTTTCATTTTGGCGATTTTTTTTTCATTTTGCCGATTTTTTTCCTGTTTTTGGGCTTTTTTTTCATTTTGGCGATTTTTTTCTGTTTTTTGCGGTTTTTTTCGTTTTGGCGATTTTTTTTCCATTCTGGCGATTTTTTTTCATCTTGGCGATTTTTTTCTGTTTTGGGGTTTTTTTATTTTGGAGATTTTTTTCTGTTTTTTAAGGTTTTTTTTTCGTTTTGGCGATTTTTTTTCATTTTGGCGATTTTTTTTTCATTTTGGCGTTTTTTTTCATTTTGGCGATTTTTTCCTGTTGTGGGTTTTTTTTCATTTTGGCGATTTTTTTCTGTTTTTCTCGGTTTTTTTCATTTTGGCGATTTTTTTTCATTTTGGCGATTTTTTTTTATTTTGGCGATTTTTTTCTGTTTTTGGGGCTTTTTTTTCATTTTGGAGATTTTTTTCATTTTGGCGATTTTTTTCATTTTGGCGATTTTTTTCATTTTGGCGATTTTTGCCTGTTTTGGGGTTTTTTCATTTTGGCTATTTTTTTCTGTTTTTGGGGCTTTTTTTTCATTTTGGATTTTTTCTGTTTTTGTGGGGTTTTTTTCGTTTTGGCGATTTTTTTTAATTTTGGCGATTTTTTTCTGTTTTTGGGGGCTTATTTTCATTTTGGAGTTTTTTTTTCAATTTGGCGACTTTTTTCATTTTGGCGTTTTTTTTCATTTTGGCGATTTTTTTTCTGTTTTTGGCGCTTTTTTTCATTTTGGAGATTTTTTTTCATTTTGGCAATTTTTTCCTGTTTTGGGGTTTTTTTTCATTTTGCGATTTTTTTCTGTTTTTGGTGCTTTTTTTTCATTTTGGATTTTTTTCTGTTTTTGTGGGGTTTTTTCGTTTTGGCGATTTTTTTTCATTTTGAAGATTTTTTTTCATTTTAGCAATTTTTCCGGTTATTCGCCATTTATTTTAGTCTTAGACATTTTTTTTGTAATTTGGTGCTTTTTTTCGCTTTGGCGATTTTTTTTGTTTTTGGCGATTTTTTTCGGTTTAGCGATTTTATAATTTTTTGATTTTTTAGTTTTACCGTTTTTGAAAATTTCAAGAGTTTTGCTTTCACGGTTTCCAAGATACAGCAAGTTTTCAAAATTGCATAGTCAAAATTGCATTAACTGATGGAACACCCTTTAATTTAAACTTTTTGAAATTTTAGTGTTAATTTTTGTAGCCTGTATAAAAATACACTAACCTTACAAACTTCAAGTGTATATACATACATACATACAATTGTATGTATATTACATGGGATTTTTAAATTTTTCGTTGCTCGTTTTGGAACACCCTTTAATTTCCAATTCTCATATATTTGTTGTTGTAGCGGCCAAAGGTCTACACACTGTGTCCAAATTTCAGGTCTGTAGCTCTTACGGTTCTCGAGAAAATACTAATATAGTTTTAGACATAGTTAATTTTACATAACACAAAAAGTTAAAGTTTTCCAACCCTGGAAACGACTTTTTAATTTTTTTATATTTTTTTAATTTAAAATTCCAATTTTAGTCGTACTGAAGTGTAAAATATGTTCATTTATTAAAAAAAAATAAAAATTTGTTTTTGGTAGTTACTTTTATATGGCAAAATGAAGTTTAAGTTTTCCAGCTCTGCAATCGTCTGCCCGATTTTGCTGAATTTCAATACCAATCTATTTTGGAAAATTTCTGACACACCAGTCCAAGAACGAAGTCTCTAGCTCTTCTGGGAGCTTCGGAAAACCGATTTCACGTACAGACAGACGGACAGACGGACAGACGGACAGACGGACAGACGGACAGACGGACAGACGGACAGACGGACAGACGGACATCGCTTATTCGTCTTCCCTATGCATAAGGATCCAGAATATATATATTTTATGGGTCGCTTATTGATATTATAGAAATTACAAACGGAATGACAAACCTATATATACCCTTTTACCATTTTTGTTGGTAAAGGGTATAATAAGCGACCCATAAAATATATATATTCTGGATCCTTATGCATAGGGAAGACGAATAAGCGATGTCCGTCTGTCCGTCTGTCCGTCTGTCCGTCTGTCTGTACGTGAAATCGGTTTTCCGAAGCTCCCAGAAAAGCTAGAGACTTCGTTCTTGGACTGGTGTGTCAGAAATTTTCCAAAATAGATTGGTATTGAAATTCAGCAAAATCGGGCAGACGATTGCAGAGCTGGAAAACTTAAACTTCATTTTGCCATATAAAAGTAACTACCAAAAACAAATTTTTATTTTTTTTAATAAATGAACTTATTTTACACATCAGTACGATTACAACTGGTATTTTAAATTAAATAAAATATAAAAAAATTAAAAAACGTTTCCAGGGTTGGAAAACTTTAACTTTTTGTGTTATGTAAAATTAACTATGTCTAAAACTATATTAGTATTTTCTCGAGAACCGTAAGAGGTACAGACCTGAAATTTGGACACAGTGTGTAGACCTTTGGCCGCTACAACAACAAATATATGAAAATTGGAAATTAAAGGGTGTTCCAAAACGAGCAACGAAAAATTTTAAAATCCCATGTAATATACATACAATTGTATGTATGTATGTATATACACTTGAAATTTGTAAGGTTAGTGTATTTTTATACAGACTACAAAAATTAACACTAAAATTTCAAAAAATTTAAATTAAAGGGTGTTCCATCAGTTAATGCAATTTTGACTATGCAATTTTGACAACTTGCTGTATCTTGGAAACCGTGAGAGCAAAACTCTTGAAATTTTCAAAAACGGTAAAACTAAAAAATCAAAAAATTATAAAATCGCCAAACCGAAAAAAATCGCCAAAAACAAAAAAAATCGCCAAAGCGAAAAAAAGCATCAAATTACAAAAAAAATGTCTAAGACTAAAATAAATGGCGAATAACCGGAAAAATTGCTAAAATGAAAAAAATCGTCAAAATGAAAAAAAATCGCCAAAACGAAAAAAACCCCACAAAAACAGAAAAAAATCCAAAATGAAAAAAAAGCACCAAAAACAGAAAAAAATCGCAAAATGAAAAAAAACCCAAAAAACAGGAAAAAATTGCCAAAATGAAAAAGAATCTCCAAAATGAAAAAAAGCGCCAAAACCAGAAAAAAAATCGCCAAAATGAAAAAAAAACGCCAAAATGAAAAAAAAAGTCGCCAAATTGAAAAAAAAACTCCAAAATGAAAATAAACCCCCAAAAACAGAAAAAAATCGCCAAAATAAAAAAAAATCGCCAAAACGAAAAAAACCCCACAAAAACAGAAAAAATCCAAAATGAAAAAAAAGCCCCAAAATCAGAAAAAAATAGCCAAAATGAAAAAACCCCAAAACAGGCAAAAATCGCCAAAATGAAAAAAAGCCCAAAACAGGAAAAAATCGCCAAAATGAAAAAAAACGCCAAAATGAAAAAAAATCGCCAAAATGAAAAAAAATCGCCAAAACGAAAAAAAACCTTAAAAAACAGAAAAAAATCCCCAAAATAAAAAAAACCCCAAAACAGAAAAAAAATCGCCAAGATGAAAAAAAATCGCCAGAATGGAAAAAAAAATCGCCAAAACGAAAAAAACCCCAAAAAAACAGAAAAAAATCGCCAAAATGAAAAAAAAGCCCAAAAACAGGAAAAAAATCGCCAAAATGAAAAAAAAATCGCCAAAATGAAAAAACCCCCAAAATAGGAAAAAATCGCCAAAATGGAAAAAGAATCGCCAAAATGAAAAAAATCTTCAAAATGAAAATAAGCCCCAAAAACAGAAAAAATCGCCAAAATGAAAAAAACCGAGAAAAACAGAAAAAATCGCCAAAATGAGAAAAAAGCGACAAAACTGAAAAAATCTTTTAAACTGAAAAAAACTTCAAAAAAGCAAAAAAGCCACATTAAAAAGTGCTCAGAACCGAATGTACGGAACCCTTCGTGCGCGAGTCAAAGTCGCACTTTACTGAATTTTTTAATATTAAAGGAATTAAATGAAACTAAGTTTTTTCTTATTTCGTTTTTGCTTCGTTCACTTAACATATTTTATTTATTTTTTAAAGAACTAGATTGGTACAAGGAATTAGAAAAATCCTAAATTATGATTCCAGGGTTGGAAAACTTACACTTTTTGTGTTATGTAAAATTAAATAGGTCTAAAAATTTTTTTCTTTTTCTTTATAAATTGAATATATTTATGCTTCTGAAAGAAAAGTTTGGCGTATAAAATTTGAAAAATGAAAATTACAGCTCCAAAGATGGAAACTTTAAAAAAATGATAAATTTTTTCACAAAACAAATATGTATGTATGTGTCTGTATACTATATATATGTACGTACGTTGGTAAAGGGTATATAAGATTCGGCACAGCCGAATATAGCACTCTTACTTGTTTTATTTTAAAAGCCAATTTTATTCGTACTGAAATATAAAATAAAACAAAAATTAGTTTTAGCTAGTTACTTTTATATGAGAAAATAAAATTAAAGTTTTCCAGCTCTGAAATCATCGGCTCGATTTTGCTGATTTTCAGTACCAATCTATTTTGAACCATTTCTGACACATACATATGTTCAAGACCGAGTCTCTAGGTCTTCTGGGAGCTTCGGTAAACCGATTTCACGCACAGACAGATGGACGGACAGACGGACATCGCTTATTCGTCTCCAATATATATACATTTTATGGCTCGCTTATTAATATTGTGGAAATTATACTTGGAAGGACAAAACTGTATATACTCTTTACCATTTTTGGTGAAGAGTATAAAATCGAATCCCGAATTCGAATTTAGCTGCTCAAATAACGTTAATATTTTTTCTACTCGGCTCTGATCCAAATATTGACCGGAATATGTAAAGTTGTGTAATTAAACCGGAGATTTTTTTTTAAATTTTTGTCCGAAATTTTTTTTTATTTTTCATTAAGATAGTTTTAGATTTTTTATGAAATATTCTGATGTCCTTACTCACACCGTGTTTCTAGAAATCAGGCAAGTGACTCACCAAAATATCAGTGCTTTTCCCATTAATTATCTACTCAAATCGACAGTTCGGCTTGTGGAAACAGGGTGTTAATTAAATTAGAATAACTAAAATAAAAACTAAAATTTATTTAATATTAGTGATAATTTTTGATGTATACTGCTCTTTGAACTTTTAAAAAGTCGCAGTCGTGTACTGGAAAAAATCTGTACAAGTGGTAGAATTTTAAAATTGAATTAAAATAAACTCTGTGAAAAATCTTCGCTTGGTTTGAAATACATACACTTATTGTAAAATTATATGTATATGATATATTGGGCCAAGGTGTTAATGTTCCTAGCGGTAAATAGATGGAGTAAATAGGCCTTCTATAAGGCCTTATTTAGCAGACACAAGGACTGATAATGCCATTACATACTCATTTCTTTTTTTACACGCGATGTCATTGGCGACCAAAGCCTTCTACGCGTCCTTACTCAAGAGGCCTGATTGAAGGCCTACTTTAGGAAGGCGTACTTTACGGTTTTAACGCAGTTTATCAATTGTTGCTTTGATCATAAATTATAAAATAAATAACTTCTGTGCTCCTTCCAAAAGAAGGGGATAGAGAATGTGTATCGAATCTTTTAGAAGGGAGTATGGAGGCCTTATAGAAGGCCTTCCTTAAAAGGCAGGGAAGAATGAGTATCGAATCTTAAAGAAGGTCTAATAAGGCCTTCAGAAAAGCCTGTTTCGTGCAGGCCTCGTGAATTTTACCGCTGGTGATGTATATATATATATATATATAAATATGAATTTGTGTGTGTATTTGTGGAGGGGATAGAGAATGTGTAGAAGGGAAAGCCTTTCTTAGAAGGCAGAGAAGAATGAGTATCGAATCTTAAATAAGGGCTAAGGCCTTCATAAAGGCCGGTTTGGTGTAGGCATTGTTTAAAAGAATACTAATTATTCAAACAGAATGTCTTAGCAAAATTAAATTAAAGTGTTTTGTTTAAAAGCAAACTAATATTTAAACAGAAAAATGTAAAATGAAATTAAATATCAGCAAATTGAGTTGAAAAAAAAAATTTAGAAAACATTTGTTTGCTGTGAAGAAAGGAAACATGATTTGTACTAATAATAACTTGCAATGCATTAAAATTTTAGAGCCTCCTAATGATACCGCAGTCCGTCTGATTTGCATACTTTATTGCAAAAAAAAATTTAATTAAAAAAGTTCATGTTTTTCTTTACAAACAATAGTCAGCTCTACCAACTTTATTACTGGTATTATTATTATTTTTTTTTGGCAATATGTATGAACTGGTAAAATAAGCTGCAAATATTCCCAATTGCTTTTTGGTATTTAACGTTGGCCTTAAAACAAAACTGCTACTCGTAATATTAGAATTTTGATCTTTACGATATTTCAATTTGAAAAGCATTTTCTCCAGCTGCAATTATTTACAAGCCGCTGCAAATTTTGTTACAAATATGTTGCAGCATATGTGCATGTTCACCAGCAATGCTTCTTACTCTCACTCCAGTAGTTCTAATTGAGGTTTTTAATAATCAACTCCAACTCTACACATGTCTAGAGGCATTTAATTCCAACATACATTTATGGCATTTAATGTTAAATCGTGACTTTTAACAATTGTGAATTAGTAAAAGGTCCTGTGCAAAATTTTCCAAACAGAAGCACATTATGAACGCTGCTGCACGAAGGCTGCAAATTCGACTGCAAGAAGGACTTTGTTGTGTGTTATGGCTTTCGGTGTTGCTGTTCTTGGTTGTGCTGTTGTTGTATGTTGTTGCTATTTGCTGCTAAGAACAATGAGGTAGAATAGTGAAAACATACAAAACTTAATTACCTATTAACCTGAACAAAGTTGGAGTGCTTGCAACACATTATACGAGTACCTACAGTCATACATACATATCTTTATATATACATATGTACTCGTATGTACGTGTATATTTAGAAAAGGACGAACAACACACAAGTACATGCTCAACCGGACTAGTGCAAAACAAGAACATACAGTTTAAACCAAATACAAACAAATAAACCTACGTTTTCAAACAATGGAAACAAAAAGTACAACTGTAGTTAAATTTATAAATACATATCGTAAATATATGAAAGAGTGCATTTAAATTTCAAAGGCGTTACTTATCAAGCCTTATTAAGAAAATTTTGCATGAAAATCTGTTTTATAAATCCTTTATTCAGTCTTCATGGTTCATGGTTTTTATCAATAAGGCTGCAAATTTTTTATCAGGTATTAATTAGTGTAGGCCCAGCGCGTATACGTGTTACGTATTGTGGTGCTTGAAGTGAAAATATCAATTATACGTCTTTGTTTCCCCAAACGTTTCCTGCAAAGGCAAAAACTTTAAAGGCCCGGGGCCTAATTCCCGCATTCGATTGCGAGCCAGTTATCACTCGAACGTGCGAGTTTTTTTAACTTTTGGGATTTTCTCATTCGATTTCGAATAACACATATCGAAATTTCTAATGACAGCATTCGATAACGAGCAGCAATTCGAATGCAATCGTTCGTGTTTTTATTCCCAGCAAAAAGGCAATCGAAATAACGTTTAACATAGAAAAAGCGAATGCAAAGATATCGTACAATATAAATGAATGAGTGAAACTAACACAAACAAAATTTTAACCACTAACACATTTGCAACAATTTTACATTGAATTCAATAGTGACAGTCAATTGATCGGAAGTGATGATGGATTTATTTTTTAACTATAGTTGCACTACTTGTTTTCGATTAATTACATTTTTAAAACAATTCTAATGATTATATAATTGCCTTCAAAATAATTGCTGATAAATAATTGATTACGATTACTAATAATCGAAAAGTAATCTGAATTACTTAAAATTACTAAAAATAATCAAAATGTATCAAAAGTAATCAAAAAGTAATCCGACTACTTTCAAAGATTACTTTTGATTCTTAATAAATAATCAAAAAGAATCAAAAGTAATCCTTAGAAGTAATCGGATTATTTATTGATTACTTTTGATTCTTTTTGTTTATTTTTTTAGTAATTTTAAGTAATTCAGATTACTTTTCCATTATTAGTAATCGTAATCAATTAGTAATCGTGCGAAACTGAATATAATCGTAATTTAATCATTATTTCACACCTTTAAAAGAAAAGTAATCAAATTAGTAATCATTATTTAACAGCTATGACTATAGCATATTGTATGTCAGAGTGGAAAATATAAAGTATAATGTGAAAACTTTTAAATATGGAATTTTATAAAAAAAAACAATTCATTTGGTCTGTGAAAATTAAAGTTTATAAAACTATTAATAAAAGATATGTAAAATAGTCAATAAAACAAATTCACAGGGTTTAATTTAATATGTATATTTCTCTTAAACATTTTAGAAGGTGTGAATAGGGCTAGATACGGCTTAAGTTATTTCGTATTTTTGTTTATTTGTATTTTTTGATTTAAATATGTTATTTTAGTTGTGAATTTTAGTTATTTTTTATACCTATAATAAAAAAGCAAATAAAATTATATAAAAAGTATATTTGTTGTCAGTATATCAATCATGTATGATTACTCAATTGTGGGGAATATTTTAGTCTATTATGATCGGTCAAACTTGACGAATATTTATGCTATCATAAATTAGTAAGAAGCAGTAGAGTGAGCAGTGCGACTATATGCTTTACAGTCGTTAGAGTGAGATGCAATATCACAAGTACACAAAAGTTTCAATCACATTTTTCATTTTGTGATAGAAACTTTATTCTACGCAATGATGAATATATCCTGCATGACTTCCAATCAAATGACCGGTCAATTGACTGATACTATTCTTGTAGGGTAATGTAAGTTCAATATTTTACTTGTTTATTTATATATGTATGTATGTATGTATAAAAAAAATATGCATGTATGTAAAAAAAAAGCAATCTGAGTCCGATCACAGGGGAAATGTGTAAACATCTAGTAATGAGATTTTTTTTTAATATTGGCTTATGGTCACTAAAATAAGCTATATAAATTTTTGACTCTACTGTATTTAAAAATCTGTGGAAAACTGCGTCTATAGTAGTGGAATTAATTATAAGTTGTGGTGGTTTGTGGAGAATTGCTCATATGCAAGCGGAAAATGTCAAATAAAAATTTTGATAAAGCTTGCGACTGCGGGTATGCAAAATTTCTATTAAAATCTCCACCCATAATAATTGCCATGCGATAGAGATTGTTACCCAATCATCGTGCACCAGTTTCAGTGTAAGGCAAGAGCACGTTATGAAGATATGTTACAATATAATATTATAAATTCTTTATAAACAAATATTTTACATTTAAAACGCTCTTTTATTTAAAAGTTTATATTTATTTTATTTATTTTATATTTTTAATTTTTTTTAACAAAATTATCCCCACTGGCAACACTATTACACTTTACAAGCAATTTCTATTAAAATTAACATTGCTCCTTAAAGTATGCTTTAAAATTCGTTTGAGTGTATTTCTATGCCGCTGTTAAGTTTCTCTGTACTTCTTGTTGTCGCTCACAGCGATTTGATAACGCTTTACGATTGGTTAACGATTACATCGCACATTTTACTCAAAGTTTGTGATTGTATTGTATTAACTAACCGAAATTTATTTATGCCCTAATTCACTAAGAAAATTTAGGACGTTTTTGTTTGAAAATGCTTTTGAGTTCTTGTCTTTGAATTCTCTAAATTATTTTCTTCAAAAATGGTTGTTGTCTTTGATAATGAAAAATATAAATATTATTGCTATGTTTTTAAAACATAAAAATTCAATTAAAGTATTATACAATAGTTTGAAAAATACATGAAAAAATATGTGTTGGATATAATGTTTAGAAAAAAATCATAAAGCAAATACACGAACCTTCTAGCATAGACAATAAATAATAATCGTTTAAAGAATCAAAACTGCTTCTTTTTTTCGTCCATAGACAAGACGATACATTCGTCGAACAGAATTAGGGCATTAGAATTTGAAAATAAAATTAAGAATACAAATTACTTGTACTCATAGCAAAGAAATGCCAGCAAAATTAAAATGATAACTCGATTTTGGACACCCACTCTTATTAATTATGTGGCAAAAAGGAAAAAGTTCTTAAGTCGAGATAAGCAAATTTTGAGTTAATTGTAGCTCTGTAATCTGCATATTTGAAAGTACCTCTGGTCAAAATCTTAATTAATTTGTCCGATTTTTCAGGAAGTTATAGCAAAATTACTTGCGACTTATCTTTTTTAGACTTCTAATCTAATTTGGAATAATAGCTTAATTAAGGTTATACGTTGGTATATTTCAACTTAAATGTATTAGTTACAGTGTGTAGAACGATGTTTGCTTAAAAAAAATAAAGGTTAACAGAGAATTTCCCAATTTAACTGTAAAAGAAATAAATTTCTGAAAATCGACTTGAACGCTTAAAAGTGCTCTCCTGCAAAACAGTCAAATATGACTTAAGCACTTTTTCCTTATTGCCACAGAATTTAAGTTCTCTAAATTATAGCCACCATATGCATAAAACTTAATATGAGTTTGAACTGTATTTTATTTCGAATTTTCCATACAAAATTTTCTTAAAATGAATTAAAAAAAAAAAATAAATAAATAAAATAAAACTGTTCTGTAATATTGAGTGTTTAAACAGTTTTTAGTTGATCGCCAAACTCAAAATGCTTCAAGATTTGATAACAAATCCAATTGTTTTTTATATTCCTACTTTAAAATTTAAATTGTTCTTATAAGGTGCTCAACATTTCAAAGATTTCTGCTCTTAGCGAATACATTCTTTTAAATACCCTGCGTTAGTTTAAACAAAAATGTGTGGTAGAAAATTTAGCAGCTGCGCCAGTGATGGCGGAAGTGGTGGTAACAACAACTTAAACAAAACATTAAAACATGTTTTTATAGAGGAAGAAAATATTTCAACATGACCTAAAGTACTAAAACAAAAACAATCGACATTCGTATTAAACATGATTTTAACTCGCTCATAAAAATAATGTAAACATAATTCAACTTTAACACAAACTAATGCTTAAATATAATGCAACTTCATAACTTCATACAACATGAACACACATACACACAGAGACGAATTTTTATAAAAAATATATGTACATATTTTGCAGTAGTCAGTCATTATGGAAATAATTGAAAGATCTGTCTTTTATTAACGCAGAAGGTCCTATACAGTGTATAGCAAGAAAAAAAAAATTATTGATACCATTATTTTAGAAATAGGTACATTATTGAACAACTGTTCAAATGATTCAATCAATTTGAAGATCAAAACCATATCTTAATTTTTTTTCTCGTTGTATGTGATTGAAATTTTAAATGCAAATAAATATACAACTTACCTGGAGCATTTATCTATGGCAAACAATACTGCTGATATATAATTACTTTATGTAATTAAGTAAATTAAATAAACCCATTTGCTTCCACGAAACTAAATTAAAATAAGAGCTTTAAGTTGTAAAATAAAAATTTTGCAAATATCCGCAGACACTAAAATAAACGTAAAGTTTTTCCGGTATAATTTAAAGTCACCCCTACACCAGTCACAGTGTTGCTCAAAAGTTATGCACCTCGCTCTAAATAATAGCCTTTCATGCAAGAAAAATAGTTTGTACTTCAAGTGTGCTTTAGTCAAAGTTTATATGGAAACTTTTTTTAACGTACACTTTAATTTTAAATAATTTTTTTTTTTCGCCTAAGGAGGCCAATAATTTAAATTATTAACGTTTTAACAACACTCGTTTTGATTGTTCAACTTATTTTTAATAACAACTACATAAGTTTTAAGCCATTTAATGCCTGCTTTAACATTCGAAAATAAAATATTTTTTTTTATCTTGATTGACAATTCCAGAAAACATGTTAAATAAGACATGTTTCACAGTTTAATAATAGCACATGAAAAAGGACTGGCCTGCACTGTTCCTTCAGCCGATGACAAGCGAACAGCACAGTTGACACATAGATAAATATCACAGATATGACAGCACTCTTTTTTTTTCTTTTTCCTTGTGTACATATGAGTTTCTGATTGTGTCACTAATGAAAAAATAAATAAATAAATAAAAACACGCAAACACATTGACAACATTGTCTGAATAGATTTATATGGGCAAAATGTAAAAAATAGCAAATAACTTACAAAAATTTATTTATACAAAGTTACAAATATACATGCATACATACATACATACATACATATGTACAAGTATGTACAACTTAACTTCCACGTAAAATATGCACACAGTTTTCGCACCTGAAGAGTAAGATCAAAAATATGTTAGCAAAGTTATTTAAAAAAGTCATTTTTTTAAATAAAATAATATAAATAATAAAAGTTAAATGTATTCGAAATGTATTTTAAGAAAAAATTTTATGAAAAATTTTAATTCAAATAAATTTTAAACTCCCCTACAAGATATGGATGACTGAAACTAACACAAACAAAATATTTTCACTAACACATTTTCAACAATTTTACATTGAATTCAATAGTGACAGTCAATTGACTAGTCATTGGATAGGTAGTGATGATGGATTTATTATACCCTTTACCAAAAGTGGAAAAGGGTATATATAGGTTTGTCATTCCGTGTGTAACTTCCATAATATTCATATGCGACCCATAAAATATATATATTCTGGGTCCTTATGAATAGGAAAGATGAATAAGCGATGTCCGTCTGTCCATCCGTCCATTCACCTGGTGAATCGTTTTTCCGAAGCTCCCAGAAAAGCTAGAGACTTCGGTCTTTGACTGGTATGTCAGACATAGTCCACAATAGATTGGTATTGAAAATCAGCAAAATCGAGCAGACGGTTTCAGAGCTGGAAAACTTAAACTTGATTTTGCCATAGAAAAGTAACTAGATAACACACTTTTTTTGGGTTTTTTGTTAAATAAACTTATTCTATATTTCAGTACGAATAAAAATTGTATCAAAAATATAAAAAAAAATAAAAAAACGTTTCCAGGGTTGGAAACTTTAATTTTTTTTTATATACTACTAAAACTAATTTTTCCTTTTTGTCTATAAATTCAACACATCTTACATTCTTAAAAGAAAAGAAAAGTTGTGGTGTAAGAAATCAGAAAAATTTAAAATTATGATTCCAGGGTTGGGAAACTTAACCTTTTTGTGATATATAAAATTAACTAAGTCTAATAATTTTTTTATACCCTTTACCAAAAAAATGGTAAAAGGGTATATATAGGTTTGTCATTCCGTTTGTAATTTCTATAATATCAATAAGCGATCCATAAAATATATATATTCTGGATCCTTATGCATAGGGAAGACGAATAAGCGATGTCCGTCTGTCCGTCTGTCCGTCTGTCCGTCTGTCCGTCTGTCCGTCTGTCCGTCTGTCCGTCTGTCCGTCTGTCCGTCTGTCCGTCTGTCCGTCTGTCCGTCTGTCTGTACGTGAAATCGGTTTTCCGAAGCTCCCAGAAGAGCTAGAGACTTCGTTCTTGGACTGGTGTGTCAGAAATTTTCCAAAATAGATTGGTATTGAAATTCAGCAAAATCGGGCAGACGATTGCAGAGCTGGAAAACTTAAACTTCATTTTGCCATATAAAAGTAACTCCCGAAAACAAATTTTTATTTTTTTTTAATAAATGTACATATTTTACACTTCAGTACGACTAAAATTGGAATTTTAAATTAAAAAAATACAAAAAAATTAAAAAGACGTTTCCAGGGTTGGAAAACTTTAACTTTTTGTGTTATGTAAAATTAACTATGTCTAAAACTATATTAGTATTTTCTCGAGAACCGTAAGAGCTACAGACCTGAAATTTGGACACAGTATGTAGACCTTTGGCCGCTACAACAACAAATACATGAGAATTGGAAATTAAAGGGTGTTCCAAAACGAGCAACGAAAAATGTTAAAATCCCATGTAATATACATACAATTGTATGTATGTATGTATATACACTTGAAATGTGTAAGGTTAGTGTATTTTTATTCAGACTACAAAAATTAACACTAAAATTTAAAAAAAATTTAAATTAAAGGGTGTTCCATCAGTTAATGCAATTTTGACTATGTAATTTTGACTATTTGCTGTATCTTGGAAACCGTAAGAGCAAAACTCTTGAAATTTTCAAAAACGGTAAAACTGAAAAAATAAAAAATTATAAAATCGCCAAACCGAAAAAAATCGCCAAAAACAAGAAAAAATCGCCAAAACGAAAAAAAGCACCAAATTAAAAAAAAATTCTAAGACTAAAATAAATCGCAAAAACAAACGGAAAAATTGCTAAAATGAAAACAAAAATCGCCAAAATGAAAGAAAATCGCCAAAATGAAAATCGCCATAATGAAAAAAATCACCAAAACGAAAAAAACCCTAAAAAACAGAAAAAATCGCCAAAATGAAAAAAAAAATCGCCAAAATGAAAAAAATCGCCAAAACGAAAAAAACCCCAAAAAACAAAAAATCGCCAAAATGAAAAAAAGCCAAAAACAGAAAAAAAAATAGCCAAAACGAAAAAAAGCACCAAATTAAAAAAAAATTTTAAAACTAAAATAAATCGCAAAAAACGGAAAAATTGCTAAAATGAAAAAAAATCGCCAAAACGAAAAAAAACCTAAAAAACAGAAAAAAATCGCCAAAATGAAAAAAAATCGCCAAAATGAAAAAATTACCAAAACGAAAAAAACCCTAAAAAACAGAAAAAAATCGTCAAAATGAAAAAAAAATCGCCAAAACGAAAAAACCCCTTAAAAACAGAAAAAAATCGCCAAAATGAAAAAAATCGCCAAAAAAAAGAAAAAACCTAAATAACAGAAAAAAAATCGCCAAAACGAAAAAAAGCACCAAATTAAAAAAAAATTTCTAAGACTAAAATAAATCGCAAAAAAACGGAAAAATTGCTAAAATGAAAACAAAAATCGCCAAAATGAAAGAAAATCGCCAAAATGAAAAAAAAATCGCCAAAATGAAAAAAATCACCAAAACGAAAAAAAAACCTAAAAAACAGAAAAAAATCGCCAAAATGATAAAAAAAATCGCCAAAATGAAAAAAAATCACCAAAACGAAAAAAACCCCAAAAAACAGAAAAAAATCGCCAAAATGAAAAAAAGCACTAAATTAAAAGAAAATTTCTAAGACTAAAATAAATCGCAAAAAAACGAAAAAATTGCTAAAATGAAAAAAATCGCCAAAATGAAAAATATCGCCAAAACGAAAAAAAACCTAAAAAACAGAAAAAAATCGCCAAAATGAAAAAAAATCGCCAAAAAAAGAAAAAAAATCGCCAAAACGAAAAAAAAATTAAAAACAGAAAAAAATCGCCAAAATGAAAAAAAATCGCCAAAATGAAAAAAAAATCGCCAAAATGAAAAAAATCACCAAAACGAAAAAAAAACATAAAAAAAAGAAAAAAATTGCCAAAATGAAAAAAAATCGCCAAAATGAAAAAAAATCACCAAAACGAAAAAAAACAAAAAAATCGCCAAAAAAAATCGCGAAAAAACCCAAAAAACAGAAAAAATCGTCGAAATGAGAAAAAATCTCCAAAATGAAGAAAAGCCCAACAACAGAAAAAAATCGCCAAAATGAAAAAAACCTCCAAAAACAGACAAAATCGCCAAAACGAGAAAAAAGCGACAAAACTGAAAAAATCGTTTTAACTGAAAAAAACTTCAAAAAAGCAAAAAACCTTCCTTTCGTGCGCGATTCAAAGTCGCACTTAACTGATTTTTTTAATATTAAAGGAATTAAATGAAACTAAGTTTTTACTTATTTCGTTCTTGCTTTTTTCACTTAACATATTTTATGCATTTTCTAAAGAACTAGATTGGTATCAATAATCAGAAAAATCCAAAATTATGACTCCAGGGTTGGAAAACTTACACTTTTTGTGTTATGTAAAATTAAATAGGTCTAAAAATTTTTTTCTTTTTCTTTATAAATTGAATATATTTTATGCTTCTGAAAGAAAAGTTTGGTGTATGAAATTTTAAAAATGAAAATTATAGCTCCAAAGATGGAAACTTTAAAAAATTATAAATTTTTTCACAAAACAAATATGTATGTACGTGTCTGTATACTATATATATGTACGTACGTTGGTAAAGGGTATATAAGATTCGGCACAGCCGAATATAGCACTCTTACTTGTTTATATTTTAATTTATTTATATATATATATATATATATATATATATATATATATGTATACGTATATATACATATGCTCAAAATAATAAGTACACGATGATGTTTTACTCTTTACTATAAATAAGGAAAAAATTTTTTATTTTAGGAACAGAAAAAATTTAAAAAATTTTTTTTGTAACCCAAATCAAATGTAACACATCAGTATTTATAAGCTAAAAGCAAATATTGACATATTTACGGTATGAAAGAAAATATATGGGTAAAAATTAGTGGTCAAAATAATAAGTACATTCTGAAAATGTTTAAATAATAAGTTTAATTCCAGAGTTACATTGCTATATATCGGATATTTGCTTAATATCTAGTATATACCAGAGAAGCAAGCCGACAAAAAAATTTCGGTGGCGGCTGAAAGACAAATATTTTCGGCGGCGGCGGCTTAACGGCTTAACGCCGATTATTTTAAGCATTTAAACAATTCTTTTAACCCAGTCCGTAGTAGTATAAGTAGTATAATTATTGAATCAACACGTTGTAGCATTATTTATTTTGTAATAATTTTAATATTGCAGCAATTGATGTCCTGAATGCCAAGAAAAGTAACTTTGTAAATGATTTGTTTTACCATATAAACATATTCTAGACTATATATAAGTTTCATTTAAGCTTTCCGTTTGAATTAAAAATTATTTACTTTATTGCAACACTGCTACGGATGAACGAAACAAAAGCTTTGATCAAATAGTTAACAAAAAGTTGCAGACTGCTGCGACAAAAAACCTATGTAAACGTGCATGGATTTAAAGGTGCAATAAGAGGTGCCATAACCATAGAAAACAGCCATACGAACCAAACTAATGGACAGCACTGTATTTGATTATAGGTGAATCGCAATAACTCTCACAATAGAAACCAATTGAATTTTGGTTTGGTTATGGCTATGGCATTATGGCTATGTCACGTCTAATTTAAGCCTAAAAAGGGACTCCATAAGAGAACGTACGTGTTTTGGCAGCTACATTACCGTTCATATAAACATTCTCTTTTCAGGGACGCTCGCTATCATATTCACTATAGATAGTATAAATAAAAACTATACGCAACTTGAGTAGACACAATATTAAAAATGATTCAAAAAGTATAAAAAATAAAAAGAAGAGAAAATATCGGCTGAGTATTAAGCCGCCGATAAGCCGAGTGGTTCGGCGGCGGCTCGGCTTGTTAGAAAAAATCGGCTGAGCGGCTAGCCGCCAGCCGCGCCGTTACGGCTTGCTACTCTGGTATATACTGCCTTATTTTGAAAAAACTTTTCTATTCGTCTTGGCACACTGTCAAAAAATTTGGTGCAGGGGTCTAATAGGATTTTATACCAAGTGATTTGAACAAAACTCCAAAAATTTTCTTTATTTTGAAAATTATGCTTTGAAACCCTTTGCTTTAGCTGTCCCCAAAGGTTTTTAATAGGGTTTATGTTCGGGATTGAATTTGCAAGTCCAGCAGGTTAACACAATTGGCTTGAAACCAATCCTTCACATAGAAGGATGTGTGCTTCCGGTCATTATCCTGCTGAAGGATCCATCGAAGCGGCATATTTTATTCAGCATTGAAAAGGTACGTTTTTGGAAAATTACTTATTTTAAATAAATTATTTTTTAACCTCCGACCAAAGAAAAAGGGGTGTTATAAGTTTGTAGTGTGTGTCTGTCCGTGTCCACGTTTGCTCTGTACAGCTGGACCAATTTTGATTTGGTATTTTAATGTTTGAAAGGTGATTTGATAGAGAAGGTTATTAACTATGTTTGAAGAAAATCGGTCTAACCGTTTAGATGATATCACATCTTTTCTAGACATATCGGGGGTTTTTAAAATTTTTAATTTTTCTTATTAAAATTAACTTCTTTAATTATGTAGTAAATTTTTTAAAAGTGCTTTTAAAGTTGTATTTTTTCGAAAAAGTTATTTTTGAGTTAAAGACCGTCCAGCTCTTTAAAATATTTAAGAAAATTTTTAAAAAGAGCGAGAAATAATTTTTTAAACAATTAGACTCTAAGAAAATACGGATTTTTGTACAATAATGTTTTATAAATATGAAAAAAAAAATTCTTTTGGTTTGAAAGCTTTTTGAAAGAAACATTTTTGGTAATAACTAATTGCTTATTAAGGCAAGGTAAGGTAAATAAAAAGCTTTTGCTTGAAGTACTTTTTGTTAAGACAAAATAGTACTTTTTAAATATTTTAATTTGAAGTTTAACTGAAAAAATTTTAAATACTACCCAGCAAAAAATTGCACATTACCATCAGAACTACTTGCCATATAATGACTTACTTTTCTGATTACCAAATTTCATTACTCGCTTACAAATCACATTAACTAAAATTTAAAAAAATTATGTACAAGTTGCTAAATGAGGAGAATAAATTTTTTTTAGATTAAATAGATTACGTGAAAAAGTTGCCAAATAAAAAAAGTAAGTACTTCCCAAGAATCGATTATTTTAGTCTCACGCTTTGTTAAAATCATTAAGTTGGTAATCCAGTAAGGAACAGTTTCCACCAAAAATGCTTAATTCCCAACCCGATTACCTTTCTTGAAATTTTTTGCTGGGTATTTACTTGAAGAATAATAAGATGCATAGGGAAAATATAATTAAAAAAAAAAAAAACTAAAAAAGAGATTTCTATTTTTTTCCAATGAATACCTTTAATTGAAAACAAAAATGCAAATAATCATCAATTAAAAATTTAATTGAGCCAATTAAACTTTTGTTTTAAAATTTAATTGATTTAAGGGTTAGTTATAAATTTAATTAATTCAATTAAACTTATTACTATTATTCATAAAAAAGTTTCATTAGCCGTAACATAATAAAAGTTTTAAATGATTTTTTTTTGCAATGTTGATTGGAGACATATTTTTTCTGTGTGCAAACTCAGTTGCAGCTTTTTACTCGAATGAAATACGATTTTTTGGACTTCACTCCTAAAATACACATGCATACATATTTAAGTGGATACAAATACATACACACATACACACACGTACACTCCATTTTGTCTGCAAGTGTTGCTGAAACTGTTTTAAACATTTAAAAATATTTAAACATCAACAACCTGATGTGTCGTTAAAATAAACAATCTGTTTTGTACTTTTATTCTATTTTTTTGCTCTCTCTTATAGACCATGCAACACGTTGGTTTAATTTATATGTTGTGTGTATTTCGTAATTTTTTTTTTCTTTTTCCGCATTTTGTTTCATATAATTTTTGAAATGCTTATAAATTCGAAACACAGAAAATCGGACACCCACCCGAACAACAAACAGGAGGGCATCAACAATTTTGATTTTTATCACAGACAGCGGGCAAAGCCAACAACTGGTATTTATTTATATGTATGTATGTATGTATGTATGTAGTATGTGTGTATAAAAAAAAGAAACTAAAAATCAAGTGCGGAGTTTTAACATTTTAACTAAGTTTGCTGCTGTAGACCACGCTCACTCAGTCAGTCAGTCTATCAGTCACCCAGTATTCCTTCGTTTGTCTCCTGTATGAAATGAATTACAGTGGATTTTGTTGTTTGGTCATTAACCAGGTCAATTCCCTGATACAACTAACGATTTAATAACTGCATGCTATACAGTGAAATGTTTCAATGGTGCAGAGACATACACACGAGTATATATGTATGTATATATGTATGAATACAAATATTAAGAATTCATGAAGCCTGGGGAAAAAAGTGTAGATGCGTATGTGCGATATCAACTAATGAAGAATTTCGAATGTACATAATATATATATATATATATATATATATACACGCATTGTATGTACATATTAGGGATGTTCGCATTCGCTTTCGCATTCGCAAATAATTCGCTTACTTTTGCTATTTGCATTCGCTTTTGCATTCGCTAAAATGTATGCGAATATTTCAAGCGAATACTAAATACAAAAAAAGGTGTATTTCTTTTACGGAAATAGTTTACGATTTTAAATTTAAGTACGAAAATTATTTTAAGCCAACATGAAAACGATACACGTAAAGCAATAATATTTTAGCGGAAAACTTTTCTATGAATAAGTTCTCATAAGTGTCAAAATTAAACCCAAATCCAGCGGTGTTTGGAAATACTTTTCAGTTTTGAAAAAGAAAAGACAGTATTTGATTTGCGCGAAAATATTTTTTGCTTAAGACTAGTCTGATCAAACTTTTGAACGCCATTCATTACTTCGTACAACAAATTTCAAATCCAAACAGTATTAACTAGTCCTTGTTTGTTGTAAATTCCACGCGAAACAAGTGCCACTCATATTATTTCTCATGAAAATTTAAAATGTTGAAGATATATTTCATATGTTTTTCCCAAGATGAACAGAGTACTACTTCTGGAAGATTTTTTCAGGAAAAATTCATCCAAGCTTTCTTCATATGTATTTGACAGCATTTTGCATGAAATGTTGAACAGAGTACCAGGATTTAGGGCTAAAGTACGAATGGGTGGATTGCCTAACATTGTGTAAACTTATTTTTAATTATTATATATGCTTACTCTTATATAAATTTATTTGCATGTGATATTTTAACGAATTGTAATATTTGCATTCGCTTTCGCATTCGCATTCGCTTTCGCAAAAATTAAAATATATTATTCGCTTTCGCATTCGCATTCGCTAAACTGGTATTCGTTACATCCCTAGTACATATGTATATATAAAAGTGTGTGTGTGTATGTTGATTTTCCTGCACCACTGTGCGCCAAGTGACAACTATAACAAACACTTACAATTCAATTGTGTGTATGTCTATTATAAAAGTTGGATTATGTGATATTTGTTGTTCGTGAACATTTATAATGTTTCAGTTAAGATAAATACAAAGCTTTTATCTTAAATTGAGCTGTTTAGCATTTAAATACAAAAGCTTAAAGTAAGTTCATGTATATTATAGTGCTCTTAAAAATCATCAGCAAAAATATCTATGTATTCATTATCTTTATGATAATTACATATTTTCTTCCGTTTTATTAAATACAAATTTGAAATTTAAATCACAGTACGTATGCAGAATATTAATAGCATTTAAATTTTAACCCCCATATTCATAAAATTTGAAACGGATTTGAAATGTATTTTATTTAAAATTTTTCATACAAAATTTTCCTAAAACGAGTTTCAGATTCGTTTTATTTTTTTTTTATGAATACGGGGGTAAGAGTTTTCTTTTCTATTCGAAATACCGCAACAAAAAACTTTGGAACTAGTTCCAAAGCTTTACCACTTTCATTGCATACCAATCACTACATGTACTGAATTTAATAATCTCAGGCCGCTGTTTATATCAAAAATTGTTCAAGACAAACTTTTAAGCCATTCAGTAATTTTTGGATCACTTCTGTTCTATGACAACCAGGTGTTAAATTCATTGATGTTTCACCAGAATTATAGCAACTTGGAACTGAGTTCATCAATGCTATAACTAAGGATTTGTATGCTTAATTTTTGCTGGGAAATAACAAAAAAAAATTAACGAGTTGCAATGCATTTGAAAAATTTCTTTTAAGTTGAGAACTCTCGTATTCTTTTTCTTTAGCGAATTTGAAAAATTTTGTTTCTTAGGTTTTCCTACTTGAGGTTAGTTGCTTCATTAATACTCGTATTGTTGAGGCTAGCTTTCACATATCATCATATAAGCTTTCTACTAACTCCAAAAAGAAGACCATTTTTAATTTGTTTGTATAGATTTTATACTTCTTTTTTATGTGTTTTACTTCAAAACTGATTTTTTGTATGAGAGAGTCTTCCATTTTCATTTTGCAATTTGCCAAAAAGTAGATGGATTCAAGATTTATATCTGTGGCTAAGTCTAATAAATGCTTAAGTCGAATATTTAGCTTTATTATAGTGTATTGTCTGCCAATTGAAATGCTAGATATCAGCATCTAAAATCAAAAAGGCCGTAAGTAAACACTTCACTTTTTTTACAGGAGCAGCAAAAAATAAAATTTAAGACTCTTTATTTGTTAGGTGCTAAATTGAATAATGAATCAAATCGGGTTTTTTCAACATATCTGAGTAAAACTTTAAAGAAAGATATATTTTGGTTAATCACATCATAATCAATCAAAAAGTCTAGTTTGAATTTTTTGGTTGCTACGGCCTTTTGGATTTTAGGTGACGATAACCAAAGAAAGTATTACACAAAACTAGCATCGAGCTTTACAATCTTTTAATTTTTTAGCGATAGCGTCAAAATTTCCGAAAAACGGCGCTTTTATTAAGTCGACTTAAGCGATTATTACATATAACTCTTTCAAACGATTCGTGCTAAGCTTTACACACGCATCGGTTTATTATAATGATATAATATAACGTTAAAAAAATAGGATGAAGTCACACCCAGTGACATTGACATATTGGGCCTTATCACGAGTCTCGTATCACGACTTCGATTACGACGATTTTGTATTAGACTAAAGAACATCGCAACATTTTTTCTTTAATCTGGTGCAATTTTTTTCATCAACATTAAAGTTAGTTTATTTCTCTAATTGACAAATCCGAAAATTAACTTACTGCTGTTTATAGAAGGCATGTAAACATCTTCATCTGTCTATTTATATTGAAAACAAATGTAAATAGACAGACGAGAACTTTTACAAGTCTTCTATAAACTGGCAGTTAATCTCACACAGAAATACTGAAGTATATTTATGTGGCATAAGGGGTTCATTTATTTGAAAATTGTGCTTGTTTAATGTTTAAGCAATTCGTTTCACATTTTCTATTTGCACTGAAAAGCTGAGTATCTAAAGCAGAAATCTACATCAACTGACATTTCATGCAGTGGACCAAGCACAAAGAACGCTGATGATGAAGGTATAGTGGCCTTCGAAAACAGCTAGTTGTTCCGTTCTACTAGGTGTTTGTCAGAATATTTACAATTAACTTTGGTGTTATTTGTTTATTAATAATTATTATATGTAAATTGGCCTTATCCTAATGAAATCATAAATATAAAAACAAATAAAAGTTCGAACAATGAATGAATGAATGAAGTAAGTCAAATGGGGAGCACAGGACACTGCGACCAAAGTAGATCTATTGTATTCCCTGCCGGGTGCTAGAGCACCTCACCTAGACCTACTCTCCTGATGCATCTCTGGATTGCCAGTGAGCCCAGAGTTGGCAGTTCCAAATCCTCCAATAGGCGCTTGCCAAATTGGCTATATCTGCTGTGGCATAACGTATCACAGTCATTCAGCATATTGTGCTCTGGAGTTTCATCTTCGTAATCACAGAATCTGCTCAGGCAGTTCAAACAACAATAATTATACTACATAATTAACAAATTTATTTATTTATCAACATTTCGCTGTACTTTGGTGTAGATTGAAGAGACTGCAGCTTAAATAAAATTTATATATGATCAAAAGGTTAAATACATAATTAGAAATAAAATTTATTTGCTGGTGGTTCAGCGATGTCTATATGCATTTCATTGTTGCTGTAACAAATCGTCAGTAGACTTCAACCACTCATTTTGAACAGTCACAAGCCTCTCATCTTATGTACAGACTTTCAAAAACTATTGGAGAATTCACAAATAATAATATTTTTGAAAATCACAAATAATAATAAGCCTACTGACGATTTGTTACAGCAACAATGAAATGCATATTGACATCGCTGAACCACCAGCAAATTAATTTCAAATTAAAATAAACTTATGACAATATGTCGAATAATAAATTTCTTAAATAATTAGAAATAAAGTTATAAAAATTTTATAATTCATTTATTATTTTATTGATTGTCTATCACTCTTATATCAATTTTAATATGAACCAAATGAGAATTCCATCAGGTATTATTAGTTCAATTGTATGTAATTATTATAATATAAATGCTGCATCTTTTAATTCATTTTCTTCTTCAAAAAATTCATAAGGATAATACGTTTCTGAATAGTTTTAAACTATTTATTTTTATAATTATTGTATTGCTCAAATGTTTTAAATTATTTTTTTTAAATAACTTGTTATTTAAACTAAACTTTTGTTGCACTAGGAAAATTTCATTTTGTATTCTATCCATTAAACTCTTGCTTTCCATCGCTTTTAGATAAAAATTGTATTTTTTTAATGCGTGCGATAAAATCAAACACCAACTCGTTGTTTTTATTAAAAAATTCATTCAATTTGCGTTTTTTTTTTTGGTTAGAAATCATCATGTACGTAAACGAAAACGAAAAGCTAAATTGTATTTGCAGACAACTTTGTTGAAAAGTGTTTTTATTTTCTAAAAGATCTCTTGCTGGTGAAATTTTATTTAGAGATTTTTTATTTTTAGTTCCAAAAGGTATCATAACATCAAACAACAAGCAGAGTTTGTTGCTGCTCCTGCTGCTGACTTTTATTTCATACGTATTCGAGTTAAACTTTTTATTTGTTTGTTGCAAAAATGATATAAAATAAAAAGGATATAGATATATGTAGACAGACTTTCTCTTTTACCGCACGTGACTTGTTTACAATAATGATTTATTTGTTTTTCTGTTTTGCCTTTGACTTCCGAACGCACATCATAGAGTGCGAGTTAAAGAAGGAAATAATATAGAAGAAGTAAAAAAAAAAAAAACAAACATGCAAACTGAACAAAAGCTGAAAGTACGTCGTAACACACGACACAGCAACACCCAGGTAGCATTTTGTATCATAATCCAATCGTTTCCGAATCAGCTTGACGGGAAAAATAACCGTATATGAGCTCATTTTTCGATCATAAACGATACTCCCGTTGTGAGAAAATGGTACCCTACAGATGAATCATACCAAAGAATCACTTATGATACGATTTGCTGATTATTTTTGAGCAACTTTCATATTAAATCATTTAAATCACCTTTTTGCGGTTTGCATGATGTTCCTCTATTTTCAAGAAATCATTATTTGATCATATAGATGAATCATAAGTGAATCCTCTTTCAATCGCCCAAGTGATAAATCACTTTTTAATCATCAAAAGCGATCTGTAGAGGATCATATAAGATATTTCTGCCAAAAATAATCACCCAAATGCTAGCTGGGCAAATAGCAATAATCATTCAGAAACACATATACTCGTATTCACACACACATACCACGACACACACACACACACACAATACTCCCATTCACCCAGGTAGCATTTTGTATCATAATCCAATCGTTTCCGAATCAGCTTGACGGGAAAAATAACCGTATATGAGCTCATTTTTCGATCATAAATGATACTCCCGTTGTGAGAAAATGGTACCCTATAGATGAATCATACCAAAGAATCAGTTATGATACGATTTGCTGATTATTTTTGAGCAATTTTCATATTAAATCATTTAAATCACCTTTTTGCGGTTTCTTTGCATGTTGTTCCTCTATTTTCAAGAAATCATTATTTGATCATATAGATGAATCATAAGTGAATCCTCTTTCAATCGCCCAAGTGATAAATCACTTTTTAATCATCAAAAGCGATCTGTAGAGAATCATATAAGATATTTCTGCCAAAAATGATCACCCAAATGCTAGCTGGGCATGCTGTACTCGTTAAAAGAATACAAGTACTTACTGTCTGCATGGGAGTGTGTGTAGTTTTTCAATGTCTCCAAAGAAATCTGTATTTTCAATGCTTAAACTCTAAAAGAAAACTGATTATATATTATGAAATCCTTTCATAACTTCATGCGATTGCTCTTGCCTTAAATAAGTAATTTTCAAATTAAAATTAAAAATAAGTATTTTATGGCCTATCCCACGATGTCGACAGAAAACGTTCGATCGACAACTTGTATTGAAAGCAATAGTAAAATAATAAAATTGGTTTTTTTTATATATATGATTTTATTAGGTTAAAGTTCGTATAGCTTCGTAAGCCAAATTAAATGTGATAATTATTAATGCACAAATAACACTAAAGTTAATTGTAAATATTCTGACAAACACTTAGTAGAACGGAACAACTAACTGTTTTTGAAGGCCTATATACCTTCATCATCAGCGTTCTTTTGTGTTCGCTCCACTGTGTGTTTTTTTTTGTTTTCAATATAAACAATCGATCGATCGAATGTATTGAAATTGGTTATGGAGTTGTAACCGAAATTTAAGAATCTATAGATTACTTTTCATATAACAATATCGTTCAGCTATTTCCTACCGTTTTAGTTACATTCCATTACAGTTGGTTAACTGAGCCTTTAAACTTAACTTTTAGCAATTCCAAAAAAAGTTGGTTACGTTACATTACATCTCTATTACTACGTTTATACGCGCACTATTTGCAAATAAAACTATTTGCAAGTAAATTAACTCACTGTTTATACGGCATAGCAAAAATACACAAACTTGGTAGCACTGCTATAGAAAACTTACTTATGTTTACAAAAAAAATAGTGTAAATGTACAAAATATCAAATAATTATTTGTTTTAATCGTCATTATTTGCTTCTATCAATGTTTTTTGTTGCATTATTTATCCATTTATTGTTTTTTGTTATCAAACATTTGTAAGAGTGGTAACCTCAAGCATTTTATTTGCAAATAGTGCGTTAATCGTGAATAGTTTTCTGAATTAGTAGTAAGTCGCAATAAAAACAATAATATGGCAACAATTTACTGTTTTATTTGCAAATAAGCCCTGCGTATAAACGTAGTATATAACCATTTTCATTACTTTTCACATAACAATATCGATCAGCTGTTTCCTACTGTTGCTGTTACTTTACATTAAAGTCGGGTAACTGAGCCTTTAGTCATTTAAAGTTGCCACGTTTTCATACGTTGCCACACTTTCTACTTAATATTATACAGACATATTTTATTCAAACAAAATATGACACAAAACAAAAACAATACAATACAAGCATAAAATAAAACCAAAACAAAATAATTGACAAGAATTGTTTCACTTTGTTTGTAATTTGGCAAATAAACAAAAGCAAGTTGCCACTAAGTATTTTTAACAATCAATATCCATAGAAATGTTGCCACCAAATAAAAATTTTTTTTTGAGACATTATTATGCTATGTTTAGACGACGAGTTGAATCACTTGCTTCGCTCTCTGAATCATGTTTATGAATCATGCTGTTTAGACTATGCATTCGTGCTTCGTGTGCAGCGTGCCAATTTAGTGCTTTTCGTACTAGATTTAGAGTTTTTAATTTATAATAGTGCGGAATTTTTCAAATTGTTGCTTAAAAAAAGGCACTCAATTGGTGCTTTTCACCTTTGATTTTAGTGCGTTTTACATATCTACTAAATATTAATTTGTGAAAGTGTGGTGGTTTATAAGAAACACCAAATAAGAAATTTTCACTTTTCAAAAACTATGTGCTTTCACCCCTTTTAGACATGCAAAGTTTCCTTTGCAGAATGTTAATTCAGCTGGGTGAAATACGAAGGAAGAAAAACGTTATCTTTCATAGTGAGAAAAAAGAATATATTTCTAGAAATTACAGTTATAAAATAACTTAATTACAACAATAATCTAATTACTAACCACTGAGGGAAGCAATGTATTGCTTTCTTGATAACGAAAGCTTTCAAAAATGCTTCTGAAAAGTACTAACGTAAGGCTCTCTAACAAAGTGGACAAAAGTAAAAAAATGTTAACCAGTAACTTTTGCATCTGAATACATAAAAACTACACATTATTACTTCTGTAAAATGAATTAGTAAAGCAAAACATGAATGGCTTTTTGGAAACTGAATGCATTGCTTCTAGCTGGCTTACAAAAATTCTTCTGGGAAGCGGTAATTTTTGCTGGGATGGCGAAATTGAAGAAATAGAACGAAGTATCAGACATTTAAGGATACATATATGGACAAATTTTCTCAGAACTGATTAATTTTGGATTGAAGTTTATAATTATAGAAATTCAAATAATCATAATCCATTTCTAATACTGCCAATATTTTCTCTAAGACTATTAACATTACCATGTTCAAATGTTGAAGTAGAAATAACTTTTAGCACTTATAACTTTTTTAAAAGTAAGTTGAAAATACAATAATGATTTTATAAATCAAATTGTTTCATTCATATAAAATACGGTCTAAAAGGAAAAGGATTATGTTGTTCAGTAACTCGTTTCTGTAATTCTCGCATCGTAAAATTTCTCACATGAAGTGTGAAACACAAAATTCCATCGTTTCTCGATTTGTGAAAAAAAGTGTTTCTGTATTTGAATGTGAAAACAGACAACACTGAATCTGTTTTTACTGGAATATTTCCAGTAATCGAGTGTCAAATGAAAACAAAAGTCACAAAATTTTATTTCAATAACAAAAAAATAATAATTTTCAAGAAAAATAAAATTGAATAATGAACATGAATATAAAGTGAATGTAAAATGCTTGAAATAAGTTTTTTCTAGCAACTGTCTCTATTATAGAAAATTCAAAAAAAAAAATCTAAATAAATATAATCATATCGAATCGTTAATAATAATTTTAGTTCAACAATTCGTTGCATATCTTTTCAACTAGTTTATTTTTCATATTTTCACACACAAATTCAAAAATTCACATGTTTTTGTACAATTTAAAATCCGAGAATTGCGAGAAACTATTCACAAAATATTGTTACAGAAACACTTTTTCTCATATCGTTCCAATAATTGCTGGAAATTTGTTTAAATGACAGATAGTTCTCGCAAAGTAACGATACAGAAACACTTATGTGAGAAAAGCCATTATGTGTTTCAATTTACACTGTTTCCACGATTCCCTTGTTTCATGCGGGAAATTTTACGACAGAAACGAGCTACAGAATGTAACGTACTGAACTATGTTCATATAAAAATTAATTCAGATGAAACACCTAAAATCTAATTGTTTTTTTAATACACCATAATTGCAGTGTCTTGCGAAATGAACTTCAATTATTTTCCTACTCATGTTCTACTTATACGCAAAATCGAAATATGGCTCGATATAATTGAAATTATTACAAAAACCTATGAAATGTAGTAAATTTAAAATTGTAGTTAACTTAAATTTTTAATTTCTACTCATTCAATACATATATAATTAGCCATGTGGGCTTTCTCTGTATTGAAAATAAATAGATAAATATAAAAATATAAATAAAAAATATGTATATTGCATTTAGTGCTTTTTTATGAACACACAGTGATTTTTGCTCTGAAAAAGTTGGCATCACTGTTCGCGTGGCATTTTTTTATGTATATTCACACATTCATACGTATCATACGCACGTGTATACATGCATACATACTTACATAAATTCGATTCAAGCAAAATCTTGTTTTTGAAGGCATCTCTATATTTTCTTCTTATTTTCCCTTTTTATATTATTCATAACTTAATTAAATTTATTTATATTAAACTCACATCTATGTTTTTTTGGCTTGTTTTCATTTGTTTACAAACACACACATACACATATACTTATTTTGTTTTGACAGCTAGTTCAGATAAAGTGGCGATTACTGCGATAAAAGTTAGAGAAGATACCAATTTTACGTGCTTCGCAAGTAGATTCGTATTGAATCTACTTGATTCGCTCTCATAATTTTGTATGGCGAAGCAAGTTGATTCGGTCATGATTGGGGTGTGAAGCATGAATAGAGCACGAAGCAGGTGTCGTCTAAACATAGCATTAGATTTAATTGAACTATAGTGAATTTTTAATCAGAAATAATTTCTTAATCAGGCTTGAGTTCATGGGTGCTGATGAAGTGCGTGGCTGCACAGAAAAATATTGGTATTTCCCCCAGCTAATAGTGTCTAGTTTAATTTTTCTTCTATTCTTTAGATACTCACATTAATTAATAAAAATATTTCATTCATAAGAATTGAAATTACTGAACTCAAGCCTGATTAAGAAATTATTTCTGATTAAAAATTTTTTTTTTATTTTATCGGACAGTTGTAATAATGGAAAAATGTTCAAGTTCACTTTATAAACTTTTGCTAAAGTTAGGATTAACTATGGATTATGGAGTCTTTTCAGGGGCTTTAGGTCTTCGTATTGCAAAGTGACTTCCGGATCACTGCAGTGTTTTCCAGCCAGAGATCGTTGCTATAAGGGAAGTTGCAAATTGGTTTAAAGTGAATGTCACTTCTACGACTTTGATTAACATATACACCGATAGTCGAGCTGCTATTACGACCTTCGAATCCCCGCTTCTAAGTACAAAAACAACAGCCCTCGACTGCCGATCATCTCTTAATGAGATGGCAGAGCAGTTTGATATTAGGATCACCTGGATCCCGGGGCATATAGGCTTTCAGGGAAATTTCTAAGGCTAATGAGCTTGCTAGAATTGGGACAACCTTACAGGTTCCACCGGATTTGGAATGTGCGGGCTTATGCTATAAACAGAATCAAGTCCACTGACCATCGACTACAAGATGTCAAAAATAGAATACATGCGTGCTAATGAGAATAATAATTTTAGCCGCTACACGACTACCGACGACACGGCTACTTTTGTAGCCCGTAGTCAACTTAGGCTAATTTCTATTTTTCTTGGCTACAAAAAATAGATTAGTGCTGCCAATACAATAAATGCATGAAATGGCGGTTTTAAAAACGCAATACATTAAATATCGCTATTAAAAATGCGAAAAACTATTATAGTGGCACCATTGAAAAATAATAATCATCTGTTCATTTTTTTATTTGTTTCATTTATATTTATTTTTTGGTTTTTTTATTGAAATTGGTAAGTATATAATAGTAATTTTTACTGTTTATATGTATTTATTATAATGTTTAGTTCAAAAGTTAAAAAAATCCAGTTTGTTTTGTTTTGGGTAACTTTAATACATATGTCAAAACAGATGTTTATTTTTTGTAGTTAGTTGTCGGTAGTCGTTAAAAGAATTAAGTAGCTGGCGACTTGGCTATTTTTGTAGCCAGCTACTTTTGTAGTCGGTAGCCTTTGATTGTGTTTATAGCATTAGGCGCAAGACAGAGGATGAAACAAATAGAAGGTGGTTGATAAGAAATGATTGCGCGATCACAAGGCAGTTATGGACTCATCTAAACAGAAAAAATATGACTTCTTTAATTTGACGTTGCTAGTGTTGAATTGCAATGTATTAATAGCTTTATATTGAGCTTTGGTTGGTTCGACGGTGGGTACTCCACATAAGCAGATTCTCCGCGGTATCACAATGAACCAAAACGGTCTAAGTGAGTCCGGGTTTCTGACTGCCACCCCTACCTAACCTAACCTAACCTGGTAGTAACTATCCAGAACTTTATCCTCAAGGCATAATAATGTTTCTAAATGGTACAGACCGTTTATAAAAAAAAAATTATTTAAATCAAAGCTGCACTGGAAAGGCATCAGTTGCAAGGGTGTCTTAAAAAAATTTGAAAATAAATCTCAGAAAAAAATTTTTTCGTGTAAATATCTACCAACGAATGTAATATCTAGATATTAATTGAAAATTTATTTTAAAATTTCAATTTAAGCATTTCTTCGTATTGAATTTGCTTTAATTTGATATTAGAAAATTTTTCTTGAAGAATATTTGCCACAAACTGCCGGGTAGTCCAATAAAGTTTTGCACGTACATACATATTTGTATTCAAAGTTTGCGTATTCAGATATACAATCAATTAAGTAAATTTGATTGAGATTAGAAATGCTTTAAGGATAGTCAAATAGAAAGAGATAATAAAGAGTTATTCATGTAAAGCAACATATTCAAAGCGACAATAGATGGCATATGAAGAGCATATATATCTGTGGTGAAAAGGAAAAAGTGCTTAAGTCGAGATAAGCTAATTTTGAGATAATGGTAGATCCGTAATCTGCATATTTGAAAGTATTCCTGGTCAAAATCTGAATTAATTTGTGTGATTTTTTAAGGAGTTATAGCAAAATTAATTTGCGGCTTATCTTTTTAAGACTTCAAATCTCATTTGGAATAATAGCTTAACTTAGCTTATACTTTGGTATATTTCAACTTAAATGTATTAGTTACAGTGTGTAGAATGGTGTTTGTATAAAAAAATAAAGATTAACAGAGAATTTTCCAATTTACATGTAAAAGAAATAAATTTCTGAAAATCGACTTGAACGCTTAAAAGTGCTCTCCTGCAAAACAGTCAAATATGACTTAAGCACTTTTTCCTTATTGCCACAGATATATAAGTAAATGTGTGTACTTTTATTTTATTAACTATGTACCATTGCGTTGCGTTGCGTTTAGCTCCACTTTGAACGTATAAAGTTCTTATAAAGTTGATGTTAGGGGAATTTTTAAAAATTTACTAAACTTTAATCAGGAATAATTTCTTAGTCGGACTAAAGTTAACTATTTTCAATTCTTATTTAATGAAATATTTTTATGAATTAAAATCAGAAATAACTTCTTAGTCGTGCTAAAGTTCACACCAGTACTCCTCAAATTACATTAAAAACACAATTAGAAATCAAACAGCTGTTGAGGATCGTTGACTTCCGGCGCGACGGCATGGCATCGGCGTTGAAACAGACGGCTTATCAATTTGTTTATTACTTGATTTTGTAATAATGCTACTCTGATCAGATGAAGAGTCTTATCTTTTTCGAAAAATTTACAAAAATGGTCAAGTCTTATGGGATGTCAAATTTTTATCGTATTATTTACCATTCATCATGATTTTTTTGCCTTCACAGTATCGCACTTGCACGTATTATTTGAATCTTTGACATGTATTAATACAAAGTATAATTCTCTGAACTATAACCTTTATTATCAATAGTATCCACCCGATCAATCGGGAAAATTTTTGCTATTATTTGACTAAATAATGAAAAAAAAAGCCAATTTATATTAATAACAAAACAAACTCGAATCATTAATCGATTAATCGAGTAAAATTAGTTTCTCGTTATCTTGTTTCATCAAAAGCGTTACTCATTCCCTGTTAAATTTTTAACCTGTTCATGTATGACCCCCCTTAAAAGACTACTTCTATATTCTGGGTCCCTTAGAATAGGCTAGTCGAATAAGCGACTTTTATGTGTTCGTCTCTATACGTATGTCGGCACGTGAAATCGCTTTTCCGAATAAATGTATATATATATTCCATACGTGTGTCGTTGAAGGGTACCATAAGATTCGTTATAGCCGTATAACTATAGCACTCTTACTTATTTTCTTTTCAAACAATAAACATTTACTATTTGTTTTTCACATTTTATTAAAAAGATACTTACGAATGTGTCACTATTTTTAAGATATAAATTGTAACATTATTTTTTCAGTAGTCATAGATTTTAATTAGCGGAAGTAAGAGATAAAAGAAAAATATGAAGTAGGAATAATGTAAACATCACTTTCCTTTTCGTGTCTTAATCCAATAAGATTAACAACTAGAACTTAATTTAATTCTTAGAATATTTTATTAACAAAGTAAATGGTGATTTATTGCGTTTAAAAAATACAGTGGAAAAATAATTTTTTTTTTTTGAAAGAAAGCGAAACAAAAAAGGCGCTTCAAATAAAATTTCGAAACAGAATTTCTGGAAAAAACGTATGCGCCATACAATTTTATTATGAGTTTCTGACAGCTCCAAGGATCGAAATACAACACTGTGTATAATTTCTTAAGTCATGGAAATATAACCATAAAAGACCAAAAAAAAAAGACCCGTATCTCCCAGTTTTGCCCCAAGCTATGCACTTTTTTATGGGCCCCCAAAGAGATTTGGGGCCTCAGCGTCATTTTTGCATTTTCTCAGGCTCATAGCTTGCAAACCGTTCGGAATTTTGATTTACTCTCTGAGACAAAGTTGTAGCTCCTGTTATTGTGAACATATAACATCAAAAAAACTTCATCTTCAAGATCAAAATCGCAAAAAATTTAAAAAAATTCGATTTTGTTTACCTTTTTTCCCTTGTTCAGGTTCATAGGTAGCAGACCGTTCAAAGTTCAAGGAAACAATCCGCTACAAAAAGTACCTAAGATTTCAATAAACAACTTTTTTGAATAAATAAATTTCCTAGGAATGACTATTAACCCTGTTTAGGTAGCTCTTAGTTAGCCACAAAAGTGAAAAATTTTTCGAAATTTTTTTAATTTCATTTGTTTGGAAATTTTTTTACTTTTGCGCCTACCTAAGCGCTACCTACACGGTCTTAAGAATCCTTCCTAGGAAGTTCATATGTTCTAAAAAGTTGTTTATTGAGATGTTAGGTAAATTTTTGTAATGGATTGTTTCTTTAAATTTTGAACGGTTTACTACCTATGGACCTGAAGAGGGGAAAAAAGGTAAAAAATCGATTTTTTTAAATTTTTTGCGATTTTGATCTTGAAGATGAAGTTTTGCTGATTTTATATGTTCACAATTTTTGTTTTTTATGACAAGACAACTTTTCCTCAGAGAGTAAATCAAAATTCCGAAATTTATAGAAACAAAACAACAAGACACCTCATAAAATCAAGAAGATTTCCTTTTTAAAAAAAATCAATAAGATGCTTTACACATAATCATATAGGATCCTACCAAAAACAAGAAGAAAACCTTATTGAAAAAATCAATAAGGCAACCTAATAAAATCAAGAAGAAAACCTTTTTAAAAAAATCAATAAGGCAACCTAATAAAATCAATAAGAAATCCCTATAGTTTACAATTTATAAGAAAACTTAATAGAATCAAGAAGTTTTTCTTTATGGATTGTTTTTTTTGTGCCAAAAGTAACGGAAATTGAGTAAAAAAAGTTGTGATTTTATGTGGTTTTCTTCTTGATAAAATTGATAAGATGTTTCACATAAAAACAATAAGGAATATCTATGAAAAAATCTTCGCTTCTTTCTGCTGAGTTACCCCTTAGCCTAAAAACGGTTCATAGAGAAAATCTTCTTGATTCTATGAGGCAGTTTTTTCTCTGTGTAGAAACTTAAAATGCGAGTCTGGATAACTTCATACTTATCCACAGCTGATACAAAAAACTTGAACGAATCCGAGTTTTTAAGATTTACTTCGAGCTGTGCTGTATTCAGAGACTGATAATCTCTGAACGTGTCCAAGGAAGGTTAGGTTAAGTTGGGTAGAAAGAGAGGCAGTAATAATTCACCCAATACGTTTCGGACTTCACATATGCTATTTTAGTATGCTGTGCACTATTCAAATAAAGTTACAGGAATATTTGAATTCTTTTAAGCTCAGTTTAAAAAAATCTGATTCATTTCCATTATATAGTTCCTCTTAGAAATTGTGAGTATATCCCAGTACTTTTTTTTGGCCACTGTGCAATTGTGCCCAAAAAAAATCTTTGCTTACACATAAATACATAAATATAATTATATATATTAAATTTGCCTTCTTTTGCCACTCTATATTTTATTATTTTTATAATTCCCCCATCCCCCACCCCCCAAAACACACAAAAGCAACAACAACCAAAACATCAGAGTCTACGGCCAATTTAAAACATTTCGTAACGGTGTAAAGCGTAGTGAAATTCCGTTAGAAATGTCAACTTCACAAAATTTATGATTCACAGCGGCGCCATCAAGATTTATGAACATTTTTTGTTTTAATTGCTGTCCTACTATGAATTACCAAACATACCATTTGCTACTTTAGTTTAACGACTGCCTTACATGGAGATTGGCTAGAAATTACACTTTTACTTACTCACTCACTCACTCATTCACTTACTTGAATTTTTTGCTTACTTATTTAAGTTTCCATACAAAAAAGAAAAAGAAGAAAAAAATTAAAAAAAAATAATACAAAATATCTCAGCAATTTTTTTTCCCAACACATTCCATCATCACCTTTTAAGGGCATACACAGATACCAAGGCTAGACCACACACCACACACCAAACATCCAAATATGTGTTTCATAAGGAAAACGAAAAATGAAAAAAAAAATTACAAAAGATATAAAATCAAGAATGAAATAAAAGTTGGTATTTTCTTTATTCTTCTATTGTACAATTATTATAGATATTGAAATAAAGTCGTTTAATTTTTGTTTAATTTTTCTTAGGGAAAGCTATGCGTCAGTCAATGCTTTCTTAACGGAAATTATGACTCGGAAGAGGTATAAAAGAAGTTTTAATTTAGTTGTAACCATTAATTTATATAAAAACAGCTGCTGGCATATGTTCCTGGGTAAATGGTACTTTTATCTTTGAATACACAAATTTGATATCTTTCTCGCACCTTGAGGAATTTATTTAACACAGTACGTACATGACAATGTACATATTTTACATTTTTTACTTCTACTCACTCCTATATTCCTTTCAGACCTGAACATTATTTTGTGTATAAATTTCTTTAAATCATCAATATCAAAATAATTCTTTAATTTTAAGCTAACGTTTGCCTACAGAAGCGTTTTAAAAGGTGCTTTTTTGTGAAAAGGACATCGCACAATCGTGCCATCTCGGTCATAAAATGTCATATATGCTGCAATAAAAGGTTGTTGTCTTTGATAAATGCTACTTAAGCTGCACCTAAGGAGTGGGGGTGTGGTAAGAATTACTGTGTAAGCCTGCAGTGTTGATCTAATCTGGGAATGACATTCAAGTACTTACTAAATTCGATCTCTTGCTTGGTGCTTCTGTTAAATATAAGCAGCAAATAGGGGCATAGGTTAGTAGCTTAAAACCTGGAGCAAGCCTAATAGTAATAGTGCAGGCTTCATAATTTTTAACCATGGTAATTTTTTATTATATTTATGAATCAAAAAAATCATCTATAAAATTTCAATTTGTAAAATATGTATTTTCACTCTACTCATGCATCTTACTAATGTCGCTGATGCCACATACAGTAGTTTCCGCTTAACTGATTTGCCAAAAATTAATGCTTTTTGCTGCAATCAAGCGGGTATATAATTTATGCAATACTACTAATAATTGATTCATTAAAATTACATAATTTTTGAATTGATGAAGTGAGTAAATCAATTAATTGGTTATCAACTAAGCTGAAACTACTGTATACGTTTGTTGGGCATACCCAATTACAGTTGTAAAATTAAAAAAAAATTTTTATTTGTAACGAGGATTTTTTATCCATAATATTTTTAATGTTATTTTTTTTTTTTGAATTAACACCATTAAACAAAATCTTATTAAAAGCAAATCGCAAGAAAAAAAAACTGGAAATAAAATAATACTGAAAGACAGTTGGTTTTGTTGTCTACTCGGTTTAGTCTGTCTCATATACAAACCTTTATCTTTAATATTATGCTTACGCCAACAGTTTACTATTTATATCTTTCATTTCCGTTTTGAAAGAAGAACAACCAACCAACATTCGTGCCATGAAACTTTCATTTTGTCTGTAGTTAAGTCTATGTAGGAGCGAGTTTATATATGTATGTGCCTGATGATATCTTAATGGCTATTCAAATGACTACAACACACCATGGAGCATGAAACATTAGCGTTTAGTTAAAATTATCTGAGATAAACCTCTGGTGGCCCCTCTAAAATACCCGTAACGGAAGTTGGATTTTGTTAAAGCAGCGTTATTCATAAAAAAAACTATTTTGGTTTGCAATAAATTTGTTTTTCGGAAACAATCCGAACTAAATATAGAAAAAACCGGGTCCAAACCGGATAAAAAATAAACGATGTTTTCCGCTGGTAATATAGCCCAAAAATGTGTGGAAAAAATCCGAACTATTGGTGAATGAATTTTCAAAATCCTTTTAGTGGTTTGAAAATGCGTGCAAAATATAAGAAAAATTGGCTATATTTGAGGCTGGTAATGTAGCTTTCTATTGATGAAAGAATTTTAAATTTCGGTTTAGTGATTTGAAAGTCCGTGCCAAATAAGTATAAGAGAACCAGTTTTTCATAATTAGAAAATTTTCTAAAAAAAATTTTTTTCATAGAAAATTTTTCTAAAAAAATTTTTTCATAGAAAATTAATTTTAAAAATTGTTTCCATAGAACATTTTTCCAAAAAAAAATTTCTTACAAAATTTTTGGTTAAACAATTTTTTCATAGAAAATGTTTCTTAAAAAAATTTGTTCATAGAAAATTTTTCAAAAAAACTTTTTGCATAGAAAATTTTTCTAAAATAATTTTTTCATAGAAAATGTTTCAAAAAAAATTTTTTATAGAACATTTTTCGAAAAAATTTTTTTCATAAAAAATGTTTCTTAAAAAATGTTTTCATAGAAAAATTTTCCAAAAAAATTTTTTTAAGTAAAATTTTTTAAAAATTTTTTTTTATAGAAAAGTTTTCTGAAAATATTTTTTATGAAAAATTTTTCTAAAAAAATTTTTTATACAAAATTTTTGTTAAACAATTTTTTCATAGAAAATGTTTCTTAAAAAATTTGTTCATAGAAAATTTTTCAAAAAAACTTTTTGCATAGAAAATTTTTCTAAAATAATTTTTTCATAGAAAATGTTTCAAAAAAACTTTTTTATAGAACATTTTTCGAAAAAATTTTTTTCATATATAAGCCTAACTGTAAACTCTATGCATTCTTTTATATTTATTTAACTTTTGTTCTTTTCATGAATTCTTATTATTTAGCCTCTGTTCATTTTATTTGTTTGGATATAAATCAGTATTATTTCAACCCTTGAAGAATACACATCTCAATAAATATTAAACGATTTTAAACGTTTTAGTTGATTTATTCTCTCGTGCTTACACATAAAAAATGTTTCTTAAAAATTGTTTTCATAGAAAATTTTTCCAAAAAGAAGTTTTTTAGAAAATTTTTCGAAACATTTTTTTATAGAAAAGTTTTCTGAAAATATTTTTTATGAAAAATTTTTCTAAAAAAATTTTTTAAAACAAAATTTTTGTTAAACAATTTTTTCATAGAAAATGTTTCTTAAAAAATTTGTTCATAGAAAATTTTTCAAAAAAACTTTGCATAGAAAATATTTCTAAAATAATTTTTTCATAGAAAATGTTTCAAAAAAACTTTTTTATAGAACATTTTTCGAAAAAAATTTTTTCATAAAAAATGTTTCTTAAAAATTTTTTTCACAGAAAATTTTTCTAATAAATTTTTTTATGGAAAATTTTTCTAATAAATTTTTTTTATAGAAAATTTTTCTTAAACAATTTTTTCATAAAAAATGTTTTTTCATAGAAAATTTTTAAAACAATTTTTTGTTTAAGAAATTTATTATTCGACATATTGTCAAGTTTATTTTAATTTGAAATTTATTTGCTGGTGGTTCAGCGATGTCTATATGCATTTCATTGTTGCTGTAACAAATCGTCAGTAGACTTCAACCACACATTTTGAACAGTCACAAACCTCTTATCTTATGTACAGACTTTCAAAAACTATTTGAGAATTCACAAATAATAATATTTTTGAAAATCACAAAAGAAAATGCATATAGACATCGCTGAACCACCAGCAAATAAATTTCAAATTAAAACAATTTTTTGTCAGAAAAATTTTCTTAAACATGTTTGCCAGAAAAATTTTTTAAAATTTTTTTCATAGAAAAATGTTCTAAATTCCGCCATTTTTAAGCTCAAAAAAATAAATCTGCATCGAAAATTTGCTTGACAGGAACAGGAACAGGAACAGTAGCAGGAACAGGAACGGACTAATAAAATATAAACATTTTTTTCGAAACGATATCTATCTAAATATTTTATATAATGACAATCCCCAATATATTGTGGCCTTAAAGTAAAATATTCGTCGAGAAGTCAGCTCAATTGAACCAAGTTTACTGCAGCGTGTGGGGCAGAATACAAGGCGATTCACTAATTTTTGTTAACGATAATCGCATCATTAAAATAATTATAATGAAAATTTATCGAATTTGCTATTCATTAACATTTTTAACGATACTCGCTGTAGGTTGATGTCAGCTGTGTTGTTATTTGAGCAACAATAATTTATGTGCTGTTAATTTTATCGACAAAAATCAACAGAAAATATCAGCTGCGTACTATCGTTAAAAGGAAGTTACAGAATGACACAATCGTTATTACAAGCGACAAAATGTATAGACAAAAATTACGTTTGTCGGATCGTTAAAAGTTACTGAATCGCACCACTGTTCTTCAGTTATGAAATGTTAACATACATGCACAAATACACACACACACATATTCATATTTACATGCATACATCCCCAGCGAGGCCTGCACGAAACAGGCCTTTCTGAAGGCCTTATTAGACCTTCTTTAAGATTCGATACTTATTCTTCCCTGCCTTCTAAAGAAGGCTTTCTATAAAGCCTCTATACTCCCTTCTAAAAAATTCGATACACATTCTCCATTCCCTTCTTTTGGAAAGGGGAACAGAATTTATTTCTTTTATAATTTATTACAATTGCTAAACTGCGTTAAACCCATAAAGTACGCCTCCTAAAGTAGGCCTTCAATCAGGCCTTTTGACTAAGGAAGCGTGGACGGCCTTGGTCGCCAATGACATTACGTGTAAAAAAGAAATGTTTACGCAATGGGAATAGCAGGCCTAGTGTCTGCTAAATGAGGCCTTATAGAAGGCCTATTTGTTTACACCTTCTATTTACCGCTGGGTCCATACGAACATCATCGCAAAAAGAGTGAGAACGGACTCCGAAGACGCCGAAATACATTTGTGTGATGAAAACATGATTTTCGGAAATTGGGGTAAAATCATATTTTTATTAATTAAAATTAATTTTTTAACAAAATTTTTTTCAATAGAATTATTTTTCTAAAGACTTTCTAAAGTTTTTTTTTCGCAAAATGTTTTGCATAACAATTTTTGTTTTGCAGGAATATTTTTCTGTAAAAACATCGTTTAATAAAAAAATTTTCTATAAGACTTTTTCCAAAAAAAATTTAAAAAGAATATTATATATGTGACCATCTCCGAGAAAAGGGACCTAGTGATTCAAAAAACGTGTGTGTGTGTCAAAATCGATAAAAATGAGAAAAACATTAAAATATTATTTTTTAAATGCGTTTTTCTCAAAACTCCATTTTCACACACTGGGTCTCTTTTCACGCACAAGGTCACATATGTTATATACATATATTATTATTAAATTTTTTCTGTAAATAATTAAAAAAAAAATTTTTATATAAAAGATTTTTTTCAATTGAAATATTAATAAAAATGTTTGTTTAAATTTTTTTATTATTGCTAGAAAATTATTCTCTAAGGAAATGCTTCCAGATTCTGATTGATTTTCAATGGGAAAAGCCTTTCACATCAAAACTTATTATATTATTTGTTTGGGACCACATAGCAAAACTTCGTTCCTAATGTTTCCTCTTCCTGCTTAAGTAACTTTTACGTTTCAAGATTTTTTCTTCTCTCACATTCCCTTTTATTCATTATTTTTGTTTCTCGTCAACTTGCTTATCTCACTGTATTATCTTTGTAACTAGAATAATCTAGATTTTTAATATTATAGTGATTTGCAGAAGTTACGAGAGAAATTTTTCATTTGAAGTGACTTTACTTAACTTGTCGTTTTAATTAGTGAGTGACAAAAATTTGCTTTTCTAACCAAGCAAAAATGGAGAATATCCCATTTCAACAACTCCCCTCCTCAGCAGCAGTATTTTTTTTCTTTCTTAATTATATAAATTTAAGACTTGTTGTTTCAAGTAACATTTCACAAATTTGAAAGTTGCTTTTACATAAATTTAAAAGTTAAATTCGATTTATGAAATAAAATAATAATAATGTTAAAGAATTGTGTTATATATAATTTTAACAAACCAAAAGAAGAAAAATAAAATTAAATTTGTAATTTGCGTTGAGGCTAACAAAGCCAAACATCAACATCAGCATCTTCATTATAGTCCAGTTTAGAATAAAATAAGTTTGCGGTGTCGTGTCAGTGAGTGAGTGAGTGAGTGCGTGCTCTTCTGGTTGCAGTGATGCTCATTGAAACTGTTTTAGGTAAAGTGACAAGGAAGCTGGTGCTAAACGGCCAAATGGACACGTAAATGTTAAGCAAGAGAAACGAAAAACCGACAACATTAATTTTTTTTTATTATTCCATTTCATAAGTTGCGTTTACAATATTTTATTTCATCCCTTTCATTTATGTTTTATGTATTTGTGTCAGAGTTCATTGCTGCAAATGCAAATGTATTATAATGTTTGATGATGAAAGTCGGATTTGGTGCTGGTGGTTCGTTGACACTTGTCGTACTGGTTTTCTTTCACCAGCTGACTGGTGCACCCACCGTACTTGATGTCTGCTCTGCTCTACTCAGCTCAAACCAACTCAATTCAAACGAACTGTGACAGTTGTAAATTTTTATTGTGTTAATGTGACAAAGTGAAAAATGAAATTTCTTTTTAACAATCACTGAGAATACACTTTTTTGTTTTAGAGAAATTTCTTTTTTAAAAGCAAAACGATGCACTGCTATTTGTCAAAAACACTGAAAGAAAATGTTAGGCCAGATAATTTCTTTATAAAAGTTTTGGAACGTGAATTTACTTGCGTGACCAAAAGCACTGTATATTGGCGTAGCTATAAATTTTTTCTAGGGGGGCATTATGACTTGTGATTTTCATTATTAATACCAATTGCAATACATGCAATTTTGAATAATTTTATGGAGGGCGGCAAGATTGATTCTAGAGGTGGCACTGCACCCCCCCCCCCCCCACCCACCCTTCCAATGTCCATTCTATGCCTATGGTTATGTAATAATTATGATTGCGACTGTGACTGTGTCTGTGTCTGCATCTACACTGAAAGAATTTTTGGCCTAAATTCTATGAATTTCGACATTAATCTAATGAAAAATTTATTATAATTCAATCAACGTCACGCTTCGTTGCATTAATGAAACCAGTTTCGTCAAAATTATTTTATTGAAAACTTCATCAAATTTATTTAACAGTGTAATTAATGCAGTGCTATAACTTCATCGTAACAATAAAATAACTTCATGAAAAGAATAAAATAACTTAAATATAAAGGGGTTTCTTAATAATTAGAAAATATTGTTGTCATAAATCCAATAAAATATTCTTACGACACCAGAATACCAACGAAATGATGAAATTTTTTTCACAATATTCATGAAATTTTCATTGGACTTGTGAAATTATCATTAGATTTGTGAAAAAATTTTAATGAAATTGTTTCATTGGACTTATGAAGCAAAATTCTTTCGGTGTATACTTCGGGCTAATAAATAATTCATTTTAAGTTTAAACGCTGGTTTAGTTGAATTAAACTTAAATTTATATGTTGTTTAAGCTCAACAGCTGTTCGGAAATTCCTCACTGTACTGCATCTGCTGCTTAGTGCGTTCGGAAAATCAACAATTGGCAACACTGCAAATGTCATGAGTTCTAAAATGCAACTCTGCTGTATGTGATGATTAAAAAATGCTTCAGCCGCTCATCGCAAAAATTTCTGTTGCAATGAATGGGCCAAAAATTTAAATTGTTATTTATTTATTTTATTTGATTAAAATAAGACAAAAATATATCAGCTGGATGGTGTTGTATTATATTAATATATTGCACAGCTTTTAGAACTCGTCTGTTGTTGGATACGAGTGTCGTATTTCGACTGCGCCTACGACGATTTTGTGAAAAAACGTTTCAATGTTCCTTAGTCTAGTACAAAACCGTCGTAGTCGAAGTCGTAATACGACACTCGTAATAAGGCCTAATTTATTTTCGAATTAAATTCCTTTTTTGTTATATCAAATTTCTTTCGATTTCGATTAATTTTTCTTTTATCCAAGTCAAAAAAAAATTTATTTTCAATTTATCCATTTTTAATGTTCTCACGTTCGAAATCGTCCTCAATGTTTTTTTTCTGGGTATCTGCATCAGCTGACTCGCATCATACATGTCCGTCTGTCCGTCTGTCTGTTAGTCACAGACTATTTTCTAGGGAACCATAACATCTACGGACCTGCACAAATATAAAACGTTGGCCGCTACAACAACATATAAATGACAGTTAAGAATTAATGTCCTGCACAAGACCATTTATAAGACCTTTCAAGACATGAGAGATTTTTCAAATGCTTTACTACAGCGAAATATTCTAAAACAAACGCTAAATCACACTGTTGGCAAGACATTGGTTTCAGTTGTTTGTCTTGCCAACAGTGTTGTTTAGCGTCGTATAAATGGTCTTGTGCAGGACTTTATTAAGACTTAAAGGGTGTTCTAAAGGGCTCCATGAAAAATCGCCCAAAACCAAATCGCCCAAAAATTAAAATGAAAAATCATCCACAATTTCAAAATGAAAAATCACCCAAAAAAAAATTAAAAATCGCCCAAAATTTTCAATATGAAAAATCACCCAAAATAAATGAAAAATTATGAAATATCGGTCAAAGTTAAAAAACACCAGAAAAAAATTTAAATTATAGTAATTTCATTTTTATATTAAAATGAAAAAAGAAAGTTATATAGAAGCCGACACGGCGCTGCCTAAAATGTTTTCTGCCTTGCAAAGTGTTTCTGCGTAAGAACGTTTTCTTGCACTGCCGGCCTTTGGCCGGGCTTAAGTATTTTCTCCACCATGGTGTTTCCCGGCAGGGCGCTGCTAATAAATATTTTCAGCCTTACATAGTTTTCCTGCTTAACAAAGTTTTCTTGCACTGCCGGCCTTCGGCCGGGATTAAGGATTTTCTCCACCATGGTGTTTCCCGACACTGCGCTGCCTAAAATATTTTCTGCCTTGCAAAGTTTTCCTGCGTAAGAACGTTTTCTTGCAGTACCGGCATTCGGCCGGTCTTAAGGATTTTCTCCACCATGGTGTATCTCGACACGGCGCTGCCTAAAATGTTTTCTGCCTTGCAAAGTTTTCCTGCGTAAGAACGTTTTCTTGCACTTGGGCTTAAGGATTTTCTCCACCATGGTGTTTCCCGACACGGCGCTGCCTAAAATATTTTCTGCCTTGCAAAGTTTTCCTGTGTAAGAACGTTTTCTTGTAATTGGGCTTAAGGATTTTCTCCACCATGGTGTTTCCCGACAGGGCGCTGCCTAATAAATATTTTCAGCCTTGCATAGTTTTTCTGCTTAAGAAAGTTTTCTTGCACTGCCGGCCTTTGGCCGGGCTTAAGGATTTTCTCCACCATGGCGATTTTTCATTTTTATTTTTGGGTGCTTTGGTTTTGGGTGATTTTTCATGGAAACAATTTTTATATGAAAAATCGCCCAACATTTCAAAATGAAAAATCACCAAAAAAAAAAAAATGAAAAATTGCACAAAATTTTTGGGCGTTTTTTCATATGAAAAATCACCCAAATTTTGTATGGAAAAATTTTGGGCGATTTTTCATTTTCATTTTTGGGCGATTTGGTTTTGTGCGATTTTTCATGGAGCCGTTCTAAAGCTAGCAACGATAAATGTTGAAATTGTAATGTAATATACGGACAATTTTATATAGATACTTGAAAGTTACAAAGTTACCACCATATTAAAAAAAATTAACGTGTGCTTGAAGTGTACGTTGAGCAAAATTTCCATACAGAAACCGGTTTTAACGTACACTTGAAGCATACGTTAATTATTTTTTGCATATGGGGGTTAGTGTATTTTTATACAGACTACAACACTTAACACTAAATTTAATGAATCAAAATAAAAGGGTATTCTATCAGTTAATGCAATTTTGACAATTTGCTGAATCTAGAAAACTAAAATATCTCAAAATTAAAATAAGCGACAAAACTAAAAACCAAACGAAAAAAAATTGCCAAAATCATAAATAGCGCCAAAAGTAAGAAAAAAATCGCCAAAACGAAAAAAAAACTAAAAAAAAACGCCTAAAACCGAATAGAAAATTTAAAGAAACGAAAAAAGTGCCAAAACGAAAACAAGCACCAAAAGTGGATAAAATCGCTAAGACTAAGATAAATCGCCAAAACAAAAAAAAAATTGCCAAAACGAAAAAAAAACTAAAAAAACGCTTAAAGGCTGGTGAAAAATTTTCAGTGCCATTGGTTATATCGCGTGAAAAATTTGACATGTACTAAATGTAGCCCAACTCGCGGTTTTTTTTTTTTATAAATTTCTCGCTTTTATTGCTTGTAAGTATGCAACATTGTTAAAATTCCGTGCGAAAAAAGTACTGCTCATGTTGTTTCGCAGCTAAACTAAAATGATGCCAGATTAATTTTGCATGGAAAAACATGCTGCCAGATAGATTTTACATGTTTTTTCGCAACAAGAACAGAGTACTACTTTTGCGAATTTATTTCGCTAATATTTCATACCAAATACTTTTATATGTAGTTTAAAAGCATTTCGCACGAAATTGTGAACAGAGTACCAGGCTTAAGGCGAAAAAAAATTCGCGAAAACGAAAAAATAGCCAAAACTAAAAAAATCACCAAAAACCGAAAAATAATTACCGAACTCAGACTTACATTTAAAAATAAATTTCCACATCAGATAAGGTATTCGAGGGTAGCGAGGTCCTTACAGACGGATAAAAAATTGGAAAAGGCACAGGGGCTGGTGTCTATCTCTTGGTAGTTCTTTCAGACTGCCGGATTAATGCAGCGTTTTCCAGGCTGAGATCTTGGCGATCTTCAAGGCCATGGAGCTGGTGGCCAGGAATGTAGCTGAAGGTGAGAAGGTAACCTTCTACGTCGACAGCCAGGCAGCGGAAAAGGCTTTGAAGGGACGCAATATCACATCGAAACTTGTTAGTGACTGTAGGATTCCCTAAATTTGCTTAAGGATAAATATAGTGTCAGACTATGTTGGTTTCCTGGCCACAGCAGCAGTGTTGAGGGAAATGAAACTCCCGATAAGCTGACAGGAAAAAAGGTCGGTATTAGATGAGGGAATGTGTGACAGAGCGGTAAAATTGCGGATAGGTCACTACTATAGGGAACTCAGTAATTGGGTAGAAAGCAGGACCTACAGTTAGTCCATGGCGAAATAGGGAGACTTGTAGAGTCTAGAGCTTGACTCAGGAAGATCGAAGCTGCTACAGGATATGAATCGCCTTCCTGATGCGAATTGTGATAGGTGCATTGACTGGTCACTGCTTGGTCACAGTAAGAACCAGCATTTGGGAAACTGGCAGTCCAGATTTCTTTAGGATGTACGATGATGAAGAGGAACCAGAAACGATTCAATATAAAAGATAATTTTCACTGTCCGAAGCTGCAACGGCATAGGCTTAGATGGCTAGTAGACGTTTCCATGAGAGCATTACAGATATCGGGAAGTGTAAACTGGAGGACACCAGGGACTTCATCATGGGAATTCAGTGGCTTAATGACGGTAATAGGGTTACTTCTAACTACAAATGGGGGGTAAATATAACTTTTAATGGGCATTAGAAGGGAATCAAAGTGGACCCAATTGGGTCTGCGAGTGGAGGTGCGTTTTTGGCACCACCCTTCCTAACCTAACCTAAGGTATTCGATTATATAGGTTAAAGTTCGTATATGATTACATATTTAGTGTCGGTATGGAACCCTTCGTGTGTGAGTCAAAGTCCCAGTTTACTGATTTCTTTTTTTTGAAATTAAAGGCTTAATTACGAGTGTCGTCTTTCAACTACGACTACGACGATTTTGTACTAGATTAAAGAAAAACTGTTGCAATGTTATTTAGTCTTGTACGAAACCGTCGTATTCGATGTCGTAATACGACATTCATAATAAGGCCCATTAAATTCACTGCCTTAAAGTAAATTCTATTTTTTTGTTTAACATGCCACAAATAACTATGTTTATGTAGTATGCATTTATATATAATTATTTTCTAGATAAACTGAAATTTTTAAGTCCATAAGTTTTCAATAAATAAAAGAATATTATTTAAAAACATTTAAAATTAAATTAAAAAACTTTTACGACAAACAAAAAATTACATCCCTAACAAATGCCAATATTTTCCCACTAAATTAAAACGCAGGGGAATAAATAAAAATTTAATTTACAGAGGGAGAGAAAAAAAAATTCGAAAAATATTAGTCAGCATAAAAATGCATTTAGCAAGTCATGCACCAACCGCCATTTCAACCAACTCCCATTTCAGCAATTCCAGCAACCGGCAATGGGGGACGACAGTGATGATGTTACTCTTCATACTAATGGAGTTACGACTGGAGTTTAAGAAACAAGTTCTCAAAAACTTGACAGCTAATGGTGATACGAAATGCATGAATGTGTAGTGCGGCGGCGGTGGTTGGTGTCTACTTGCGATGACAAATTTTATCACAAACAAATTTGTGATAAAAGCTAATTTTTCAAATAAACAAAATATAACAAATGACAACAATTTGCACAAAAACATATAAAATATGTATATCTGAGTATGTGTGTGTGCACATTCTTAGAGCAAAAAAAAAAAATAAATTGAAGAGTATTTACACGACAAAATATTTATAAAAAATGAATTAGAACGAAAATGGAATGTGGCAGAATGTACAAGAAATAAACATAAAATGTTGAATATTAACTGAAAAGAAGCAAAAAAAGAAAACGGAGCACAAAAGAAAAACACATACTGAAAAATGGAATATAAATGCAATTTGTTTAAAGCTTGTTGTTGCTTTTCCTCCACTTGCTATAGAACATTACCAATAATGGTATGAAAAAAAAAAAAACAAAAACAATAGTGCTGCTGCAACACTGCATTTGCACAGTGGCTCAGAACTGCAAGGAGTTGAATCGCTGTTGAAAATAGCGTCAAAATTTACCCTGGGAAATTTCGTGTATGTGTTTGCATGTGTTCTTGCTATCCAGAGCTTCTATTTGCTCACAAATGTATTTTATTCTACCATTAAAGAATTAATTCTTTGTGTTCTCTGGCAGCCAAACAAGAATAAATCTATTTATCATCTATATGTGAAGTATATCTGTTGTTGATGATGATGGGAATGCTGCAACAGAATCAATGAAATAATAAACGAATGAATATATGCGTATGTATGCATTGTTTCAAATGCATACTCACATACATACATATCGTTACCTTAATATAAAAAGGCCCTAACGCACTATTTTTTTTAAATCGAGTTTTTGCACATTTCTATAGAAGAAAATTTAATGTATTGAAAATTTAAAAAAAACTCGATCTTAAAAAAGTTATGAGTTAGGGCGCCTTTCTATATTAAGGTAACGATATGTTAGTAAAAATATTTATAATAATAAATTCAATTTGCTTGCAAATGTTTTTTTTTTTGTTTTTCATCTTGCCTTGTGTATATATATTTTCAAGTTATTAAGCTTTAAAGTAATTTGCAATATTTACTGTAGCTGCGTTTTTGTTTTTTGCTAATAAAATATTTTAAAAATTTGCATAATAAAACTATGTATTTTCTGCTGAAATTTATATTTAAATATAATTTGTGAACTATGCATACTATAGCTAAATTTATTTACCAGTGCATTTTTTTAGCGTTAATTAAAAATATGCGAAAGTGATAACAAAAAAATTGGAAAATTTCAGGTGAAAGCAAGGTTGGCAAACGGTATCGTAAAAATACCGATACCGATTCAAATACCGCTATAATTAGATACCGGTATCGTTACCGATACCGAAATCCATTTCGCTTAGAAAATACCGGTATCCATACTACCGTTTACGTCTATACCGGTACGTACCGGTATACCGATTCCGGCCAAAAAATAAATGATAAGTGAGTTGTAGTTGCCAAATTTTTATTATGTATTACAACTTTTTTCACCATGAGACATTTTGGTTTTTATTTCGACCATTGCCTTCGTTTTGCTTCATTATTCCAGAAGCCAACCAATCCCATTTGTCAGCCAATATTATTGCCACATAGAATCTCAAGAAAAAACAGCAAAGCCAGAACTAAAAATATTTAAAATGTTTTGTAATAGATACTATGGTTTCAAAAAACATAGCGTAGATAAGAACCTTTTTTTCGAGCATTTATTCGAAGACAACTAAAATTAGTTTTTATTCAGAATACCAAAAGTTAAGTTGTTTCAGTTTCAATCCAACTTAGTTGAGCTGTAAACCGTAATATGGGAAAAGACTGCAAAAATATATATCAATTAACTTTCTTTCTTTGGCTTAGAAAAAAAACTTCTAAACTTTTATATTTGAAGTTAAAGATTCCTCTCTTGAGGTGAAGAAAAGTGCCTGCTTTAAATTTTTAAATGTTAATTGTACAAGAAGATTGTTTTCTTTGTTTTTAAGTTGGCTGAAAGAATATTATTTATTCTTTGAATTGAAATATTCCAATGTTCGTTTTGTCTGAATTTGGGGTGAAAGTTATAAACAATATGGGTCCAGTACAAAAATATTGCCTAAGAACGTGTACAAAGTATAAAAGTGTAGAAAAAAACCCAAAAAATTATATTTCGTGAAAAATACAGACATATATTTGAAATTTACTGAAACAAGATATACATATGTACATATATGGTTCAAAAGGCGTTAGTCTCTTCTTTCTGTATCCGTTTTTATAAATTTAAAATCGGTTGATATTTAACTTAGTTAGAGGTTGATAAGTGCCTATGGGTACGAAAAAGCGGTTTTTTACCCGTAAAGGCTGGTACTCTGTTCGAAGTTGAGAAAAATTTTCAGTGCAATTGGTTATTTCGCGTGAAAAATTTGACATGTACTAAATGTAGCCCAACTCTCGGTTGTTTTAATAAATTTCTCGCTTTTTTTTGCTTGTAAGTATGCAACATTGCTAAAATTCCGTGCGAAAAAAGCACTGCTCATGTTGTTTCGCAGCTAAACTAAAATGATACCAGATTAATTTTGCATGGAAAGACATGATTTTCCGTGTTTTTCACACCAAGAACAGAGTACTACTCTTGCGAATTTATTTCGCAAATATTTCATACCAAATACATACTTTTATATGTAGTTTGACAGCATTTCGCACGAAATTGTGAACAGAGTACCAGGCTTAACTCAAGATTTTGGAGATGTTTGGAAAATTTTTATACTCGACAATACCTAGCAGAAAAATACCCTCATACCTAATTAAGAGCGGCAAGCGTCGCGTTAGTACGTATTTTCAGTACAATCAAATAATATTTTTGCATTTAAATGTACTGAAAATGCGTACCCTGCTGCTAACACAACGCTTGCCGCTCTTATTTAGGTATGAGGGATAATAACACTTCGCAGGTATTTCGATTTCATTAAAAATTTGTCACACAGTATAATTTATCAGTATAGACTTTATATATCTAAAGTTTGAACTGCAGTCTCCTTGTTTCACTTTTTTAATAAATTATTGTTTAGTAATAGTATAAAATCATATATAGAAACAAATAAGTTTATATGCTTTTATACATACATACATATGTTAATGTAAAAATACTCCCTTTTTGAAGTAATTTAATAAAAAAAAGTTTTTTTTTTGCTATGTCCACTGCCTGAAATAATAAATTTGTCAGTAATATCGGTATACCGGTATTATAAACTCGATAACGGTATGTACCGGTAATACCGATACCGAAATAAAAAAAATACCGATACCGCTACCGATACCGAAATTTAAAAAATAATTGTACCGGTATCAATACCGATACCGTTATTTGTTTCGGTTTCCAACCTTGGGTGAAAGCGATAATTTAAAATATGTAATCTGCAATACGAAATGAAAAAATATTATTTGTGCATACTTTTAGGAGTGGACAAAAATAAATAAAATTGTCATTTCATTCCTTTAGGCAAAAATTTTTTTGTTTTTTGACAACGATCCTTATTTTCGATTTAAACGTAAGCGACAAAAATTTAATTTTTTAGGAGAAGGTTTTTTAAAATATTCAAATATGCTTTTGTCCCTAAACTTTCGCTATCTTCAAACTTATCAACAATTTTGGCATATTGATAATTCTTAACTATGGGCCTTTCCATAAAATTTAAATTTCAATAAAAAAAGCCTATTTCCGATAACATATAGCTGACGATAAAATCGAAAATAAGGCTCGATATCTATATTGTTACGTTTAACCTTTATAAACGTGTGAGTTCTTTTGAATTGCTAAAAAATAAAAATAAACAACATGCAACCATTTTTTTTTTTAATTTATTTACTTCTTTTTATTATCGACTAGTAATTGCACTTTGACTTTACTTAATGACTTATTACTTAAACGATGTTTACTTTATGCTTACACTGTACCAAAAAAGCATTCTTAAAACTATACTTTTGGATTCTCGTTTAAAAAATGCTGCATCTTTAAAAAGCATTTTTATAATTTTTTTTTCCTTAATATTGATATATAGCATTGCTGGTTTTATAATGCGAGGGGTGAGAAGATTGTGGAGGGGGAGGGGGTGGGTATACAGTTTCATTTGCTCGGCAATTCTTTTTTTTTTGTTTTGAAATTCACAGTTGTTAATTTAAAGTTTGTATTTGACGTTTTATTTTATTTTTGATTTGTTCAGTTGTATGAAAAACACAAAATGTAACAAAAAGTAAAAATTATTGTTAATTTTTCAGGCAAATTTCTTGTGAAATAGAATTTTTTAATACTTAATTGCAAAACTAGAATTTCCTAATAAGGACACTTATGCAATTTCAAAGCAGAATTTTGAAAAAGTTGCAAGTCTGGACGAGGATTTATTGAGATAACTTTTTTTTTTGATTTAGCTGATTTACAGTGACTGCCTCTCATACACAGCACCTTTTTGTATAACAATACGAATTCGTCTAGAATGTTCTTCATTGCCTCATAGAGTGCATAATCAAATATGAAATAGACCTAGCAAAGCCAAATAAAATAAATTCAGTAAAGTACGACTTTGACTCGCACACCAAGGGTGCCCTACAGACACTACATATGGGTAATTCCAGAAAAAGGTCAACCAAAAAAAAATTTTTTTTGCTCAAAATTTTTTGTTTTGTTCTTAATACTAAAGCTTAAATATAAAAACATTTTAAATTTTTGAAAACTTTTGAACGAAATTCCCGACTGCAAAAAAACTATTTTTTTTGCTGAACCTTTTTTTTAGCGATTATTTAAATTAGTAAGTATTATTTTTTGCTTTCACTTATACCTTAATATCGCATCTGTCGCATAAAATCAAAATTTATTAATTTTTTTTTTTTCAGCAGTAAATAAAACCTTGTTATTATTTAATTTCTTTTGAACTAAAGTTCAATCAATATTAGCAAAGTTACTGTGTTTAGTTCTTATGGAAAAAAGTTGTCGCCTACACCTCGTCGGCTCCATATTTGTACTTTATCCATTAAAAAATTAAAACTTTTCATATTTCATAAATCTGCACATCATCATCTTTCACCTGCATATCCACATTCACAGAAACAAAAAAATTCTTCATGCAATTTCGCTGAATTATGTATATTTCTATAAGTGCACAAAAATAATCTTTGGTGTTATTTGTTCATTAATAATTATCACATGTAATTTGGTTTACAAGGCCATACGAACTTTAGGCTGTTCAAATCATAAATATAATAACTTCTATTTTTATCGCGCCCGTCTCTCGCTAACTGGTATATTATTTTTCTATATTATTGATATCGCCCAACATCTGTTCTTAAATATACTACTCCTTTGAATCCTATTGGATCTTTTTATTCCTTTCTTGTTTTTTGCTCAACTTAAGGTGTACGAATGTTGCGTCCGTCGCCTGGAAATTTACCATATACTATACTTTACCTTATATAAACGAATATCTTACCTAATGTAGATTTTTTTTCTAAAACTTTTAAGTACCTGTAGTGCGATCCAGTAACTTTTAACGATCCGACAATCGTAATTTTTGTCGATACATTTTGTCGATTGCAATAACGATTGTGTGATTCTGTAACTTATTCTTCAAGATAGTACGCAGCTGATATTTTCTGTTGATTCTTGTCGATAAAATTAACAGCACAAACATTATTGTCACTTAAATAACGACACAGTGGTCAATAACCTACGCGAATATCGTTAAAAATTTTACTGAATAGCAAAACCGATAAATTTTCGTTATATGTAATTATTTTAACGATGCGATTATCATTAAAAAAATTTGTAAATCGCTCTACTGGATTTTGTAACTTTTTGCGAACCGAAACTCGTAATATTTATCGACATATTTATTCGCTGGCGTTAACGATAAAGTGATTCCATAATTTCTTTTTTACTATAGTCTATATCTTTATCTTACTCACCATTTAATTCAATATTATGTGCTATCTCTATATGGAAAATGTGAAAATAAGCGAAAAGCACTAAGAATAATAAAGAAAAACTCCAAAAATTTGGTTTTGTGATTAAATTTTCTTTCTCCAACCGACAGCGAATATCGTTAAAATATGTTTCTGAATTGCAAAGTTGATAAATTTTCCATATATTTGTTATGGCGATACGATTATCGCAATAAAAGTTACTGAATCCAGTAGCTGAATTCTGTAAATTTTTGCGAACCGAAAATCGTAATATTTATCGACATATTTAATCGTTTGCGCTAACGATAATGTAATTCTAAAATTTCTTTTTTACGATAGTATACATCTATCTTTCTTTCACTTGTCATTGCCATAATTGTATGTATGTACTCGTATATCATGTGGCTCCCTGCATACAAAATGCCGAAATAAGCGAAAAGTACAAAGAAGAATTAAAGAAAAACTCAATACATTTGATCTTGTGATTTAATTTTTTTTCTCCAACCGACAGCGAATATCGAATGTGTTACTGAATAGCAAATATGGTAAATTTTCCTTATATTTGTTATAGCGATACGATTATCGCAATAAAAGTTACTGAATCCATATAGAGGTACAGGGAAATTCAGCTTATTGTTGTTAAAAGTTTGTGTATAATACTATTAACCGTTATAATGAATTTCACAGTTGCAATTTAACGATTTTCATGCTGGCAATACTGTGTGCAGAGTTGTTTATAAAAAATTTTTTAAATTTTTACTTGACGGCTGGTTATTTGATCGTCTCCAACTCTGATTGATAAAAAATATTTAATTTGCTTTGTGTTATATGCTGCGTCACGATATGGCGAAGTGCCTAGATGAATAAAAATTATTTTGAATTTTATGTTCTTTGTTAAAAAAAACCAAATGATTAAAAGTCTGCAAGCAGTTTGATTATTATTTATTATCAATCTCTCACAGAAGAAGAAAAATTATGGTGGGAGATAAAAAATTATCATTCAACTGTGTATATGTTTGTTAAGGTATTTTTTAAAATGTTCACTTTGCCGCTAGTAACAAAAGATTGGGTGTGTTCGTAAATGCATCACTGCGCTGCAAATGGAAAATTGAATGTCAGAAACTGCTTCACTGAAGTAAATAAATGTCCAATGTAGGATATAAACATGGCTACTGCTAAAAAAGATTATTAGCGAAACTGTATTGCATTTTAAATTAAAGTTTGCTCATATAATGCAGAGCAGTGATGCATTTACGAACACAGCCATTATCAGCCGACATACTTGCACGAGTACACAATGAATACAAACTCAAAATGCTGATTCAATATTTTATTTGAACGTCTCGCAAAAAAACATCAATTAAACTACACTAATACATAAAATATAAATTGAACTGATTGATGTTTTTATTTGATCGTCTGCAGAGTCTATAAGTAACAATAACAGCTACAGGTAGATAGTTTCCTTTACTTCTGACAACAGTGCTTGTCTATTCACGACAAAAATAAAAAAAACTATAGAATAGAAAACAGCATCTGTCATTGGTGTAAAATTTGCTTTGTGTGTCAGAAACATGCATAAGAAATATAGTTATATAAATATATATAAATTAAAATATACATTTATGCTTGGCCGGACGATTTTAGCTTGTCTATTAAACAAGTAACTACGGCCGACATTGTCGCATAGTCTGTCTAACTAATGTCTTAGTTGAATACTCTGTTGATTGCTTGTTAGTATTAGACTTACTCTTTTTTTTTTATTGACTATCATTTTATTAATAAGAAATATGTATGCATGTTTATTCGTTTAATAGATAAATTGAAGTAGATTGCATTTGAATTGTTCAAAGTTCCATTTAAGAGGCGTGTTAGTTGTTGCCTGCTGGCGTCTGCTGCAAAAAGCAAGGAAAAAGCAAATTTCTGTTCCACTTGAGTGAAATCAATGAATGAATAAATGTATTGAATAGCATAATTGACTGACTGCCTGTCTCAAAATAGAGGAAAAAATATATAAAATATAAATCATATTTCATTTACTTTGCAATTTCTTTTCTTTTTATATTTTTTTTATTTATTTTTTTTGGTTTTGGTCTGTCTCTTCTTTTTTTTTTTTTTGTTAACAAGTGAAACTTTTGATTTAAAATATAGATTAAGTTAAATAAGTTTTTCTTAAGAAATTATTAAGAAATATTTTTTTCTTAACAATTTCTCTTTCAGAGGAAGATATCTTTAAATGCGTTATGTATAAACATAAAAGAAAAAAATTGTGGTTTATTTTCAGTTTATTTTAAGTTCACTTAAATGTTACGTTTCAAAGAAGTTCATTTTTGGTGGCTTAGTCTTCAGCTACTTCGAACGTAGGCAACATAAGAACGATATCAACAAGAAAGTAAAGAAAAACTTGAATAATAAAATTTAAAAAAAATTAAATCGACTTTAAAAATAAGCACTAAAAAGTTAAAAAAAAGAAGAGAGCTGTCTTAGGACACCCGGTTATAGCTATGCTGCTTAGGTATATAAAACAAACTTGATGTGTTAAATAATAATGCAATGAATAATAATGCAATTAGTAGCCAAAATGAGTTAATTTTAATATTTTTTAACTTTAAAATCGATTATCTCAAAAGAATTTTTGTTTCATATAATGTTATTAGAATTTAAAATTAAGGAATTATTAAAAAATTTAAAAAGCTAAATAGGAAACTAAAAAATATTAAATTTAGGTGCAGCAATGACTAAAAAGTGCCTTCCGTGTAAATGGGATAAGCCCTAAATGTAAAAATAGTCATACAAAATTAGGAAAACAAATCACACGCTAAAACTTTGTTTTATGCAAATTTAAATTGTTAGAAATAATTTAAAGTTTAAAAAAAAAATAAAGTAAAAAGAAGAGAGGTGTCTTACGACACCCGGTTTTAGCTATGCTAATTAGTTATATAAAACAAATTTCATATGTGAAATAACAATGCAATAAAATTATATTACATGATGATGTCAAATAAGTCGCAAATATTTCAAAACTTTTCCATTTATTTCCCATTATTTTCTTTTCTAGCGACGCACGATTAAATTAATGTATTGTTTGTGGTCGATGGCGGCCGTTAGCCGGCTTACAGCCAATCGGCTGTGTTTTCTGGTTTGTGCTCATATGCAAAAACAATATGAAAACAAATTGAGCAATGGTTCTCATTGTTTTTCTTTTCACTCACTTCAAAGAACGCAACAAAACAAAATCAAACAATTTGTTTCGTCTATTTTCGTACTTTGTTTTTAAGTACAAAGAAATCAAAACAAATACAAAATTATAACTGTAATAGTGTCGATTATTTTTGCTACGAAAATCACGTCCTAACTCCTGTGTCGCGCTATAAATAGCATAGCTATAATAATTAAGATCCATTAACTAAAACATGTTTATATGTTTTAGAAGGTTAGAAATTTCTACACTTACTTATCTATTCGTTTACAGCCTTATTTACAAATATTATAAAAAATTTTTTTATGAAAACTTGTTTTAAAGCTCCTTTATAAAGCCTTAAAAAGTTTTATAAATAAGGCTGTAGTTATCATTGTTATTGTCACCGACTTTGAATATCATTAAGGATAGCACATATCGTCGCTGTTTTAACTAACTGACCTAACTGACATCATTTTGAAAAATGAGTTAAGTCCACTATTAGACTCTATGAGTCATAATATACCTTGTCCACAATTTTTATGACTGTAAACCTTACTGTCGAGCCTATAACAGTAAAAATATTTCAGACTTTTCCATAAGAATGCATGTATAAAACAATCGTAAAGGCTCCTCTCCTGTAAAATTTACAAAATGTCAGTTAGGTCAGTTAGTTGAAACAGCGACGATAAAATAGAATAAAATAGGGTAAGATCTGGTCCAAAAAACCTGCACTGCAACACCTGTTGGATATTTTGTGCCATAGATCTGTAACTTAAATTAAATCAATCTCTTTATGACTCTGTATGGAGAAGCCCGCATAATATCATCTGAACACAGAAAATCAGAATAAAAAACACGCATTCTACTGATACTCGTACAAAAGACGATGCACTCGTAAAGAATGTGTGCCGTTGTCTCGTCATCTTCTAAGCATAAGTGACACAAGAGTGAACGAACTTGGCGGCTACTTTTCTACAGATGAGAGTTCTGTCCAAACTGACCAGAAAGAAAAACAGTAACAAGCCGTAAATTATTCCTGTTGAGGTTCAGGATGAGGTAAATGGCTGCATTAAACCAAAAAATGTCCTGAAAATGAAATGAAAGATTTATTGAAAATCCATATGACTTAGACCTTTTTGATAATTAATGGGACATATAAAAATGTTAAATTTAAGTCTAAATCTAAATTATTTTTAGGTTTTTAGTGCTTCGTCGGTTGAATTTTTTTTGTCTTTAAATTGTTAGTGCCAATTTCGTTTTCTTACGGTTGTGGTCGCTCTCAATTTGGCAAATATTAGTGTCGACCCACTTTTCTAAAGTCAGCATCACCCCACTTTCACAGCTCAAGGTGTGTGCCAAGTTTCGTAAACATCGGTAGAAGAATACATGTTAATGGGCGAAACCCCGCCTACTTTTTAATCAGAACACTATGTCTTTCTTAGAGTCGAAACTCTTTGCCTTGTTTCGTGGGAAACGCACAAGTAGAAGTACATATAATTTAGTACTAAACTTTTATGGGCGTGGCCTCACCCACTTTTTTGCATACAAAGTTAATTATTTTTCAGAGCTCAGAGAGCAAGTGCCAAATATCGTAATAATCGATAGAGTAGAAGCACGTTAAATATAAAATTAGAGTTTAATGGGCGTAGCCCTGCCCACTTTTTGAATGCAAGATTAAGTATTTTTAAGAGCTCAGGGTGTGTGGCAAAGTTTATCGAAATAATATAAGTATAAGCATGTGATATATAATATTAAAACTTTATGGGCGTGGCTCTGCCCACTTTTTGAATACAAAATTGTGTATTTTTTTAGAGCTCCTGGTATGAGGAAAGTTTAATTAAAATAGCTTAATTGCAAGCGCATAAATTGTAATACTAAATTTTGATGGGCGTGCCCCGCCTACTTTTTTTGAATGCGAGATTGTGTATTCACAGAAAAATAGACACAAGTTAGATTCAATAACTATGAGTCGTTGGTTACGGAGATGAATTTTGACAACTTTATTCTTTAATTCAATAATAATATTTATTACTACAACGAGTTTTCACAGTACAACTTAAAAAAAATATTTGATATATAGGGTGTTTTTTTTAGAGGTATAGAACTTCGAATTGAAATAAAACACAAGAAAATCGTTTTAATGTCCATCAATTTGGCTTTATTGGAAGGATAATTTTATGCCATTAATGTTTAAATATGATTTCGGGCATGTGGCCGCCGCGGCTGGCTCGAATAAAGCCAATTCTACAGGTCCAATTTTCAACCACTTTTTCGAGCATATGGGGCCGTATGTTGGCAATAACGCCACGAATGTTGGCTTCCAAGTCCCCTAACGTTTCTGGTTTGTTGGCGTAGACGAGCGACTTCACATATCCCCAAAGAAAATAATCCAATGGTGTCAAATCACACGATCTTGGTGGCCAATTGACAGGTCCATTCCGCGAAATTATGCGCTCATCGAATGTTTCCTTCAATAAATCGATTGTGACTTGCGCAGTGTGGCATGTACCGCCGTCTTGTTGGAACCACAACTCATCCACATTCAAAATCTTCAAAATCTTCCATAAAGTTGATGGACAAAGCTCCAATTGCTGTGCACGATGGCGAATCGATTCATTCGGGTCCTCTTCAACACTTTGCTCTACAGCGGCAATTGTTTCTTCGGTGCGCACTGTTCGACGTCTCTGCGGATGCGTATTATCACATAGAGTAAACGTAGTGCGAAAACGATCCATGGTTAACCGAATTAATTGCTCTGATGGACGATTATGTCGACCATAAAATGGACGGAGCTTGCGGTAAACTTCGCGAACTGAACCATTATTTTCGAAATAAATTTGCACGATTTGCAAGCGTTGTTCTTTTGTCAACCTGTTCATGATGAAATGGCAAACCAAACTAAATATTAATCACTTGACAGCTGACAAAATGGCCGCCAGTTAAAAAAATTATGCCAACTTAAAGTTCTATACCTCAATAAAAAACACCCTTTATAAACTATTAAATATATGTATTAATATATTAAAAAAATAAACACAGATTTGACAACAACAGTAATAAAACTGATCAAATTCTAGAAAAAAAAAACGATTTGAAAATTCTTCACTTTTTTAAAAAAATTCTCTTTGTTTCAAGTACTAATTTTTTTTTAAACTAAATGCAGTGAAACCTTTCATAATCGGACACTCATGGTCGTGGTATTTTTGTCCGGTTATTAAAGGTGTCCGTTAATGACAGAGGTACATATTCTCTTATTTTAATTTTGGATATACAAAACTTGTCCAGGTATTAGAGGGGTCCGTTTATGGGAGGTGTCCGTTATGAGAGGTGTGAAACTGTATCTAATAACTTATATGTAATTGTGCTTACCAATCATGGAAATATTTTTTTCACATCTGAATCTGAAAATTTCTTGAGACTCGAACCAACACCATCGTGCATGACAGGCTTGCACACTACCCATTCGACCACAGGGCCACCCATATTTCAAAAGTATAAATACCAGCTAAGCTTAGGTTAACATCTATGTATGGTAACGTGACTGGTTCCGGAGTAACATTGGAGGGAGCAATTAACATTACATTTACACTATTTGATAGCTCTTGGATTCAACCACATCGAACATGCTTAGTGCCGTTTACTACAATACTAGACCAAATCCCCATTAAAGACCAAAACGATACATCAAGAAAATGGTGAAAATGTAAACATTTACACGATATGTTACAATACACTATTCCGTACTTTTGCTAACACTCGCATTTTCTGAAGCCATAGGACGAGTACGTTTGGATCAATTGTCTTAAAATTTTCTGCAGGGAATGCAATGGTAGTCACAACACTGGTCCAGGTGATAAAAAAACTAAGACCGTTTAGAAAACGAAACTTTTTTTCTACTTCTTTATATATTTGGTAAAATTTAAAGAAAAATTGAGTTACATTTTTCTGAAATACAAGCCTAAATGCTTGCTGTCGCACGTGACAAAAACAAGGTATTTCTCTTATATATTTGGTTTTCTCTAGAGCAGTCAGTTTATAGAATCCAGTGTTATAATTAAATGAGAAAAATATCTACATACGAGTACGTAATATGTATACAATATATTGGAGAAAATGGAAAATATTTTTTTTATTAAATAAAATTACATGTTTGAAGAAATTCAATTATTAGCTTCCCAGTAAATAAAAGCTTTACTGCACATGTACTACACAAATTTTGCATAAAAATCAAATAAATATTAAAGAAAATTTACTAAATATTAAGAAATTTATGATATATATATGTATATATTTAAAAAGTTGAGAGGTGAACAAGCTGGAGTATATGTATGTATCTGTTGGTGAAATTTAAATCAAGTTCTTTAAACTAAAAAAGAGACCAAATAGTATATAATATTGACAACAGCCAGGGTTTATGCAAAAGAAAAGGATATTATACTCTGCAATACTTCTTATGCTATAGCTTACGATGAAGATGATGCTGATGATAACAATAATGATAGAAAAGAAATACGATGGTTGTTACTAAAGGCATGATCTGTCACACTTGGTACACATTTGTCTAAAAATCGTAACCATTAAATAACTACTACTGAAAGTCCTTTTGATTCAGACACATGTTTATAAAGTTAAGCAGTTGCATACATAACTAATAGACAATGTCATAAAATGCAATATTTCGAAGCTTTTGAAGTTATTAGGTCTGTTCATTTACTTTCCCAGCAAAAACTAGCAACGAGAGAGTAAAGCAGAAATTTAAAAAAGTACCCTCCCAGATACGAAAAACTAAATGAACACTTTATTTGTAATAACTTGCTAACAAATTTGATTACTTTCAGAACCATGGATGGAAATCATGGTACAATTGTTCTTCTTCTAATGTATTTTGGATAATCTTGTTTGATAATAATTTTTATATAACAATATTTTTAAAAATCGACATTTGATATGAAATACTCAGTTTCATGCATTATTTTCTATTAGTAAGTATTTTTCATTACAAATAAGTGCACCAATTTTCCATCTCTGATCAGGGGCCCGTTTCTCAAAACTACAAATTACAAATCTACAAATAAATTACACACAAAACAACAATAAAATTTGTAAAAATGTTGTTGTTTTGTGTGTATTTTACTTGTAGTTTTGTAATTTGTAGTTTGAAGAAACGGGCCCCAGATATGTTTTGTATTTATGTGGCTTAATCAAAGAAAAACAACAAATTAAGAAATTATGCCATATTTTTACTTATGTACCACTGTTATGATTTGTGGTACAATTGTACCAATGCATATGCATTGGTACAGTGGTACACTTTATATTACCGTGGTACAATTTGAAAAAATTTTACTTTGCCATACAATAATAACATGGTTGCCCAACACTGATCATAAGTACCAAAATTTGCAACATTGGTAATTGCATTTGGTTTGGTAGCCCTTACATTAGGGCGTGTCGATTTGTATGGAGGCAAAAAATCGCTCAAATTACAAGGAAAATCGTATTCTAGGGATCAAAATAAGAAACTTTGCCGAAGAAACCATACCTCTAAAATGTATTTTGATGTCCCGACTTTTGATCCGAAAAGTCAAATTTTCTTGAAGCGTCAAATTTTTAAAAATCTCACTTTGACCCATTTAGAGTTCCTCAATCGAGTCAAAATGTATGACCGAGCCCCACTAATTTTGGAGGGCCGACCCACCTATGCCAGTGGAACACCACCTGGAACCACCTATGGGGGGTTCCCAATACAAACATTTGTGATTTTTTGAAATATTTGTACGGGGAACCCCCCAGAAGTGGTTCCAGGGGGTGTGCCACTGGCATATGTGGGTTGGCCCTCCAACATTAGTGGGGGTCGGTCATATATTTTGACTCGATTGAGGAACTCTAAATGGGTCAAAGTGAGATTTTTCAAAATTTTACCCTTCAAGAAAATTTGACCCTTCGGATCAAAAGTCGGGACATTAAAATACATTTTAAAGGTATGGTTCCTTCGGCAAAGTTTCTTATGTTGATCCCTAGAATACGATTTTCCTAGTAATTTGTGCGATTTTTAAATCGACCCGCCCTGCCTTACATAGATATATAAGTTGATTTCTTTATGTTTTTGTTTTCAATAACTGGAAAATTGTTATGAATTCCTTTACTGTGTATGCTTATTTAGCAGTTGGCTACCTTTGGTACAATTGATGTTAATTTGGTACCATTTTACCATTTTCATGGTACAATTTAAGAATAGCCAAATCCCAACACTGTTATGTACGAGTATAATTATTTTTTTTAATAAACAAATTCACATTTTTGAGTTTTCTTTTTTCAAATATTTTTGAAAGAATTAATTAGAAAACAAAACACAGAACAGCTGTCTGGATGATCCTTGCAAGTAAAAATTTTACTACCAATAATTTATAAGAATTTTTTAGTCTAAGTGAGTAGACATAATATAAACTCAATTATTATTATTATGTCAACTCACTTATATTTAAAATTTCATGAGTCACTATGAATAGCGAGAAAACGATTCATTGCCGATCACTGCCTTGTATGTTGCAAGTTACACAAAAAAAAGTTTCCTACATCATCTTATATCAATTTGCTAAAAGCTTTTTTGTAATGAAAGCTTAATTTTAATTTTAAACTACTATGATTTACGCATACTCACGATGACATTGATTTATAAGTATAGGTTGAAATAAATATATATGCGACGTCGGCATCATAGTCATACCACACTCACACTCATAAATCACTTCAGTTTGATTTCTAATTTCAGGAATATGCTTATGCTAATCACATTGATTCAGTTCACTCAACTTATCCATGCATGTTTATTTAAAAGTTTAGTCATTAAACAGTTTGCAAGTAGTATACAATAGTAGTAAATAGGGTTGCTTTTCGAATTCCTGAAAAAAAAACAAAAAAAAGCAACAAAGAAACGCATTGTGAATCATACTTATTTTGCATCGTCCTTAGGCATTGAGTTAAGGAGAGTCAAAATCAACAACAGCAACAACAACAAATATTGCTAAGTATGAGTTCGATGAGCACTTGAAACTTTCGAGTGAATATGATTCATAGACATTATTGCAATTAGTATGAGTGCAAATAAGTACAAGAAATTTTAAGTTATGATTCAACTCTACTCACTTTTTCACTACTCATTGCTGTTCTCTGATGCAAAGACACCGATTCTATTTATTTGACATGTAGAACGAGTGCTGTAGGTTTTAAGCTTCATGATAACATATATTTCGTAGCCTCTTTAAGTCTGCCCTCGTATTATTCCATTAAGTTTTTAATATATGTACATACATACATATGTATATATATATATTATATACAAATTTATAAGAATTTTTTAAGCAGATGAAAACTCGTATTCATGTGCATAATATGTATGACATAACTAACCATACAAAACTTTTTAAGTATATGATATACAGACATTTATGCATACATACACAGCCATACATACATACGTATATGTATGTATGTATGTATGTATGTATGTATGTATGTATATGTGTGTGTATGTATAGTTGTTTACCTATTTGTCTAGTATAAATGTCATTTAACCGAGCATGTAAAATGTTTGAATACCTTTATTTATCTCATAGAAATATAAATTGAAATATGTGTGTATGTATGTATGTGCATATAAATCAAAAGACATTTTGAAAGACAGGCAACGAAATGTGCAAATACACCGTCTGACAAACAAAAGGATCAACTATCTGTCTATAGACACTTTAAAAATAAAATAAAGAGAAAGTATGTATGTTGCTTGACTACTATTGCTGCTGCTGCCTTTTCAAATGAAATTATTTAGAAAATCATTGCATCAATACAAGCTTCATTGATTTAAATTTTTATTTATATTTTTTCCTGCGCTCTTTATAATAAATTTAGTACAAATTGTTTTGGCTAAACTTATTGATTGCTCTAACGGTTTGTTACGACTTGTTTTTTTTTTCTTCAAATATCCTGCAAGTACTTTTTATGTTGAAAAATAATTATATAAATAAATGTTAAATTAAAAAAATAAATTGTAGTTTTGTGTCATACATACATACATACATAAGTATATATGCCTTTCGAAAAAGAGAGTCTGTCAAAAAATAAGTATATGTACCCAACTGGGTCTCCGAGTGGAGGCGTGTTATAGCACTGCCCTTCCTAACCTCAAATGCTTTATTTTTTTCTTAAAGTGATCCATATATGACATGTTTTTTACATCTGACTTCTCAGTTTTGAAAATCACATCTAACTCTTTATGTCTGTCAAAATTGTTATTTTGCAGAATATTTTTAATATTCTCTTACAAACGTGCATACATTTTCAATTGATTTTGACATAACCTCTGCATGCATTTTTACAACAGCTGAGCTGAGCATTTGATTTCAATATCGCTTGATGCATATACACACAGAAAAAAAACCAATGTAAAATCACCATGCAAAAATGTTGATTGCATATCATATTAAATTTACAAGAAATAATATATTCTGTAAAGGTGTTGGTGTTTATTTACTTTGTTCATACTCGTAGCGGAAAAACACTGTTATGCTCAGTCGCGTGACTCGTTCTTGTTTTGTTGTTGTTTGTTTTTAGGTTCGTAAATAGGCTACAAACTTCGCATTACCAGGGAAATCTTCCTTTTGCTGATTAGTAGGCAGTGTACTAGTCTTTTAGTCTTAATGTTAGAAGTTCGAATCCTGGAGCTTAACAGTTTGTGTTTTTTTTACGATAACATTAATTACAAATAATCTAAATTTATTTGCTGGTAGTTTAGCATGTCTATATACGTATTTCATTGGCGCTTGAACCAAATCATCAGTAGACTTCAACCACAATTTTCAACAGTCACAAACCTATTACTTTATGCACAGACTTTCAAAAACTATATGAGAATTCATAAAATAATAATATTTTTGAAAATCACAAAAGAAAAAATAAGCTTAGTAGGCTTTGAAACTGATACAAAACCCAGCAAGTAATTTATATTCAGGTGAACTCATTTTATTTTTCTACATCCTTATACAATTAGAAATCCATCGGATAACAATTAAAGTATTTACAAGGCTAAATGAAAAATAAAACACTAATTGAACTTTAAATAAATTTATTATTTATTGTTATCCGATGGATTTTGAAAAAACTGAAAACAAAATTTTTTCCCTTAACTTTTGCAGAAACAAAGTGCACGAAGAGATATTTTTTTGGCATAAGCTGTTAGCAAGATTTTCTCGGTGGACTCTTAGCTACATTATTGCTATATATAGCTAAGCGTTATCACTGAGTCTGAATTAGCTGTTGGCCAAAAATTTATGACATCATATTTTGAGGGTGCTTTGATTTGCGAAATCCTTGGAGGCTCACAAAAAAAAAAAGGTCACCAAAATCGCCAAACTGGTTATAGGGTTTAACTACACTTTGTTAGTACTATCGAACCCATACTACCACGACCGTGCGGATTTTTCACTGTTGCACAGTGTGATTTATTAAGTCCAATCACTACATTTAATTAAATTCATGTTGTTTCAACTTGAAACAACTTTCATTCAACATGGTTATTCCCGTATCGAATTTGAGATAACTTTAGTACAACATTTTTTTTTTTTTTATTTAAACACAAAACACAACCCGCAAAGCGATTAGCTTATCTGCGGAAAACACCCAGGGTCTATGGTGGTAGTCGAACCCACGACCTCTGGACTGAGAGGCTAGCATCGCTGCCACTCAGCCACAGGGGTACCCTAAATGATTCCTTCATTTTGATTTAACAGTACTGGAATATTAAATCAACATGAAATAAATTTATTTCAAAATGAATTTGTTTTACGGATTACTGTAAATCATGTTAAATTAACATGAAACACTTATGAGGCGAAATCATTGATGAAAATGTTAAAATAACATTGTTTACGTGGATTTTAATGTGAACAAAATCTCTGGCAATAGAGCAAGGAATGTGCGCATATTTATAAAAGGAAATAGGTCTGTTATGTCTCCTGGAACTGCTACAGAATTCAAAAGACGATAGAGGTGAAGCCTTTCGGGGTGGAACTTCGAAGCTACTTCTGGTTCCACGGGTGCTGGTTGCCTGACAGCCAAGCTGCTCTAGCAGATTGGGTGTATGTAGTGGTCGTCAGCACACGGGGTTAAAGGGATGATGTTGAGCTGTGTGGTGTAGTCATTGGATTGTTGGTAGCACAGGCATGCGTCCATCTCTGATGAGTGGTTGAGCTGTGCCGGCAATGATGAGGAAATCTTTTGGATACCTCGCTTTGGGTGTAAGCAATTACACCTGTGGTGTGAGATCTTGGAGAATAGTGCATGGTGGCTGTGGTTGCTACCTAAAACGCTGGCTTCCCAGTGTTAGATCAATGATAGTCACTGGCGTGATGCGGTCAACCAGCCACTATTCTAGTTACTGTTGCCATACAACAGATAGTACTGGTTTGACAAAGTCATTACGCCAAAGAGTTTAGATAGCTCTAAGTGCATCAGCAAGGTATTTGAACATAGTACAGGGATAACTATATTCAAAGTTTGCAAACTATGTGCTCGTGGAGTGACACATGGTGCTTTCTAAGGGTGCAAGGAGGCGATACCCGGTGTCTGGACCACCTCTGAGATTAGGCCGTAATGGCATTTACTCACGATAATCTGAAACACATCTGTCCATTGACTTCCTGGAGAGGTATTGGCAGATCCACATCCCAAATAGGATGCAAAATCCCAATCAGCTACTCATCTTAAATTAAGCAAAGATTAATGACACCAAAAGTTTAATTGACTCAATGAAATTTTTAATCGATTTTTGGTCTTTTTTTCAATTAAACGTGTTTTTTTGCGAGACATTATTTTTTGTATTGTCTATAAATTGGCGATTTTGACAGACATACCGAAATACGTATGAGTCGTATAGCTGAAAATTCAGTTGTAAACTACAGGACCTGTAAAAGCACCATTAGCCCAAAATCATTCACCTAAAACATGTTTTACTCACATTCATTCGCCAGTAGTAGGGTTCATTTTCTTCTTGATTCGATTATTATTTTATTTACTTTTTAATAGAGATTCATCTGTTTCAGTTTTTCTTTTCTTCCACTTTATGCACATCTCTTTTAGTTTCTTTGGGATGTCGTTGTTTTTCTTGTGCACAAATTGATGCAATCTAAAGAATTCTTTATGTGTGTTCAATAGCGCATAATTTTACTTCAACGTCTTTGTTGCTTCTATTTTTATTTATTTATTTTTTATATACTCGTATATAACTATATATTGAATCATTCGAATTATATATATATTTTTTTTTGAGTTTGTTCCGATTGTGCATACATGTGCTGAACAGGATGATGCACCTCCAGCTGTATTTGAATGTTAAATTCAATACAAATGAATAAAGGAAAACATGCTATAATACCAAGGTACAATAAATAAAAAATAAAGAAAAGAAAAAACAAGTAAGAGTGCTATATTCGTCTGTGCCGAATCTTATATACCCTTTACCAACGCACAGTGGCGTGAATTAAAAAAAAAGTGGTAAAAAGTCCGCAACTTTTGAACTAGTTAACCGATTTCGATGAAACCAACTGTTTTGGAAAGTAGAAGTGTTGAAATTTTTAGAAAGCATATTTTGAGGCACCCTGTTGTAAGACAGGGTAGCTCCAAACAGCCTCAAAGTGGGAAAGTGCGGGTATCGGAATTCTTTCGGAGCTTGTAACTTTTGTAAATAGGGACCGATTTCAATAATTTTTTCAGCGGGACAATCTACGTTAAGAAATAAAAATAAAACATGCTAAGAGTACCATTTTATCTCTTTAAGTTTCCAAGTTATTTGTTTTGAAAAATTTATTTTTTAATTTTTGGCCCTGACTTTTTTTATTCGTTAGTACATAACTTCTTTATTACTTGGCAAAAATCAGTATCTTTTATTGTTTTTGAAAGAAAACTTCATTACAATTCATATAAAAAAAAAATTTTTTTATATCTCAAAAATTGTAGCAAGGAATAATTTTGCAATTTGGATTTTTAAAAATTATGAAAAAATTTGGTATATTTTGTGAAAAAAGTATTCTTAATTTTTTTGGAATATTTTAAAAAATTATTTAGTATTTGATAAACACTTTGATTGTTTCTGAGAAAGGAGACATTGAGAAAGGCTGTGAAATAAATTTTGGAGATTGTTGTTGGTGCACCCTACATTCAGCATTGGTCGAAAACTAGCAATTTTTTTTCAAAAAAACCGATTTTCGGATGTGGCAAAAAAATTGCACGGTCGTTTTTGTAAATTTTTTGGTTTTTTATTATAAATAAATTTGTTATAAGTAACCTGTAAGAAACTCTTGACATCCTACACATAAATGTAGGCAGGAGAGGAGATTTTCTAAAAATTCTAAAATTTTTCTAACACAATTTTTCCCAATAAGAAAAAAGTATTATAAAATTATAAATTGGGAATCATTTTAATTTTTATCAATAGTATACATTTAGCTTTGCAAACTTGAAAAAAATTATTCTCCTACCTTCAATACTTTTTGAAATATTCGAAATCCAATTTTGATTAAAAATTTTAATTTTCTACATTTTTTATTTTTGTCTAAATTATTGATCTTATTTTCTTTACTGCAAATGTTTCTTAATTTTTTCTATGTTATTACAATAGTAGATACAATTGTCTATTCAACGGTATATAATATGTATTCCTTTGCCATTATATCAATCTTAAAATGTATACACAAATATAACACCTCAGGTAACAATTTACGTGTTTTATCTGTTACTCAAACAAACCCACATTTTTTATGAACTCTTGAAGTATATTTATATACCTACAAGGACAAATAGATTGAGTTATTTATTTATTTAAAAAAATTAGTAGTTAATTTAACATTAGAACATTAAATTACGAACATTTTTTTATGTAGCTCCTTTTTAAACGCATCTAAATTGCCTAAGTTTTGAATATAATTTGACAGAGAATTCCAGAGACTTTTTGCCATGATATCAGATATTTGTTTGTGTGAATATAAATACTCATGTATCAAGATATATATGTACAATGTACATATCTATGAAAACTTACAACTAAATTTCTCGTTTTGATTCTGATAATTGTATTAAAAATATATTTAATAAGTTCAGTTTCATTTTCTTTATTACTCATATCTAAGTGCATGGATACATACATATGTTGTTTTTAATTTATATTTGGGTTTTACTTCAAGAATTTGCTTTAAAATAATCTGAGACATCATGGCCTAGCAAGCTATTAATTTCCTCTGCTTCGGGATCGTCCTTCTCGATTTCAATACTTATTTTTGGCAACCATTTCATTCTTATGCCTTGTAGGACTGGATCTGAAGACAATAGCAAATGATGCATTAAATCATTATTTTGAGCAACTCTAGAGCATTTACGTGTATTGAAAAGTCGATATTGCTTAACATCTCTATTTCTAGCTTCCTGTGCTTCTTCGGTTAGTTCCCCCAGAGGAAGAATGTTGTTTTCTATTATTTCTTTTGTATGTGCTAGCACTTTATGTACTGTTGGAGTTATTGATTTCCATGGATATAATTCATTTATTAGAATCAGGGTGTCTTTTGCATATTTTTCAAATTTGTCCTTATTAATTAACTTTTTGCTATTTATGACGGCCAGTATTATTTTGAAACGTCTTATGAGATTAAAGCTAATACCAGTTATAGAAGATGTGGTTTCAGGGTCATCAAAAAATCGCCTGGCAGTGTTGCCATTATTGGAGTTTCCATAGCCATATAAAGGTTTGTCAATGATTAAGCCACGTTTCATAAACTCATCTTGAATTCTTTTCTTTTCTTCCAACCGTATCTGTTTTAAAGCAGAATTATTCTCAACTGGAACGTTCTGAAGTTCTGGTACACTGCGATATTTATTGTCGTAAGATAGGTGTAAAATGTACTCCATGAATCGAATCCGAGCATGAAGTGGTGATATTCCAAGCTTAAGGGCATCTTCATTAGTTGGAGTATAATTCTCAATGTCCTTAAAATCGGAATTTTTCTTTCCGCATATATTACAAATCAAATAAGATTTTGTATCGGTTATTGCATTTGCAACTTTTCCATCTATCATTGTTAAATAAGGTCTAAAAGATACTGTTATTACTCGTCCTAATATATGAACGTCAATGGGTTCCATATTAGAAATTTCATGTTTTATACCATCAACCAGATTTTGAGTTGTTTCTTTGTTTTCCTTGATGTATTCAAAACGTATTGGTCGGCATAAAAACTTTGAGCCTGGAGTAGTATTTACCCACACATCTTTAAATGCATTTTTACTTGTTGAAGGCATTTCATTATGTAGTCGAAGCCTTAATGGTACTAACGATGCCATTAAAACTTTGGAAAAGTCATTATCGTATTCACTGGGCTGTCTATATTCTGAAAATCCAGATGATCCATCACATCCCCATTTGTATATTAGTGTTAGTTCAGAATTATTACATGTATCTAAGTCTCTTTCGTCAAAAGTAGCGATGAGTCTTGATGCTGTATTATGAAGAAGGTCTGACAAACTAATGACTGCACTTCGGCTATCCACTGTTATCGGATGTGGCAAAATTTCCGATTTTCTTTTTAACAACAATGTACTTGATGGCAAAGGCCCACTTTTTTCTTTAAGCACCTTCCTTAAGATATCGTATTTATTTCTTGAAAGGCCCAAATTAAGAATGAGTGCTAGTCCATCTTCCACCGTAAAATGTTTACTATATTTTGGCGTTGGAATGCTTTCCACCATCCGTCTTAATCTTTTTGGAGACGCAACTGGTAGCACATCTACGATTTTGCCTGCTTCTTTAAGTTGAGTCTTCGCTAAAATCAATTTGAATGAATCTTTGATTTCATTTTCCGAATACGTATTTATCAAGTCTTCTTGTTTAATCCTTTTGCTCCTGCGTTGAACGTTATCGTAATCTTTATTTGGCCGACCAAACTTCTTTGGGTATATTTCCGTAGATAGTCCCATATCTAACCAATCCTGATTTTTATTCTGAAATTTAGAAATTGATTTATTGCATTCACGTATCTTCTTTTCATATAATTTAAAAAAATTTTCAAGTTTTTTCGATAAATCGGTGTTTACAGATAAACCATATGTAGTAGATATTATGTACATCATTTGGTCTACCTTGTCCAACCGAGTACTACCATCAGTGAGGTTTTCCCACATTAATTTGCAGAGCGATTTATTTTTAATTGTTATTTCCATGATAGCTATAACTGAAATAATGACATTAAATGCATCGCAGCTTAAATAAATAGCTATTTTACAAGCTACGAATAAAAAACCGATACAAATATCAGGTAAAACCACACCCATATTGGAGATGTGCGCGCAGCTACCTTTGTCCTTGTGGGTATATAAATATACTGTGTGTATATAAATTCTTATATTTTATTGTATTTAAGTAAAGAAAGTATTTAATAACAGCTTCAAGAGTTCATAAAAAATGTGGGTTTGTTTGAGTATCAGATAAAACACGTAAATTGTTACCTGAGGTGTTATATTTGTGTATACATTTTAAGACTGATATAATGGCAAAGGAATAATTATTATATACCGTTGAATAGACAATTGTATCTACTATTGTAATAACATAGAAAAAAATAAGAAACATTTGCAGTAAAGAAAATAAGATCAATAATTTAGACAAAAATAAAAAATGTAGAAAATTAAAATTTTTAATCAAAATTGGATTTCGAATATTTCAAAAAGTATTGAAGGTAGGAGAATAATTTTTTTCAAGTTTGCAAAGCTAAATGTATACTATTGATAAAAATTAAAATGATTCCCAATTTATAATTTTATAATACTTTTTTCTTATTGGGAAAAATTGTGTTAGAAAAATTTTAGAATTTTTAGAAAATCTCCTCTCCTGCCTACATTTATGTGTAGGATGTCAAGAGTTTCTTACAGGTTACTTATAACAAATTTATTTATAATAAAAAACCAAAAAATTTACAAAAACGACCGTGCAATTTTTTTGCCACATCCGAAAATCGGTTTTTTTGAAAAAAAATTGCTAGTTTTCGACCAATGCTGAATGTAGGGTGCACCAACAACAATCTCCAAAATTTATTTCACAGCCTTTCTCAATGTCTCCTTTCTCAGAAACAATCAAAGTGTTTATCAAATACTTAATAATTTTTTAAAATATTCCAAAAAAATTAAGAATACTTTTTTCACAAAATATACCAAATTTTTTCATAATTTTTAAAAATCCAAATTGCAAAATTATTCCTTGCTACAATTTTTGAGATATAAAAAATTTTTTTTTTTATATGAATTGTAATGAAGTTTTCTTTCAAAAACAATAAAAGATACTGATTTTTGCCAAGTAATAAAGAAGTTATGTACTAACGAATAAAAAAAGTCAGGGCCAAAAATTAAAAAATAAATTTTTCAAAACAAATAACTTGGAAACTTAAAGAGATAAAATGGTACTCTTAGCATGTTTTATTTTTATTTCTTAACGTAGATTGTCCCGCTGAAAAAATTATTGAAATCGGTCCCTATTTACAAAAGTTACAAGCTCCGAAAGAATTCCGATACCCGCACTTTCCCACTTTGAGGCTGTTTGGAGCTACCCTGTCTTACAACAGGGTGCCTCAAAATATGCTTTCTAAAAATTTCAACACTTCTACTTTCCAAAACAGTTGGTTTCATCGAAATCGGTTAACTAGTTCAAAAGTTGCGGACTTTTTACCACTTTTTTTTTAATTCACGCCACTGTGCAACGTACGTACATATATATAGTATACAGACACATGCATACATATTTGTTTTGTGAAAAAATTTATAATTTTTTTAAAGTTTCCATCTTTGGAGCTGTAATTTTCATTTTTCAAATTTCATACGCCAAACTTTTCTTTCAGAAGCATAAAATATATTCAATTTATAAAGAAAAAGAAAAAAAATTTTAGACCTATTTAATTTTACATAACACAAAAGTGTGAGTTTTCCAACCCTGGAGTCATAATTTTGGATTTTTCTAATTATTGATACCAATCTAGTTTTTTAAAAAATACATAAAATATGTTAAGTGAACAAAGCAAAAACGAAATAAGGCAAAACTTACGGCCTGGCCCACGATGTCACTAGAAATCGTTCGATCGACAACTTGTATTGCAAACAACAATAACTTTAGAAAATTTGTTGTTGTTTGCAATACAAGTTGTCGATCGGCCAGGCCGTTAGTTTCATTTAATTCCTTTAATATTAAAAAATTTAGTAAAGTGCGACTTTGACTCGCGCACGAACGGTAGGCTCTTTTGCTTTTTTGAAGTTTTTTTCAGTTTAAACGATTTTTTCAGTTTTGTCGCTTTTTTCTCGTTTTGGCGTTTTTTTCTGTTTTTGGAGTTTTTTTTTCTTTTTGGCGATTTTTTCTGTTGTTGGGATTTTCTTCATTTTGGCGATTTTTCTCATTTTGACGATTTTTTTCCTTTTGGCGATTTTTTTCTGTTTTTGGGTTTTTTTTTTATTTAAGCGATTTTTTCTTTTTTTTTTGGTTTTTTCCATTTTGGGGATTTTTTTCTGTTTTTTGGGGTTTTTTCGTTTTGGCGATTTTTTTCATTTTGGCGTTTTTTTTCATTTTGGCGATTTTTTCTGTTTTTTCTGTTTAGGTTTTTTTTTGTTTTCGCGATTTTTTTCATTTTGGCGATTTTTTTTTTCATTTTGGCGATTTTTTCTGTTTTTTAGGTTTTTTTTCGTTTTGGCGATTTTTTTCATTTTGGCGATTTTTTTTTCATTTGGCGATTTTTTTTATTTTGGCGATTTTTTTTATTTTTGCCATTTTTTCTGTTTTTAGGTTTTTTTTTCGTTTTGGCGATTTTTTTCATTTTGGCGATTTTTTTCATTTTGGCGATTTTCTTTAATTTTGGCGATTTTTTTTTCATGTTAGCAATTTTTCCGGTTATTCGCGATTTATTTTAGTCTTAGACATTTTTTTTAATTTGGTGCTTTTTTTCGTTTTGGCGATTTTTTTTTGTTTTTGGCGATTTTTTTCGGTTTGGCGATTTTATAATTTTTTGTTTTTTTAGTTTTACCGTTTTTGAAAATTTCAAGAGTTTTGCTCTCACGGTTTCCAGGATACAGCAAGTTGTCAAAATTGCATAGTAAAAATTGCATTAACTGATGGAACACCCTTTAATTTAAATTTTTGGAAATTTTAGTGTTAATTTTTGTAGTCTGTATAAAAATACACTAATCTTACAAATTTCAAGTGTATATACATACATACATACAATTATATGTATATTACATGGGATTTTAAAATTTTTCGTTGCTCGTTTTGCAACAACCTTTAATTTCCAATTCTCATGTATTTGTTGTTTTAGCGGACAAAAGTCTACACACTGTGTCCAAATTTCAGGTCTGTAGCTCTTACGGTTCTCGAGAAAATACTAATTTAGTTTTAGACATAGTTAATTTTACATAACACAAAAAGTTAAAGTTTTCCAACCCTGGAAACGACTTTTTAATTTTTTTATATTTTTTTAATTTAAAATTCCAATTTTAGTCGTACTGAAGTGTAAAATATGTTCATTTATTAAAAAAAAATAAAAATTTGTTTTCGGTAGTTACTTTTATATGGCAAAATGAAGTTTACGTTTTCCAGCTCTGCAATCGTCTGCTCGATTTTGCTCAATTTCAATACCAATCTATTTTGGAAAATTTCTGACTCACCAGTCCAAGAACGAAGTCTCTAGCTTTTCTGGGAGCTTCGGAAAACTGATTTCACGTACAGACAGACGGACAGACGGACAGACGGACAGACGGACAGACGGACAGACGGACAGACGGACATCGCTTATTCGTCTTCCCTATACATAAGGATCCAGAATATATATATTTTATGGGTCGCTTATTGATATTATAGAAATTACAAACGGAATGACAAACCTATATATACCCTTTTACCATTTTTGTTGGTAAAGGGTATAAAAACAACTGAAGAAGAAAAAATGCTTTCTTGATGAACCTCTTAAAAGTTGATGATACAAATTACTCATACTGCTAAGCAACTATTCCTTTATGTTTGGTGGAATCAACACAGAGTCTCTGCAGCGTGAGTAGAAACAACTAGAATTTTCTCTATGACTGCACACTTCGTAGATTATTTTGTGGCACAAATTTCTGTTTATGGAAAGATGATCTATTGTTATAAACGTTGCGCTGGTAATTGCGATGTTTTAGCTATTAACTTCATGTTGCCTTAACATATTCGCTACAACCCGGTCAGAAGGACCATAAGAAATTTAATTTCAAATGGTTAAGCACAAAATTCTTTATGCATTTTTGCTGTTGTGGCATGATGATGAGTGTCTCATAAGAAAGTTTATACTTGGAGCCAATTTGACCAACTTATTTAAGTAAATGAAAAAATTAAAAAAATTATAAAAAACTGAATGAAAATCGACATTTAAATATGAATTGATATTTAAATAAGGTTGGTGAAATTGGCTCTTAGTGGTTCGATTTCAAAATAAGGAAGCCCTCAATGGAAATAATTATTTTCATTATATAACTTTTTGTCGACGTCACATCAATAAAATAAATAAACTTCGTTGCTTGCCTAGTAAAATAAAATATTGAAATAAATAAATAAATTTAAATTTGGGATATGCTTAAAGTTGCTGTGCTCCACGTGATACTTACTAACGTGCTTGGAATGAATAATTTAGTTTAATTAAAGTCTCGTATTCCATTTCATTAAAAGTTCATGTTTAATAGCCGATGCTTATAACTAATCTCCTCCCAGCCTAATTTTATATTTATTGGTTTCTTACATATTCATTTTGAGGCTGATTAAGAAATTATTATTATTATACAATTATTTATTAAATAAAGTCCTCAAAAAAAAGAACTTTTTTTTAATGAATGAAGGCATAAACTAATACTCCAATACAAAACAGCAAGCCGGAAAACTGCGAACATAAGAAAATTGAATTATTAAACGATTTTCCATAACGACAGTGGCATACATTGAAATATTGTTGGGTGGGGCGTATGTATGTATGTATATGCATATGCAACAATATTAAATATTTTATTATTAAGTTGTGCTAAACTTGTCATGTTTTGAATATTTAAATAGTAAAATGACATTTTTACCTTAGAAAAAAAGAAAAACTACCGACCAAATTACTCTGCATAATTCAATATTTGTAGCGTACATTTGTGTGTTTGTACACAGAGAAAAAACTGCCTCATAGAATCAATAAGATTTTCTCTATGAAACGTTTTTAGGCTAAGGGGTATCCCAGCAGAAAGAAGCGAAGATTTTTTCATAGAGATTCCTTATTGTTTTTATGTGGTAAATCTTATTAATTTTATCAAGAAGAAAACCAATTAAAGTCAAGAAGAAATCTTATTATTCACAACTTTTTTTACTCAATTTTCGTTATTTTTGGCACCAAAAAAACAATCCATAGATTCTATTAGGTTTTCTTATAAATTGTAAATTATAGGGATTTCTTATTGATTCTATTAGGTTGCCTTAACAATTTTTTTAAAAAGGTTTTCTTCTTGATTTTATTAGTCTATCTTATAGATTTTTTCAATAAGGTTTTCTTCTTGATTTTAGTAGGTTCCTATATGATTATGTGTAAAGCATCTTATTGATTTTTTTAATAAGGAAATCTTCTTGATTTTATGAGGTGTCTTGTTATTTCGTTTCTATAAATAGACACACAGACAATTTTTTTCATGATCTTTTTCATTTTTGTATAAGAATGTTTGCACAATAATTTCAATGGTTATTCAGGCTGTTTGTTAGCATATTGGGTAGAGTGCTTGTCTATCAGGTATAACTTTGCTGGTTCAATACTTGGTGAGTAAGTTAGTTCAAAATATAATATAATGTGTATGTCTGTATGTATAAATAAATTACATCTACAATATACTACATACATACATACATACATATGTATATGGTACAGAGAATAAAGACGCTTTTTTTTATTTTTTATTGAAGAAATCAATAAGATAACCTCATAAAAACTACAAGATTTCTTCTTGATTTTTTCAAAAAGGTTTTCTCTATGAAATTAGTAAGATTTCCTTATTAAAAAAAAACCGTAGAGATTTCTTATTAATTTTGTCCCATTTGATGAGGTATTTAGTCGGCACTGTTTTCTCTGTGTATGTTTGTATGAACTAACCACGTATGTACATATTTCTTTTCATATGTATGTATGTATGTATTCAGGCATGGAGGCACACTACCATTGTAGGAATTTGTGGGACATCACGATTTTAACAAATGACAACCACTAAATGCCACACAAATGACACTTTCTAAACACGTACACATAAATTCAGCCACTAGCAGTGGAACACATAAAAAAATTGAAGAATAACGAAAATATTCATTTACCTTAAATGCGAATTGAAAAAAAAGAACACAATTATGATAGCAACTTTTGTAACTATTTCAACCAACACTAGATAAAAATTGCACTGGAATTATGAGTGCCTCTGGTTTATTGAATACTGTTGAAAATTTCAACTTCAGTCCAGTTGGAATTTACAAATTCTTGGATTGGTTGGTTGGTTGGTTTACATGGCTGCCTACTACACGCAAGCTCTCAAGTAAAATCTAGACGATTCCTGTTTGAAAGCACCACTACACTAATCGGTGTCAACCTATGTAGAACCGTATCTAAGTCATAGCTGTTAAGTAATGATTAGTATACGTAATGATTACTTATTTGATTAATATTTTTTTAAAAATGAAATAATGATTAAATTACGATTATATTTAGTTTCGCGCGATTACTAAGTGATTACGATTACTAATAATGGAAAAGTAATCTGAATTACTTTAAATTACTAAAAATAATCAAAAAATAATCCGATTAATTCTAAGGCTTACTTTTGATTCTTTTTTATTATTTATTAAGAATCAAAAGTAATCTTTGAAAGCAGTTGGAGTACTTTTTGATTACTTTTGATTCTTTTTGATTATTTATTAAGAATCAAAAGTAATCTTTGAAAGTAATTGGATTACTTTTTAGTTACTTTTGATTCTTTTTGATTATTGTTATTAATTTTAAGTAATTTAGACTACTTTTCGATTATTAGTAATCGCAAGCAATTATTTATCAGCAATTCTTTTGAAGGCAATTATAAAATCATTACAATTCTTTTTAAAATGTAATCTAATTGATTACTAATCGCAATCGAAATTTAACAGCCCTGATCTAACTATTCTGATACGGTGATCGTTACTACATTCAAGCCGTCGCGTTGAGATATCTGATAAGGTCACGCAACCCAATCTGAGACAAATCTGAAAGATCGTCTATTACATGACCGCCTAAAAATTTGTGTCTAAGGAGAGATGCAAAGCTTGACATTCGCAAAGAAAGTACAAGTCTTGTGAAAGTCTTGGATAATTTAAAATGGAAAATTTTCAATAACTGCCATATTACCCTGACTACTACTAGACTATAGTAAGATATTTTGATTTAAAATGCCCTGTAGTGCTCAAACGGAAAAATTTCCTTATTTATCAAATGCAGTACTAAAATTAAAAATTATTCAAAATACAAACAATCGATAGCAATTGTCTATCGAGCGATTACTCTCGTTAACGTGGCCCAAGGCCGATTCTCTTAATAAATAAAACTGAACTCAAAAAGAGAGAGAGAGATTCGGCAGTGCCAAATCTTCTATACGCTTCATTTCATCTATTTATTGCTTTTATTATAATTTATAGTGACCCAAAATTTGGTAGAAAGATTTTATTTTCGATATTAGCAATAGTTGCTTAATTTATCCGTAAAACCAGAGTTAGGAAATTTTAATAAATTTTTTACAATATTTTTAATTTTTCAAATAAATGAAGAAACATTTATTACAGAGGACTTTGACATAGATGAGCCCCTACCGGCAGTAATTTATTCAACTTGAATTTGCATAAATATAATAGCATGTTAATGACAACACTGAAAGCTGAACGATATGAATATCCATATTGATACCATGTGTTATATTAAATACCAGAAACAATGAATTAAGTTGACAATATTAAAATAATTTTAAGAATATCAAATAGTAACACAAGCAAAGGGGTTTAAATCTCACGATTTCGGTGGTTAGTTCACATCACCTCCACCTCTTGAAACCATATCGCTCATTTACTTAAACAACGTCATAACTTAAAAAATAACTAGTTCGCCAGAAAACGAATTTAGAGTTTTAAATTTACACACAGAAAAACAAGCCGATAGGTTAGCAGCTGGCTTAAGAGCCGCCGCCAACTTTCAACGTAATTTCAAGCCGCCGCTGATGCATGTGGCTAGTCCCGGCTTAAAACTGCAGCCGGCTAATTGCTTTTGTAGTGGACAATTATATGCAAGTTATCAGGTGTTTGAATTTTTTTCTATAGAAATATTTTTAAAAAACTTATCAAAATCAAAACCAGTGACTGTCAATGGCAGCCGGCTCAAGCCAACTTATGATCTGCCGCCGACTGTTCTTCCTAAGCCGCCGCTGCTGACTTTTTAAGGTGGCTTGTTTCTTTGCTTAGACACAACTTAATGGTGAAAGAAAATTTTATTTTTCTCTCAAGAGCTGAGTAAACAAGATATTTGTATGAAATTTTTACGAAATATGAATAACGATATGAGAATTAATTCAGCATCATTAAATCAAAAAATTAATTTTTTGAGTTATGACATTCTTTGAGTAAATGAGCGATATTTGATTGGTGTCTTTATATAATCTAATTCTGTCGAAAAGAAATTGGTAATGAGCGATCTTTAGCGCTCTATCGCTAATATCTTACTTGATGTAAGCATTTAAAAAAAATGTCAAGTTTACCGGGTAGCTTTTTTCGGTTTTTAGCGATTTTTTTTAGTTATAGCGATTTTTCTTAGTTTTGTAACATTATTTTGTTAATGGTATTTTTTCGGTTTTTGACGCTAGTTTTTAGTTTTAGCGTTTTTTTTTCGTTTTTGGCGATTTTTTTTCGACAATTTATTTTAGTTTAAGCGATTTTTTTTATTTGTTTCGCTTATTTTGTTCTGGCAATTTTTGTCGGTTTTCGACGATTTTTTTGCTTTGGCTATTTTTTTACTTCCAGATTTTTCGTTTTAGCGTTTTATAATAAAATCATTAAGGTGCGACTTTGACTAGCACACGAAGGGTTCCGTATGGCGCTTGTTTCGTTTTGGTAATTTTTTCGGTTTTTTGGCGATTTTTAGTATTGACTTTTTTAGTTTTGGCAATTTTTTTTAATTTCTGACGATTTTTGTTTTTTTTTTACAATACATATTTTTTTTAGTTTTAGCGGGTTTTTTTAGTTTTGGTGCTTTTTTCGTTTTGGTGCTTTTTTTTTTGGCGATTTTTTTCTCTTTTTGGCTACTTTCTTATTTTTAGTGATTTTTTTTGCATTTAAGCGATTTATTTTGCTTTTACCTATATTTTTCATTTAAGCGCTTTTTCATTTTGGCGATTTCTCGATTAGGCATTTTTTTAAATTAATTTTGGGATTTTTTAGTTTTAACGTTTTTGAAAATTTCAAGAGTTTGCCTCTTACGGTTTCCAAGAAACAGGAAGTTATCAAAATAACATAATGAAAATAACATTAACTGATGAAATACCCTTTAATTTTATGTTTTTTTTATCTCAGTTTTAATTGGTGTAGTCTGCATAAAAATACACTAATTTTGAAAATTTCAAGTGTCTATATATAAAATTTTCTCTATATTACATTAGGATATCAATATTTATCGTTGCTCGCTTTATAACACCCTTTATTAAAAATGGTAAACGGTATTTATAGGTTTGTCATTCAACAATATTAATATGGGACATATAAAGTATATATATTTTTAGTATTTATGAATAGGGAAGACGAATAAGCGATGTCCGTTTGTCCTTTTGTCCGTCTGTCTGTACTTGAAATCGTGTTTCCGAAGTTCCCAGAAGTTCTGAACTGGTGTTTCAGAAATGGTCCAAAAAGATTGGTATTGAAAATCAGAAAAATCAAAAATACGGTATCAGAGCTGGAAAGCTTAAACTTTTTTTTATACATACATATAAAGTCACCACGTAAAACAAAATTTTTTTAACCTATGTTATATCTCCATAAAATTGTTATTAAGAATCAAAATAAAAAAAGTCCAGGGTTGGAACATCGAATTTTTTTTTTTGGTAATTTACTAAAAATAATTTTTTTCTCTATAAATTAAAAATATTTTTAGTAGAGAAATATTTTGCTAAAGGAAATTAGAAAAAACTAAAAAAATGATACCAGGGTTGGAAAATTATATCCTTTTTTTTTGTATATAAAAGTAACCAGGTCCATTTAAATTGTTAATTTTTTTTAGAAATTAACAATAATTGATATTTTAGAAAAAAAAGTTTGGTATACAAAATTAGAAAAATAAAAAGCACAGCTACAGAGCTGGAAAACTTAAACTATTTTTGGTACATAAAAATAGAACTAATTTTTTTTTCTTTGCTAATTCAATACGTATTTCTATATTAAAGACATTTGTATTAAAATTAGAAAAAAAATATAGTTCCAGGCTTGGAAAATTTAAAATTTTTTCGTATATAAAAGAAACTTAATAAAACAATTTTCTTCTTCTTTTTAATTAAACATGTTTTATATTCATGAGAAAGGCCTTCACTAATTTTTTAAAAATCCTGGAAGATACTTATGCCCTTATTTTTCTCCTATTAAGTGAGCATGGGCGGAAAAAATGCAATATTTTTATCAGAAAAGAAAACTTTATTAACAGTAATATTTTTATATTTGTTATCACAATTTAAGCTTAAAAAAATATCAAATGTAAGACTATGTGTATGTGCAAAAATGTGTGTAATAACCTATGATTTAGAAGGTGGCCCCGCAAGTAATCAAGAAAGCAAAGTGCGCTCCAATTTTACGTCAGAGTTAGCGCATGGAACGACAAATGAACACAACCTTTGAGCGTGTCATGCACGAATAAAATATGTTACAAACTTACATGAGCATGACAATGTGTAACAGGACGTGTAGCCACGTACCACAACATGCGAAACGTGCAAATCTGCAAAGAGTGTTTCTAAGAGTGTATGTATGTATGTACTAGAAGTGAGGGCAAGCCATGAAAAAGTGCAGATGATGTGGTAGAAAAAATTTCTAAGGACAGAAATGTAGCCCTTACAGAGACATGAACACCGGTATATAAAATGTCATGATCGGACCAAAAATGGCGACACAGTGAACAAAATACTAAAAGGGCGGTGTTTGTAGGCGTGGCAAAAAAAAACTACAAGAAGATGATGTGGTAGAAAAAATTATTAGAGACAGAAACGTAGCCCTTACAGAGCTATGAATACCGGCATATAAAATGTTATGATCGGACCAAAAATTATGACACAGTGAACTAAATACTGTTTTTACATTACCTTTAATCCTAGGGGGCGACTGGCACAACTTTTTTTTTTGATCCACTCTAATGTACATCATAAAGATTAAGCCAGCAAACAGTTTGTGCTCAGCTCTAGTATGTACTTACATAAATAAGTAAGTATGGACGAACGCGTTCGTTTTCCTTACAAGATAAAGAAAAAGATAAGAGCGACTCAAAGTAAGCAAATAATTTTGCTAATAGCCGCACACGGTACAGCTAGAGTGTGTTAATTGTATGTATGTATGTATACTATTTTTCTAATAATTTTATTTGAAAAGGCAAAAATGCTTTTCCTTGTAATTATGTACATATGTACATACATCAATACATATTGTATGCAGGAATGTATGTACAATGAATACGGTTTAACAAAAAAATTTACTTTTATATACAAAAAAAAAATTAATTTCCAACCCTGGTATCATAATTTTAGATTTTTTCTGATTCCTTATACCAATCTAGTAAGGAAATTAAAAAAATTGTTTTATTTAGTTACTTTAATATCCAGAAAAAAAGTTAAAAAAAAGTTTCCAGCTCTGGATCTGTGGTTTTTATTTTTATAATTTTCTACACCAAATTTTTCTTTCCAAAACTTAAAATATACATACATATATAATTTATACAGAAAAAGAAACAAATTAATTAGACCTAGTTACTTTTATATATCACAAAAAGTTTAAGTTTTCCAACTCTGGAATCATTCTTTTCTATTTTTCTGATTGGTGTGCTCTTTCGTTTAAGAATATATGATATGTTTAATTTGTAGAAATAAAGGAAAAATTAGTTTTAGTAAGTTACTTTTATATAACCAAACAAGTAAGGATTTTCCAACCCTGAAAACATATTTTTACTTTGTTATTTTATTTTTTTAATTTGAAATACCAATTTTATTCGTACTGAAGTATAAAATAAGTTTATTTATAAGAAAAAATAAAAATCTGTTTTCGGTAGTTACTTTTATGTGGCAAAATAAAGTTTAAGTTTTCCAGCTCTGCAACCGTCCGCTCGATTTTGCTGATTTTCAGTACCAATCTATTTTGGATCATTTCTGACACACCAGTCTAAGAACGAAGTCTCCAGCTTTTCTGGGAGCTTCGGAAAACTGATTTCACCTACGCACAGACGGACATCGCTTATTCATAAGGATCCAGAATATATATTTTATGGGTCGCTTGTTAATATTGGCGAAATTACACACGGAATGACAAACTTATATACATATATCCTTTTACCATTTTTTTTGGTTTCCTATATGGTTCCACAATAGGGTTCCTTTTCACATTTTTTTTAAGAAAACAGAGAGAAAACAGGATATTCAGGCTGCTAACAAGCATTGAAATTATTGTGCAAACATTCTTATACAAAAATGAAAAACATCATGAAAAAAATTTTCTGTATGTCTATATATAGAAACCAAATAACAAGACACCTTATAAAATCAAGAAGGTTTCCTTATTAAAAAAATCAATAAGATGCCTTACACATAATCATATAGTAACCTACTAAAATCAAGAAGAAGACCTTATTGAAAAAATCAATAAGGCAACCTAATAAACTCAAGAAGAAAACCTTTTTAAAAAAAATTATTAAGGCAACCTAATAAAATCAATAAGAAATCCCTATAGTCTACAATTTATAAGAAAACCTAATAGAATCAAGAATTTTTTCTCTATGGATTGTTTTTTTGGTGCCTAAAATAACGGAAAGTTATTAAAAAATTTGTGAATAATAAGATTTGTTCTTGATAAAATTAATAAGATTTACCACATAAAAACAATAAGGAACCTTAGCTTAAAAACGTTTCATAGAGAAAATCTTATTGATTCTATGAGTCAGTTTTTTTTTCTGTGTGAAAATGAAATCGATATCAATTAAAAAAACTAGAATGAAATCTAAATAAATGTGTACAGCAGAATTTTTAACATTTTTAAATTTATTTTAAATCGAAAACGATTTCTTTCGCATACCTGAATGTTCCAGAACCAAATGGAATAAGCATATTAACTTCTTTAAATTTGTATTGAACCTCTTTATATCCGTTTGTACTGAAACTTTTAAAACCAAAATTTAAGTCATGTGCAAAGTTTTTGTCCAAGTTTGCCAGGAAACTGTAATTTCTGCTTGCGTTTGCTTCGCAAACTCAAATTTTGGCTCTTGTCCCATTTTGTACGATTTTAATTAAGTTTGAAGCAAAAATGACAATATCACAGTGTGGACAAGAAAACTTCTTTCTATAAGAAGAGACAAAAACTTGATATTTGCAACTTGCAGAGCAGAAAATTGTTGATGTCGAAACAAATAACATTTCCCAAGAGTAACAGGTTTTTTCTTTGTTTAAGCCACCAAAAAATTCAATGACAGTCACATACAGACATACATATACGAGTATGTATTCATGTACGTATGCATTTACTTATGCATGCACGAATATTGTTAAACAATAAAAAGTTATAAAAGCGAAAATGTTGAAAAAGAAACTACAACAGCGTTTTGCATTAAACCTTACTGAGGCAGCAGGCGTCAAAGCTTTTGTGTGCTTGAACAGGGGAGTCCTTTTTTTATTCTCTGATGTTAAAACACCACACCAAAAAAACGTTGCATATTTTTTGGCCGTTAGTTTAAGCAATTTAGCAAAAGAACTTGAAAAAAATTGTTGCATACTTTTTTTTTTGACAAGTGCTGAACCAAAAAGAGTCAATACAGCAATTAAAAAAAGTTAATAAATAAAATCGAGAGTTGAAAAGACAACAAAAATTGCAAATTGCCGAAAAAGGATGCGCATGTTTCAATGTAGTCAAATACTATTTTGTTTCGCAACAATCCAGTCTGAAAAGTAAAAATAATAGGGCCCGATATGCAAAGATTTCGCAAAAAAATTAAAAAAAAAAACAAATATAAAATTTTAATTGCAGCCAGGGGAGGGTATTGTGTTACACAATTCTTTTTTTTTTCATAGTTATCTGCTCAAGTTTGAGTAAATATTCTTAAAAAGCACCTGAACGGATGTCAGATAATGTTTCCTTAAAAGTTTAAGCTTAAATACATATATTTACTCAACTGAAAGTGTGTAGCGATGCACAGTCATCACTAATGAGAAAAAAAATGTTAAAATAAGTCTTTATCTTCTGAACAACTGCAAAAAACTTTTGGAATGGTCTAAGCTTCTAGTAACAATCTTTCGTGGAAACTCTGTTGCAATGCAAGCTAAGATATAGCTTGACACTTTTGAACTCCCCGGATCATTAATTGAGAAAATGCGGATTTTTTTTTTAATTTTGCTTTGGAAACCACAGTGCAGCACTTTGATGCCATAGTAGTCTTACTACCAGGAGGATGCAGTACGGCTATTTTATCCAAAGTAAAATTAACAACTCAAACTTAGAAATAAAATGGCTTTTTTAAACAAATCGCAAAAACTTTTATTGACAGTAAAATTAACAACTTACATTGGTAAAATCAAACTTTACTACCTTTCTGGCAAAACTAAGCCAACTAAGGCTATCCATTAGATTAACCAAGATTTTAACTGTTTTTTACAGGAAAATAAAGAAAATAACTTGGTAAAATCAAAGTTTACCACTTTATTTTTGGCTGAGTCTTGTCAACTCTATATATACCAAGATTCTAACTTTTTTTACAGTAAAATTAACAACTAGAATTTGGTAAAATCAAATTTTACCAGTTTTTTGCGCTAATTTTTGTAAGGAATGTCAACTTTTTGTAGCGTGCGACACCAAACAAATATGTTTGGGTTTTCAAAAAAAAAAACTTTCTTTTACTTCTTTATATATTTGTGTATGCTGTCAGCAGTTCTACACTAGGTAAAATTTTAAGAAAAACCGATTCATATTGTTCTGAAATATAAGCTTAATTGCTTGCTGTCGCACGCTACCAAAAGTGAAATTTTTCGTAGAAATGCCCATATCTATTACAAGATTTTAACTTTTTTTATCGTAAAATTAACAACTCAAATTGGTAAAATCAAAGTTTGCTTAGGCGAAGTTTAGTAAATTTTACATATCTATTAGAGTAACCAAGATTTTAAATTTTTTACAGTAAAATTAACAAGTCAAATTGGTAAAATCAAAGTTTACAAATTTTTTGGGCTTAGTTTTGTTGACTATGTATATCTATTAGATAAAACAAAATTTAACTTTTTTTACAGTACAATTGACAACTCAAATTGGTAAAATCAAATTTTACTAAGATTTTGAGTTTAGTTTTGTAAATTTTGTTTATCTATTAGATAAACCAGCATTTAACTTTTTTTACAGTAAAATTTACAATTCAAATTGGTAAAATCAAAGTTTACTAAGATTTTAGGTTTAGTTTTGTCCACTCTGTATATTTGTTAGATTAACCGAAATTACATTTCGATTATTATTAGTAACCAATTAGATTAAATTTTTAAAAGAATTGTAATGATTATATAGTTGCCTTCAAAAGAATTGCTGATAAATAATTGATTACGATTACTAATAATCGAAAAGTAGTCTGAATTACTTAAAATTACTAAAAATAATCAAAAAGATAAGATAAGATATTGATAAGATATCAATAATTGTATACACAATCAATTCTCATATTCCATTTCAGAGAAATTTAAGTTAAATAGCTGATGTTAATAATAATCTCTAGCCCAGTAGATAGACATGGGTGCTGATGAAGTGCGTGGCTGCACAGAAAAATATCGGTATTTCCCCCAGCTAATAAAGTCAAGTTTTTTTTTTTTAGTTATAAACCGAATGGCAACAAACATTTGCAACATCACATGACATCGAAAAACTAACAACTAAAATTGGTTAAATTAACTAAATGAACATTTCTTCATCTTATTCGCAAAAACAAGTTTTATTTACGGTTAAATTAAGAGCTAAAATTATTTAGATAATAGAATTAATAAATATGTTGGTCTTAGTTACGTTTTAACTGTGGATATCTGTTCAACTAACCAAGAAAATAGTAAATTTTTGTTCCTTTTGAAATTTTTGAATTTTTAAAGGAACAATTAAATTAATGGTATGAATCGCAAATAGCTTTAGAAAACTTTTAATTTTTGAATTAAATGACAAAATAATTTCCTGAACTTTGTTAAGTTTAAGAATTTTCCCTGATCGCATGCTGAAAATATTTTAACATGCTGGTTAGAGGAACATTAACTGGAGTGGTGCTCAGAGGTATTTTCTAGACCTGCATGAAAAAACAAAAGCTCTTTAAAGCTATTTCTGCTCTTCATTGTTGACTAGAGTAGTGCTCAGATGTATGTTCTGGAACTCGATTGAAAAACAAAAGCTCCTTAGAGCTGTTCTGCGCAGTATATAATTTGATATCAGGAATTTGCTAAGCTATAGGTTTTTGCATGGTCCATGCAATCAGATCATTTAATTGCGATATTGAATGATTTATTTTTCTGCTTGCCTCTCTTTAACTAAGATACTCTGGCAGATACCTGCATCAATCTGCTGGAGTGTGCTATAGCCTGCAAGCTTTGCTTTTACCCTGCCAAACAATGAAAACAATTTCAGTTGGCCATTTTCAGCTTACTTATAATACTGGAAATCCTTTAGTTTTCATGAGAATACTTTAACATTTAAGAGTTTTTCCAGGTATAAATGTTTCTCGTTCTTACTGTATCTTTTTGGCAATATTTGCTTCAATAAATTTTTATTTTATTTCGATGCTGTTGCTTTTGTTTTTCTTTCTCTCGATTTATGTATTTATAACCTGTTGCCATTTAAAGCTACATTTTCATTATTCTCGAGTTAATGGGAGTTGCTGTGCTACAAACGGATAATGCTTACAAAAGGACTCACTGCCTTTTATGCCGTTGACTACAAATAAAGCGGGGGCACTTAAGTTTGTCGTATCGTTTGTTTATAACACAGTTTTTGGAAAGATTCATTAAATAAACAAATCTATTTCTAATAGATGGATAGATGGATAGAAAGATATATAGATAGATAGATAGATAGATAGATATATAGATAGATAGATAGATAGATAGATAGATAGATAGATAGATAGATAGATAGATAGAAAGATAGATAGATAGATAGATAGATAGATAGATATATGGATAAATATATAAATAGATAGACAGATATATAGATGTATAGATATATAGATAGTTAGATAGATATATCTATATAGATAGTTAGATAGATACATATATATAGAGATATTTATGGATATATTTTAAACAATGAGATTAAAATGTAGTCTAATAAAATCGAAATATTGTACTAATCATCTTCATGATAAGTAAGTGTTCAAAGACAGACTTTTACTGGAGAAAGTTATCATTGGTAATATTAACGCTAATTTATGCTGCGTTGCCAGTAGACAAGACAACTGAAGTTCGGTTGCCATCTGTAATCGAACCATAATACAAAACAACTTTTTGCATTCATTTGAAGTAAGGGCTTTTGAAGTTCGGTGCATTTTCTCCACTTTGTATTTTTACTATTATTATCTGTTATTAATTTGTTTTGTTCTTTATTTAGTCAAAGTTTTAAAACTTTTCTATAACTTGCTGCGTTGCCAGTAGACAAGACAACTGAAGTTCGGTTGCCATCTGTAATCGAACCATAATACAAAACAACTTTTTGCATTCATTTGAAGTAAGGGCTTTTGAAGTTCGGTGCATTTTCTCCACTTTGTATTTTTACTATTATTATCTGTTATTAATTTGTTTTGTTCTTTATTTAGTCAAAGTTTTAAAACTTTTCTATAACTTGAGTTATGCAGTTTCTGCAACTTTATTTCCTTTTGTTTTAATTTGTTGTTTGGCAAAATTTCATTGGCTTGAATATTGTTTCTTTTCGCATGCTGTATTGTAAAAAAAGTATTGCATTATTAAATTTGTATTTCGAATAGTTAAGTTGTTGATAGTACTTTGTTATAATATATTGCATATAAATGCACAATACGCTTTCCACGGTTGCGAATACAGTTTTCTTTTTTCTTCGGCTTTTAAAGTATTAATTAGTTATATATTTTACTTAAGAATTCCTAATTTTTAAGGCTTCCTTCCGGCTGTTAAAATAAAAACTTTGTAAAGGTTGTGTACTTTGCGCAGAAGAATATATTGTTTTAAACTTTAAAGTGCTTGAATCAATCAAACAAATAATTTAAATATTATTACTGTTACCAATATGATGATATTAATTGATAGAATTGTAAAAATTTTAAAAATATCAAGATTTTCCATTTAATGCTATTTTTATTTTAAGTTAAACATTTTTAAAATTTCTATCAAAATGTTTAATTGAATAAATTAAAAATTCAACTGATAATAAAACCGAAATCTATGAATTCAATGATTGAATTAAAGATGTCAGGAAGTTCACGCTGTAAGTTAAGGCAAAATAATATGACATACATAGACGAAAGGATTTTTTGCTCATTGTAATTTTGCGCTTGTAAAAGTCTATTTAAAATTTAATATTCATCTTTCGTTTCTGTTAAAGCTTTGAAATATTCATCATAAAAATATTTAAATACTTACAAAGCATTTTATTTAATATTTTTTGTTGCAAAAATGTAAATAATTGTCAAATATATTTTCTCTTTAGCTGCATTGCTGCAATAGTTGAGCAATATTTTATGAAGTAAAATAGGAAAAAAACTGCCTGATTTAATGCACGAAATTTCCACACACATCAAACTATTAAATACCTCTAAAATATGTGCCAATTTCATGTTTTTTTACACTAATTTTTGTATTGATTGTGTGATTGTTTTTTTTTTTTGAAATGCACATATTTTTAAAAATATATATTTGAACATAAGCATGAGTACATACATAAATACATGCATATGTTTGTTTTGATGGTTACACCTTTTTGCTGTTTCATTCTTTACAAAACATGCGGATTTTTTTTAACACGCCTTTAACAATTGTGTTTTTTTTTTGTTCCCAGCAATTTTTTTTATTACAATACTTTAAAATGTTTAACTATATACATATTTACAGATTTTGTAAAAGTATGAGCTTAAGGAGAAAAATACTTAAATCCATATTAAATTGAAATAAAGAATTCAATATGCAGTGTAACTATGCTATCTCAGGGCTGGGGTATCACTCGCCGGTGTCCAGGTTTCTTCACAAAAAATGTATATGTTTCGACTGTCGTGAGATGAAATACATCTGCAGGATGTATTTTTCAATAGTTTATTTATTACAATTCAGTCTTCTTAATTTACTATTTATTTGTTTAAAATATTACTCAATACTATTACTAATTACTAACAGCGGACCACCGCCAGTGCCAAGAACAGACTATACGAGCACTCAACACTAACGCTTACAAAACTTGGACTTAGCCCGAATGTCTATCAATGGCTCACTAAATTTTCTAAGACTTGGACTTAGCCAGAATAGCTCTCAGCGGCTGACTAACTTTTATAAAATTGGACTTAGCCTGAATGGCTCTCAGCGGCTGACTAACTTTTATAAAACTTAGTCTGAATGGCTCTCAGCGGCTGGCTTACTTTTATAAAACTTGGACTTAGCCTGAATGGTTGTCAGTGGCTGACTACCAATACCCAGAACAGACTAACTAACTGAAGTACTTTCAGCGGCTAACCACCAATCTTTTCTAAATTCAGACTTAATCTAGTATTGCTGTCAGCGGCTAACTAATGTTTATGAAATTGGACTTAGCCTGAATGGTTATCAGCGGCTGACCACCAATACCTAGAACAGACTAACTAACTTAAATACTATCAGCGGCTAACTAATTTATATAAACCCGCGGCTGACCTAAATACTATCAGCGGCTAACTAATTTATATAAACCCTGACTTAGCCTGAATGGGTATCAGCGGCTGACCCCCCAATATCCATAACAGACTAACTAACTAAAGTATTTACTATCAGCGGCTAACCACCAATAATACAATCTTTCCTAAATTCAGACTTAATCTTGTATTGATATCAGCGGCTAACTACCAATACCAATAAGGCAAGGCAAGGCAAGGCAAGACAAGACAAGACAAAACAAGACAAGACAAGAAAAGGCAAGGCAAGGCAAAACAAGGCAAGGCAAGGCAAGGCAAGGCAAGACAAGGCAAGACAAGACAAGACAAGACAAGACAAGACAAGACAAGACAAAACAAGACAAGACAAGACAAGACAAGACAAGACAAGACAAGACAAGACAAGACAAGACAAGACAAGACAAGACAAGACAAGACAAGACAAGACAAGACAAGACAAGACAAGACAAGACAAGACAAGACAAGACAAGACAAGACAAGACAAGACAAGACAAGACAAGACAAGACAAGACAAGACAAGACAAGACAAGACAAGACAAGACAAGACAAGACAAGACAAGACAAGACAAGACAAGACAAGACAAGACAAGACAAGACAAGACAAGACAAGACAAGACAAGACAAGACAAGACAAGACAAGACAAGACAAGACAAGACAAGACAAGACAAGACAAGACAAGACAAGACAAGACAAGACAAGACAAGACAAGACAAGACAAGACAAGAAAAGACAAGACAAGACAAGACAAGACAAGACAAGACAAGGCAAGGCAAGACAAGGCAAGACAAGACAAGACAAGACAAGACAAGACAAGACAAGACAAGACAAGACAAGACAAGACAAGACAAGACAAGACAAGGCAAGGCAAGGCAAGGTTAGGCAAGGCAAGGCAAGGTTAGGTAAGGGAAGACAAGACAAGACAAGACAAGACAAGAGGCTGGTATTAAAAATGTTTAAATTTCTAAGTTTAAGTTTAGCATGCGTTAACGCACTAATAATCCTAAATTATTATTTTACCTATTCAGTAAATTATTGATTATGCAGGGGTTTGGCTGGATCCAATGAGCATTTTACTGTTGCTAATGCAGATCAGCAAGCAATTTTTACCTTCACCTTTATTTAAATTCATAAATTTTTCACTGTACTACATCACCTTTCGGGAGATACGCATTATTATCTCTGTGACTGTATTTTTATTTTCCCCGCAATGGAAACTTACTCCAACTGCGAGTAGGTTTTATTTTAATTAACAAATTGTATTTATTAATTTTTATTTCAAATTATTTAGATACATTCGTTTATATTTATATTATTTTTTTTATTTTAATTATTTAAGCCATATACTTGCATTCATTGCTTAATTTTTTGTAATAATTTTTTTTTATTTTTATATGATAACTAGCAAATTAACGTCATTTAAAGTGGTTTCTTAATAATTTTAATACACATATATATCGCTCATTTACCAAAACAATGTTATAACTTAAAAAAATGGAATTTTTAAGTTAATGATAAGGAATTAATCCTCAAATCGTTATTCATATTGTGTAACAATTTCATAAGAATATCTTGGTTACTCAACTCTTGAGTAGAAAAATAAAATTTTCTTTTTCCATTAAGTTGAAACACGCGCTAAGCAAAAAAAAAATTAATTACTACACAGAGAAAAACTGCCTCATAGAATCAATAAGATTTTCTCTATGAAACGTTTTTAGGCTAAGGGGTATCCCAGCAGAAAGAAGCGAAGATTTTTTCAAAGAGATTCCTTATTGTTTTTATGTGGTAAATCTTATTAATTTTATCAAGAAGAAAACCACATAAAATCAAGAAGAAATCTTATTATTCACAAGTTTTTTTTACACAATTTCCGTTACTTTTGGCACCAAAAAAAATCCATAGAGAAAAACTTCTTGATTCTATTAGGTTTTCTTATAAATTGTAAGCTATAGGGATTTCTTCTTGATTTCATTAGGTTGCCTTCTTGATTTTTTTAAAAACGTTTTCTTCTTGATTTTATTAGGCTATCTTATTGATTGTTTCAATAAAGTTTTATTCTTGATTTTAGTTGGTTCTTATATGATTATGTGTAAAGCATCTTATTGATTTTTTTAATAAGGAAATCTTCTTGATTCTATGAGATGTCTTGTTATTTCATTTCTATAAATAGACATACAGAAATTTTTTTTCATGATCTGTATCATTTTTGTATGAGATTGTTTGCACAATAATTTCAATGGTTATTCAGGCTGCTTGTTAGCATATTGGTTAGAGTGCTTGTCTATCAGTCAGAAGTTCGCTGGTTCAATACTTGGTGAGTAAGTTAGTTAAAAATAGCAGAATGCGTATTTATGTATGTATAAATAAATAACATCTACAATATACTACATACATACATACATATGTACAGTCGAACTTCCATAACTCGAACTGCTTTAACTCGATTTTGCTCTAACTCGAACTAATTTGGTTGGCAGTAGCGTTAAAAGAACAAATCACATACAATTCTGTAACTCGAAGTCTCCGTAAGTCGAAGTTTTTTTTTTGGGATAATGGTGCTTCGAGTTATAGAAGTTCGACTGTATATGGTATAGAACTTAAATGAAAATACATAAGTACAGAGAATAAAAAATCAATTCATTTTTTATTTTTTATGAGTTCGCCTAATAAAAACAAGGAGAAAACCTTATTGAAAAAATCGATATGATAACCTAATAAAAACCAGAAGATTTCTTCTTGATTTATACAAAAAAGTTTTTCCCTATGAAATTTATAAGATTTCCTTATTGAGAAAAAGCCATAGAGATTTATTTTTAATTTTGTTCTATTTTATGAGGTATTTAGTAGGCAATGTTTTCTCTGTGTATCGCTAAGTTTATGTCCAACACTGTGCGGGCCTAATAATTATATTAAGATTTAAAATTTGAATACTTACATTAATTAAATATTAGTATTAAAAAAGTTGTTTTTTTTACTTATAACATTGTTTCAGTAAATGAGCGATCTGTATAAAAGTATTTATGTCTATTAAAAATTTTTCTTGCTGCTCATACTATTTGTAGCTATTTTTTTTTTCAATTTATACATCCATACTTATACATACTCGTATTTGTATTCATATATAATATTTTTTTAATATAATTTTTTATCTGCTGTTAAAAAACGTTTATGTGCATGCATCTGCATGCATGTATGTATGTATGTATTAATATACATAATACTCTAAATTCTGACGATTGCTATTAATTATAATTTTATGCTTATGGATTTCGATATATAAAAAAAACAAATTTTTTGCGCTTTCCCACTGTTTTATATTTCATTTTTGTGTAAAAGTTTGCTCGTAATTTTTCCACTATGTCTGCTAAAAATAATGTGCATATTTGCTGTTTAAAATAAATTTATTAAACGAATGAAGGTCTGAATTCATCAATGAAAGAGTAAGTCAGCGCGCAGTGGATGTTGCAACAAGATTGGTACTTTTCTCTAGCGAAAGGTACTTTAATTTTAACTGAAGATAAACGAAATGTTTTGGGTAGCTTTATATATAATCTTTGTGGCATACAAGTCATGTTCAAAAAAGCCAAGATCCCACTATCGGCACAATGTACCGATTTTCGCCGGCTCACTGCAATAAACTCCTAAGTAAACAACCAAAATGGCCTTATTTCTCAATTAATTCCGGAATAAGGAAATAAATGGAAACGTTTTGAAATATTTGCGCCAAATTTGACATTATCATATAATATATATTATTGCCTTGTTATTTAACATATTAAGTTTGTTTTATGTAGCTAAGCAGCATAGCTATAACCGGGTGTGCTAAGACACCTCTCTTTGTTTTTGTTTATTTCTCACTTGTTTATATTTAATTAATTTGAATTATTAGCTTTTCAAATTTCAACAACTTTCAAAATAATGGCCCACAAATTTCATCATAATTTAAAAAAAAACATTTAAAACAAAATTCTGGCATACCCTATAAAATTGTGCATGTGTGCATGTTTTTATTTTAAATACCACTAATTACTAAAAATGAATTTTATGAAATTTATACATATTATAATAAATATATTTTTGTTTTTAAATAAATAATTAATATGCTGATATTAATTAATATCATTTTATAAACAACAACTTATTCAATGTAATTGTGCTGTGCGATAATTTAGAGTGGGTGGCTTATTTGTATTTGTAAATAGTTTTTATTTCTATATATATTTTTTAGTTTATGCTTATGCAATAAATCATAAGTTCAGTTAGTAAAGGCCACAAGGTTAATATTTATTCGACATGAAGTTCGGCAAATTAATTATTTTATAAAAAGTGTTTAAAAACAAATTTAAATTAAATCGTTACAACATTTAGTTTTTTGCTTTTGAACATAAATTTATTTTAAATGTGCATGAAGTAGGCAGAAGCAACGTTTGTTAAATAAAGTTTTCCTGATTGAGTGAGTAAAATAAATAATGTTTAAATCGTGGGAAAATTAAACTTTTTTTTTTTAAATTTTTAAATGATGTTTTCCTCAATAAACAAATTATGGAGTTTGTGAAAGAGAGCAAGTTGTGGGCTGAAAAGAAAGAAGAACAAAGAGGCACGTAAGTAATGATATAATATAATGATATGATTTTATCCCTGCGTTATGCTGGACTTAAAACTTGCAATAAACAAATTTGTCAATTCCATGGTTATACCTTTAAGAAATTTAGTTCTTAAATTACGTCGCTAAAGTGGTATTTGTATGAAAATAAAAACAAAATTTAAAAATATTTTTCAAAATGTTAGTTTTGTTTTTCATATAAAATTTTCCCCAAAGCAGAGCAAACATATTCGAGTTTGGCTTGTCCTTGGTACATTCAGCAGGTAATAGCGCGGAGACAGCTGATCTTTGTTTTAATTTGAAGTTGGCAACTTTGCTATATCCTGGAAACTCGCTAAAACTAAAAAATCCTAAAATTTAAAAACAAAATGCCAAAATGAAAAATCGCTAAAATTGAAAAAGCGCTTAAATAAAAAATATCACCAAAAATAAAATAAATAGCTTAAATGCAAGAAAAAATCACCATTGGCAAAAAAAAACTGAAAACTCGCCAAAAATCAAATAAAATCGTCAAAACCAAAAAAAAAAAAAATTGCTAAAACTAAAGAGCAACGGGAAAAAATCGCAAAAAATCTAAAAAAGCATCCAAACGAGAAAAATCGCTAAAACTAAAAAGAGTCGAAGAAATTATTTAACATATTTAACATACTAAAAAGAGTTGCCAAAAACCGAAAAAATTGGCAAAGTTAAAAAAACGCTTAAACTAAGCAAAACTCCAAAAAAATTTTTTTTGGGTGTCAAAATCTCCGTACGAAACTCTTCTTGTGCGACTAAAAAATGCTCTTAAGGGAATTTATTATTTTTATTTTGCTAAAAATAAATTATAAAAGTAACTAAATTAAACTAATTATTTTTCTTTATTAATTAAACATATTTTACATTTTATAAAGAAGTTAATTACTACAAATAAATGAAAAATTTGGTTGGAAAATTTATATTTTTTTTTTGGTAAAAAAATAACTATAGAAATTATTTTCTTTTATTCTTTTTAATGAAATATATTTTTTATTTTGGGAAGATCTTTACTCCAGAGTTCATTTTTTATAAGTAAATGTGCAATAAACATATTATTAACGAAATAGTCTTGACAACAACTTCCCCATCACGCAGACATCAGCAAGCTGGTTTTAGCTCAGGAAAATCTGGTGTGGATCAAGTAAACAGCCTTAGGATTATTGTTAAGCAATCAGTGGAATGGAGATCACTATTATACCTAATTTTTATAGAGTTTGAGAAGACATTTGAAGGCTTAAAACTCGCTGGTATGCAGGGAAGTACAAAAATGGCACCTGCCGTGTATTGCAACAGAATCACGATGAAAACTGGAAAGATTGTGTCTTATCATCTCTACTCTTTAACTACGTCCTCGATACTGTGATGCAAAATGTAAGAAACCATCATAAGAGAGGCATTAGGTACAACTTACTAGGACGGTTGGAGGACCTAGACTATGCCGATGACACATGTATATCTACTTAGCCACTCATTCTCAGAGATGCAGGCAAAAATTTGCACCATCAGTGACATCGCAAAATCGGTTAGGCTGAAGATAAACATACCCAAAACAAAATCTCTCCGCCTCAATAGTTAGGTTAGGTTAGGTTAGTCTGGGTGGTCAAAGGACCTCGCATAGACCAAGATTGATCCTTAGCGATACCCAAAAGTGACAAGAAATCTGCAAGTATGGCGGCCTAGTTCGCGGTGCCTATATCGATTGACTCCCACACAGATTTAGCAAACTTTAGCAGCCTACACATTTCTATTCCCGATACAAGATCAAGACTACGAAAAGTGTGATCACCAAGGCAGTCATATCTAGTGCGGTTTAGAGCTGGACAGTGGCACAGTAGATGTTCCACTGTCTCAATTACCCCAGGTTCCTTACATTTCCTGCAGGTGCCGTCAATTATTTGTCCTATTTTGACGGCATATGAAGCCGTCCAACAGTGTCCAGTTAATATCCCCACTAGAAGTCTACAGTTTCTTCTGGTTAGTGATAAAAGGAATTTAGTCGATTTAGGATCATAGGAACTCCACATGATTTTAGAAGTTTTACAAGTTTTCGTCGCACGCCAACTTTCCTCCGCTTCTTTCTTCATCTTAGAGTCTAAGATCTCTTTCAAGTGCTGAATTGGTTTCCGAACATATACCACAGGTAATTGGATTCCCCTTTTGGCCAGTGTATCTGCCATTTCGTTTCCCTCAATCCCCATGTGTCCTCGTACCCAAAAAACATGTACTTGTCTGTCAGCACATAGCCTATTTAGGGCATTCCTACACATGAGCACAACCGAGGAGTAGTTACAGTCTGCTGAAATAGCCTTAATTGCTGCTTGACTGTCTATATATATATTCACACGCGCATTCATGGTTTGAGGGATAAAAGCTAATTCTGCAGCCATTTTGGCAGTAAACCGCAGCTCCTACCCCTTCCTCCATCTTTGAACCATCAGTGAATAAATTGAAACTATGCCCCCTATAGTTAAGACCTTCGAGATAGCCTTCTTCCCTTATAGTGATCTGTGGTTTTTCAAGAAAGTTAATTTCTGGAATGATGTAGTCCGAGTTACACTCCATGTCTTCCAACAATTTACCGTGACCAAATGGTTTGTACGACATCTGTCCTGTTATTCTCAGTCGGATTACGGACTTGCATGCCGCGTTCAAAGCGGTTAGTTTTATTGGTTTAAGGTCCAACATAACATCTAAGGCTGCAGTAGGTGTACTTTTCAGAGCTCCAGTGATGCAGAGTTCTGCCAGTCTCTGGGTGTTTTCTAACTTTTTTAGGTATGCTTTCGTCTCAGTAGTAGTAGTAGCCTCAATAGTAACACAGATTGCCATTTCTGCGTATGTGATCCAGAGATTGAAGGTGTTAAGTCCTTCTGCTACTTAAGTAGTATAATTTATTTAACTGATGGCTCAGCAGCAGATATATCTAGTCGCATAAATAAGGCGTAGAATGTATTTGCCCGGTTAAACCCGGTTTGGAAATCTTCTAATATTTGAAAACAAACAACAATTAAATTATTTAACTTTAATATAAAATCCACTCTAGAAAAATAGGTTATAGGGAAGGAAGATAGAGGGAGTAGTGTCTGTGGATATACGATTTAAACTTTCTCTGGTAGTGACAGGAAAGACTTTCGCAGCTAGTTTGTTCCACATACGAACAGTGCGGCTAAAAACGAAATTCTCTCTGTAATGCGTAATGCGATTTATTGGCCAATCGACCACAAAGGAAAGTGCTCTGAATGAGGCACTTGTTGTGCGTATGCGGATTTCACGAACAAGCTCCCTAATTTCTTTAAAACACATTCCGTTGTAGTAACGATAGAACAAGGAAATGCACCACATATTGCATTTATGCTCCAATGAATCAATAGAGTTGGATACCCTACTGTCACCGATGAGCTTCTTCGCCCTCTCCTCTACGCATTCGAGCAGCTCCAAAATAGACTTTGATGCGTCGGCCCATACATGAGAGTTGTATTCCATTTTCGGTCGGGTATAAATGGTATAAATAGTAAGGAGATCAGATGTGGCGCACTATGGGCCGATTTTTTAATCTGTGATGCTAAAACATGAAGATTAATTTCTTAATACTAGTATATGACATGAGACTCACAACTGCAAATGAGTAATTTTTTTAGGTTGCTGGTAGATGTTATGATGAAAAAATACATTAAAAATGAGGTAAAAGTTTTGATTTATATTCACATATTGGCATTTCCACAGGAATGTCAACTTTTTGTAGCGTGCGACACCAAACAATTATGTTTGTTAAAAACAAAAGAAAAGGGTTTTTACTTCATATATTTTTCTAGCCTGTCAGCAGCTCTATATTAGGTAAAATGTTAAAAAAATTCCACTCACATTGTTGTGAAATACAAGCTTAATAGCTTGCTGTCGCACGGGACAAAAAAAAAATGAACTTACTCGTGTAAATGCCCGTATGCAGATTCAACTTACTTGAGATGTGGGTGACTAGGCTGCCATTATAAAGCACTGACCTCTGTGGTAATTTCTCCTAGTTCAGTTTAAAAAGGGAAATAATTAATAATGCAAAAAAAATCTAAATACAGAGTACAAAATTAATATTAAACTACATATTTCTTATAACGAAAATAAAATCTTTGAATCGAATTCTTTAGTGACCTTACTAAAAGTTGCACTAAAGTAAAAAAATAAATGATCCATTTTTGTCACAAAACTCGATACGTGCGTCGGTGAAGGTTATACAGTGAAACCTTTTATAAACGGACACTTGCCGGTGTCGCGGTGTTTTTGTCCGGTTGTTAGAGGTGTACGCTTAAGAGAGAGGTAAATATTTTTTGATAGTTTATTGTAGTTGAAAAATTATACTAAGACTAGACTGCTTGAACTTAGATTGGTATAATTTCAGCTGTGGGTTTCAAAATGACTTTCAATGTTTTTATTTGTTAAAATGCAAAAAGAGTATCTAAGAGTAGAAAACTGCTCTGAACAGGCAGTTTGTTTGCATATGCAATGTAGCAATTGTTAAAATATTTAAAGAGACGAACTAAGCAAATGACTTCTTCAAATAAACAACAAATTCATTAACATCTTCAATGCATTAGTATTTACATTTTTGTTAACCGGGGAATCACCAATATCATTGATACTACACAGAGAAAACAGTGCCTACTAAATGCCTCACAAAATAGAACAAAATTAATAAGAAATCTCTATGGTTTTTTTTCAATAGGGAAATCTTATTAATTTCATAGAGAAAACCTTTTTGAAAAAATCAAGAAGAATTAGTGTAGTTTATATGAGGTTATCTTATTGATTTTTCAATAAAAAAATAAAAAAATTGCGTCTTTATTCTCTGTACTTATGTATTTTCATTTAAATTCTATACCATATATATATGTATGTATGTATGTAGTATGTTGTAGATGTTATTTAGTTAAACATACATACATACATACATGCATACACATTATATTATATTCTTAACTAACTTACTCACCAAGTATTAAACCAGCAAACTTCTACCTGATAGACCAGCACTCTACCCAATATGCTAACAAGGAGCCTAAATAACCATTGAAATTATTGTGCAAACATTCTTGTACAAAAATGAAAAAGATCATAAAAAAATTGTCTCTACAATCAAGAAGATTTCCTTATTAAAAATAATCAATTAGATGCTTTACACATACTCATATAGGAACCTACTAAAATCAAGAAGAAAACCTTATTGAAAAAAATCAATAAGGCAACCTAATAAAATCAAGAAGAAAACTTTTTTAAAAAAATGAAGAAGGCAACCTAATAAAATCAATAAGAAATCCCTATAGTCTACAATTCATATGAAAACCTAATAGAATCAAGAAGTTTTTCTCTATGGATTGTTTTTTTTTGGTGCCAAAAATAACGGAAATTGAGTAAAAAAAGTTGTGAATAATAAGATTTTTTCTAGATTTTATGTGGTTTTCTTCTTGATAAAATTAATAAGATTTACGACATAAAAACAATAAGGAATCTCTATGAAAAAATCTTCGCTTCTTTCTGCTGGGATACCCCTTAGCCTAAAAACGTTTCATAAAGAAAATCTTATTGATTCTATGAGGCAGTTTTTTCTCTGTATAATACAAATATGAATCAGAGTTTACTAAAAAAAACCTACTATTTAAATGCAACTCTTGCTGCCGAGTTTTAACGCTCCTGTCCCCTTATGAGTGGTATTTAGAACAATATTTTTTTTTTAATTCTTGTGTCCGCGTCTGGTTATTAGAGTGTTCGGTAATGTTAGTGCATTTTGTATGGATAACCTAATGATTGTGTTGGAGTTACAAGACTTGTTCGGTTATTAGAGTTGTATCCGTTTGTAGGAGGTGTCTGTTATGAGGGGTTTCACTGTATAAGGCTCGGTATAGACATATATATCACTCTTACTTGTTTTGTTTATTTCTGACAGAAGAATTTTTTTTTTGTATCGGGGGACAAATTGCGAAATTCCCCAATAAATCAATTGAGTTTAAATGGCAATGCTTCTAAATTTCGGTCAATATTAAATGCCGTGATTTGCCAGCTGATCGCACTGAGTGAAAGGAGATGCCACACTTTTTTACAACAGATTATATTTAAAACTAAAATGGCAACACCTTAAGAAACAGCTGTGCATGTGTATGCGTGCCAGTTGCAGTTGTATTGTTTTTAAAAGAAAATTAATGATTTTATGTTCTTACTTGTATTTATGTATAAATAAGTACATACATACATACACACATATGCACGTTCAATTATTTACTGACTGACTTATTTAAACCACAAAATAAAAATGTTGTTTGTTAATTAAATTTATTCCACTTTTCTTTCAATACGATTTCAATTTAAGTTGCTGTTTTCGACTTTTCTTTACAGCCTCTTTCTTCTTATTTCTTTTGTTTAATATACATACATACATAAATATATATATATATATATATATATATATATATATATATATACATACATATATATTCTGTTTTTTAAATAGCTGGAAGACATACTTTCACTGCTCATTGTTCTGTGTGTTTTATTTGCTGCTTTTAATAAGTAATTTGGGGTTTCTTAGTTTTATATACTTTTTCATTGCTTTTATTTTTATTATTCGGCTTGGATCAATGCCATAAAATTGTAAAGTTTTTGAATAGGTTTTTGTTTTTTGTATTTAGCATGCATATTTTTTTAAATACGTCTTTTATTAAAATGTAAAGAAAACAGAAAAGAAAATATTTGAAAACATAAAAAATTTAAAAAAAAAATATATATATATATTCACTAATTTAGTGAGTGTTGGCAAGTGTAACCGGACACTAACTAATTCAAAGCAATAACTGTATTATTTTAGCAATAAAAAATTATACTTTTAACTATCATTTCCATAAGGATTTATAAGCTTTTGTAAACACCTTTAAAACTCTGTTTTATTATTTGTATGTGGAAATCTATTTTATTTACTTTTATATTTTGCAAAATAAAAAAATTAACTATTTTCATTAAGTTCATTCATACTGCTGCTGTTGTTGTTGTTATTCTGGCCGCTGTCCTTTATAATTGTTTTGTGCACATAAACTGGGTCAACAGCCTTAAGAGGCTACAACAACTGGTGTCTTTTGACAATGTTTTATTTTTCTTCACAGCCATAACTACAGGTAAAGAGAAAGTAGCATATGGCATTATCCTTCCGTTTGTTATTTATAAAATATTTGTTAGAGTCTTCAAAAAGAATACAAGTTGCCATCAGCATACATATTGCACTTACCAACAAAATTGGTTCATTTAACTGCTGTGAATTAGTTAATTTTAATAAATAATATGTTATATTACAATTTATGCAGTTTAGTTTTATGCAAGTGATAAAACATAAATTTTTTTCAGACAATCATAGCGGGGCAGCATATTTCTAGGAGGCCTGCTATCCCTATAATTTCTTTCAATAGCTTAACTAAAAAGGTAGTACATTAACAATTTATTTTGGTTATTTTAATAGTAACATTTGAACTAATTTGGATCAGTGACAAAATAAAGAAAATCGAAATTACAATAAAACTATTACTTTTTTTTCGAGTTTTTTCAACTGTAGATATCTAGTAGATTAACTAAAAAAATAGTAGATAGTAGATTTTTATTTGCTTTTTAAGCTATTAATGCAATCGCAACAACAATTTTTATTGGTAGCACATTGAATAATAAAATTGTTTAGACTAACTAAACTAATGGTGTAAGCATGTAAATGGCAACATGGCTTATTTACAGTAAAATTAACTACAAGAATCGGTTACATTAAGATTTACCATTATTTGAGATATTTATTGCTTTTTAATAGCGCATGTTTGTCAATTTAACCCAAAGGAAATAAATAATGTAAAATTAAATCATATTTGTCAGTTTCGCAGGAGACAATTTTGAACTTTATTTATAGTAAAATCAACAACCAAAATTGGTTAGATTATCCTTTACCATTATCTGAGATTTTTATTTCTCTTTAATTGCATATTTTTGTTAAGTTATCGAAAAAGAAATAAATTATATAAAATTAAATTATATCTGACTGTTTTCCCCATTTTGACAATTATTTACACTTATATTAACAACAAAAATTTGTTAGATTAACCTTTACTATTATTTGAGGTTAAGTTCTCTTTAATTTCATATTTTTCTTACTTTAGGCAAGAAGAAGCAAATTTTATTAAATATCAAACCTTTTGAGAATTTTATGGGAATAAGGAAAAAGTTTGAGGTTTGTTTACAGTAAAATTAACAACAGTAATTGGTTGGATTAACCTTTACCGCTTTTTAGGGACTATTTCTTTTGAATTGCGTTTTTTTGTTAAATTAATGAATGAATGAAATTAATTATATTAAACTTTAAGACGCTTAAAAATTATAAGGTTATAAGGAAAAAGTGTTTAAATCATATTTTACTGTTTTGTGGTAGAAAACTTTTAAACTTTCAAGTAGATTTTCAGAAATTTATTTCTTTTACAGTTAAATTGGGAAATTCGGTACTTGCTTTTATTTTATTGAGAAATACATCATTCTGCTTACTGTAACAAATATATTTGATGTTAAAGATACCAGAGTATAAGTTAAATTCAGCTATTATTCCATGTGATATTATAACTTTCTGCAAAATCATACGAAATAATTGCGATTTTGCCCAGGCGTACTATTGAATTTTACTTATCTAATACTGAGACATTATTGAACAATAATCTGAAGATAAGCAGCAGTCTCTTTCAATATTATTTTTCTTGCCATTTCCAAAAATGTTTGGAAAAATTACCAAAACCCCTTTTTAGTTTCATTGTTTTTTTTTTAAGAAATAGTGTTGTAATTTCTACTAAAGTCGGATGTTATGACTTTGTCTAAATTAATAGGCATTCAGAGCTGTTCTTCTATATTATATTTCTCCATCCCCTATGCTGTTTACATTAAATTTGAAATGACCCATGTCCTTTTCATGATTTTCGAGTTTTTGCCCACAAGTCAAATTTTTTAACTCTCCCAAAGTTCACCAAAATTCGTAACGAGTTATATTATGCAGTTAAGGTTAAATCATTTAATTTTTTGAGTTCTTGAACTTCGAGTTTTTAATCTCGAAGATACGCTAGCAGTGTTGCCAGTTTAGGGGATTTGTCTCCAAATTGGGGATTTTTTTCGCGATTGGGGCTGAAAATTTCGTATTGGGGTTCTGGGGATTTGTTGGGGATAATAACCAAATTTGAGGGAATTTTTTGGGAATTTTTATATAACTTATGGTAACAAGAATAATTTTTGAATTAAAAAATATGCGTCTGAAGAAGTATCAAGGCAGATTAACCAATAATTTTTTGGAATTTTTTGGGGATTTTTATATAACTTATGGTAACAAGAATAATTTTTGAATTAAAAAATATGCGTCTGAAGAAGTATCAAGACAGATTAACCAATAATAAACACTACCAAAACAAAAATACGCAACAAAATGCAATACGACTTGTTGGAAGCAATTCTTTGAATAATTACACACTTTAAAAATAATTCAATTTGATGTGACAAATTTAGTCCTGCTGAATTGCTAAAGCTTTTTAATGCAAAGGTTCTGAGTTTGACGAATCAGAAGATTTCAATTCTGAAGTTTTGGAGTTGGTAACTTTGGTTAAAAATTGTTTTATACTTGTGTACATTAAACTATGTGTAATTTTTTCTTTACAAGTCTTACAAGTACAGATTAAATTTATATGAATGTAAATATTGCTATCAATATAAATTAATTTGATTGAATAAATGTTATTTTTGTCATTATTTTTCAAATAAAACTAAAAGAAATCATTTTATTCACAAAAGAAATTATTTGAATAAGAAAAAACTCAATATGGGGATTTTTGGGGATGTCAAATCAAAAATTGGGCATAAGCTCTAGAAAAAACTGGCAACACTGTACACAAGTCTTGAACATTTTTAACTCTCCCAAAATTAAATGAAATTTTTACAGCGTTCAAAATTACCCATAACTTCCTCAAAAATCATGCGAAATAAGCTTAAAAAAGGCAAACTTTTGAATTTGAAAATTGTCCCGGCTTAAGCACTTTCTCCTTTGATTCACATAATTGCCAACCTTACATTTCTCACTTTAACAAGAAATCACACTGTGCGGCGTATGATTAATATGAAATCAAATAAATATTAAGTATACGCAACAAATATATTTTGTTACGATTATCAAAATAATTTGGGGAGTGAAAATGTGTTTATAAAATTTAGAAAATCTCGAGTTTAAATAAAACTTCATTCCACGTTTGATTGCAGGGTATGTCAGATGCGATTGCTGGCCCATTGTATCTTGTTGCTTTTCTATTTATTGTCTACTACTTTCAGTATAGTTAACTGCAACTGTGTTCGTCGGTGTGATTGTCTGTCTGTCTCTTGCAAGTGACTTCATGTTTGCTTAAACATGAAAAATATTTTATTGTTACTGCTGCTGTATGTATATTCCCTATAAGTATGTATGCATGTAATTGTCTTAAATGAGTCGGAGTTCAAAATAACTGCCGTGCTGTCTGGGGTTGTCTTGTTTAAATCTACATACATATGTATGTATGTATATATGTACATAGACTTTTTAATAAAATACTGAGTGTATCACTCACCTCCATTTAAATTTGTATGAAAATTTCTTATGCACATTTCTTCACTCAATCGAAAAATATTAACACCCATGTTACACCAGCCTGCCTCAGCCACATTATTGGCATTTTGGGGAAGTTTTTATTGTAGATTTATTTTTTGATATTCTTAGCCTACAAGCAAAGTTAAGTTAAATGAAGCTTTAAAATTCTTAATCCTAATATGGCAGCCAGGAAAATATCATAAAAAAAAATTATTGTGCTCAGCTACATACTTTACTTGGGATACTTCTCTATTTTAGACATACTAGTATTAAAATTTTAAAATTCTGATATAAATTTTAAAGGATAACATAATAGGCTTAAGTCTATGGAGTTATCTATGAGCAAATAACAGCTGAGTTCAGCCTTAAATAAAGATATTTTAAAAAAATTTTTCTTTGTTATTTATTTTTACGATAAAAGTATTATAAAATTTTCTTTAAATTAAATTATATAAATTATTTACCATTTTTTTTTAATAAAAATGCATTTCAAAAATTTATTTGTTGAAAAAATAAATGTCTTGGCTGGATATGGAACTGATTTTGACTGCTTTGGAAGCGATTCCGCTGCTTTGATTGCTAGTTTTCTCGCATGCAAAGTAGTGGACATTTTCAGCCAACGCAAAGAGGGGCCAAAGGCGGTCACTTCACAGATATATTAAAAAAAAAAGGTTCAAGTGCTGTAGAAACTGCAAGTACTCCCTCAAAGTGCATTTAATTTTAGATCACTGGACAAAAAATAACCTGAAATAGATAACAGTGCTATTAATGACACTTTAAAAATTAAAATTGTGAGAGAAATAAAAAAAAAATTAGAAAAAAAGCTAAAAACTTGGCATAACTAAATCCTATTTGAATCAAATAATTTTGAAAAAGTAATAGTACTAACTATGAAACCATCAAGTTTAGGTATTTATTCAAATATTTTGCAGAAATTTGGTAACAAAATTATTTGTGGAAGTGCTTTTACATTTAATTTTTATATAGGAAGTGCACATAAAATGGATTTTCTCAGCTTAAGTGGGAATAATTGGACCCAATTAAGCAGATTTTAATTTTATTTGAAAGTTGGAACTAAAATTTTATTTCAAGCCTCGTTGCACTTGACAAACAAAAAAGCGTTACCACTAAATACTACCGAAAAGCCTATTGCTTCAGACACGTACACCCAGGGAAAAAACAGCTTAAAATCTATAAAAAACATAATGATTCAATAAGAAACATTAACGAAAGTCTAGTCATTTCTAGAAATTTCTTATTTCAATGTGGAAAAATATTAATTTACAGTATTCATTTATTAATTTTATTTATTTTTAAGTATTTATCTTAAGTATTATATTGACAATTATTGAATTAATATTACGCGTTCTTATTTTTAAGTTGCTGCTTTTTCCTGAGTGTATTTATTAAGTTAAATAGTATCATACATAATTAATAGACAATGTCCTAGAATCAAATGTTATTGGACACTATTTAACTTAATAAACACGTGTCTAAGTCACTAGGTGTTTTATTTGTATATAGTGGTTACGCTATTTTGCCCAAGTGTAACAAGTAATAGCCACACGCGTTAAGTTTACCATTCATAATCTCTTAACGACCTCTGCTAACTAATGCGGAAACTTTATGATTTGTTGTGACTGAGTCACGCATTGGTCACGCGTAAGGCATGCATAAGCCTTGCATGAATCACGCGTGATCGTAATTGTGTTTACAAGCTTCTATTATAATGAGCTAAAAATAACGTGAGTGATTTTAGAAATTTTATTCTCACACACTCACGAGCTTTCTTAGGCTGGTTAAAAATCTATTTTTGGATATCTCGTATCCGAATGACAAGCAATTGACCAAGATCGAGCGTGAATAAAAATTTATGAATTTTTGCTCTTTTTTTTTGGTAATGAACCGCTTATAAGCATTTCTTGCCCTGCTTCGATATTTCTTGTATAAAAAAATGAAATTTTTTAATTAATTAATAATTATTTGGAAGGGGTCGTCTCCATCTCCCTCCTCCTACACCAGCAAGATTGGAATGGAACATTCAGATTGTTATAAGAGTTACCCACATCAAATTTAGTGTTTCTCACTATTGTATTGCCTAATATATAGGAAGAAGCAATAATCAATTTTTTATGGGCGGTACCCACTTACATCCTCCTATACCACCAAGATTTTGTTGGAACATGCAGTTTTGTTCTAAGAGCTATTCGTGTACGATTTATTGGCCCTCACTATCGTACATATGAGATATGTGTCGATTCGTAAAAAATGGCTGTTGGCCCCACTGTGTGGTGATCATCTAATACATAGATGTTCAAGCATCTCTTTCCCTATAACGCGTTATAGGAAAGCAAGAAAAAAAAAACAAATTCTGCTTACGCAGCAAACAAATACGTACACGAAAAAAAAATGTTACTCTCCTTAGGTTTTGGCTTCTCTTTAGCATAGATCAGGGATGGATAACAAGTATTTTTAAATTTTATCTATATTTTGACGTCTTTTTATTTAAAAAATTGCTTGGTAAATGTAAATCACAATAACATATAAAGCATTGTGCATTACCATCAACATTTTCTTTAAAGAATAATTCGCTTTCGTAATTTTCTTTAAACATTTTACGCGTGTGTTGTTGTCTCAACCAAGGCGAATTCAGTATCAGGTGACCTTATCAGCCCAGGTGATTATCAGCTGTTGCTACCAAATTGAGCATTTTGAACCAAAACGTCAAAATTTGCTTAGAAATCTTCTGACAGATTGGTTTTGTAGCATAGCAAACTACGTTTTGTTTTTTGTGTTGTAAAATTGTTGTAGCGATAAGGTCACCTGATACTGAATTCGCCTTGGTCTCAACAAGTAATAAACAGAATGTGTGAGAGATGTAAACGAAGGAGCAAATTTCCCCAGAGTAGAACTTAGAATGGCTCTAATATCGTTTACACTAAGCATTTCATTTAAAACTATTGAATTACAAGTCGATAAACTTGGGTAGAGGTCATTCACTAGTTGATTTTTTACACATGTGTTTCAGATTGTCGTGAGCAGCTGCCATTACGGCCTAATCTCACGGGTGGTCTAAACACCTGGTGTAGATAAGATGTCAAACCATCGCCCCCATGCACCCTTTAGAATGAACTATGTGTCCACTCCACAAGGCACATAGTTTGCAATCTTCGATCAAGTACCTTGCTGGGGTACTCAGAGCTATCTAAACTCTTTCCCGTAATGGCTTTCTCAAAACAGTACTATCTGGCAACAAAACCTAGAATAGTGTCTGGCTAACCACGTCACGCCAGTCACTAGCATTGATTTAACACTGGGAAGCGAAGGCTATTTGCCCAGCATTTTAGCTACCACGTACGATTCCCACAATTTCTCACTCCACAGTTGTAGTTGCTTACACCTACAGTGAGGTCTCCAAGAGAATTCCTCAACCATTACTGGCACAGCTCAGTGCCTATTCCACACACCTCAATATCATCCCTTTAACCCCGTGGGGTAGGATGAAATCAACCTTTTAGCAAAAGATCCTGACGACCGCTCCATACACCTAAACTCCTAGAGCAGCTGGGCTGTCGGGCAACCGGCACCCGTGGTACCAGAAGTAGCCTCTGGTCAGACCTCGAAGTTACTCCGCGAAAAGCTTCACCTTTATCGTCTTTTGAATTTAAGGAAGTTGCAGGTGACGCTGCCTTTTATCTTTTCTCTAAAGGCCAATTTTTGGGTTCGAGATTAAACTTAGTAGCTTGCTCTAATTAGCTAGTCCAAAAATTAACTTATATTATGTTAGCACCGGCATGCATGATTCTGACACAACATGTTGATTTGAGCAGATCATGTTAACGTCGACATTACTTACCATACATTTAATATATGGCCAAACTACCTCAAAGTCGTTGATTTGGTTTGAATTATGACGAAAATACAATTTTTTAAGTAGATTTATTTATGCAACCCTGCGTTGCTTTTTAAATTACAAACACCATCCCTGATTCACCGATTTATAGTGATTGACAGTTTTTAAATAATTAATTAAACATTTGTTTACAAGTTTAATTGACTCTATAAAATGTTTAATTGTTGATATATGCCATGTATCCTTTTAACTAGTTTTATAACTATTACTCTATACTGTTCTACTAACTCTTTATTTTACAACTTGTTACACCAGAATTATACTCATTGTGCAACCACCTATTTTTTTCCTGCTTCGCGCTTTCTGACCTTTACACTCTTCATTTGGCGTTTTATTAAAAAAACCAGACCTTAAGCGGGCAAAATGTATCCTTAAGCTTTATTTTATGTTTATTTAGTTGCTTTTATTTTTGCCATTCTTTTGATTTATTATGAAGCTTTTGCTTTCTACCATTTATATTATTTCTTTCGTCTTTGCGCCTTTTATAGTCCGCTTATGCTTGTGCGTCGTTCATTTTGTTTTAAGCTATTTTTTTACTTGAAACTGTCACATAAAGATTATTATTTGTTATTTATATAATTGCTTTAAATTTACATAATCTGTTTTGTCGTTAAGAATTACACATGCTTTTTTTTTTGGTATTTCTTGTTTAATAAACTTTTATTTTTTATTATTATGCGTTGACTTAAGTCCTTGTCCATAAATTGTGTGCCAACTTTCTTTCAACCAAGGATATTTATTCTTTCGCCATCTCTTTCGTTTATTTCATTAAAATTGGTTTGTATTAAATATAACTTTAAGAAGCGGCTCATTTTGCTTTGAAAAATTGCATGCTAGGTAAGGCAAACAATTTAAGAAAAATGATATGATATGGGCTTGCCTTACCTTTGTTAATACTATTTATTAACTAAACTTTTAATCATTTTATTTTTCAGAATTTGCAAACATCTACCTGCCTACTACCTTTCAGCATAAACGTTTGAAATGGAACCTTTGCCACCGGCTGCAATTTACTTTACTACGAGTATTAAAGTGCATGTGAGTTTTATTTGCCAAGGGCTCATGATTCAGGCACTTGTTTAGAAATCAAACTCGAATGTTATGATAACCACTTATGTATATTCCATTAAACGTATGGAAAATATTTTTTTTACCAATTTTAATTTCTCTTAAACGATTTGAAAGTAAAAGAAGAAAAAAAAATAGTTAAATGAAATATGCATTTGGGAGAAAGAATTTTATTTGTCTGTATTCCCCGACTGCCCACCGTGGCAAACAGGTGAAATAACAAACCACAGCAACAAAATGTTGTTAAAGGATTTTCGCAAGCAGCCGAAATGTTGAATGGATTTCCTGTTTTTCTCTTTGATAATTTTACGTTGTTTGTAGTAAAAGTTCTTTCCCACTGATGTTACTAAAAGTTATGAATTTATTTTTGCAATTTGGCTTGCGGTGAAAATATATTAATGTATGTTTGTATTCGTATCTTTAGTTACATAAAGCGAAAGCAAATCAGCGTTAGTTGTAAAGCGAACGAATATTTTTCAGTTACCAGTAAGCCATTATATAAAAGAATTCAATCTTTGAAATTAAATATATAAGATTGCTGGGGATTTTTTATGTTTTTTTAATTAAAAAAAAAAACTTAAACACTTCAAAATGGATTTTGAAAAGGAATAATAACATTTTTAAAAACTTAAAAAAATATGAGACATGATTGGCCTTGTAACCCATTCCGAAAACTACCCGCTTATAGAAAACTTATAAATGTTCTATTACTTCCACTTTAAAAAAAAAAAATACAGTTTTTGGCATAATAATAATAAATCAATAATAATAAAAATAACTTTAAAAAAATTTAAATCGAAGTACTAAAAATTTAAAAAATTAAAAATAATTTAATTTAAATAAAACATTTTTGTGTGCGTTATTTTTAAAGCCATTCGAAGTCGGTGTCCATTATTTTTCACCCCCGACTAAAAAAAGCGTTGTTAGCGTTGTCCGCGTGCACGTACAGATCAAACAGCTGGACCCATTTCGATTTTTTTCTGTTTGAAAGGTGACTTGATCGAAGAATATCGGTCCAACCGTTTAGAAGATATCACATGTTCTCTAGATATATTCGGGGGTTTTTTACATTTTTAATTTTTGTTATTATTGATAAATCATATCAAAATGTTTTATTTAACTGAATCTAAATTAATTTTAACTTTTAAGTGCTTAAATTTCAAGCGATTTGAAATTTTAATTTTGAACTTATTTTTTTGGTTTACCCTTAACATTTTAATGTCAATTTTACCCACCCACTATGCTATTAACAAATATGTGGCCATTTTTAGAGCTTAAGGTGTGTAAAGTTTCGTAAGAATCGGTTAAATAAAGGATGTTTTTATAGCTATGCTATTTATTGCGCGATGCAGGAATAACGACGTGATTTTCGTTATAAAAATAAACGACACTATTACAGCTACAAATTCAATTTTGTTTTGATTTCCTTGTACTTAAAAACAGAGTAGGAAAATAAACGAAACAAATTGTTTGATTTTGTTTTGTGTCGTTCTTTGAAGTGAGTGAAACAAAAACAAAACAAAAACAATAGGAAGAATAGCACAATTTGGTTTTGTTTTTGCACTTGATCACAAACTAGAAAACGCAGCCAATCGGCTCTAGGCCGGCTAACAGCCGCCACCGGCCACAAACAATACATTAATTTAATCGTGAGCTGGTAGAAAAGAAAATAATGGGAAATAAATGGAAACGTTTTAAAATATTTGCGGCGATTTTACATCATCATATAATATACATTTATAGCATTTTTATTTCACACATGAAATTTGTTTTATATAACTAAGCAGCATAGCTATAGCCGGATGTCCTAGGACACCTCTCTTCTTTTTATAGTGTGTTACAAGTTTAAATCATAATAAAATGTAATAAAATATATTTTTAATATCAATGAAATGGATTTTATTGGTAGGAAAATTTTATGAAATTAATCTCTCAATATGATTTCTGCTATGTGGCCGCTACGACTCGCGGGTAGAAGACACAATCTGGAACACCAATTTAGCAATTGCGGCCCCATTTCGCTAATAACTCTTCGAATGTTGATTTCCAGGTGTTCAATTGCTTGCGGTTTATCAACGTAGATAAGTGACTTAATATAACTTTGAAGAAAAAATCCAATGGGGTTAAATCACACGATCTTGGTGGGCAAATAATTGGACCATTACGTGAAATTATTATATCATCAAAAGTTTCTTTGAGTAAATCGATAGCAGCGCCCACTGTGTGTCATGTGACTTTGTCCTGTTGTAACCACATATCAGCAAGATTAATGCCACGTAATTGAGGGACGAAAAAACTTCAAATCATGTTCTTATGCCGTTCACCATTGACAGTAACAAGTAACATTCTGACCCGCATGGGTTTTTGAAGACATATGGGCCAATGACTCTGCCAGCCCATAAAGTGCGGATGTAAAGGTATTTCGACAAAAGTTTGTGGATTCTCCTCTCCTGCAAATTTGACAATTCTGCTTATTTACTTACCCATTCAACCAGAAATGGGCTTTCTTGGAAAATGGAAAGAGTGCACGATGATTTTGACGAATAGAACAATTATTTTGATAAAAAATTTCAACAATTTGCACGCGTTGCTCTGGTGTTAGTCGATTTATAATGAAATTTCAAAGTAAACTAAGCAAAAAGCAACTATCAGCTGTTAAATGGGTGCTCAAATAAAGCAGTGATGCCAACTCAAAATTGTGACACTATAAAAAACATCTTTTAGTAGCACGTGATATATAAAATTAACTTTTAATTGTCATAGCCCCGCCCACTTTTGTAAGCTTAAGATTAGGCTATTCTAAGATCTTAAACTTTTTTCCGATTTTTTAGGATATTGGATAAGTGAAAGTATGGATAATTTTATACTAAATATTAATGGGCGTGTCCCCACCCATTTTTTTAAACAAAATCATGTCAAGTTCACAGCTAAGGGAGTTAACCAATTTTTATAAAAAATTAATCAAACGGAAGCATGAAAAATATAATATAAAATTTTAATGGGCGTTGTACCGCCCAAATTTTTTTAAATTGATGTTATTTCATTGCAAGAAATCAAGGTCTGCGCCAAAGTCTTGTAGCAATGTGTTAAGTTAGCTGCTAAGGCTAGTTCTATTCCGACACAAAATGTTTCACCGCAAAATAATTCTACAAATACACACTAAAACTTTAATTATAATCGCCTTGAAGCCACTATTGAAAATCTTGTGCAAACTATAAACAATTTTACAACAAATATGACTAGCATGATGCAAGAAATGTTGCGAATGCAGAATACTCTGCTTCAAGCAATACTTAATAAGCCATGAACACGTTAACAATATGTTTCTGGAACGCAAACGGCATTCGCCAACATAAAAATGAACTTGAGCACTTCCTCACGGAAAAGAATATTGATATAATGTTAGTATCTGAGACTCATTTGACTTCGAGAAGTCTTTTTAAAATTTATGGCTACACTATATATGATACAAAGGACCCTAGAGGAAGGGCTTGCGGTGGATCAGCAATTCTAATAAAGTCAAGACTCAAGCACTATGTTCTTGATAACATTTGTGAAGAATACTTACAAGCAACAAATATTGGCATTGAAAGTTTTTGTTCAAATTTCGTTATATCATCAATTTACTCCCCTCCCAGATTTTCAATCACTGAGAATCAATATGAGGATTTCTACAAATCTCTTGGACCTTGTTTTGTAGCAGCTGGAGACTACAATGCGAAACATACGTTCTGGGGTTCGCGCCTTGTTACACCCAGAGGTCGAGCATTGTTCAACACTATTTCAAAAATAGGCTTGGATGTCATTTCGAGTGGGGAGCCCACTTATTGGCTTACTGACATACAAAAAATTCCGGATGTTATAGATTTTGGCGTCATAAAAAATATCTCTAGGGATTTAATTCAAGTTCAAGCTTCTCTTGATCTCTCGTCCGATCACTCCCCGACGATCATCACAATTTGTAGCCCATTAAGAAGTAACTTACCTGACCCATATGTGAAGATGATCAATCGTGTAAATTGGCTGGGGTTCAAAAAATATCTCAGCAGTCATTGTACGGAAAACATTACGCTTAGAACACCCGATGATATTGAATCGAACATTGCTAATCTCAGCGAGAATATTAAACAGGCTGCTGAACATGCCACTATCTCCCATCCGCAGATTGGGTTTAATAAAATTTATTCTACAGACATTGAACGTCTCGTACGTGAAAAAAGAAGGGCTAGAAGGGAATGGCAACAGCACAGATCACCACAAAATAAAATCAGATTTAAAGAGTGCACTAAACGACTCCAAGAGTTGCTTGCATCTGAAAAAATTGCATCTCTTAAAAATTATCTGGAGGGTCTTGATGTTACACCGGCGTCTAATTACTCCTTGTGGCGCGCTGCCAGAAAGCTTAAAACACCCGTTGAGTATAAGCCACCTCTACGCACATCTACCGGAGGTTGGGCAAGAAGCGATACTGAAAAAAGTAAAATATTTGCTGAGCACTTAAAATCCGTTTTTACGCCAAATATATGTACTGGTGTTGCTGATTTGCCGAATATAGTCGCTCTACCCCCTCAACACATAAAGTTTAAGACGCGTGATTTACAAAAATTAATTGCCGAACTCAACCCGAAGAAAGCTCCGGGTATTGATGGAATTAGTAATCAGATGCTCATGAACTTGCCTCGTATTGCAATGAGAATCCTGTTATTCATATTTAATGCTATTTTACGACTGGAGTATTATCCACACAACTGGAAACTTGCCAAGGTTAAAATGATTCCAAAGCCGGGCAAAGATATAACAAAGGCTGAGTCATATAGGCCAATAAGTCTACTATCTACAATGTCAAAGCTTTTCGAAAAACTGCTCAAAACAAAATTGTCCCCAATTCTAATTAGTAGTGGGTGCATACCAGACCATCAATTTGGTTTTAGAAGTCAGCATAGCACCATTGAACAAACTCACAGATTAGTTCAATTTATAAGAAGAACTTTTGAGGGAAAAAAGTATTGTTCTGCGCTGTTTATTGACGTTTCCCAGGCATTTGATAAAGTGTGGCATGAAGGCCTTATTTTAAAATTGAAGACTTACTTACCAATAAACATTTAAAATCTTTTGGAAAGTTACATTATTTCCCGTAAGTTCACTGTTGCGGAAGGAGACTTTACAAGTAGGCCTGAAACAATTTCATCTGGTGTGCCACAGGGGAGTATACTGGGACCAGTTTTATATTTAATTTATACTTGTGATATGCCTGTGAGCAGTAGTATCCATACTTCCACATTTGCCGACGATACAGCCTGCCTTAGTATGCATGAAAACCCTGATGAGGCATCCCGCAAACTCCAGGAACACATTAGCCAGATGGAGCTTTGGTTAAACTTATGGAGAATCAAGGTAAATGAACAAAAGTGTGTTCAAGTAACATTTACTTTACGAAGAGATACTTGTTCCCCCATTCGGATTAACAATCAAGTTGTTTCTCAACATTCACATGTGAAATATCTTGGTATACACCTTGATCGACGACTTACATGGAAACACCACATTGATTCTAAGTTAACTCAAATGAAACTTAAACTAACTCAGGTACATTGGCTGATTGGTCGAAATTCAACACTTAGCCTAGACTGTAAACTTTTAATATACAAGTCGCTTTTAAAGCCAATATGGTGCTACGGAATTCAACTATGGGGCACTGCTTCAGCTTCAAATGTAGAGAAAATTCAACGCAGGCAAAATAAAATTTTACGCATGATAACATCGGCCCCATGGTACATCAAAAATTCAAATATACATCGTGATTTGAATATGCCACTAGTGACTGAAGAAATTGCAAAATACGCTGGCAAATATTTAACAAAACTCGAGTCACATCCTAATCCGCTTGCCCGTAATATTTTGAACTTTACTGGACACATCCGCCTAAAAAAGAGGGACCCAATGGCTCTTATTCACAGCACTCCAGATGGGACTTCTTGAAAATACTTTTATTTTTTTCCTTTTGATTATCACTACTTACATATGTATTATATATAACTACTACTAAGCTTATGTCCGACATTGGTCGGGCCTAATTATATTTTTTAGATTTAAGATTTGAATACTTATTGTAAGTTCATATATGAAGATACAATAAATAAAAATCATGCATAAAAAAAAAAAATGTGTTAAGTAAAATTACTTAGAAAAATCAAAATACTGGTTGTGATCCCGCCCACTTACTTTTGGAAATAAAAGTTATACTTTTTCGAACGAAAATAATTTTTATAATCGGCCCAAAAACGACGCAGCTATAAAGTAACACACATAAAAATAAAAATAAAAAAACGGCAGCCAAATTAATAACCTCTTTTTTTGAAGTCGTTTAAAATAACATGCGCATTAAAATTTTTTCCCTTAAGCTTTCGACAGCGATGTAAGTTAAGACATTCTACCGACATTGTTAAAATTTGAGGCACTCCACACAGTTTATCATATTCGTAAAAAGTAGAACTATACTGAAAATTAATTTGTCTAGTAGTTAAAAAAAAACGAGTATTAAAATTTTTCGACTGCGATGTCTTTGGAACTACTGAACCCATTTCAGGCAGTTTTTTAAGTCCAGAAGACTAAATGAATTCTAAGTTAAATTAACTCCTTTTATTGAAAATTTTCCTCAACGATATCTAAAATAAATTAATCGTTTTTAATTTTTGAGCTGATTAGATTGTGGACTCAATCAGTTCAGAACACAGTCGCTCAAAGTGGCATTTTAGTGCCGGGGCTAATTTAAAAGTTCAAAATTTATTTGAAAAAATATATTTTTTCCAAAACTATTCAAAATCTATCGAACCGAAAAGGTTCATTAACCCACGATATCTAGGTAAGGGTAATGCCTTTAGAATAACGATTAAGTCGTTCTTAAGTTATGAAAGGCTCTCATATATACACACATACACTTACCTTCCAACTCACAACTACATATCCATACACACACATATGGACCTCCCCAGCTAGCATTTGGGTGATTATTTTTGGCAGAAATCTCTTATATGATTCTCCACAGATCGCTTTTAATGATTAAAAAGTGATTTATCACTTGGGCAATTGAAAGAGGATTCACTTATGATTCATCTACATGATCAAATAATGATTTCTTGAAAATAGAGGAACAACATGCAAAGAAATCGCAAAAAAGGTGATTTAAATGATTTAATATGAAAACTGCTCAAAAATAATCAGCAAATCGTATCATAACTGATTCTTTGGTATGATTCATCTATAGGGTACCATTTTCTCACAACGGGAGTATCATTTATGATCGAAAAATGAGCTCATATACGGTTATTTTTCCCGTCAAGCTGATTCGGAAAAGATTGGATTATGATTCAAAATGCTAGCTGGGTCACCACAAAAATAGACACAATAGAATTTCCTGACCTCAGTATATCGAGATCTGACAAGAATTCAATATTCAAGAAATTATTTTGCATTTTTATACTCTCTAAGTGAAATTATCTACAGTTTTTATCAAAGCTAAAAAAATCGTTGGCAGTTAATCTTATATTGTAACTTCTGCTGTTAAAATTATTATTAAATTACATGAAATTACATTCGATCCACAAAATGTTTTTTTAAGTCCAAGCAAAAAAATATTTTATGAAGGTGGTGCTTATGTTTTATTTCCAAAAAATTCTGATTGTTAAAAAATACATTCTCTTAGTACTCTGCATTACAGTTTGCAAATTATGTTCGCAGATAGAGTAGCAAATGTTAAAGTGGTTAAAGCTTTTACAACTGTTTGCTTTTTAAAATTTCACACTAAGGGGGTTCCTTTTTTACAACAGTTTTGCTTTGATGTATAAAACTGTAAAACAGCAACACGTTTAGCATGGTCTTTTTAGAAAAGTGGTAATACCACTTTTGCGAATTATAAAAAAAATTCCTTTTTTACTCAAATCAACACTTGCAACTAAAGACAAATTATGGCATTCGATATCGAACAAAGTTTCTTACACCGAAAGAGTTTTGCTTCATAAGTTCAATGAAACAATTTCATTAAAATTTTTTCACAAATCTAATGATAATTTCACAAATCTAATGAAAATTTCATGAATATTGTGAAGGAATTTTATTGGAATCGCTTTGTTGGTATTCTGGTTTCGTAATAATATTTTGTTGGATTTATGACAACAATATTTTCTAATTATTAAGAAACCCCTTTATTTTTAAGTTATTTCATTCTTTTCGTGAAATTATTTTTTTGTTTCGATGAAGTTAAAGCATTGCATTAATTACACTGTTTAATAGATTTGATGCAGCTATCAATAAAATAATTTTGACGAAAGTGGTTTCATTAATCCAACGCAGCGTGGCGTTGGTTGAATTTTAATGAATATTTCATTAGATTAATGTCGAAGTTCATAGAATTTATGCCGAAAATTCTTTCAGTGTACATATTTATTTATTTTGGTATCGAAATTTTGATCGAAATCGAATGTAAATAACCGCAGTATCCATAAGCTATTGTTTAGGTTAATATTGCTTTAACTTACGAAATATTTATGACAAACACGGTTTAAAGAATGTTTTATCTTTATTAGTTGCTTATTAATATTGTTGCACAGTGGGACGGATGGTTTCATAAATTTTTGTGCAAAAACTATAAGGAGTGATCCTGGATCATTGAAAGCTTGCACCGAGAATTATATGTAATAACTTAGGAAAACTATAGAATTTTATAAAAACCTGTTAAGCCCACCATTAATCTTTTTTTTACATCAAATTTGTCCTACCCAAGCAGAAGTCTTCAAATTTGGTACGTACACTTTCTAGAATAAAAGACTATGAATGTTGAGCTTTATCAAAATAGGCCACGCCTTCCACGTATTGATTTTCAAACGAAATATACACAGAAACAAATGCACGGTGTCATGGGTAATCGGGTAGGAAAGTAGTTCCTTACGTTTTATGTACCTTATAAAGCCCCTTAACACCTAGTGGCCATAGTTTTTATAAAATATATAGGGTGTTTGTCCTTCCAGAGTCAGATATAGCCATGTTTTGAATTTCAGAAATATCGGTTAGGTAGTTTCAAATGGACAGCAATTGCCTCCTACCCCTCCTTATGCTCCTATTTAAATGTACCCTAAAAGCGGCAAATATGCTCTAAAAATTAGGAAAAATGCTTAAAATATGCAAAAGCTTTAAAGGGTTAAATATGCAAAAATATGCACTAACAAATCGATGGCAAAATTCATAAAAAATTGTGAAACGTATAACTACGAGTATCTTATCACCGCAATAATACGTCACTTCAAAAAATTGCTTATTTGTAGTTTCCCTGCTCATCAGTTAATAAATATTTCAACCTATTCTGTTCCATTAATTTTCCAATTAAGAACAAAAAACATTTTTTAAAAACTCTAAGATAGATATATTTTTGCTTTAAATTTAAATGAAAATAATTAAAAAAGATTAAAGATGAAAACGAATATTTATGATCATTAACAAGTTTTGTGGTGGGTACGGCGACTAGAAGTCTCCTTAGACTCGTAGAAACATGTTTGGTGAGGGTAGGAACAACAAGTTCACGGACTATAAGGTCGCTGAAATCAATTTAAGTAGAACACCCTTAATCGTAATTCCGGATAGGGACTATTGAGTCAAAACCGATAGGCTACATGAGGGTAGTGCAGTCTTTACAGACGGATCGAAAATGGGGGAAGGCACTGGGCTGGTGTCTATATCTTGAGAACGAAAATTCGTGGTTCTTTCAGACTGCCAATTGAATGCAGTGTTTTCCAGGCTTAGATCTTGGCGATCCTCAGGGCCACGAAGCTGGTGGCCAGGAATGTAGCTAAAGGTGAGAAGATAACCTACTATGTCGACAGCCATGCAGCACTAAAAGCTTTGAAGGGACACAATGTCACTTCAAAACTTGTTAGTGACTGTAGGAGAGCCCTCGACTTGCTTATGGATAAATATAGTGTCAGACTATGTTGGGTTCCTGGCCACAGCAGTGTTGAGAGAAATACAACTGCCGATGAACTGGCACGAATAGGGTCGGAGTTACATGAGGAAATGTGTGACAGATCGGTGAAATTACCGATAGGTCATTACTATAGGGAACTCGGTAATTGGGTAGAAAGCAGAACCAATAGTTCATGGCGAAGTAGAGAGGATTCTAGAGTCTCGAGTTCTATGTGGCCAAAACTTGACTCAGGAAGATCCAAGCTGCTACTGAATATGAATAGGAAGGCGATGCGAATCGTAACCGGTCACTGCTCGGTCAGAGCAAGAACCAGCATGTGGCAAACTGGCACTCCAGATTTTTGAAGGATGTGCTGTGTTGAAAAGTAACCAGAAACCATTGAACATTATTATTTACTGCCCGAAGCAGCACACGTTTCCATGAGAGCACTACTGATATCGTGCAGAGCGAACTAGAGGACTTCAGGCAATTCAGTGGCTTAATGACGGATAATAGGGGCATTTCTTGCCCATTTATCTTTAAATGGGCAACAGAAGGGAATCACAATGGACCCAATTGGGTCTTCGAGTGGAGGTGCGGTATAGCACCACCCTTCCTAACCTAACCTTACCTAACAAGTTTTAAATTTAGTCTCTATGATTTAATTTCCATTTGATATTCAAAGCTATTAGAATTAGTTCAAAGATAAATACGTGTATTATTTATATAAATTAAAAAAAGCCAATGTACATATTTTGTTGCAAAAAAGCAAAAGATATCAAATAAATAATTAACCAAGAGTGTCGTCCTTTTATGCAAATTTTGTCCTTCTATTCAAAAGTGTTTGTTTGCTGTCTGACAGTATTCATTTTTACATAATGCTTTTTGTTGTTATTGTTGTTGTTGGTGTTAGTGGCTGCTTGTGGGATGCATAAACGGAAATAAAAGCCAATTTCTCCTTTTTTTGATTTATAATCACTTGTATTTATTAATATTCCCTGTTAATACAGACGACCGACCGTCTGTTCAATCTTTTCATTGTTAATACAATCATTTCAACAGTCAGTCAGTCCCGTCAGTCAGTCAGTCAGTCAGTCAGTCAGTCGCTGTATTCTGTTATTCATTTGCCTAGTGAAATCAATACAGTTCTTTCTGTTGATTCAGTATTATGTTATTGAGGATAATGGCCCCTGTGGTGACCAGAGTTGCCAGAGTTTTTTTTACTAAAATATGATTTCGTAAAAATTTTTTATTTGCATGGAGACTATTAATATCAATACCAAGGGATATATGTATGTGTACTAAACATAATCTATTCACTAACTTACTTTCTTTCGTAAAATAAACGAAACTAAAAAAAAATATTACGACATAAATTTTACACAAAACATTTATAATTTTGCACAAGTAACGAAAACATTTCGTAAACTCTTTTTGATTTTAGGCATTTTAAGATTTTATATTGAAATAGTGGCCAAAATAAATTAATGGCTCGATTATGTCTGGCAACCAAACTTAAGTTGCGTTGCCAGCTGCCAAAATGGTATAACGGATGGCAACTAACAGCTGTTAATTTCAATTACCAAATTAAAATAATAACGGCAATATTTATATTTTTCATTGTATAGTTTTTACAACAAAAATGTTATAAAATTAAAACATTAACCTCCATATTCATAAAATTTAAAATGAATTTGAAATGTACTTTATTTAAAATTGTTCATACAAAATTTTGCTAAAATGGATTTCAAATTCATTTTATTTTTTTTTATGAATATGAGAGTATATAAAAATAAAATTAAATTAAATTAACTACTGCTTACTTGTTAAGGGAAAAATATGCTTTAAGGCGAAATAAGTTTTGTAAAGTATAACTTTGACTCGCCCACGAAGAGATCCGTTCGCACACTATCTAAATAATAATATACGAGCTTTATGAATACCTTTCCTAATGTAGAAATCAAACAAATTTTTTTTGCGTAGCGATTTTTTTAGTCCTAGCGTATATTTCTCATTTTGGCGATTATTTTACGTTTTGCCGATTTTTTTTGTCTGGGCAATTTGTTTCGTATTGTTTTTAGATTTTTTAGTTTTTGTCGACCTTTTTACTTTTGGCGATTTTTTTTTTGCATTTTAGCGATTTATTTTATTTTTGGTGTTGTTTTTCATTAAATCGCTTTTTTTCTATATATAAGCGAAATCTACACCAACTTTCACCGCACTCGCTGGATTAAACACAAAGAATTCCGATGGTGAAGTTGTTCCGAACTTCGAAAACACCTAGTTGTTCCGTTCTGCTAGTGTTTGCAGAATATTTATAATTAACTTTGGTTTTATTTTTTCATTAATAATTATCACATATAACTTGGCTTACAGAGAGATACGAGCTTTGACCTAATCACATCATAAATATTAAAACTACAGCCTTTTATCCAACTTTTTGGTAACGTTATTGTTGATGGCTCTGATTTACTGAGAGTGTATTTGCATTTGTAGGATCAAACACAAAGAACTCTGATTATGAAGGTATTCTGACCTTTAAAAACACCTAGTTGTTCCGTTCTGCTAGTGTTTGCCAGAATATTTATAATTAGCTTTGGTATTATTTGTTGATTAATAATTATCACATATAACTTGACTGACAGAGAGATACGAGCCTTAGCCTAATCAAATAATAAATATTAAAACTCCAGCCATTTACTCAACTTTGTGGCAACGTTGTTGTTGATGCCTCTGCTTTACTGATAATGTTTTTGTATTTATAACTATTTATTGTAGGTATTCTTTTTTAAATAAGTTCGTACATATTTATATTAATATTTTTGCAAAACCTCATGATATTGTGTGTGTGTTTTTTTTTTTTTTTTTTGAATAATTATTATGGCAAGATTACTTATACATTTTTATTGGTTTTTTTTAATACAACGGAGAAAATGTTGTTTGTGCTATTGAAATTATTTGCGGTTGTTCTTTTGGTGTTGACCACTTTACATGAGTTGTTTATTCACAATTATGCCCAAAATTGGTGAAAGCCTCTTTGTGAAGTTGCTTAGCGTTTGCACGTGCAACTGCAAGATTGAAACACTTAAGCTTAAATTAGACGTGACATAGCCATAATGTCATAGCCATAAACAAGCCAAACTTCAATTGGTTTCTATGGTAATGGCTACAATCAAATACAGTGTTGCCCATAAGTTTGGTTCGAACAGCTGTTTTCTATGGTTATGGTTATGGCACGTTTGATTGAACCTTTATTACATTCAAACTTTTTTACTAGCACAATTACAGTTTCGGCACTTGCAGCTAATGAGGCTTTACACACGAAAGCAATTGTTCTTGCATAGCATAGCAGCTTGTTTGGTGAGAGATGCAAGAGAATGGGTTTTTGTTGGCGTAATTTAACATCCCTGGTTTGATTAATTCTGAGATGGTATACAGTCAGCTGTTGTTAAGAAAACATTTCAGAAGGAATTATAAATACAGAAATATTTCAAAAATATTCCCTTTCAGCAACAGAATCAGACTGTCATTTTGCTGCCCGGAGTCAAAATATTATTTTCAACTTATAATAAATTTTAATGTCTGTCTACATATATTTTGCAATCAATCAACATAATGTTAAATTTATACATATATTTCCCTTTCCGGCCGTCTTGTGTTAAAGTGTATAAATATGATGATGAAAAGCAAAAGATAAATTATAATTTCTTTACATGTCATCAATAATTTTACCCTTTAGCGTATGGAAAACTTAACTTCTCCGATATCAATTATATTTGTTGTTCTCTTTAACAATATTTTGTGATTGACTCACGCATACGAAATTGATTAAACAAATTAAAAGAAATGAAATTACAAGTGGTTTCATTAAGATCTCGCTTCAATTACAAAGAAAAAATAAAAATAATAAAAAGAAATACCGCCACAAATAAAATGAGCCAACAAGTAGATTGACAGATGTCATAATAATGTTATGGCATTGATTTAATAAAAAATTGTGTACCAAGAAATAAATAAAAAATCAATTTTACACTTAAAAATAGTCCCCGTTAGAGTGGTTGGAGTGTTTTGACTTGAAATATGGGGTCTGGTAATAAATTAAATAATACGGCAACATTTGTTCTTTAATTCAGAACCAAAATATCGTAGTCGAAGTTGAAATATGCCAACCACGATAAGGCCTAATATATCAATTATGTTACTATTAACATTGCCAGAAAGTCAATGTTTTTTTAAACATATTGTTACGGAAATGGCCGTCGGGTTAATATAAGTGTTACGCAAGAGTATTCGAACAGGGCCAATATAAAGAAACATCCAGAAGTATTTAAATAAATAACTAAACGTACACTCGTATTCACATACAAGCACTATAGCAAACAACTATATACACATGCGTAGCACATACATACGTGATTAAACGTAAACAACCAACAACAACTACAAGCGTCTGCTTATTAAGAAGGTATACATAGCTACATGCATACATACGTACATGCCTGATAATTCCAACTAAAGGCAGAAATAAAAGTAAACAACCACTTAATGATGTATGCATATACACACGTATGTACATAGTTACCACATGAACTTAATTACGCGCTTTGTAAACAACATTGAAGATAATGATGATTCGGTCTAGACTTTGCATGAAAATTCTAGTGGTTGTTGTGCGAAGTATAAAAAGGGGTTGACGCATCCAACAGCAGTTCAGTCGCGATCAAAAGTTAGTTGGGAATAAGTCAGTTGCGAAGAAGCTCAGTTGCTAATAAGAATTCTGTTGTTAATCAAGTGAGTTGACAATTAAGTTGTGCGCAGTCCGTGATTTGTGATACAACAGTGAGTTGATATTTGAGTCTGTGCTTTACAATACGTGAGTTGGAAATTGAAGAGACTATAGTACAGTCTATAGTGACAGTTAGAGTCTGTCGTGATTTGAGATTATTGTGGAGTCCCTTGAGTAAAGAGTAAGGGAGCAGTGAAAGCTGATAAAGACGTGTAAGTGAAGCCAGCGAGTCTTGATTAGTGTATCAACTGTGAGAGTCTGCCATAGAGTTGTTATTGGTGTATCAACTGGAAGTGTCGGCAGAGTGAGTCTTGCGAGTGACGAGCAACAGAGAAAGCAGAATTGTGTCAACACTAGCGCAGCCAGTGGTCTAAGACGTACGTATACAACAGCGAAGAAGGCATAGTGGTAACCAGTTGTGAATATTGAAGTAACCTATGTGTTTGTATTTAAGCTCTTGAATTTAGATTAGTGGTATTTATAGATTTAATAAAGATTGTATCATTCTTAACCCTAATTAGTACACTGGGGTCTTTTATTTATTGCAAATCTACGAATCTACGGAAAAGCGTTTTTAACAGAGAATAAAAACGTAACAATATAAATAGGTTATTGCAGTGGGTTTGATAAAATACCTTAAGCTTTTGGAGGAGAAACTTGAAATAACTGGTGTTTTCGGTTCGTAGGACCATATATTACAATAATGTAACTATAAACTTCATCTTATAGCTCTTCTTGGTGAGTTCAAGGCGTTTAAATGGAAAAAGTGTTAAGCATTCTCTTTAGTGTTATGTATTCCACGGCGCTTTACTCTTTATCGGCATTGTGTTAGTATTTTTAAAAGCTCAAATATTGACGTTTTTTGAAAAAACTTTTCTCTGACTATTTATTTTTGCATGAGTGTGTTGTAGCTTTATGTTAATTATAATTGTAAAAGTGTGCAGGAAAAAGTATCAACAGGACTTCGTGCTTTACAATCGAAATGTTTGTAAGGATTTCAACTTAAATGTGAACTTATTTTACAGAGTAATATGTTTATTTTCTTAATTAATTATTTTCGGCTGTAGTGTACGTGAAGATTTATGCAAATATATGCTACTTGTGGCGAAAGATTATGTTTATTACCAAACAAAGGAAACAGGCAACAACATTGCAGCTCTTTTGCCTTAAAGCAACATTAAAAATACAAAAACCAATAAATATATGGATGCTTCAATTGAGAGTTTTTATTTTAGTAAAGAACAAATTACAATTGGAAAACTGTTGTGAATAAGTGGAAGTTAATTTTGACTTTTAACTTCAAAAATACTTTCAACAAATACGAATACCAAGTCTCATATTCCATTTTCACTGAAAAATATGTAGCTAAATTTTAATAATAAGTTTTGGTGTAGAAGGTCACAAAATTAATAAATATAAATATAATGCTGCAATTTGCATTAAAAGACACCACACACAATATACCAACCACAAAAACCCTGATAATGAAGTTGTAGTGGCCTTTCGCAAATGGCAGCTTGTTCCGTTCCGCTAGTGTTTGCCACAATAATGACAATTGTCTTAGTAAAATTTTTTTCCTTAGAGTTATCGCCTGTAATTAGGCTCACTGAAAAATGTAAACTTTAGACTAATTTTATCAAAAACATAAAATAATTGAGAGCTGAAAAGCTGCAACAAAAATTTTAAAAGAAATATTTTTTATATTTATTGTAATTTATTATTTATTTATTATTTGTTGAAACCTCTTAAGTTCTCCTACACAATCGCGTGATCTACAAAAAAATTCAACCCTGATCTGATGAATTGTTTTTGTCTTTTGAAAATGTTCATAGACTCCATCATGCCAGCCAGGGCTGTATTTTCTAAAAATTCGCACGATCATGTGGGCTAGTGTATCACGGTCTTTAGTTTGCACAAAAAAAATTCATATTAAAATTTTTGTAATTAAAAATGTTCAGCTTTTTGTCTTCATATATGTTTCATGTTAATTCAACATGATTTACAGTTATCTTCATGTTGATTTAACATGCCAGCATTGTTAAATAAAAATGAGGAATCATATTGCATAAAAGTGGTTTCAAGCTGAAGCAACGTAAATTTGATACTGAACTAACATGAAGAACCATGTTGAATTAAATTTATTTCATTTTCAAGTTTTTTTTTTTAATGAAGTCATTTGATTTTATTATATATAGCTATGCGCTATCACTAAGTCTGAATTAGCTGTTGGCCAAAAACTGACGACACCATTTTTTGAAAATGTGTTTTGTAGTTAAGGCGTTTACACCTGTAGCCACAAAAATTTTAAATATATTTTACATACACACTACATAAATAGAATCATGGACTAAATTTTAGTTCAATATGATTTAATTGCTCATTTAACATAAAATTTAATTGATATTTAAGTTTTAGTTAAAAAAAATTCCAACTGCCAGCCAAGCTACTTTGGCGTGTCTGCAGGACTTGCAGGACCTGTGATCCTCTGAGCACAATACTAGTACACTGCCTACTAGTGAGCAGCAGGAAGTATTCGAAGTTTGTCGGCTATTTACGAACGTCAACAAAAAAAAAAAACAACGACAAAACAAAAGAGTCATATAACTGAGCTCATCAAAGAGCAAATCAAATAAACACTAACACACCTAAACAACATATTATTTCTCAAAAATTTAATATTTCATCTGAACTGATATTCGATATAAGCAAACGCTCACTAAAACGAAGAAATTTCGAAACAAAATGGATAGATATTTGTTCGCGAATCTCAAAAAAATTCTAATGTTCTTTAAAGCGAACCTCTCTCGATAGTTTCTCCTATGTAAGATGATATTATAGTGGATGTTTGAATCCTGCAGCATAAGTTAGAGAATTAAAAAATAAAACAAAATAGAAATAAATTAAAAACTAAGGACAATAATCTAAAAAATCGTATTTCTGCTGTATTTTTGTAATATTGAAATTAGTTCGATATTGGCTCAGTTTTGATATTGTTAGCGAATCTTCGAAATTGAATGTTTTTTGAAACAAAACAGGTAAACTTTTTTCGTGTCAGTTTTGAGTGTCATTCTTTATGAAATGAAAACTTCATGAATATTGTGAAAGAATTTAATTGGAATTGCTTCGTTGGTATTCAGGTTTCGTGAGAATATTTTATTGGATTTATGACAACAATATTTTCTAATTATTCAGAAACCCCTTTATATTTAAGTTATTTCATTCTTTTCATGAAATTATTTTATTGTTTCGATAAAGTTATAGCACTGCATTAATTACACTGTTAAATAATTTTGATGAAGCTTTCAATAAAATAATTTTGACGAAACTGGTTTCATTAATCCAACGCAGCGTGACGTTGGTTAAATTTTAATGAATTTTTCATTAGATTAATGTCGAAATTCATAGAATTTATGCCGAAAATTCTTTCAGTGTACTAGCCTTTAAAATATAATTCCAAAATTGTCATATAAAGCATGACAAAGAATGTAAATGTGTCCACTTTTATTAAAAACTTAAATTTAAGGAGTTTGCTCACATATGTGGTATTGAATTCAAGTGTGTGTGTGTGTGTATCTATAATCTTACCACTTCCGGTCAAGAGCTGGTTTCCGTTGTCGCCTTGTCTTTATGAAAAGTAAAAAACAGGAAGCCACGTTCTTTGAATTATGAATAATTCGGCCTTTTCATGTGTCACAGATACACTCCAGTACGTTTTGATATTACCGAGCTGCAGGCAACGCATTAACAAAAGAAAAACTAATTTAATATATTGTTATTTTTTGTAGAATTGCTAAAAGTTTTTATATTACTGACTTTTATAATGTAAGTTGTAAATTATACTAAAATTAGTGTACCTATAGCCATTTGTACGATTAATGGTGGCATTTGCACTATCTACCCTGTTGTTGTTTAGTGTTTGTTGTGTTTATTAAACGTTTGCCTACTGCGTTGCTTTTACCCGCATCACCTGCTCGTTTTGCGAACTCACAAGATTGAAAAATTAATAAATTACCGTGGAACATGGATTTCCGTCAAAAATTTATTATTTTAACGTCGCATGGATATGTATAAATATGTATTAAGTCTTTGTTCAAACTGAACGTACTCGAAAACAGAAATATTGAAAGAGCCATACACGCACACACATGCAAACACACTTGCTTATATATACAAATACACACTCAAACGCCCACCCCCTTTTTGCCAATAGGCGCTTCAAATGGAAATTTATTTTCATACATACGTTTGAATGTACAACTTACTCACACTCACACAGATGCACAATAATCGCCAAAATCAAAAGGTTTATAGATGTTTTAACGGGCTCGTTATACAAATGATAAGATGTGTTTTTGGGGTGATGTTGTTGTAGCCGATGAAATGACAATAATACTGACGCCAATTCTATATCCGATTCGTGCATTGCAATGAATGTTGTTTGAATTTAAACTTATCTTGCGAATACACACATTTGCATCAATGAGTCAAAACCCAATATGGGCAGTTTAAACAATTCATGGCAACATAAAAACAAAATATACTTTTACTTGTCAAAAAAAAAAAAATTTCTTATATCACCCTTACATACGATATGAAAAGTTCAAGTAATTTTGTAATTCTCAATATCATATTTGCATGTTAAATACGAATTTTTGAAAAAATTTTCAGTGTTGCTGTAATTTTACGGGGTATTGTCAGGGAGCTACTGGGATTTGGTGGACTTTAGCCTAGTGTTTGGGTATCTCCAATATGGTGTGTGTCTTTGCTAAAAGGTTCTTGACTTAGTGGCAGTGATAGCTGTAGGTGTCTCTGCCAACTAATATTATAAATTGTTTGTTTGTAGCGCTTTAACGGCTAAACTACGGAATCAATTTTGATAAAATTTAGAACATAGATAGATCTAAGTCTAGAGTGGGTTTTTAACTACGTAATGCAACAATTTTTAATATCAAATTGTATGGAGGAACTCGTTAACAACTAATTTGAGGGTGGCGTTGGCTGCAGTAGTTAGCACGTTGACTACAAAACCGAAGGTCCTGCACGCAAAGAAAAAATATGGTTGAGGTAACCATAATCAAACAGCAACATACTATGATTAAAGTATATGGTTGCAGTCAAATCATATTGTCAATGGAAAAACAAAGTTTAAATAATATTATTTTCTGATAATAATATTATCTACAAAAACAATTAACTTTGTTATACCTAATCTTATTATTGTAAATAAGACAACACTATTGTTAGATGTGACTAAAATATAATTGAGACTTATCATACCATGTTCTAATATTATAATATATTGTTAAATACGACCATAGTACTTTTTATGTAATAATAATATATTGTTTTTTAATCATATATTTATTGGTAAATCTATTGTTCAAAACAGCTGTGCGGTAAATCCGAAATAAAAATAAATTAATATTGTTAAAATAAAATGTATGTATGTATGTAGAGAAATGTATACTTACATATATATGTCTATACACGAAATACAGACACATCTGTATAAAGAGATATACATATATACATACATATGTATGTACATATTATATTTATTTATCTACCCTTTTGCTTATACTTTTTTTATTTATATAACACCACGCGTGCACTACCGATAATACGAAATACTGAACTGACGGTGTTTCTCAAAAAGATTTTTTTAAAAACTTAACATAGTATGGTTTTGGATAACATTGCATTGTTATTTACATCATATTATTTTTACACAATAATACAAATTATATTGTAGTCATAAATTTTTAACAAAACTATATTGTTAAACTCTAACCACATCGCACTTTCTATGAATATAATAATGTAATTATTAAATTCAAACATTACTGTGTTCATCGTAACGAAATTAATGTTTAAAATAACAATAACAAGATTTCAACGACCACAAATTTGTTTCAGAGAACATAATATTGTTTTCTCAACCATTTTACAACCATATCTTTTCTTTGCGTGTGGGTTCAATCCCTTTTTATCAGTTGTTGTAGGAAAGTTCAAGTGATGAAGGCATTGTCACTGGTCACTGAACTATACCGACTTCAGCAGATACTAATCCTAATGTAACATCAGAGCGCCCTCCTTCGTTGTGTAGCAGAATCATCGGCGAAGTAAAATAATTAATAAAATGGCTACAAAACACAGCTTCAAAAAATTAATACGACTCATTTGATACCAGATGGCGCTGCAACACTGCATTATCAAAAAACGTGCGAAAAGCGGAGTTGTAAAAGAATGAAGCTTTCCTCTATCTCTTATTTCACCACCTGTCTTCTCTACCACTATCCCTTTCCTAAAAGAAGGTAACAGCTAGTAATAGTAGTAAGCATTAATTGCCTGAGTGTTACTTCTCTTTAAAAAAAAAAAAAAAAAATTAAGTTCGTCACTTATGCTAACTTCATGCCAATTTTTTTTTTATACATAGCACCGTAGCAGTATGAAGGGTGGTAAGATGAAATTCCTGCCTCTCAGATACTATTTTGATGAAATTAAAAAAAAAACACATGGGCAGCGGATTTTTTTTCGAAAATAGGACCACGTGGGGAAGTAAGGGGAAGTGCCTTCATCTTTGAAACTTTCTATGCAATTTTTATAAATATTTTTTTTTAAATTGGACCAGGATTTGAAGAAAATTTCTTCCTCTTGATTTTGATAAAATTCGAAATATAGCGTATACCTGCTCGTATTAATTTTAATCTATTAAAAACTTTATATATATTTTTGGTTTCTATAATATTATAGTAAATTTTTAAATAATTGGGGTATTCGAACGGTAGTCTTAAGTTTCATAGTGTCATAATGTTTTTTCTTTCAAAAATAAAAATAAAATTTTTTAGATAGTATGACACTTAAGACCCCGTTTGAATACTCCAAATATTTTTATAAAAGGAACAATTTGAACAGTCCGTTCAGTATTTTCGACGATTTATTTTTTCAAATTAAAATTTTGTTTTTGTATAATATAATTCTGTTATGGGCTCTGGAGACGCTCAAACAAAATAATCAATCATCATTTTAATTCTGAGTTCGTTTGTGTGCTGTTGCAAGTATGTCTTCGTAGGATGATAATTTTTTGTTATTTGCGGCAAGTTCAATTTGTTTAATGTTCGACAATTGTATCGCCTTGTGCCCATAAAAATGAATTGGTCACATAAATCGTCAAGCTGAGTATAGAGTCTTACTACCATTTGGTATAACTATTGAGCCCATACTGACTAGTCCGTGAGTTTTTCCAAAAGTCTTAATTTTTTGTATAGTGTTATTTGTGGAAGTACTTTTGTTTTCATTGTTTATATTGAAAGTGCAATAAAATAAATGGATTTTCTCAGTTTAGGTGGACATAAAGTTATTAATTGGGCTCAGTTAGGCAGATATTTCAACTTTGGTTTAAGGACTTAACAAATCTGCGTAATTTAAAAAAAAAAACTTATGCTGCGCATCGGTCTCACGCTGTCAGCGACTTCTGCTATCACTTTTATTGTTGTTGTTGTTGTTGTTGTTGTTGTTGTTGTTGTCGTCGGCATTGTTTTATGTCTTTTTATTAAAGATGTGTAAATACCGTGATTTGCTGTGCGTGAGTCACTCATGAGTCACTCGAGAATCACGTGTGATCGTTCTGGCATTTATATATAATAATGATTTAAAAATATAACGTGTGTGACTTTATTTAACTTTCTTAGGGTTATTAAATAATCTATTTTTGAATATGAGTAATTCGTAGTCCGTCAATGGCAGGCAATTTATCAGAAGCGTGTGTGAATAGCATCGTTTATATGAATTTCGTTCTTGCTTCAATATTGCTTATAAAAAAAATCATGTTTATTAATAAATTAATAATTACTTTATATGGTGGGTACTCGAATGCACCCTCCTTTTCCACCAAGATTTTGTTGGAGCACGTGGTTTCTTCTAAGAGCTACCCACATTAAATTTTAGTGAGCCTCACTTTTTTAGTTTGGCAGATATAGCAAAAATAATAACTACTGTGTAGGATCGGAAGTGGTATCCCCCATATAAAGTTATTCCCCCTCCTATACAGCCAAGATTTTGTCAAAACATGTACATACTTTTTTCTAGGAGCTATCCACATCACAGGTTTGGCCGCACTGAGCGTCTGTAAGGACATTGTAGTGGCTTATATTACTTTCCTATTCTTTTATAAGCTCGTTGAATTAACAGTACTTGAAACTTAGTGTTGTCGTGGTGGCACAACAAATGCGGCATTTCCCCATCAGATTTATTTATTTTTTCTTGAACAATATAAAATCAGTTTTAAAATAATATCACATTCGCCTTTTATTTTATAATTTTTTTAATTTCCTGTCGGCTATTAATAAAGTAGTGGCTTTCGGAAAATTGCTCAAGAATAATTTTGTTAGGCACTGTATTAATATATACATTAATTAATTAATATATCTGTTTTTGCATTCTTATACGTGCAAGCACGGATATGTTTTGCAAGTATGTGTCTCTGGTTTTTTTCAATATCCTTACACATTTTTTTATATATACATACATATATAAATACATATGCTCATATATATTTATATTTTTCCATGTATACGAGTATTTTTTTTTTAATACATGAATTTTTATTTATGTCCTATACTACACTCATACATTTAAATAAGCACTAACACATGGCGGTGTTGTGGGTATTTACGTTGGTAAATCAATTATATTTCACTTTCATATAATTTATCAAATAATAATAAAGTTTTTATATCAATATATGAGTATGTGGGTGTATTTTAGTGGTAAACACATTTACGGATGCCTTTTAATAAAAAAATTCCATAAAGGATTAATACAATTTAGTAAAAGGCTTTCATTTATGAAATGTTTGCAAAAATATAGCTTGTAGTGGATATTTTATGGAGGCTTTTTAATAAAAGATGGTGGTTGGAGAATTTCAAATACCCTAAAAAATAAGTAGGACTAAACGGGCCTACTCCAATAATGAAAAGTTTTCAGTAAACTGTAATATCCTTGATCGAAATAGTTCTGATATTCAATTTGTTTGGAAAAGTTTACTAAAAAAAACCTGAAACTCGCTCCACACATAGTGGATTAAGATATGAACGCTGCTTATGAATATCAATCAGTCTTTCAAAACAATTAGCCAACATTTTAGTTGAGATTTCAATCACAATTTTTATAGCTATGCTATTTATTTCACGACTCAGGAGCTAGGACGTGATTTTCATAACAAAAAGAATCGGCACTATTACAGTTATAAATTTTTGTTTGTTTTGTTTTCTTTGTACTTAAAAACAGAGTAAGAAAATAAACAAAACAAATTGTTAGATTTCGTTTTGTTTCGTTCTTTGAAGTGAGTGAAACAAAAATAAAACAAAAACAATGAGAAGGATTGCTTAATTGGTTTTTGTATTGTTTTTTGCACATAAACACAAACCAGAGAACACAGCCGATGGGCTATAAGCCGGCTAACAGCCGCCACCGGCCACAATTAAAACATTATTTAAATCGTAGGCCGCTAAATGGAAACATTTTTAAATATTTGCGGCGAATTTGACATCATCATATAACATAATTTTATTGCTTTGTTATATAACACATAAGTTTCTTTTATATAGCTAAGCAGCATAGCTATAGCCGGGTGTCCTAGGACACCTTTATTCTTTTTCTTTTATAATTTTCTCCAAAAATTTTGAAGATAGTTTGCGCAAAAATATATTCTTTTTTAAAATTTAATTAAAAATATAACTCGCGGAAAATCGACGTTTTAAGGTCAAAAGTATTAATTCGGATTTTTTCGGTATGACTCTACAAATACTTGTAAAGGACGTTTTTTAAGTGGCGGCCATTTTGTCAGCTGTCAAGTGATTTATATTTAGTTTGGTTTGGCATTTCAACATGAGTAGACAGACGCCTAAACAAAGCTTCCAAATGGTTTAAATTAATTTTGAAAATCATGGTTCTGTTTGAAATACGTATCGCACATGTTACAGTCAACATAATCGTCCATCAGTGTAATTAATTTGAGTAACTATGGGAACGTCTTCACACCACTTTTACTCCAAATGATAATACGCATCATCTCCAAAGACGCTGTACAGTGCACACAAACGAGAGTGTAGGGGAATAAACGAATCAGTCTAGAGAGCCTTTAATAAGGCTATAGAGCCATGGTTACTGAATTTTTCGTTCATCAATTGAACAACCAGGATGTCCAACAAGACGGTGCAACATGTCACACAGCTCGTGTCACAATTGATTAATTGAAGGAAACGTTTCGTAACCGCATAGTTTCAAGTTTTGCACCCCTGAATTGGCCTTCAAGATGGTGCAATTTAACGCCACCATATTATTTTCTGAGAAGATATGTATTATTAGTCTAAGCTGATAAGCCCGAAACGATTGACTACTTGGAGGACAGTACACGTCACGTTATTGCCGATATACAGCCACTAATGTTGGAAAGTAGTCTAAAATTGGGTATCAAGATTGGACTGCGTCCGAGCCAGCCGTGGCGATTATATGCCAGAAATCATAATTAAATTATAATGCTAGAGGATTGCTTTTCGAATAAAGTAAATTTCATGTCAGTTTAAAAAATCTTTTTTTATCTTTGCTTTATTCCATTTAAAAGTTATATCCCTGTATAAAAACACCCTTTACTCTCTATTAAAAGGACCCTATGTGTGTGTGTGTACAATGAAAGAAAAAATACCTTTCCAGTTGTCAACTTGTACACAGACAATCAACCCATAATCCATCAATTCCTTGAAAATATATTTAATTGGCGCGAGTATGATGTTCTGTTCTGTTATTGTTTGCTGAAATATTTTATGTAATATTTTTTATTATATTTGTTCACTAAAGATAATCTTATGTCAAATGAATTAGACTTCCTTATCGATGTGAACTTTAGCCTAATTTAATTAAATAAAATAGTTCGAGCTCATTTTATTTATCATAAGCCACAATGACCATTTGTAGTTCAACCCTTTAACGTATGTGGACTTAGTTGTTGTTAAAACAACATTTGTTGATTTATCACAATGATATTATCAAACAAGTCTGTTATTATGTTCTTGTATGTAGATTTGTACATACATACATACATACGTACATACATATATATCGTTAGCTTAAATGCAAAAAGGCGTAACTAACAAAAATATAATTTTACAGGAGAAACAAAAAACTAAACAAAAAACTGAACAAACGTGCAGTTAAGTCCCCTTCTTGTTTGTTAATAAAAGCGTCATTTTTGATCGCAGAAGAGAAATATTTTGTCAAGACATGTAGTTTAATGTTAGTTACGGCTTTTTGCATTTTAGCTGACGATATGTATGTTTTCATATTTTACTTTCATATTTTTATTTTTCATGTTTACATTCCTTCACACTACTTATTTTCATTGATGATTGAATAAAAATTGTTCACATACTTCGTGTTCATAAACAAGTTGCCTTGTCGTTTTACATTTCAATTTATTAAACAATTTAATTAAACCACTTTATAACTGTTGAAAAGATAAACGGAAATACATTTTATAAGCAAAATTGTGGAATGTGTGGGGTAGTTCAGTAACTCAGTAAACAATATAAGACAATGCAGAAGGAAAAAAATCCAAACAAACGAATAAACAGAAATTAAAATTAAGGGTTAAATTAAAGAACGATTAAAAATTTAATATGTTTAATGTGTTGCTTGGGCAATTATTGGAAATGACTTGTTCGAGGCAGATCTATTAGAGTGAATGAGTTTTTAAGGGCCATTATATAACAACCTCACGATAAAGTTCCTGGAAAATTATTCTTAACATTAGCCAATGTGAATGATAAAGTGATCCTTACATTTTTACAACTGACAGCTGATATATAAAATGAAACTTGTACTTTGTGTCAACATTGCAGTGGATACCGACTACTTTTAGTTGCTGAATACGCGTAGTGGCAACGACGTATTTTATTTGAGGTTACCATATCCACACCAGAAAATATGGCATCTGCAGATGCGTAACATAATGTCCAAACTTGATAACTTTATACCAGGAGTGCCCAAAAGTTCCTTATGGAAGAGTGAACACTACTAATACATTTAAAGAAAAACTAATTTTTATTTAATATTTCTTGTTGTTAAAACCAAAACATACAAAGAAAAAGTGTTTTTGCCTTGCACTTGTGTGTATACAGTGAAGAATGACAAAAAAAAACTAATAAGACAAAGTTGTTTGTGTATTTCGTATTGCTAACCTGTAGGAAATGTCAATAGTAAAATTATACTGATTATCTATTGACAATGTCACCAGTACTACTGACAACTTATACCCCAACTAATGTTATATACTTTTGACATTTAACATAGGCTTATCCTACGAAATCTACCAGTAGACTGCGTCATAGTAAGTAGGTAGTTCTTGTGGGACCATATGGCGAAAATGTCAATAGTAAGATTGTACTGACTTACTACTGACGATATCAGCACAAACAGCAACATACTATGATTGAATTATATGGTTGCACTCGAATCGTATTATTGTCAATGGAAAAGCAAAGTTTAAATAATATTATTTTCTGAGTTAATAATAATATTATCTACAAAAACAATGAACTTTGTTATACCTAATCTTATTATTGTAAATAAGACAACACTATTGTTAGATGTGACTAAAATGTAATTGAGACTTACCATATCATGTTCTAATATAATACTAATATAATTCAATACGACCATAGTATTATTTTATGTAATAATAACATTTTGTTTTTTAATCATATATTTATTGGCAAATCTTTTGTTCAAAACAGCTGTGCGCTAAATCGGAAATAAAAATAAATTAATATTGTTGAAATAAAATGTATGTTTGTATGTGTAGAAATGTTTACTAACATATATGTATATACACGAAATACAAACACATCTGTATAAAGAGATATATGTGCATACATATGTACATATTATTTTTATTTATCTTCCTTTTGTTTATACTTTTTTTATTTATTTAACGCCACGCTTGCACTACCCATAGCTTAAAAACGAAACACTGAACTGACAGAAGGTTTTTGTGAAAAAGATTTTTTTAAAAACTTAACATAGTATGGTTTTGAATAACAATATATTGTTATTTACATCATATTATTTTTACACAATAATACAAATTATATTGTAGTCATAAATTTTTAACAAAACTATATTGTTAAACTCTAACCATATCGCACTTTTTATTAATATAATAATATAATTATTAAATTTAAACATTACTGTGTTTATCCTAACGAAATTAATGTTTAAAATAACAATAACTAGTTTTCAATGACCACAGATTTGTTTCAGAGAACATAATATTGTTTTCTCAACCATTTTACAACCATATCTTTTCTTTGCGTGTACACAACCACACACTACAAACTTAAAACAATTTTTTTTGGTCGGGTGTTAGAAATAAAGCAAAAATATTTTTATTTAGTTACTTTAATATGCAGAAAAAAAATTTTAATTTTCCAACCCTGAAAACAAATATTCAAATTTTCCGATTTTTAACACTAAAATATTTATTTCTAAGATAATAATTATATACATATAGTTAAAAAAGAAATAAAATTTGTTTTATTTACTTATATGTACTATATACCAAAAAAAAGTTAAAGTTTTCCAGCTCTGAAATTGGATTTTTTATTTTCCTGATTTTTTATACCAAACTTTTTCTTTTTTAAACATAAAATATATTTAAACTATAAAGAACAATAAAAAATTTAGTTTGATACTGATACTTTTATACTCGTATACCAAAAACAGTTGAAATTTTGCAAACCTTAAATAATCCTATTATTATATTTTTCTGATTTCTTATACAAATTTATATCTTTTTTTAAGATATGTTTAATTTATAGAGGAAAAGAAAAAAAATAGTTTTTTCCAGTTATTTTTATATAACAAAAAAAGTTACAATTTTCCAACCCTGGAGTCGTCTTTTTGAGGTACCGAAATATAAAATGGCTTTAATAAAAACAAAAACAAAAATTAGTTTTAGCTGGATACGTTTATATACAAAAAAAAACACTTTCCAGAATTTCCACTTTTAAAACTAGGACGAAGAGGGCGATAGGCGGAAATTTCCACCCCTCCAAAACGTTAACACCAATTTTAATAAAATTTGGAACATAGATAGATTTGCATCTAAGAGCTTACATAGAATCTGTACATTTTCAAAACAAGAACCAGGAGGGCGTTACGGGGGAGATTTCTGTCCCTCCGAAACGTTCAAACCGATTTTAATAAAATTTAGAATATAGATAGATCTGCGTCTAAAGAGTCACAGAGGCTATCTAAATTTTTAAAACTAGGAAAAGGAGGGCAATTGGTGGGAAATTTCTGTCCCTCCGAAACGTTTTAACCGATTTTGATGAAATTTACTACTTAGATAGATCTGTATATATAAAGTCATTTGACGACCAATTTTCAAAATGGTTTTTGTATATGGAAGATGTGCAATAATTTTTTTTAAATAGGGTTAGCGAAATATGCCGACAAAAAATGGATTATCACATTGCTTTGTCGTTTGTAGACTAATTTTCAAAATTACTTTTTACTTTAAAATGTAACCACTAATGAAAATTAAGGAGAGGGAGGAAACTGCCCGCTACAAAAATTTCCCAATTTTAAAAATTTTGGTTGCTTATGAAAAAATTTTACTAGAATTTTTTTTTTTGAGGGGAGGGGTAGCGAAGCACAGCGGGCTAAGCTAGTATGTATGTATATATGTATGTATGTATGTGCCAGCTCACGAGTATTTGAAAGAAGCCTAAAAACCTCCGATGTTTATATAAAACCTTACCTCAAATAAACGAGAATTACAAAAATGTTAACAAAATTGGCTAAGAAATGTTCTAAAAAACAAAACCAAATAGTATTATTATATATATTATGTTATCTATCTTATTTTTCTGGCACCTTTATACAATTACAAATAATGGCCTAATTCAGTAAGAAGATTTAGGATGTTTTTGTTTGAAAATACTTTTGAGTTCTTGTTTTTGAAGCCTCTAAATTAATTTCTTCAAAAATGGTTGTTGTCTTTGATAATGAAAAATAAAAATATTATTGCCATGTTTTAAAAACATAAAAATTAAATTAAAGTATTATACAAGTGATTGAAAAATATATAAAAAAATATGTGTTGGATATAACACCCCGCCAAGCAATCCTCTGGTTCTAAATGTTGATGTTCCTGATTTTATGCCCGTTAGTAATCCGGCTATGCTTAAGGTTATTTCGCCCAAAAGAACGATTTTTGCTGCTCGTTTCGCGTCTGAAACTACGACTGACAATGTAGTTCATTATATAAAACAAAAGATCGGTTATGACATTGATGTCACAGTTTTCAAATTTAAATATACTGAACATAGAAGTAAAACCTCTTTTAAAATAATTGTTCCGGAGGAAAATTTTCAAACTATAGTCAATACTGATTTTTGGCCACCTAATGCTATTATTCATGAATATATTTTTAAAAATAATAACCGTTCGGACATTGTCTACTTACCATCTCAAAATAATATCTCAAAAAACTAGATAAATTGCCTACCGATAACGCAATAAATATTGTATATCAAAATGGCCGAGGCCTTAACACTAAATTAACATCTCTTCACGGAAACAGCTTCGACTTTTCACATTACTTTATTGTTTTAACTGAAACTTGGCTCAATAATAAGAAAAATATTCATAATGCTGAAATATTATGTCCGAAATACCAAGTATTCCGATACGATCGGCCTCACAAAATCGGTGGGGGAGTTCTTATTGCCGTATTAAATATTTTTTCATGTGAACGCATTGAAATTTCACACAATGAGTATATTGAATTTATTGCAGTCAAAATCAGACTTAACATTGGATTTTTATTTATTACTTGCTCGTACATTCCTCCTAATTCTTCTTCCGATATTTATGATGCACATATTTCGGCTGTTAATACTGATCTGCTGCAATCTAAACCATCAGATATATTTGTGCTTCTCGGAGACTTTAATCTTTCAAATATATTGTGGAATAAACCTTGTGAACTCAATTATTTAATACCGACTGTATCAAATGAATTTATTAAATCACTACTCGACTTTGGGTTGTTTCAAGTTAATCCTTTACACAATGCAGGTGGAAGACTTCTGGATCTTACTTTTGTTAATCACCCTATGGATATACACGTGCGGAATGTACCTCCTCTTACATATCCTGAAGATCACTACCATCCTACAATAGATGTTGAAATATATATACAACCAAATATATTAGCACCACTTTCGAATAGAAGCAGACATAGCATCAACAGAGTCTTTTGCTTTCAACGTACAAACTATACAAAACTTAATTATTTATTATCTAATGTCAACTGGAACACTGTACTTTCTGGAAATAATTTCAACTATACTATCTCTAATTTTTACTCAATATTACACCATTTCATTTCAGAAACAGTACCTAAAATAATTTGTTATAATAAGAAAGGACCACCATGGAACAATAACTTCTTAACCAATAAAAAATATAAGAGATCTGGCTCCTTATCTGATTTTAAAAATTACTCTATTGCGCGTTCAGAATACAATACCACAAACAAATTGGCATACGATTACTACATAGCCCGTATGCGATTACAGCTGAAAACTAACCCAAAATCATTTTATAAATTTATAAATTCAAAACGTCGAGCTTCTGACTATCCCAAATATCTTAAATCTGGTTCCTGTGTTACTAATGATGACACACTGATAAGCAATATGTTCGGAAAATTTTTTGCTACTACTTATTCCAGAAATACTTATGATCATGATTCTCTCTATCCTTTTAATATATCGCATTCAGCTGGAATACATTTTTCATTTATCAGCAACGAAACAGTTCTATCAAACTAAAAATCATTATAATCGTCCTATAGTCCTGGCCCTGATGGAATACCTGGTTGTCTTCTAAAAAAATGAGCCGAAACTTTATGCGTTCCAGTGACTACAATCTTTAACAAATCTATTGAATTATGCCTTTTACCAGTCGAATGTAAAAAATCTTTCATAATCCCTTTGTTTAAAAGTGGCAGCAAACTTGAAGTTTCAAACTATAGAGGAATTGCTAAGCTAAATGCCATACCTAAGCTTTTAGAAAAGATTTTAACTGACAGCTTATCACATCAAATTTCATCACTGTTATCTCCTTGTCAACATGGCTTTTGTAAGTCGCGTTCCACAACAACTAACATTCTTGAACTTACTTCTATGGTCAATGATGGATTTTTAAATAGCATGCAAACGGATGTAATCTACACGGATTTTAGTAAAGCCTTCGACAAAGTTAACCATGAATTATTACTTTACAAACTATCACTAATGGGATTTAGTACTGCTGCCGTTAACTGGCTGCGTTCTTATCTGTCTAATAGAACTCAACAAGTAAAGTTCAGAAATGCTACATTGACGTTTCTTCTGGTGTTCCGCAGGGAAGTCATCTTGGTCCCACACTATTTACTTTATTCATAAATGACCTCCCTTCTGTTATTTTGCAATCAGAAGTACTTATGTATGCAGATGATGTCAAAATATTTAAAAGTTTTAATGATTTTACTACAGTCGGACATCGATAAACTCTCTCAATGGTGTACAATTAATTTAATGGACTTAAATATTAAAAAATGTAAACATATGACATTTTACAGAATAAACAAACTACATTCTCAGTATTACGTTAATGGAACAACACTTGTAAAAGTGGACAGTATTACTGATCTGGGTTTTTTGTTTAGATCACAGGCTTGATTTCCGTTATCACATTACGTTAACTGTTAATAAAGCTAATGGTGTTCTTGGTTTTATGAAACGATGGTCAAAGGAATTTTCTGACCCCTACGTCACGAAACAACTTTATACTTCTTTAGTTCGTCCTATTCTTGAATATGGATGCATTGTATGGGATCCTTACTACTCCATTCATATAAACAGCATTGAATCGGTGCAAAAGCAATTTTTAATTTTCTGTTTACGAGGCCTCAGATGGAATTCATATGTTCTACCACCGTATGTTAATAGACTTGCCCTTATTGAGCTGCCAACTTTAAAAAGCCGTCGTATAATGCTGAGTGTCTCTTTTCTACTTGGATTGATTCGTGGTGAAGTTGATTTTGCGTTCCTGCTTGGTAAAATTAGCTTTTGTGCTCCAATTAGGCCAACTCGAAACTTTCAGCTAATTCGAATTACTACAGATCTGTTTATGCCAATAATGACTCATTTCGTCGCATTTGTGAACACTTTAATAAATTGTATCATATTATAGATATTTCTGAGAGCAATGATATTATAAAAAGAAATGTTATTTTGTACTTGAATAGATAATGTTATTCAACTGCTATTATATCTTTAGTCTGTAACGATTTATAATCTATAGACCGAAATAAATAAATAGATTAAATAATGTTTGGAACAAAATCATAAAGCAAATATACGAACCTTCTAGCAGAGACAATAAATAATAATTATTTTAAAGAATCAAAACTGCTTCTTTTTTTCGTTCATAAACAAGACGATACATTCGTCGAACAGAGTTAGGGCATAAGTCTCTCATAAAAAAGTTTCATATTTCATTTGGCCTTGATTCACAATCAAAGTTTTTCTAATTGTAAAAACAATGAAAATGAAGAACCAACTAAAAATTAACTTTAAACTGTAAACACCTTCAATATGCATTAAAAATTTCAATTAATATATTTAAATATTTATTAAAACTGTGTGTTAGTCCCCACTTATTAATCAGCATTAATCTACATGCAGTTATAAATCTTATTGATGCAATTTTAAGTCCTTGATACGAGTATTACTGCAAACAGCCGGCATAATTATTATTTTAAATCCACATACCACATGGCTGTACTCATAGCATTATGCTCTTTAAGCAACAAAATAGTATGAGCAAGGCTTTAGTATTAATGAAAAGTAAATTTTGCAAACCAAACGAACAACACAACAACTAACTGCCGTAATAATAAATCAATGTGTTAATCTGTGGCCAATCTATGGGGGACATAATTATTAATTATATAAATTTGTACAAAAGCTTTATATATTTTGATTTTCGTATACCCTGTACAAACCAATAAAAATATTTCAATCAATTTGTGTGGCCGTTAGTTAGATTTTCAAACATTTGTTGTTCTTATGTAAGTATATAATAAAATTTTCATGAATTTGTATTATCAACAACAAAGACAGCAGCAGATGCAGGACGGCCTGCCATTTTTAACAGTCTTATGTACGTGCGTGTTTGTGTGTGAAAAAGAAAATTGTAATAATTTGGATTTTAATTATTAAACATGTAAATTGTAATTTAGGATTTGCCCAATATCGAATGTATGTATTAGGAATTTTGCACTTACTGAGGCAGGCACCAGACATGATATCGTGAGTAGCTTTTCACTCATCATCTGCAAAGAAAAATTTAGTGCTACGAGGCGGTTCGGAAACTTCTTAGCCTATCAATGAAAGAGAATAGTTAGTTTTTCAAAAATATTTTTATTTTTCAATATAATCTCCTGAAACTTCAATACACTTAGTCCAACGCTTTTCTAGCAATTCTATCCCTTGATTAAAATAGTTTTCCTCAAGGTCTTCAAAATAGTGGTTTACAACTGTAATTGCATCTTCATTTGAGGTAAAACGTTTGCCAGCAAGGAATTTTTTTAGATTTGGGAACAGGTAAAAGTCACTGGGAGCCAAATCAGGAGAATAAGGTGGGTGGTCAAGCAACTCGTACTTTAATTCGTTGATTTTAGCCATTGTTAAAACACTCTTGTGCGCTGGTGCGTTGTCTTGATGAAAAATTATTTTTTTGTGTTGTAAGCCAGGACGGTTTTCTCGAATTTGTACATTTATTTGATCCAAAAGGTTGCAATAGTACTCTGAATTTATTGTTTTACCCTTTTGCAGATAGTCAATCAATAAAATACCTTTGAAGTTCCAAAAAACCGTTGCCATAACCTTACCAGCCAATTTAATTGTTTTTGCCTTCTTTGGGGCATTTCCTCCAGCTTCAGTCCATTGTTTGGATTGTTCTTTTGTCTCTGGAGTATAGTGGTGGATCCATGTCTCATCAACAGTTATGAAACGACGCTTAAAATCCATTTTATTTCGCTTAAAACGATCCAAACAAGCTTGAGAAATGTTCATTCTTATGCGTTTTTGGTCGACTGTTAACAAATGCGGCACCCATCTTGCAGAAAGCTTTTTCATCTGTAGTTCTTCATGCAAAATTAAATGGACTCGATCATTTGAGATGCCCATGATATTAGCTATTTCACGCACTTTTATTCGTCGATCATTTAATACCATATCATGCACTTTGGCTACAATTACTGTTGTTGTTGTTGTTTTAGGACGTGCACTACGTGGTTCATCTTCAATGCTTGTACGACCACGTTTAAATTCAGCAACCCAATTTTTTACTGTTGCATATGAAGGAGCACTTTCACCTAACACATTCACCATATCATTATGAATTTCTTGTCCCGATAAACCTTTTTTATGTAAATATTTAATGACACCACGCATTTCTAATTTTTCCATTGTTAAAAAATCGGGGATGCGTCTTTTGTGAACACCTGTTTCTATATGAAGGAGTTGCAAGATCGAAACAAATTTTAACATGTGTTCATAGCAGAGATGGAAGTTTCCAAAACACTTAACTTTTTTCTGTTGATACCGCGCTTTTTGTGCTAGACTAAGAAGTTTCCGAACCGCCCTTATTATGCACTTGATTAAATTTATTATGATAGCCGGGTTTTACACATGAAACATTTACTTTGTAAAGTCTTGAGTTTGTGGGAGTGAAGGGAAAAGAGCTAAAATTCGTTGACAGCCTTTCAAGCTAATAACAAATTTCGATAATATCTCACAGAAATAATAAATAAAATAATATATAGAAATAAAATCGCTAGATTGACAATAACAAAGACAGTTTTTGCCAGCCAACTTCACTATTTAGAGCCCATTCAGATGATGGTTGACGTAGCTGCAACAACGCTTTCATTCTCTTTCAGAGTCTCTTCTTAATTTCATGCGCGTTTACATGAAGAGGCTTTTGTCGCAATAGTCAGGGGACTTTTTGATACATATTTAATTGATCCGTACTTTTTATTTAATCATTAGTAGCAGTGTTGTCATGAAGTAATTAATTGTTAGTTTGTGAAATGTAGAATTCATATGTGGACAAACTATGTCCATTTTGAATTTGTCACCAAAATACAATAATTTCTTTTACCTTCTTATGCCCTAATTGTATAATACTTTAATTTAATTTTGATGTTGTAAAAATATGGCAATAATATTAATATTTTATTATCAAGGACAACAACCATTTTGGAAGAAAATAATTTAGAGAACTCAAAGACAAGAATTAAAAGTATTTTCAAACAAAAACGTCCTAAATCTTCTTACTGAATTAGGGCATTAATTTGTTTGCTTAAAATTTTTATACTCTAACTGTATATTTCATGTACGTCATAAATTAACTAATCACTAATTTCCCAACACCATAAAAAATAGGTCTAACTGGCAACACTGCTCGTACATAGAATAACAAAATAATGAGAGAAAGAGTTACACCAAGGAGAAGAGTTAATACTGAAGCTGTATGCCCTAATTCTGTTCGACGATTGTATCGTCTTGTCTATGGACGTCTTTACAACAACTATTATTATTATTTGTCTATGCTAGAAGGAGGTTCGTGTATTTGCTTTATGATTTTGTTCCAAACATTATATGCAACACATATTTTTTCATATATTTTTCAAACTATTGTATAATACTTTAATTTAATTTTTATGTTTTGAGAACATGGCAATAATACTTTTATTTTTCATTATCAAAGACAACAAAAATTTTTGAAGAAAATAATTTAGAGAATTCAAAAGCAAGAACTCAAAAGTATTTTCAAACAAAAACGTCCGAAATCTTCTTAGAATTAAGGCATTAATTCCCGGTACACGCAAAGAAAAGATATGTTTATAAAATGGTTGAGAAAACAATATTATGTTCTCTGAAACAAATGTGTGTTCGTTGAAAAGTAGTTATTGTTATTTTAAACATTAATTTCGTTACGATAAACAGAGTAATGATTGAATTTAATAATTATATTATTATATTAATAGAAAGTGCGATATGGTTACAGTTTAACAATATAGTTTTGTTCAAAACTTATGACTACAATATAATTTGTATTATTGTGTAAAAATAATATGATATAAATAACAATATAATGTTATTCAAAACCATACTATGTTAAGTTTTTAAAAAAATCTTTTTCACAAACATCTTCTGTCAGTTCAGTGTTTCGTTTTTAAACTATCGGTAGTGCACGAGTGGTGTTAAATAAATAAAAAAAGTATAAACAAAAGAGCAGATATATAAAAATAATATGTACATATGTAGGTATGTATATCTCTTTATACAGATGTGTTTGTATTTCGTGTATATACATATATGTAAGTATATATTTATATATATACAAACATGCATTTTATTTCAACAATATTAATTTATTTGTATTTCGGATTTACCGCACAGCTGTTTTGAACAAAAGATTTACCAATAAATATATGATTAAAAAACAAAATATTATTATTACATAAAATAATACTATGGTCGTATTGTTAAAATATTATTATAATATCAGAATATGGTATGGTAAGTCTCAATTATATTTTAGTCACATCTAACAATAGTGTTGTCTTATTTACAATAATAAGATTAGGTATAATAAAGTTAATTGTTTTTGTAGATAATATTATTATTAACTCAGAAAATAATATTATTTAAACTTTCCTTTTCCATTGATAATAATACGATTCGAGTGCAACCATATAATTCAATCATAGTATGTTGCTGTTTGATTATGGTTACCTGAACCATATTGTTTCTTTGCGTGTACGTTCGACTTTTACTACCCCGTAAGCTTCTCTTCACTTCAAAGCAACAAATACGAGTTGCAGACAACGTGCTGCAGCTATGTTAGCCTTCATCTAAACGGGTTCTTAACGTGGTGTCAAAATTTCATGTTCCAAATGCAAAGCGTTGCCGCTTGGTTGTTTCGGTTGTCTTACAAATTGTATCGGTATGAGAATTTTTGACAGCTAAAAAACGCTTGCCGCTTTCGTTTAAGCATGGCTTTAATCAAACACCTTTTATGTTCACATGCGTTTACCTGCGAAAACGAATATTAAAATCATCAGTAATCAGCCGAAATGATTTGGCGAGTAAAGCATTTGTCTTTAAATCTGAAAAAAGGGTTAATGTTCCCATCGAAGCATAAACAAATTAGATCTGAAAAAATATAAAGAATTATTAAAAAAAATAAGTTTATTTGAAAGACATTATGCTCTAAACACATAGACCACAGCAGGCCATCTGGCTACACAACTACAAGTGCCGCTGGCATAAATTTTGCGTGGTAGTCAGCTACTTAATTACTTTGAAAACGGCAGCAATACTTCTAACAAGGATCTTCTCTATTTTCTACTTATGGCGATGGCATCAATTTGGTTTTTGGTAATTTGAGCCGGTGACACCCAAGTAATCTTGTGCTTTCGTCTATGAGGGAGTACTGTACCTACAATTATCACGATGTGCTTGGCACAAATTTCCACAAAGAGTTCGTCATTTTCGTTCCTATTTCCGACCCCATGTTTGCCTATCACATTCACCAGACCGGTGTTTTTTTATCCCATTTGCACGTTGAGATCTCCTAATAAAATTAAAAGGTTCCCTCGGTTTATTTTTGACAGGGTCCGATCCAGCAAACTGTTAAAATCTTCCTTAACGGTGTAGTCGGCCATCTGGGTGGATGCATAGCACTGAATACATTTAATGTTTTAGGCTCTTGTTCGAAATCTTGCCCTAATAATTCTGTCCGAATGAGGTTTCCATTGAATGAGCGCTTCTGCGCTGCCCTTTATAGCAACATACCAACACCGCCAGATCTTGTCTCAGAAGCTTTTTTACCCGTATATATAAATGTAAGTCCATCAGAAGTTTTGAATTTTCCAGATTCCGGCCATCTTGTTTCGCATATTCCCAGTATCATAAGGTTAAAGCTAGAGAATTTGTTACACACTTGATTAAGCCTAGAAGGTTCCGTTAATGTCCGTACGTTCCATGATCCAATTCGTATCCTTTTCTTCATCCAATTGTTGTCATCGATTGATCCATTTTGTTTGAATTAATGTTGTTTCTGTTTTCAGTAAGTGTTGTTTTTTTTAAGATGGGTGGCTGATTCAGTTGCAGCATCCGAGTCTGGTGACGGGGTTTGCGGATTGTAGCCTCCAGAGAAATATGGTGCAACGAGTATTTCCACTGTGTCGTTGTAAAGGTTATACCGCCTTTTTCTCAGTCGCCAGAGCCTCGTTAACGAAAACAGGGAGTGCCAAATCTTATATGGACAGTGGGTGAGGTTGCCATTTGAAGAGGGTATGCTAAATGTTCGTGCCACTCTTCCTTTATCTCAATATTATGGCTTGTATAAAATTTTGCAACCTTTCGCGCATTATCGGTGTTTTCGCTTTTTAAAAATATAATTAATTACTTTTGCATTTAACATTAAAATTTTTTAACTTTCTTTTTTATTTTGCAATAAAAAAATGTTTTTTGGCACTAATCTGATTTACATATTTTGCTATATTGTCAACACTATTTCTTGTTTTGTCAAAAATAGAAATTAGTTTCTATATTTATGATTTGAACCGGCTTAAGTTTGTATCGCTTTGTAAGTCAAATTACATGTGATAATTATTAATGAACAAATAACACCAAAGTTTGTTGTAAATATTCTGACTAACAACACATAGTTGAACGGAACAACTAGCCGTTTTCGAAGGCCACTAAACCTTCCTCATCAGCGTTCTTCTGTGTTTTTGGTCAACTGTGTGTGGTGTCAGTTGATGTAGATTTCTGCTTTATATACTCAGCCATCATTGCAAATTGAATATGTGAATTGTTTTGATTCCTCTTATTTCAATTTGCTGAAAGGTTTTTTGTAATGAAAGCTCAATTTTACCATCTCTAAATTTACAACATTTTTGCCATTGTCGTTTGTTCTTTACTTGGCTTACAAAGCGATACGAACTTAAGCCTGTTCAAATCATAAATATAGAAACAAATGAAGTTCGAATAATAATTAAATTAACTAGAAATTAGTTTAATTTGACTACAAGGACAAATGTAGTATGGACAACAACCTGCTTCCCTGTTGCCTTGTTGCCATCAACATAATCATTCTCAAATAAACAGACGTATTCTATCCTTGACATTTTGTAGTCGGTAGCTTGCTGTGGTGAATGTGTTTAATGCATTACAAGGCTGAAAACGTTCGCAACTGTTTGATATCACATATCGAATACCTTATGGCCATTTGTGAGTCTTCTTGATTTCCAGGGTTACGTGAAAAGTCCTTCATAATTGTCAACGTATTTGCTTCATTAATGCTCATCATGTCAATTACTTGTGATTCACGCTCATCTCCAATTAGTGTATATGTTTGTTTACATCATTAATAATTTCGAAAATCTTATCACTATCGTCATGCCATAATATTTACACACATGCGACTTGTGTAAAATACACTTTCATTAATATTTTACACAATAGCTGACAATTATTACGAGTTGTTCTATCTGTCAGACTTAAATCTCTGGTGTCCTGTGAACACACACACACAGTTACGCACACATACTCACATACTCACATTGACAGACACAAATAGACTTACACAAATAAGCAAATATTGTCTGCCTGCCACACAATCAAAGCCATCAGCTTTTCACAACAAATGAATTTCACTCACTTTTATCATGAAATCTCTCACCTTAATTATTTTGCAAACGGAATTGCAGAGTGAGTGAGAAAATCTGGATATGCAGAATATATTAAATGTTGTTATACACAATATACGTATAAAGCTTCTTACACAGAATTTTTTTTTGGAAATTGCTGAGATATATTTTTTAACGAGTAAAAGCATTAGAATGTAATAATACTATTGCAATGTAAACCTTATTAAATCAGAGCTGTTAAATTTCGATTACGATTAGTAATCAATTAGATTACATTTTAAAAAGAATTTTAATGAATATATAATTGCCTTCAAAAAGACTGCTGATAAATAATTGATTACGATTACTAATAATCGAAAAGTAATGTGAATTAATTAAAATTACTAAAAATAATCAAAAACAATCAAAAGTAATCAAAAAGTAATCCGACTACTTTCAAAGATTACTTTTGATTCTTAATAAATAATAAAAAAAATCAAAAGTAATCCTTAGAAGTAATGGGATTATTTTTTGATTATTTTTGATTCTTTTTGTTTAGTTTCAGTCATTTTAAGTAATTCAGATTACTTTTCCATTATTAGTAATCGTAATCAATTAGTAATCATGCGAAACTGAATATAATCGTAATTTAAACATTACTTCACCCTTAAAAAAAGTAATCAAATTAGTAATCATTACGATTAGTAATCATTACTTAACAGCTTTGAATTAAATCAGTACTTTATATGATATATTTGTATGTCTGTCCATCCAGTTTTAATCGTTTGCTGCGCCTTATCGTTTAAACAGTTAAATTGTGATAAAATTTAAATCTAAAGGAATTTTTTTTAAGGTAAGACCAAAAGGGGCAGTTGTAATATCTGCCCTTCTAAACTATTCCACCGATTTTTATGAAACTCAAAGCATATTTATAAAACAACACACAGGCTTAATATTTTCAAAAAAAATAAATAGGATAAAAAAAGGACATTGGAAAATTTCTGCCTTTACGGAACTATGCATCCGATCTTTCTAGAACTCAAAACATATTTTTAAGGCTAAAACCAACTTGGTCTCTCCGAAACTATTCAACAAGTTTATATGAAATCTAAAGCATAGGCACTCAAAAAATTTAAATTCAAGCACTTGAAATTTAACTGAAGCAAACTTGACTTCAAGCATTTTTTCAAGCAATTCTCAAGTAAAAATAAAATAAAAATCACCCAACATACACATTTATATGTATGCTAAAACCTTGTTAAATATATAATTTATTTATTAAAAAAGTGAGTTTTAAAAAAGTGTTAAGAATAGTGCAGGTAGATATGCAGAAAATTTTTGTTAGAAATAACATTAATTGCATTTTTCTTTCTATTTTAAAACCATTATTTTTTAAGCTTGAAATATACTTGAATTCAATTGTAATACAAAGCAAAATTCCAGTATAATTCAAGGCTTGAATTAAACTGTACTAAAACTGAAATGTTTGAATTGAATTCAAGTTCCCTTTTCACTGGAGAATGCTATTGAATTAAAGTGTAAATCAATCATAGTTCAATCCTTGACAATGGATTATGTGACTTGAATAACACTTGTTTTTTACTTGATAACAAGCGCAATTGCTTATTGGGTACATTTTCAACTCAAAAAGCATACTAGTTTCATATTTTTTTTTTACAAACTAGCCAGGAAAAATAAGTTGGGATATTTCTCTATTCAACCAATTTTCATGTAAATCAAAACATAGTAACACCACGCATTTTGCTGATGTTTATTAGTGTCTCTTTGTATCTGTTGTTGTAGGAAAGTTCAAATGATGAAGGCATAGACATTGGCCATTGAACTATACCGACTTCAGCGGATACTAATCCTAATGTAACATCAGAGAACCCTCCTTCATCGGTATTGTCTAGCAGAGTCATCGGAAAAGTAAAATAACCAATAAAATAGTTGCTAAACACAGCTTTGAAAATTTAATACGCCTCATTGACACCAGAGGCGCTGCTACACTGCATTATTAGAAACGTGCAAAAAAGAGAAAAAAAGCAGAGTAAAAGGATGAACCTTTTCTCTATCTCTCCCTTCATCACCTGTCTTCTCTATCACAGTCCCTTTCTCAAAGAAGATAACACCTAAAGCTATAGTAGTATTAGTAGGCATTTATTGCCAAGAGTCTTACTTCTCCTAAAAAAAAAGAAGAGAGGTGTCTTAGGACAGCCAGTTATAGCTATGCTCCTTAAGCCTGGATAGCACTATCGGCGCAATATACTGATTTTCGTCGACCCACTAAAATAAAGTCATAAGTAATAAGCTAAATTTGCCTTATTTCTCAACGTATTGAAATATAAGGACATAATTGCACTACACTATGTGGGTATTAAAGCCATATGTACACATTTTAGAACTAATTGTGTAATAATGATATATTGGCTTATGACTTTATTGCAGTGAGCCGACGAAAATCAGTACATTGTGCTAATAGTATGATTCAGTCCTTAGTTATATAAAACAAATTTAATGTGTGAAATAACAATGCAATAAAATTATATTATATGATGATGTCAAATTATCTGCAAATATTTTTAAAAAGTTTCCATTTATTTCCCATTATTTTATTTTCTAGCGGCGCACGATTAAATTGTTGTAGCCGGTTTACAGCTGATCAGCTGGGTTCTCTGATTTGTGCTCATGTGCAAGAACCAAATAAAAGCAAATTGAGCTACCGTTCTCATTGTTTTTGTTTCAGTCACTTCAAAGAACGAAACAAAACAAAATCAAACAATTTGTTTCGTTTATTTTCGTACTCTGCTTTTAAGTACAAAGAAATCAAAACAAAAATAAATTTATAACTGTAATAGTGTCGATTATTTTTGTAAAGAAAATCACGTCCTAGCTCCTGTATCGCTCAATAAATAGCAAAGCTATAAAAAAAATTTTCGCAGGGGTAATTTTAAATATGAGGATTACAAGGGTGCCATTAACTCAACATCAGCTTATCTCGACTTGGACCCTTTTACATTTTTTCCACAGAATTAGCTATGTAACTCTTTTTGGAATCGAATAGTTTTCTGGGGCCATGGTGCAGACGCATAACTGAATTGTATATGATACAAATGTATGATGTTGGCAGTCATTTTTATTCAGATTATTAATTATAGTGAAGGTATAAGTTTAAAAATATGTACACCAGTACATACATATATATTGTTCATTCACTCCAACAACGTCATAACTCAAAAAATTTAAATTTCGAGTTAATAAAGCGGAATTAATCCTCAAATTGTTTTCCGTATTGCGTAAAATTTTCATACAAATATCTTTTTTACTCAACTCTTCAAGGATATTGAAAACTGTAAGCACGTTCTCCGGTAAACTAGTTTAAAATTTTCAAGTTATAACGTTATTTGAGTAAATGAGCGGTATGTACATATGTACTTGTGTATATATTTATCTATGTGGCTGTGCTTTTTCGGGCCACACCACAAAAATAATTTATGTGGCTGGGAAATTGGGTACAAAATTAAAATTTAATTACAATGACAGCAAAGCTGCAATAAACTGTGTGTGTGTGTGTGAACGTGCACTGTGTAATACATTTCATTTCATTCGTTTATTTAACTATTGCTGCCATCAGTTTCATTTAGACAATTTGCCACAAACGAACGAACAAACAAATAGCATTTAAGTATTATAGTTTTCAACTTAGAGCAGAGTTACTCTTATAGTTATTAATGCTGCTAAAAGCGTATTTATTATAAAGTGCGACAGTACTCGTATGTATTTAAATTGACAAATGATTGTTGGCTAAAATTGTTCTCTATTTTAATAAAATTGCTCGTGGAAATAAATTTACCATATTATGAATCTTATTAAAATTAAGGCTCAACTACAAAAGCTTTTAATTATGTATGAGAATTTAAAATTTTAAATTGTAATGCATTTTATTAACGCGCAGCACAAAAAAGCAAGCTTTTGTGTGTTCACTTTTTATTTTACTCCATATTAATTTATTTCCACTTTGTGAGTGAGTATTAAATGAGATTCTAAAGATTTTATAGAATTAGTTTAATAGACCCAAGTGCTTTTAACACGAACACACTTACACTCACCCAAACATTACATATGTTTCACATAAACTCTGCTACAATTACTTATCAACTTACTGAGCTAACCTCTACACATACTCACATATATGCGCATACTTATATGCATACATACATACTCCCCTCTAGTCAGCCTAGAACCATAGGTCTCTGTGTCAATAATCTTTTCCCTAGCAACAATTGCACTATTTAAAATTCCGACAACTTTTCTATTATGCGCGAGTAAAAATACATCAGAGACAACAGTTTAAGTGGTGAAGTTATCAACGAACGCGTCAATAGTTTGTTTTCTTTTTTTAGAATGATGTGCAGTCAACGGGGCTAGCCTCTGCCGTTTCTAGTTGACTGTTTCCATTTTAAAGAAATATTTTTTAGTTTCGAATGAAAACTTTAATTTCAATTAATTTGATTTTAAACTCGTCAATAGTGCTAAGGTCTACCGGTAGATTTTCAATGACAAACCTAGGCGATTACATAGGCGGGGGTACAGCTGTTCAGTAGTACTATTGACAATGTCGCTAATAAATCACTATTTTACTATTGACATCGAGCGGGAAAAATATCGATATTGTAGACTAGAGCCCCCAAAAATTTACTAGTGAATCTTTGGTATCAAATATCGCCATGTGGTTCCAAAAGAACTACTTAGTCAATAGTCAGTACTTAGTCAGGGGATTTTCAATAGCTAGTGAGTATTAAATGTCAATAGATGATTACATTTACTGGGGTACAGCTAGTCAGTAGTACTACTGACCTAGTCACTAGTGAATCCCTACAATTTCACTATTCGCATTTCCTGCAGGGTCTTAAAGTGTAAGTGCTTTATTTGTATGATATTGAAAGTGTGTGTGTGTGTGTGTGTGTTGCTTACATGCATCCGCCTTTTTGTTAGCAAAAATGTTATGTAATGCAATTATTTATATGGCTGTCTGTCTGCGTGAGTGTTTGCACAAAACTTAAAAAAGAAAACAATGAAGTGTTAAAGAAAAGATTTTAAATCGGTGTTGCATTAAAGCCCATAGGAGCAAAAGTACCCTATATCATCAATACAGTCATATAACTGCTTCTAGTTCCATGCTCTTGAGTTGTATATCAGAGAATTACAATGAGTACTCAAAAAATAAACATAAGTAATTAGTTCTAATTTAAGTAACTGCGCATAATCATAATTGTAGCGCAAACAATTCATACGCTCACATATTTTTTCTCTCAAGCAATTATGACTATAGCCGATTCCGACATACAAGAGCATCTTTAGTTCATTTATGCAAAAAACTAAAATATGCTAAAATAATAATGAAAAGCCAAAGGAGTATCAAACGCATTGACTTTCTCTCCTACTTATATTATAGTCTGAGTATTTTTATACTCATGCTATGGATATTTACTCGGACAAAAAAAATATACGCATGATACTAGAGATATTTATTCATCATTCATCTCTTGAAACATACATACATTTGTGTATCAAAATGTAATGAAAAATTAGTGATGAGTGTGTATGTGTGCAAATAAAAATGTGTATATACGCAAGTGTAGCCAATTAATAATCAGAGTATTTTTATATTCATGCGTATGATTGTAACTTAGTCCTAATTTACACTATGCAAGTCTTAATGCTAAGCTGATTAGTTTGTTGGAGATAGAGACGAGGGGAACATATACATTTCGTTTCCCCTCGTCGATCTCTCTTAAAAAACTAATCAGCCTAGCAATAACACTTGCATAGTGTAAATTAGGACTTACACAGTCTATAAATTTTAGTATTAGTTGCTTATGCTGCGCAATTTAAAAAATTCGTATAAACATATCAAATGGTAGGCAGTTCCAATTATGACACTACTCTTGCGCCACCGTGCATATATACTTATAAATATACATATACAGAGATTTTTCGCGACGGAAGATAACATATAGAAATGTCTCGCTCGCACAGTTATCAAATTATTTTTAAATTTTCTTTCGCCTGGTATTATTTTAACGTAATTTAATGTTGTGCCTTGTGTCTTCATTCGCTGTGCGATTTTTGTAAGTAAAAGGTACAAAATAAATATTTTTGAATTGTAATGCTTAAAAATAAATTTGCAACTAGAAACTTTCATTTAATTTTCTCAAAATGTTCACTTGTTCCATGATGTTTGGAAATATTCTTTGACCTTTTAGTAACAATATTTTTATAAATATATATTGTTAATTTTATTTAGAAAAGACCTCAAGCTCAATAAAATAGTTATTATATAGTTCACTTGTTGATTTGACAAAGTTTTCATTTTCTGTTGTTTTTTTTTATTGTTTTCTTATTAATTTAATAACAAATACCCTATATTTGTACATTTTTAACTGTACGGAAATAAGAGCTCATTTGCTTTCTTCATAAGTCACTTTCTTCAAATCCGGTAACCTATCTGAAATATATTACAGTGATATTTGGTTATACGAGAGCGGGTCAACAAGTCCATAACTTTCTGATTAAAAGATCATGTTATTTTTTAACGTAATCTCTTTTAAATTCTATACAGTTTGTGCAACATTTCTCCGTTTTTTATACCTTGCAACAAAAAAATAAGATTTGTCGAGGTCACCAAAATAGGTATGTATTTGTTTTTGAGTTGATTTCATTGTGGGAATCAAATTATTTTCTTCCAAAGCATATCTTCAGGATGCCCCTGTGGCTGAGTGGTAGCGATGCTAACCTCTCAGTCCAGAGGTCATGGGTTCGATTTTTGCCAATAGTTTCACCGTCATAAACATCAATTCTGTTCAATAGGAAATCTGAATTCGGTGTCAGTGTCGGTAATTTGTAATTTCTTTCGATAAAATTTACCCTGTTAATATATTGTATATCTCCTTAATATTCTAACACACCTTGTGCTCTGTCTTAATACGTTCTATATTTATCTGAACACACACGCACACACACATATTTAACTATACATATGTACATACCCTGCAGGAGATCGAACTAGTGTCCAACTGGTATTTTACTAGTACAGAAGCCACCGCCACTAGTTCCCAACCGTAAACTTTCCTATAACATGGCAATGCTCAAATTAGCATTGAGTGTGTTTAGAAAATTACTAGTGCCATTGGTACTAGTTTAGGACTAGTTAATTACCAGTTCTTTTGCAAGGAAAAATTCTATAAAATTGGTGGTTTTATTCCTTTGTTACCCAGTGACAAACTGCTAGTTAAAATTCGCAATTATTTATCAAAATTCAAAAATACAAAAGGTTAATTGTAATTATTTGATTATAATAATTTATAGGTAAAGCTAAAACTTTAATAATTGTATAATACCAATTTTCGTACAGTGTAAGTGCTCTGTTACACAGTCAAAATTTATTTTGCAACTACCTTATATACTAGTACTCATCGGAACTAGTAATTTTATACAACAACTTTAACCCTTTTCGCACTAGTTCTTGCTGTTCTAGTAATTATACTAGTAGCTCTTAGACAATTGACACCTATTCTCCTGCAGGGTAGATACAAATAGGCAAATATGTACTCACGTATGTTCATGTATACATTATGCGGCTCAAGAGAAATCAAAGCTTTTAGTAAATTCTTATCAAAGATATACAAGTACGTACGTATGGATGTATGTGCATGCACTTCGGCTTATTATGCCACTGTTGCCTTTGCCGATACTGCCACTGCTGCTACTGCTACTTTATTCTTGTATTTTGGTAAGAATTGTTGTCTATTCTTATCTTCAGTTTAAATATATAGACTCTAAAAGGTGATAATGCAGCAAGTTACAATATAAAATTTGATAATGCACACACACACTCACACTCACACTCACACTAACACACCCACACACTCATACATGTGGGATATAAACTTAAGAATCCAGAGAATAGAAATGTTAACAACGGCTCTGTGTATTACACTCATTGCTAATTTTACATCCTACTAATGTAACATTTATAGCGGAACAATATGTGTTTGTATGTGTGTGAAAGAAGAAAGTGTTTGTATGTATGCATGTACTTGTTGTTGTTTTTTTTTTATTTTTGTTCTTAACAAAAAGTAGTTTCATTTTAAGATTTTAAGAGTGAAAAGTTCGTTAAAAAAAAAAATAAAAATAAAATCAAGTAAATAGCGAAAGCAGAAAAATACTTTGCAGCACTAACTATCAGTATATTGGCAAATAAAAAAAGAAGATGAATAAAAAGAAGAAGTGAAGAGAAGAGAGAAACTATTAACAGTAACCGCATCAACAGTTGCATCATAATCAAAAACACTTCGTAAAAGATTTAGCTCTTCAATAACGAAAATTTTTAAAAAATCTTTAAAACCTTTAAATATAATAAAAAAAATTATTTCTGCCATTAAAACACTTTTGTTTTGAGTGTAACAACTTTGAGTTGGCATCACTGCTTTATTCGAGCACCCATTTAACAGCTGATAGTTTTATGATTTAAACTTATGTCACTCTGTAAAAAAACACTCTTTACAACAACGAGTGATGAACTCTTGGGAAAGCGAAAGCAAAATTTAAAAAATTTTAAAAACTCGTCTTTGATTTGCATAGAAATTTTGCACCATTAAGGTTTTTCAAATTTAAATTTTTAAAGAAAAATCATTTTTATAATATTTATAAACTGCGAATATTGCTTTTGGTTTTGAAAAGTTTCTAAAAACACTTTGTTTTATCCAGAGCTGTTAAATTTCGATTACGATTAGTAATTAATTAGGTTACATTTAAAAAAGAATTGTAATGATTATATAATTGCTTTCAAAAGAATTGCTGATAAATAATTGATTACGATTACTAATAATGGAAAAGTAATCTGAATTACTTAAAATTACTAAAAATAATCAAAAAGAATCAAAAGTTATCAAAAAGTAATCCAACTACTTTCAAAGATTACTTTTGATTCTTAATAAATAATCATAAAGAATCAAAAGTAATCCATAGAAGTAATCGGATTATTTTTTGTTTACTTTTGATTCTGTTTGATTATTTTTAGTAATTTTAAGTAATTCAGATTACTTTTCCATTATTAGTAATCGTAATCAATTAGTAAGCGTACAAAACTGAATATAATCTTAATTTAATCATTACTTCTACTTTAAAAAAAAAGTAATCAAATTAGTAATCATTACAATTACTAATCATTACTTAACAGCTATGGTTTTATCATATTTTCATAGAAAATCAATCAAATTTAATAAATTTAAAAAAACTTTACTTTTATAAGGTTGCAAGATATTTGAAATCTAAATCACAAAACCACAATTTTTTTTATTTAGATATTTCTTTTGTACGTTTTCATTTGATATCCCTTGACTTTTGCTTTCTGAAGATCTTCGGATACTAGGAGTCAAAAAAGAGTGCAACGGCAAATAACTATAAGTCTTTGCTTTGCTAAATTTTATGTATTAATGTCAAGTGTGACATTGAAAAACTAAATTTGTTATCAGCTCGCCGAAAGTAGATGCAGAAAGCTCATCAAATCGTTAGCACAAGCAGACATATAAAATAAAGCAAAAACTTACAGGAAATATAAAAATTTGTGATTTATCAAATTAGGGCAAAATAAGAGCAAAAAATTCATACAAAAATTTTTTTTAATTACTTCAATTTAAATAAAAGAAACGGTTAAATATAAAGTTGCAAACGCTGGGGAGAGAAATTAAATGGCTATTCGATTCTATAATACGCGATAAGAAATATCGTTTTCAAGCAAAAAAGGATTTAAGGATATGAATAATTTAATAAAAAATTAAACAGTGGAAGTGTTAAGTAGCTTAAAAAGATTGTGTTGTGTTGTAGAACCCGGTCGAATACCAGAGAGCAAAAATTTTAAGATGAGCGTTTTTGTGGTGAAAGTGACTTCACGAAAAGACCTAATTATTACAAAACCATAAACTAAAAAACTAGGAAAAATTGCGGAATGCTTGCAAAAAGTTGAATGTGTTGACTTAAGAAAAAAATATTAAATGATTGCACCGAAAATCTGAATGACCGCATACGCAAGAGACAAAGTCCAAATGCTAGCAAACATTTGCAACAGCTGCTAGAAAAGTGGAGAGTGCGTTACCAAGAGACATGAATACTTTCTTTAACATATTCACTAAGCTTGTTTATTTATAATTGCGTAAAAAGACCAATAGAAACCATATAACTATCATGATATCAAAAATGTCACGTGCGACATATCATGTGTAACTGTTATTAATGAAATATATATAATAAAAAAAAGTATAAATCATTTTGGGGTAAAGTCAAAACCATTTTAAAGAGACATCAATGCACAACATTCTAAAATTACTCACATTAAAATATTGCTCAGGTTTCGCTGAAATGAGAGGGTGCCATTGGCTGAAGTAGTTAGCATGTTGACTACAAAACCGAAGGTCCTGGGTTAGTGCACGGTCTTCGACAGTCATTCAAAATAACAATAACAGGCATTTTTATAATGTGCATTACTGTCCTTTGTATCAGTTGTTGTGGGAAAAATTGTAGAGTTGTTCCGCAGACAAGCTAATCGCTTCGCGGGTTGTGTTTGTTAAACAAAAAAAAAAAAAAAAAAAAAAGATACTAATCCTAATGTAACATCAAAGCGCCCTCCTTCGTTGTGTAGCAGAATCATTGGCAAAGTAAAATAATCAATAAAAATATGCCTCATTTGATACCAGAAGGCGCAGCAACACCTAACAGGTAAAACAAAGGGATTATTGTATTGGACCCAAGTGAGCTGGACTCTAAATTTTACCTTTCCTTACCAGCAGCCTGCTAACCTAACCTATCTTGAAATCAGCGTTTTAATATATTCATATATTTCTGTAAAAATAACTATTATTTTGTTTTTTGCAATTATCCTGAAAATGAAAAATTACTCAAAATGAAGAAAAAAAAATTACATTCGAATAACTTGGATTAAAATGAATTGTTACGCAAATATATGTGAAGAAACCTAGTAAAAATCTTTTCATAAATTGTTAGCTAAAGAACAAAAGTACAAGCACAATTAAAAAATAGCAACAACAATTGTGTCGAGGAAAAGAACCAAACCAGGTTTCCTTGAGACCGAAGAAGAGTTTTTTTAAATAAAATTAAATTTTCATACTCTCTTCTAAACACAAGTCTTCACTCGGTGCTTGAATTTTTAATCCAAATATGTTCTTGGTATATAAAATGGCTAAACAAACTCTCTTTCTAGCAGTACAAACTCTACAAAATGATTTTAATTGTTATTTCGATTTATTCAAAATATGTACACATTCAGCTCAAAAAAGATTTTATTTGTTAAAACAACTGCCTGCTCTGCCTGCTCCATCATTTGTTAACTCGTAAAGTTTTTTCTTTTCTCCTTTTTTTTTTTTTGTTGTTTGGTAGACTTGTGCAGGCTAAAGTAACAGATACAAATGCTGCAGGGAGTTTATTTTGTTGCCTTTGAGTGATTTATTTGCCGTTGAAATTATCTTGTTTTGTGGTTGATGTATTGTGGAATTCAACCACACACATTCATCCGTTTCTGCTTGTTTTGTCTGAAATGGATGGGTATCAGCTCAAAAATATTTCGTCCTGAACAGCAAAGAGATGGTTAAACTTAAACGTGATCATTACGTGAACACTTTGCTACAAGTGAAAGTGCAGGAATTGAATACTTATATAATGCTATGGATATATAAAAATATGTAATCAAGTAAGTCCTTTTTTCTGACAATCATCTGTACATAGCTGTACACTTGCACAGAGAAAACAGTGCCTACTAAATACCTCATAAAATAGAACAAAATTAATAAGAAATCTCTATGGTTTTATTTCAATAAAGAAATCTTATTCATTTCATAGAGAAAACCTTTTTGAAAAAATCAAGAAGAAATCTTGTAGTTTTTATAAGGTTATCTTATTGATTTTTTCAATAAAAAATAATAAAAATGCGTTTTTATTCTATGTACTTATGTATTTTCATTTAAATTCTATGCCATATACATATACATATGTATGTATGTATGTAGTATATTGTTGATGTTATTTATTTATACATACATACATACACATTAGGTTATATTCTTAACTAACTTACTCAACAAGTATTGAACCAGCAAGCTTCTCACTGATAGACAAGCACTCTACACAATATGCTAACAAGCAGCCTGAATAACCATTGAAATTATTGTGCAAACATTCTTATACAAAAATGAAAAAGTTCATGAAAAAAATTGTCTGTATGTCTATTTATAGAAACGAAATAACAAGACACCTCATAAAATCAAGAAGATTTCCTTATTAAAAAAATCATTAACATGCTTTACACATAATCATATAGGAACCTACTAAAATCAAGAAGAAAACCTTATTGAAAAAATCAATAAGGCACCTAATAAAATGAAGAAGAAAACCTTTTTAAAAAAATTATTAAGGCAACCTAATAAAATCAATAAGAAATCCCTATAGTCTACAATAAGAAAAACTCATAGAATCAAGAAGTTTTTCTCTATGGATTGTTTTTTTGGTTTTCTTGATTTTATGTGGTTTTCTTCTTTTATAAAATTAATAAGATTTACCACATAAAAACAATAATGAATCTCTATGAAAAAATATTCGCTTCTTTCTGCTGGGATACCCCTTAGCCTAAAAACGTTTCATAGAGAAAATCTTCTTGATTCTATGAGGCACTTTTTTCTCTGTGTGTGCTGTCATTTATAAAAATAGTTTTAGGTATTTCCCTGTTATATATAGTTTGGCTATATATTGTGTCTATCCTTGTATATGTTTAGAATAAAACCCTTAGCTATATAACAAAAACTCGCGTGGGTGTATGAGCGTGGGTGAAGACTTAGTCACGATCTCATTTGTGATGAAAAAAAACTTTTAACTTTGAATTCTATTTTTTTTTTTGTTTTTCCATTTAAAATCAGAATAGTAAGTATATTGTGATAGTAAACAATAAAACACGAGATAAAAAAGGTACGAGTTTTATACTTTCCTTTAAGGAATTGAGGGATGGGGAAAATCTGTATTTATTTTCGTTACAAAGTCATTTCTTGCAGGTGTGTTGTATGGAATATTTTTCTTTGCTATTTTCTGATTAAGAGAAAAAAAATACGCAGGCCGTTTTGCAAACACATGGAAGTTGAAGTAGCTGCCAGGCGTTGCGATAGCTTTGTTATAGTTTCCAAATCTTTTTTTATTTTTATTAACCAAATAAACCACTTAAAGAAACTGCAAAAGTAAACTTACCTTTTTTTTTTTTTTTGCTCTACGACGACGTTTCTTACTTTATATTTCTGTTTAAATTAAAACTTGTTATGGAAAAAAAATTATCAAAGAAGCAAAAAAATACATAAATAAACGTACGATAACTTGTTAAACAATCAATATTTGCGGCAAAGTGAAAAACTGTAGAGCCATTCAAAGTTATTGGCAAAGATACTTTGATTTGGTTCTTATTTTTTTCTGTTATTTTTCTTACTTTTATTTCCTTTTCTTTAAATGGAATTTTTTTATTTATCATTCCCTTTAGAATTTGGTAAGTTGGCGAAGTTACAAACTTGCTCGGTTGGTTGATTTGAGTGCGAATCACTTTTATAACTTCAGCTCAGTTTCTTTGCTTACCTTCATTTCATTAGCAAAAGTGAACCACCAAACACTTTAAGCCACTTGCAATAGCAGCTTTGTTATTCACTGTATTATAAAGGAACATTATTTTAAGATTTTTTTAATTATTTTAAAATAATTTCAAAGAGATGTTAATTTATTACAATTTTATGCTTTGCCATGTAAAAACTTTTTTTGGGCAAACGTTTTCTGAAGACAGCCCAAGAAATTTTTATATTGTATACTCACAGAAATGCTTTATGCGTGCATGTACGTGGTATATCCAATATCATGAGAGATAGAACACTTGGGGACTAAATAGATTGAAAAATTTAAAAATATTACCGAGGAGTTTTAACCGGCGGGAACTGCGGCTCAATAAGTCCGTGACTTTGTTAATGAAACAGAACATTATTGGATTAAAATCATTTTATTTCTCCGCGTTATCTCCTTAGAGCTCTTTACATTTTATACAAAGTTTTTCAAATTTTTTTATCTTTTCCAAGAACTAAAATTTGTCGAGGTTCTCAAAATCAGAAGTTTTTTCCTCATTGTTTAGTAGTTATGCTTTTTTGGGCAAATATGTGTGAAGTCTGACCGTACCTGAAGTGGTCGAAAGTCCCAGCTCACACTACTCCCTTATTATTGCTAAGCTTATCACCAGGGACACCGCAAATATGCAATTGCATGTTTTTTCTTGTATGACGATTTAATGCTATTTATCCGTTTCAGAGCTTTTTATGAACTTTGGCATCGATTTGTTATTGCATATTTTTGCATATTTTACACTTTAAATGATGTTTTTGCATATTTCAGTCTTACACGCATATTTTTATTATTTTTTTTTCAAAATTTTAAAGCATAATTTATGCTTTAAGGCAGCTACGTCCAATCCATATTCACAATGTGCAAACTTTTCTGAAAAGCTTTTGTGCTTTCACACCGACGAGAGTACAACATCCACAACAACAACACAGCAGACACCAATGCTTGCTCTTACTTTGCAAAGCAACAAGAAAAAATTTAAGAGCTTTCAAAGCTGTTTACCTCAAATACAAATATCAGTGTATGTATGTATGTTTGGACGTAGCTGCTTTAAGGGCATATTTTGATACTATATATAACTTTTTTATTTTAATATGCTTACAAGTCAATATATCTGTTGGTCAGTATAGTGTAGTAGTGTATAAATTTATTATTACGGACGTTAGTTTCAATAAAAATTTTATTTTGGTATTTGTGACGGACTGTGTCCCGATTCCATCGGTGTAAACGTGGAAGGAACATTAGATGTGAAAATCTACATCAATATTTTGCTTTTTATTGCAATAATAATTATAAGCAAAATGCTTGTCTTATTTGCCCCAAATACAGTTCCAAAGCTTTCATTCTGATACCGTAGTCTCTTTTAAACTTGAAGTTGAATTTTTACGGTCATATCAAAGAAAACTACAAATACAAATAATTTTTACTATTTTCTTTACTCAAAAATTGTATTGCAATTTTGCTTTAACGTACACTTTAACCCAAATTTATGTTTTTTTTTAATTTTTTTCTTTTTTCCTTTTTTGGGTTATTTTATTTTTGTCTTATTTGAAATATAGGCATATGTTGTTGAATTAAAAAAAATGTTTTCATTTATAAATAAACCAATTTATGTTAAGAGCATATTTTTGAGTTTATAGCGCATATTTTCAAGTTCTTATTAGTTTTTATTATTGAATGCGCATAAAACACTTTTTTAAAGCATATTTCAGGTTTTCCTGCTTATCACATTTTCTTCTTTGAACTTTCATCGGCGTTCACACAATGCAAGTCTTATTTTTGAGCTTATATTTTTGAAATGAGAAAGCAAAACGTATTGACAGTTTCTATTCCACTCGTCTCTCTCTCTCTCTCTCTCTCTGCTAAAAACTACTCAGCTTAGCATAATGGTAGAATTAGTAGATACGTATCGTGAGTTGACTGATCAGCTGACAAAATCTGTAACATAAATACAACATGTTGCTGTTTATTTAATATGTATCGTAACGTATGTGAAGTAGAAATCTACAGAAATAGATTTCTACGTCAACTTCTCTCTTACATACATACACACACATCTATAAAGCAAATAGAAATACAATAACAGCTGACACGTTAAACGATACGATCACTTCAAAAGTAACACGATACGAATCGACTAATTCTACCATAAGACTTTCATAGTATGAAATAGAGCTAAGCTCATATGACGGCGAGCTAAAAACATAGGCTCATTTGTGAGCGCTCGTTATTGAAAAGTTTTTCTCAATCCCTTTATTTAATTTTTTACACAAAGAACTAGACTTCTACTGTCAAAGAATTAACACACTAGTCAAATAATCTTTGAAAAAAATATTTATCGCAGTTTATATGCTGAAAAAGTTGTTGTGGGAAAAAATTTGCCAGTTGGCTTACACAATAAAAATGAAACCGAAAAAAATTAAAACTTTTTCTTACTTATTTTGACAATGACAGCAAGAAAAGTTCTTGATAACTTGTAACATGTAACAAATGTTAAAAAGTTAAACTGATAGAAGTTAGAGATTTCTTGGTCAGATTACCTAAATGGAATAAAAGAATAAATATGTCCGAGTGTTCTCTTAAAAAGAGCACTTTTCCTTGTTAATTATTTAAAATTGGTTTAGTTAAAAACAATTATGCCTGTTTCATGCTCTTTTAATTTTTTTTAGCAAAACTAATGAAAATGGACTTTCAGTGAATAGTGGTTTTCGTAAGTAGAACAATACATTGTAATGTGACGTTACAAATATTTATAATCTTATTCATGAGGAAGTGCTAATGCACTTACCATTTACTGTAGTAAAGCATTTTATACACTGATTAAAGGCTCAGTTAGCCAACTGTAATGGCATGTAGCTGCAACAATAGGCAACAGCTGATCGATATTGTTATGTGAAAAGTAATGTACGGGCTCAGTTACCCGACTGTAATGTAAAGAAATATCTAATTTAAATTAAGAATTTTTCCATGGAAATTCATGGAATTTGGCAAAATGTTTTAATCTTATTTGCTTCTTCAGCCCACCAATTGACATACGAAAAAAATTTCTTGCAGGTTATTTCATGACAAAAATGCTAAATGTAAATTATGTATAAAAATATAAAAAACATTTAATCTACATCTATTGCACTGTACTTAATTGACAATTCAAATCTTTTTGAATTTGATTTGAATTAGAACCACCACTTTTGTGAGTAAATGATGTTGCATAATAAAAATTTGTAACTAAGAATTGCCTTTACCTCCCAAGGCAGGAGCAGTTAGATTTAATGTTATATTTTTTTTAAATTTTAAACCTTTTTGCTTTAAAAACTATACTGCAACTAAAATTTTGTGGTTGCCAATATAATTTCACTTTAGTAACTGAAATTAACAGCTGTTAGGTATAACATTTTAGCATCTGGCAACGCCACCAAAGTTCGGTTGTCAGACATAGTCGAGCAATAAATTTAATTACTAAAGAAATATATATTTAATTAAAAAAAAATAGTTTTTGTGGGAAAAATGTTTGCGGTAAAATATTTTTCCGGACATTTGCCAGTGTTCCATTTAGGTTGTAACGCAGTTTATTTTCCAGCAGAGGTATGACTCAGTCTGTCCAGGGTATAGTCAAATATATGTTTCTATTAAAAAGTATAGAAATGTTATTACGCTAATGTCACCACTATTAAAAAGTGAAAAGTTTGAAGTAAATCCGAGGGGTAAATAATGTCAGGTTAATTTACAAAATACAATTACTACAAATTCGGCTATTCGGCTAATAAACGAAATCAAATGTCTACGAAATATAAAGTAAGTTGGGGAGACTTTATAGGCGTCTACCGTGCAGCTAACTACAACGAGCACGACGTAAATTTGGAAGTCTTCGTAAGTGGCTAATTTAGGAAATAATATATATAATACGGGAAATAATGTAAGGTAAGTTCGATAGAACCTACGATGGCTAAAATACGGTTTATCTACGTGCTAACTACTATTTAGAACAAGAATCGGTAAAGTTCTTCGGACGAAAATTTTAAGCGGCTAGCTTATAATTGTCATTCGTACGGTATCGTAACTTGTTCCCCGATTGTTTGAAAACATTGATTACTTATGCCAAGTATAACATTATCTGAGTGAGAATCATATGTTGCGTTTGCATGTTAAGACTAGGTCTTAAGTCTCAGTTAGCCGACTGTAATGTAATGTAAGTGCAATGGTAAGAAACAGCTGATCGTTATTGTTGTGTGGAAGGTAAAGTAGCGGGAATGTAAGAACCTTTAAGGCTCAGTTACCTGACTGTAATGTAAAGTAACTGCAACAGTAGGAAACAGCTGATCGATATTCTTATGTAAAAAGTAATTTAAATGATTAAAGAGATGTAATGTAACGTTACCTACTTTTCATATAAAAATATCGATCAGCTGTTTCCTACGTTGTAGTTACTTCTGTTTATATAGACATATAAATTTCTATATTTACCACTTATACTCATATTTTGTATATTATCATGAATCTCAATTGGAATAATGGTCACTTTGAACTGAACTATCAATATCGAAAAATATTAATTTACAGTATTAATTTATTAATTTTATTTATTTTTAAGTATCTCACCATACATTTTCTATTATATTGAAAATCATTGAATTAATGTGACGCGTTCGTATTTTTAAGTTGCAGCTTTTCCCCGAGTGTACATATTCTACAAAGTAAATTTGCAGAATATGGTTGTACAGAAATTTATTTAATTTAATTTACAGATCTATGGCACAAAACATCCATCAGGTGTCTCAGTGCCGGTCTATGGAACAGATGCCTATTCCATTCTATATATTTTTAAGCTTTGTTTACAATATCTTCTTCATAATCGCAATTCCGATAACGTTTAGGCAGTTCTAGAATGCTGCCACCATAAATAATACTCATTCTTGACAAGGCAACTGAAGTTCGGTTGCCATACAAAATCGAGCCGTTCAACATAAACTAAACTCTGACTTTCCTGAAACATGGAAACATAAGTATTTTTATTTTTATTCAAAGTTTCTCGTTTCCAATTTTGTTTTCAGCAAGAATAATGAAAATAATATTGTTAAAAAATAATACGTGAACTGACCTAATAAAAACTTGTATTCCATAAACAAAAATAATGAATAATCTAGTAATTATAAGATATAGAGCATAAATATACCAGCACACAACCATACAAGACTATGTTGGAGTACAAATTCAGATTCTCTAGCTTGTTAAGAAATATACAACCACACAAACACATAAGCCGATGCAGATGCAAGACTCAAACAGCAACAGCTGTATTGCTTCTACATTGATGTTCTATTACCAACTCACATACAAACCAACAAGAACGAATCGTAACACGAACTAATGACGTTATCGAAAGCTATTATTTGAGAAGCTGCTGAATGTGCTGTGAATTTCTGGATAATGCTTACTTCAGTCTGGAAGCTTTTTGTTAAGTTTAGAAAGGTCAATGAGTTCATAAAACGTTCTTTCTTGTATAAACAGTTTGTCAGAGTAAGTCGGAGTCAGTTGAGATGTGTAAAAAAAAAATCAGTCACAGACAATTTTTTGTAAAAAACAGCAAAGTGAACATCGTGGTATAACAGCAGTGAATTACGTAACATTGTGTGTCCTAAAAGCTCTTTATATAAGTGCTGAACTAAATAAAGTGTTCTGATTTGATAAGATTTGTACATTTAAGACCTTTTATTTAATTGCAAATATATTAATGGCAAAAACAAAATTTTTAAATGTTAAAAAAATATAAAAATACTCCTTAAAAATATTAAAAATTATTTCGTGAGTACTTGTGCTGTTATTAAAAAAAAAATTATTTCTACCTTATTTGATACATAATACCAAGGGAAGAAAACGTATGCTTTTGGATTGATTTCTTCAGAGAGAAGAACATAAACAAAACAAAAATAATTAGTATAATTTTGCTCCTTTTTCTTTTTGCTCTTTGATTCAAATCGTACTTTATCTGAAACGTATGCAAGAAAAGAATTAGGAAAGCTTTTGCATTTGCCATTTTCCATTAGTTTGAAAAGAGGGGCAATCAATATTGACTCAATCCGTCTCCGATTACACTTATGCTCTTATAGCATGTCATCTTTATGACATTCCGTTTGCCATTATTTATTAAATATTGGAAAATTTCAACTTTGCGCTTATTTATTGTGTCTCCCATTAAATACAAGTTGTTCATACGCATCAAGTTCTGTTGTTCAAGTTTTAATGCTGTATGAGTGAGAGCAAAAGAGAGCAAGAATTTTTAAAGCTCATGTTTGCTCCTAGCTACCAAACATCTTTTTGGTGAAAAACTTTGTTTCTTAAAAACTTTTTTACTGTTCTGTTTAGTGTTGGTATAATTATAAAAAACACTGTGCTGTGCAATTCCATATATCATTTTTTTCTTCTCATTTTTCTAAATCACTACAGGTCAATACATATATGTATTTAACTGCTTAAAGTCTGGTCAGATTACAGTCTGACTTAACTGAAGAGAAAACAGAGACGACAATCAAATACTGCCAATTAAATTTATATTCATTTCCTTTAAAAGTCCAAGGCATAAGGTCTTATAATTTACAGGAGAAAAGCAATAAAATCTGAATTTACTTTTTTTCTTTATTAAAGGCTGTTAAATTTTCTAACTTTTTTTTCTCTTGCTCACTCAAAGATTTGTCTTTGTGACAAGAACCTACTTCTTTTTCTCTATCTCTCTATTTATCTTTCTTTTCTTTTTTGCTTTCAGAAAAACATTTTCAATAAACTTTTAACCCACATTCATGCATGCCTAAGTCTAAATATCATTTGGTTCATACCAACTAATCGAAACACACACACACACACATAGACAAACACATGCACACTCTTCTAACTTTTGCATTTAACGAGCTTTTGACATTTTCTGTCTTTTGTCAGAAGCAAATTGAAATGTCTGACAGATGTTGGTTCGATTTGCATACGTTAGAAACACGGAATTCAAAATTCCAAACGCATGTGAAAAATAAAAATCTTTTAAAACCAAAAGCTGTTATAACTTGATGAAAAGAACGCATACTGAGTGCAAACGTGAGAACGGCTGACAAACTTTTAAACAAATGGCGGTAACATTTATTCAGCATAAAAGCAACTGCAGGAATTCTAAAGTAATGAAAGAGAAAACTTTACCTTCATTCAGGCTTTCACTATTTATTAGTCTTAGGATCATTATTACAACTTAAAGTTAGTTAAAAGTAGGATTTTCTTGGAAGTATAAAATGCTATTCATTATTATAAATTTAATTTAACTTACCAGGAAGGATACATTTGTCTTTAACTAACCGCTCACCTTAGGTTAAAATAAAGTGGTACTGATGAAAAACTTTTTATTCGTCCGATAAAATCCTACTTTTAACTAACTTTAAGTTGTAATAATGGCCCTTAATTATTTTTTTCCGTTTTATAGAGGAATCATCTATTTCTCTTTCTTACTATTATTTCTATAAGAAATGGTCTAAACTCACATTAACCATGAATTAGTACTAAATATTGGCTTCTTCTAGTGTTGCTTTAAATACATATGAAGATACATAAATATTTATGTATGGCATAAGAATTCAAATTAAGATGAGGGTGGCGTTGGGTGGTGGCGATATGGTCCTTGGTTCGAGCCCGGTAATTGATAAAGTAATTAAATATCAATGCCATGCATTTTTCTGATATGCATTAGTTTTGTATGAAAGTTCAAGTGATGAAGGTTTAGACACTGGTTTCTTAACTACACCCCTTTCGGCATCATCATCAGAGCACCCTCCTTCGTCGTTATTGTGTAGCAGAAGCATTAGGGCAGTTTAACAACCTATAAGATGGCGACTAAGCATAGCTTCGAGAATTGAATACGCCTCATTGACACCAGAGGCGCTGCCACACTGTCAAACGTGTAAAAGGCAGAGTTGTAAAGGAATGAAGCTTTCCTCTTTACTTTCCTAAAGAAAAGAGTAATACTAGTAGTAGAACACAGAAGAAACAAAGTTTCATTTTCAGTAACCAAATTCATTATCGGCCCTTTTCACAATGTACAATTAAAAGCTAACAGAGACTTTAACGGCAAGTTTTGTATGAAGAACTTTCATTTAGAGTTCACTTTAACTCTAAAAGGGACGTAAATCAAAAAAAAGGTTTTATGTGTGCGGTTCTACAAATAATTTTTTTAAATTCTGATAACAATTTGAAAAAATGTTAATATAACAGAGTTCGGCAGAGAGAATTGGTTATTTAAGCGTGTTGGTGTTTATCTTGCTTGCTGATTGACACAACGTGTTGTTGTGCACTTGTTGTTGTTTATTTTGATTGATCGTGTTGTATAGATGTCAATGCCGACAAGAAGCCGACAAAGTTCGTGGCCTGTTTCTACTCTATAGAGTTTTCTTGGAACAAACAATTTACTGGAACAGTAAAAAATATTTACTGTAACTAAACCTAATTTCAAACAAACATTTATTTGAAAATTGTTTGGGAATAATTTTTCTGTGTGAGTGTTACTTCTCTTTGTAAGAAAAATTACAGAAGTAACGTACTAGTACATTGGATATTTATTATTAAAAATAATGACACTTACGGCCCTTTTCACAATCTACAATTAAAAGCTAACAGAGACTTTAACGACAACTTTTGTATGAAGAACTGTCAGTTAAAGTTCACGTTAACTCTTGCTCATACATTGTGAAAAGGGACGTTAGGGTCATTACTATAACTTTTCGTTAGTTAAACATAATATTTTATGGGACGGATAAACATATTTTCATTATTATAACTGCACTTTAACCTAAAAGTAAGCGATAAGTTAAAGGCAAGTTTACTGTATCTGTAACTTTGAATGTGAGGTTAAGTCATTTGGAGTTGCCACAGTTTCATAAGTTGCTATAATTTCTTCAATATTTTCTGCTATAATAAAACTAATGTTTTTTTCTCTATAAATTAAACAAATTTTATATTTTAGAAAGAAATGTATTGTTAGAGGAAAGCAGGGTTTTAAAAATTACACTTTTATTGTTGGTATACAAAAGTAACTAGGTCAAATAAATTTTTTCCTTTTTCCTTATAAATGTAATATATTTTTTATGTTCAATAGTACGTACGTGCTTTGGAGCAAAATACTTGTTTTGGGCAAAACAACTGTTTATTACATGTTTTCGCCATTAAGGTTGGGGATTTCCAGAAGTTTTGTTCTTCCCGTGAAACGGGAATAAAAAAAATGCGCAAACTTAAGAACATTTATTAAATGAAAATTGGCCAAATTTTGATTACTCGAAATTTCGTTTTACTTAATTAGTTTTATATACCAGAAAATTTTAAAGTTTTCCAGGTCTAGAGCAATTTTTTTTTTATTTTTCTAATTTTGTATATACCAAACTATTTCTTTCTAAAACATAAAGTATATTTAATTTGCAAAAAAAAAATCCATTGGACCTTGTTACTTTTACATACAAAAAATAAATAAATTGTCCAAGCCTGGAATCATTCTTTTAGATTTTTCTGATTCATTATACCAATCAAGTTCTTTCAAATATACATAAATTATATTAGTTGAACAAAGAAAAATAAATCCAAAAAAAAAGTTCAAATTTTCCAGCTCTGGAGCTGTGATTTTTATTTTCTAATTTTCTATACCAAACATAAAATATATTTAATTTAAAAAGAAAATGAAAAAAATTAACTAGACCTAGTTACTTTTACATATCACAAAAGGTGTAAGGTTCCCAACCTTGTAATCATCCTTTTATATTTTTTTTTTTATTTCTTACACCAATATATTTCTTTTAAGAATGTAAGATATGTTTAATTTATAGAAAAAAGCAAAAAGTTTGTTTTAGTAGGTTACTTTTTATATAACTAGAGAAGTTAAAGTGTTTCAACCTTGAAAACATCTTTTTTTATTTTTTAATTTTTTATTTTCTTATTTTTAATACCAATTTTATCCGTCCCGAAGCATAAAATAATTAAAAAAAAAAATTGTTATAGCTAGTTACTTGTATATGGCAAAATAAAGTTTAAGTTTTCCAGCTCTGAAACCGTCTGCTCTAATCTATTTTGGACCATTTCTGACACACCGGTCAAATACCTATTGTATGGACATTTTACTACTTGTTTATCTGTGTCGAAGATATTCTTTTTTTCTTACAGTTACATTTGAAACAAAAACGAAATTTTAAAAGACAAATTAAACAATTTCATGGTGTAAATTTTGTCACACAATCATTCAAACGAACTTTTGATATATTTAAAAAAAAACATTGAAAATTTTGATATTAAAGTAAACCAAGGTTATAATACAAAATTCTTATAGGAATCCAAAAAAAATTTGGCTGTCACTTAAGCCATTTTGTAAATATGTGTGTCAGAAAAGTATATATGTATATATATATATGAAATCACGTGTACTTTTAATTTCCCGTTTACCCGGGAAAATCTCAAAAATTTCCCAAGAATATTAGATAGAATGCACGGGCAGGATACCCAAACCCTATTTCCTATACATTTTGCATATGAGCAAAACACCTCAAGTAAGTTGTTTTGCTCCAAAACATGATGAAATTTTACGGTGCAACACTGCTGACAACACATGGCACTAATAGGAAATATTAAATTTTCTAAGCAATTGCACAACCCACATTATGATAGAAACACAACTGGGACGAACGACGAATTTTTCGATGCGAACTTTCGTCATAAAAAATAAAACACATGTGTGCATATGAAAATGAACACAACAATCGGTCACCCTGCACATAATAACAAACTTTATGAAATATAAGAGAGGAATTCGCTGAGTAAATTCGTCATTGTTGTGCTTCACACGACGAATTTACGCAGTGAACTCCCATTGACGAATTCGTCGACGTGAACGAAATTCGTCGTTCGTCCCAGTTGTGTTCCTAGCATTAGTTGTATTTATAAGTTGGTTATATGTAGTTGAGTGAAAAATTAAAAAAAATTAATGCCCTAATTCACTAAGAAGATTTAGGACGTTTTTGTTTGAAAATGCTTTTGAGTTCTTGTCTTTGAATTCTCTAAATTATTTTCTTCAAAAATGGTTGTTGTCTTTGATAATGAAAAATATAAATATTATTGCTATGTTTTTAAAACATAAAAATTCAATTAAAGTATTATACAATAGTTTGAAAAATATATGAAAAAATATGTGTTGGATATAATGTTTGGAACAAAATCATAAAGCAAATACACAAACCTTCTAGCATAGACAATAAATAATAATTGTTTTAAAGAATCACAACTGCGGCTTTTTTTCGTCCATAGAAAAAAATAGTTTGTTATAAACAATTAGAAAAACAAAAAATCACTGCTCCAGATCTGGAAAATTTAAACTTGTTTTGGTATATAAAAGTAGCCATAAATAAAACTAAATTTTGTCTTTGTTAGTTTCATATATTTTATATTTTAGAAAGAAATACATTAGTATTAAATATTAGAAAAATCTATAATATGGTTTCAGGGTTGGGAATTTTTTTTTTGTAGATAGAATTAACTAATCTTATTTATTTCTAAATAATTTTTTTTATTTTTAATTAATTATATATAATAATTTAAACATAAACATGGGAACTCATTAGCCTTACGACGGAGTATGAAATTTTCAAAGCGAAGTGAGTGAGTTTAGCTCATTTTATATTAATATTTATAAAAATATGCTATTTTATAAACATTTTCAAATAAAACTAAACCAAGTACGAGTACTTTCAAAAGCGCACTTTACACTTCAAATAAGTGATTCCTAAAGCAGTTTGTTACGAATTTTCTTTATTTGTTAAATTAACAATATAATTGCGTGTTGCAGCTTAAAAAGCATCCTTGACAAGAGACATTTTGTTTCACTTCGTTAACGGATTTAGTTTAAATACTATTTGTATAACAAAACTTGCAACAAATATTTTTCTTGTTTGTGGAAATACTTGATTTCTTATTTGTGTACAAATTAAAATTAAGATGTCATTAGATAAAAGTTTTTATTTTTTTTTCTTTTTTCTTCCAAAACTTCGCAACGAAAGCACTCAGAAAATAAAAGTTTTTTCTTGTGACCTTCTTTTTGCTACAAATTTGCATTTGATGTTTTTCTTTATTTCTTCACAACTGACTTTGTCAAAGCTGTTTTCATTGTTGTTACATTTTTCGAAAAAGATAAAAACATTTCATTTCATTTCATTTGATTTTGTCAAATGTGAAGCATTTAAATTTTCTTTTCCTGATGTATTTGACTTGCATACAGTTTCGAATTGTTTTTCTTTCAAGTATTTGAGAAATTACTTTTGAAAATCTTTAAGCACAAATATACGAGTACTAAAACAAAAAGCACACGTAAGTTGAGAACAGATGCATGTATTTAAACAAGATGCTTTTCTTTGCTATAAATACGAGTAAAAATTCTTAAGAAAATCTCACTCGTTAAGTTATTTGCTCATTGTTTATATTGTTTCTATTCTTTTTTCGTTATTCATCTCGATTAAATATTTGTTACAACTTTTTAACTCAATAATTATTGGAAATAAATTTTCAATTATCAACAAATAGAAATACTGGAAAACTTTCAACGAAAATTTTTTATTAAAAGACTTTTTCAAAAATTTATTGCACATATTATATATTATATATTACATGTTATATATTAGATATTATATATTATATATTTTATATTATATATTATATATTATATATTATATATTATATATTATATATTATATATTATATATTATATATTATATATTATATATTATATATTATATATTATATATTTTATATTATATATTATATATTATATATTATATATTATATATTATATATTATATATTATATATTATATATTATATATTATATATTGTATATTATGTATTATATATTATATATTATATATTATATTATATATTAAATCTAATAATGTCTCATTATATATTATATATTATATATTATATATTATATATTATATATTATATATTATATATTATATATTATATATTATATATTATATATTATATATTATATATTATATATTATATATTATATATTATATATTATATATTATATATTATATATTATATATTATATATGTACTCATGTACATATGTATGTTTTTATATACATATACTTATGTATGTATGAATGAATGAGTGCAGTTTTTTTTATAAACAAGTTATTTTTTTAAAACCACGTTCTACTTTAAGTAGAATGTAAAATGTTTTAAATTTTTATAAAAGAGTCTTTTTTTTAATTTTACAAAAGGAACCATTTTTATTTTTTAATGCAATTTCTTTTAATTTTTGTAAAAGTATTTTTTACTAAGTAAACTTTTTTGTGCAAACTTTTCATTATTAATATTGTCCCTTTTTATAACAGGTTTTTTTTTGTAAAAGGTACTTTTCACAAAAAAGTACTTTTTGTTAAAGTTAATTTTTGTAAAAGGTACTTTATGTAAAAGGTAATTTTTGTAAAAATATTCTTTTGTAAAAATAATTATTATATAAGATATTTTGAGTTAAAGATACGTTTTGTTTGGTAATATAATTTTGATATAAGGTACCTTTTGTATCAGGTGCTTTTTATACAATATAATTTTAAAACAGAAACTTTTTACAAAGCAAATTTTTTTTAAGTTTACTTTTGTATGAAATACACTTTTCACAAAAAATATTTTTTATAAAAGCTGCATATGTGACTTGCAAAATAGAAAGAGACCTAAGGGTAAAAACCGGTTTTGTTCAGGAGAGCCATTTTAAAGATTTAAATACGTGTATCTTATATGTGCCATCACTGAGCGTGTTGGTATTGGTCTCATTTGAAAGCGAGACATCTCATGACGTCATGAATAATTTGAGTAAAAGTTACTTTTTATTAAAGGTACTTTTTGAAAAGAGTAATTTTTATATATAACGTACTTCTTATGAAAGGTACTTTTTATGGAAAGCATTTTTTATAAAATTTTTTTTATAAAAGCACGTTTCTATAAAAGTTGTTTGATATAAAATAAATTCAATATGAAAGCTAAATTTTGTAAAACTTACGGCCTGGCTCACGATGTCGACAAGAAATTTTCGTTCGCTTATTTATATTGAAAACAAAAACAAATTTTCTTATTTTGTTTTTGTTTTCAATATAAATAAGCGAACGTAAATTTTTTGTCGACATCGTGAGCCAGGCAGTTAGTTTCTTGAAAATATTTTCTGTAAGAAAATACTTTTTGTAAAATGTGCTTTTTGTAAGAAGTAATTTTTATAAAATATACTTTTTATAAAAGGTACTTTCTATAAAAGGTATTTTTTATAAAATGTACTTTTTGAAAACAGTTGTTTTTATATAAGGTACTTTTATGGAAGGTAATTTTTATAAAATTTACTTTTTATAAAGTATACTCTTTATAAGAGGTACTTTATAGAGGTACTTTTTGTAATATGTGCTTTTTGTAAGATGTATTTTTTAAAAAATATACTTTTTACTCTTTATAAAATATACTTTTTATAAAAGGTACTTTTTATAAAGGTACTTTTTATAAAAGGTGGTTTTGTAAAAAGAGTAGTTTTTATATAAGGTACTTTTATGGAAGGTACTTTTTATAAAAGGTACTTTTTATAGAAGGTAGTTTTTATAAAAGTTGTTTGATATAAAACAAATTCTATATGGTCCATTCTATGAAACTTATGCCCTAATTAAGTAAAAAGGTTTAAGACGTTTTTGTTTGAAAATACTTTTGAGTTCTTATTTTTGAATTCTCTAAATTATTTTCTTCAAAAATGGTTGTTGTCTTTGATAATGAAAAATAAAAGTATTATTGCCATGTTTTTAAAACATAAAAATTCAATTAAATTATTATACAATAGTTTGAAAAATATATGAAAAAATATGTGTTGGATATAAAGTTTGGAACAAAATCATAAAGCAAATACACGAACCTTGTACAATATACAATAAATAATAATTTATTTAAAGAATCATAATTGCGGCTCTTTTGCGTCCATAGACAATACAATACAATCGTCGAACAGAATTGGGGCATTAGTTTCTTGAAAGTACTTTCTGCAAAAGGTATTTCTTATAAAAGTAACCTTTAAAGGTACTCGTATTTTTTGTAAAATGAGCTTTTTGTAAGAAGTAATTTATATAAAAATAATTTTTATAAAATCTACTTTTTACAAAGGCACTTTTAATAACAGTGCTTCTTTTAAAATAAACTTTTGATAGAAGGTACTTTTTATTAAAGTACTTTTTGTGATACATATTATATATAGAAAATCACATAAATTAATAAAAATATATCATTCAATAAGAAATGAAAATGCTGCACTTAATCCCGATTAAGAAATTGTTGCTAATTAAAGTACTTTTTATAAAAGGTACTTCTTACAAAGGTATTTTTAATAAAAGTACTATTTTGAAATGGTACTTTTTATGTTGTGGCTAAAGTATTAAAAGCGCTGATTCTTAATATTAAACACAAAATTACTTCAATGTCTGAGCTGCAACCCTAGCAGTAACTTTTATGGTATTAAATTAATTTTCTGTGAGCACAATGAATTCAATGCCTTGGATAGGGGCAATAGCACAGAAAGTACCAGGTACCAACACACAATATTTTTTGAGTTCGTTCGTTGACATGACAATGGATATGTTAATTGATCCTTATACAATCGTCATGTAAAAGCAAATGATTCACCTCAGAGGTAGCGTTAGAATTTGGACAGGTCCCTTTAACTTGAGGGCCAGTTGCATGACCAGTTTTGCAATAGTTAATTTTCTCTTAAAACAGACATTGATAAAATTAATTTGTGATTTGTAAAATATTTATAAAACAAATTTTTGTGTGAAGACTCGTTTGGGAAACCTTTTATAGATTTTAAATATTTTTTTATGAATAAAGGTTTTTGTCTTAAAAAATGCTTTTCTTTTTGCTCAAAAATCTTATTTCTTATTCCAATTCTTTTGGGCTTCCCTGTATTTGTTTACGTTTTCATTTTAAAGAAGCATTAGTTACATCAAATGTTTCCAAAAAATTTTCTCTCAACACTTTGTCCATTTCAATAAATTGAGAAAAATAAAACAATACTTTGTGGAAGGAAGGAAAATAACGGAAACGAAAAAATTATTAATACAAAGAAACAATAGAATTGACGCTTGAACATTCTAAAGCAAACGGATATTAAAAAAATAGTAGAAAGTATTTTTTTATTTATGCTCACAAATTCTTAACTTGAACTTATTTTGATGCTCCTATAAGATGTCAGATGCAGTTAGAGATTTGGTATCAACTATGAAACATGTTAAAGGAAAATAAAGAAATATGTGCTGGAAAAAAATCATAACATATTTTAATTCTTTAGAGTACATACTACGAGGATGGTGAAAAAAATCACTTAAGGTACTGCAGGTGATTGGCGAATCCTGCAATAGAGAGGTGTAGGATAATTAGTTAGTGGGGAGATATAAATAAATAAGCTGAAGTGAACAACAATGTAGATAAGTTAGGTTAGGTTGAAAAAGAGGGCAAGCAACAAAAAGTTTTAAGTTTGCACTTATGTTGAAATACAATTTTTTAACTCCAACTTAAAATGTGTGAAAATCATTATATTTAAGACAATTTTTATAAGAAATATTTATATAAATATTACAGAGCCTTCATCCAGTTTAAAAAGTACTGCAACTCAAATTTTATTCAGTACGAATATGAAAACTTTTGTTTACGTCCATCCAATAATTAAATAAATATTTTAGGTAAAATAGCAATACTTCTTTTCAATATATCTAATTCTTATAAAACAAAACCCTTGGACCAACTGGCAAGATTCTTATTCAAAACTTAGATGAAAGCACCTGTGAAGAAATTAAGAAAATGTAACAATCTAAAACTGCAAACACGAAATTAACAAAAAGAAGACAGGTGTCTTACGATACCCGGTTATAGCTATGCTGCTTAGCTATATGAAACAAACTTAATGTGTTAAATAACAATGCAATAAAATTATATTATAAAAAGAAAATAATGGGAAATAAATGGAAACGTTTTGAAATATTTGCGGCGAATTTGACATCATTATATCGACGGTCCCATTCTAAAACATGCTAAGTTAAAAAGCTAATTTTGAAATAAACGCCTTCAAAGTTTATTGATGATATCTCGGGAATGTTATGAGATAGAAACTTGAGACTTTTTGTAATCCTATAATAATTGCAATATAATTTTTTAGTTTATTTGAACTTTATAAATTTTTTTTTGTAGATCATAGTTAAAAGTGACTTAAAATACTTAAGCTTGTCCTCTAAGTAGACTTAGAATCTATCTGGTGGTCCTGCCTCACCTACAATGGCCATCTAAGTACATATAGCATGTTCCAGTTTGGAGAAAAAGTTTAATTAAGTTTTTTTGACTACTTATTGCAAATTAAATCACGCTAAGTGTACTTAAAACATTTAAAAAGTGAGGTTTTTTAAACTTGACAACTTATGCTACGTACATTTTTGCTCATAACTTTTGATATAATAGTAGGATTCCCATCAAAATTTTACAGAATCTAAGTTAATAAACGATAAATTCAGAAATGCTATTCCCAGCATAACATGTTATGTCGACTTACCATGTTTTTACATGGGACCGTCGATATAATGATGTCAAATTCACCGCAAATATTTTAAAACGTTTCCATTTATTTCCCATTATTTTATTTTCTAGTGGCGTACGATTAATGTATGGTCTGTGACCGGCGGCGGCTGTTAGCCGACTTAAAGCCAATCGGCTGTATTCTTTGGTTTGTGCTCATAAGCAAAAACAATACAAAAATAAATTGAACAATCCTTGAAATTGTTTTTGTTTTGTTTTTGTTTCACTCACTTCAAAGAACGCAACAAAACAAAATCAAACAGTCTGTTTCGTTTATATTCGTAATCTGCATTTAAATACAAAGAAATCAAAACAAAAATGAATTTTTAACCGTAATAGTGTGGATTATTTTTGTTACGAAAATCATGTCCTAGCTACTGTGCGGTGATATAAATAGCATAGCTCTAAAATATCACACATATTTTAGGTAACTCTATCGTCGATTAAACATTGCAAGGTTTATAAGAGAGAGTTAATGACAAAGTGTGCAATATCACTCTCCAAATAATCTTCAGTAGATTCGTTTAGGAGTTGTATATTAAACATTATTGCCTATTGAATAGTTCTTAGCTCACTGGGTAGCATTACATTAAAATTCATGTTACTTGTTTTGTGAAATAAAAGAAACTTTACTACATCTTGCGAAATAAATTTTAGGCAAGAACTTAAATTCTTTAAAAATAATTTAAAAAATAAGGAGAATTATTATCCTAATTCTGTTCGACGATTGTATCGTCTTGTCTATGGACGAAAAAAAGAAGCAGTTTCGATTTTTTAAAACAATTATTATTTATTGTCTATGCTAGAAGGTTCGTGTATTTGCTTTACGATTTTCTTCCAAAAATTATATCCAACACATATTTTTTCATATATTTTTCAAACTATTGTATAATAATTTAATTGAATTTTTATGTTTTAAAACCATGAACATGACTGTTAAAAATGTGTGGTTGAAGTCTACTGACGATTTGTTACAGCAACAATGAAATGCATATAGACATCGCTGAACCACCAGCAAATGAATTTCAAACATGGCAATAATATTTATATTTTTCATTATCAAAGACAACAACCATTTTTGAAGAAAATAATTTAGAGACTTCAAAGACATTCTTACTGAATTAGGGCATAATGCTAGAAACACAACTGGGACGAACGACGAATATTTCGGTGCGAACTTTCGTCATAAAAAATAAAACACATTTGTGCATATGAAAATGAACACAACACCACCGTAGAACGAAATTCGTCGTGTGTGACGAACTCTGAGATAGATTTATTTTTATTTTGTACGCCGACGAACGACGAAAAAACAAATTTTCTCTCTCTCTCTCTTTGCATACACAATAACCAACTTTATCAATTATGACAGCAGAATTCGGTGAGTAAATTCGTCGCTATTGTGCTTCATACGACGAATTTATTCGGCGAATTCTTATCGACGAATACGTCAACGTGAACGAAGTTCGTCGTTCGTTCCAATTGTGTTTATAGCATAAGTCTTTTCTTTAATAACTACAATATTTTACACTAGTTATTGCGTAAAATAAAATCTTTTAAATTAAATATTTTGTAACTTTATACAATGTAAAGACATTAGCTATATGTATTTATGTATCTTAAATTGGATCAAATATATTTATTTTGAAATGTAGGTCACATTTCAAAATTTTCTGCAAGACGTCAAATTGTTTTAAATACTGAAACTAGACTTCAGGCCATATCATCTAATCATGACTGGAGCTACGAGTTCTTTTTGTAGCAGAAAAAGTTTTAAAATAAACTGAATTTAAAATTTTTCATGAAGTCAGATGCTTTTATTCGATTTGTGTCCAATTGCGTGGAGGGGGGTGGGGGTAATACATAAGTACGTGTGTATGTACATATGTCATGAAATCTGTGTGCCAACTCAAGTCAAGCAGTAGGAAAACTTACAGCAACAGCAGCCAAAAATACGTTAAAGAGCGGCAAAAGAAAGCGAAGCCAAGACACTGCAGAAGATTGGTGTTGATGGTTGTTGGCCAACTGTCACTTCAAATATGATGTGATTTTCACATTTTTTTTTCAATTTCTTTTTGCCTATGTTTCATGCTTGACTAAAAACTGATTGCAAGAGAAAAATAGAATAAACGGTCAGCGCAGAACAACAAGCAGCATTAACTACAACGGAAGTCTCTACTTCCTTCATGTTTTTTCCAAGTAATGTGTATATACACACAAGCTTACATACATACATATGTATGTACATACATATGTATATATATGTATATGTAAGTATGTACGTCTTGTATATTCAATTTTCTTTGCTTCATGAATTGTCACCATGCTTACCAAACGGAAATGCATTTTCAACTCACGTTCTTAAATGTCCAGACGCGGGCAAACATTTTCAAAAAAAAAAAGGAAATGCATTAAAAAAAATATTTTTGCAATGACTATTGCAGCCAGCTTTTACCGTATTATTGTTATGATGTAGAAGAAAAGGAAAGCCTTGTTGCTCCTGAAGCCAGAGGAAATTTCATAAAAATAAAAAGTCATTCTTGCGAATACCGGAAATGTGTAGATTTGTGTGGTTTGTTGTTTTTTTTTTTTGTTGTCATGCACACTATAATTTTATTTTCCATAATATAAATATTTTTTAAGATGGTCACAATGATGGTATTTAATAATTAAGGCTCAAGCAACAAGTATTAGTGCGTATACAATATTAAGCTGCTTATGAATGAGTATTCATGGTATTTTCATAATATAAAAATCAGACTAAGTTCTTAAAGTTTTTGCATTTAGTACAAAAAAAATTATAAAAAAATATTTCCTTAAAAACATATTCAATTCAATTAAGTTCGAAATTTCGAACATAAACACAACACACCTACAAATTTGAAAGAAAAAAGCATGCAATATTTTTTTGAAAGATATCGTTATTTCTAGCCACAAAACTACGTCATAAAATAGAGTACGATTAAAATTGCATTTTAAAAAAGGAAAAAAAAATTTTAGGTCTTTGTTTCGAGATTATAAAAAAAAATTTTAGTTTTTACCTTAAATTTTTTTTGTTATATGCAGGAAAGTTTAGTTTGTTTCACAAAACAAGTAACTTTGACAGCTTTTTTTACAGTAAACTATGACATGGATTGTTTTCAAATTAGTATATATGTACATACATATATTTATTATATTATATTGTTTTTATATTATTATATTTTTACTATAAAAATGGCATGTATGTGCGTAGTGAGAGCCGGTTTGGGTACAGAAGTTCATGTGTATCCTAGATTTGACTTAAAAATAAATTTTTTATAATTTCGAAAATTCGAAGTTAAGTTCGAAATTTCGAAGACACTTAAAAATTAATATTTTTACCATTTCGCGTAAAAATTGGGTAAATATATCGTCATATTAAATAAAAACAATGCGTAAATTACATTTTGGCTCTTGTTAAAAAGCTGGAGGTTTTTAAGATTACATAAGTATAACTATTAATATGTAAATAAATCTGTCTTAATTATTTAAACAAAAATTCACTTGTATTTTAAGACCAGTTATTGAACGCAATTTTTCTTTTCAAATACCTGAACACCCGCTTATTCGATTTAAAAACCCAAAACCAAAATTTGTTTTGCATCACATTTTTTTTCACACATTTTCATGGAACAGGATAGAAATTGAATCGAAAAAATTAAACCAGAAACGTTTTTCAATCGATTTTAAATCGAAAAAGATTAACAATACATGCTTGATAATATCGAGCTTTATTTTCGATTTTATCGTAAGCGACAAAAATTAAATTGTTCAGGAGCAGGTTTTTTTTTTTAATATTGAAATATGTTTTTGTACTTAAATATTGGCTTATGATAAAATTTTATAGCCCGTATCTTAAAAGTTATCAGCAATTTTTGCATTTTGGTAATTCTAAACTATGGGTAGGCCCACATAATTTTAATTTCTATTAAAAAACCTGTTTTCGATAACATATTGCTTAGGATAAAATCGAAAATAAGGCTAGATATACATATTTTGAAAGCGGATACAAAATTTTTCTTTTTTAAATCTACCCGCTCTTCAAAATCGATTTTCATCACATACTTAAGCCTATATAATATATAATTTTGGTATTTTTATACCCTTCACCAAAAAAGGTAAAGGGTATATATAGTTTTGTCATTCCGTGTGTAATCTCCACAATACTAATAAGCGGCCCATAAATTATATATATTCTGGATCCTTATGCATTGTGAAGACGAATAAGCGATGTCCGTCTGTCCATTTGTCCGTCTGCCCGTCTGTGTGTCTGTCTGTACGATCTTGAACTGGTGTGTCAAAAATGTTCCGAAATAGATTGGCATTGAACATCAAAAAAATCGAGCAGACGGTTGCAGAGCTGGAAAACGTAAACCTTATTTTGCCATATGAAAGTATTTCGCTAAAACTAAATTTTGCTTTATTTTCATTTTTAGATTTGTTCCGATTGGCCAGCTACAAGTTTCCAAAATAACTTTATATCTTGTTTTATTTATAATAAGGTAACCCCTAGTAATACTAAAAGAATTCATTGGTTAAAAACAAAGCTAACACTCTTCATTAATTTTAGTTTACTAATTTTATTTACGTACCTTAATTCTAAAAATATATTTTGTAAACACTACTCAAACCTTCGGCATTTGATAGCATTCTTAAACTATTTATATTCTACTTGAATTTCATTCATAAAACATATCTTGCTTCCGGTTGGTGTTGTTAAAAAAATATATATCTGTAGAGCTCAAACCATATTTCAGCTATAATTTTACAGTTTATAAAATTTTTGCTTAGTTTGTATATATTTGATATGATTTCTTTTTGCTAAAAGTCAAGCACTTACCTTAAGTAAATTTGTTGACCATCATTGTTCATGTTCTTTGCAAAAAAAAATATGACCCACTCTGCAGCAATTTTTATTTCGCTTCTGTCTCCACCACATAACCACCACCACGATTTTAATGAAAATTCCAGTGATTCTCCACCCCAAATCTGTATAAAATGATACAAAAAGTATCACCTCAATAATCCTTTATCCAACTAACAAAATTAGAAAATACTCATATATAAATATGAATATAAAAAATAATACTGATTCATATTTTTAAATGAATTGAATGCCCAAAAATTTCTCTTTGATACACTAGTCACTCAGTCCTTGATGTGGTTTTTTTCATGAAGTTTTGAATTGTAAACATTTCTTCAACCATTTTTAGTCTGTCTCTTACTGATATAGATAATTTGTGTAGAAATAAAGGTAAAAAAAAATTTATTTTAAAGTGCAGTGCAAACATAAATACCATCAAACTATTCAACTCAATAGTCGAAAAGCTTTCAATAACCGCACAGTGCTTTGTGTCGTACACTTAAGCCGATGAAAATAATGCCTATTCAAAGAGTTAAATTAACATGTAATAGCACGCTTAGCAAAATCTACTACTTACTTGATTTCGAACAAAATCTAGTAGATTTCCCATTCAAAACAAAATTAACTTCGTTACTTGCTTTGATCAAAATCTGCTTAAATTCTAGTAGATTTTAATGGTGAAAATATGTTTTTTATTTGTACTAAAAAGTCAGCTGTGTACATAAAAAGGTGTGTGAATTCGCTACATTGCAGTTATTTTGGTTGTAGTTTTAGAAAACTTTGATTTCCCAACTGTTCAGGAGCCACAAAAGAAAATATTATTCGATCTTGTTTCTCTACTCAATAACCAATTTAACATATAATTTTGTTTTCAAAATCTAACTATATAATGGCAGCCAAATACTGCTTGTATATACTACTGTTTCTTTCAGTTATATACTCGTAGTATGGCGTAATAAATAAGGCAAAATTATAGTTACACTTTATCGTTCCCTAACCGACAAAAAAATTAAAGCTTAAGCAACATAACTCTCCAACTTAATTTTTTGACCAAAATCGATTATTTGGTATCGAGAAAAATCGATTTTCGTTAAAAAAAACTAGGTCCAAAAAATGTGTCGGTTAAACTTTGCTTTGGGGATTTTGGCGCGGCACGATGTATTATATGCATAGAACATTGGAAGTGAGATTTACACAAAGAAAAAACTGACTCATAGAATCAAGAAGATTTTCTCTATGAACCCTTTTTAGGCTAAGGTTAATCCCAGCAGAAAGAAGCGAAGATTTTTTCATAGAGATTCCTTATTGTTTTTATGTGGTAAATCTTATTACTTTTATCAAGAAGAAAACCATATAAAATCAAGAAGAAATCTTATTATTCACAATTTTTTTTTACTCAATTTCCGTTATTTTTGGCACCAAAAAAAACAATCCATAGAGAAAAACTTCTTGATTCTATTAGGTTTTATTATAAATTGTAAGCTATAGGGATTTCTTATTGATTTCATTAGGTTGCCTTCTTAATTTTTTAAAAAGGATTTCTTCTGGATTTTATAAGGTTGCCTTATTGATTTGTTTAATAAGGAAATCTTCTTGATTTTATGCGGTGTCCTGTTATTTCATTTAAATAGACATAGAGACAATTTTTTTCATGATTTTTTTCATTTTTGTATAAGAATGTTTGCAGAATAATTTCAATGGTTATTCAGGCTGCTTGTTAGCATATTGGGTAGAGTGCTTGTCTATCAGGTAGAAGTTCGCTGGTTCAATACTTGGTAAGTAAGTTAGTTAAGAATATAACATAATGTGTATGTATGTATGTATAAATAAATAACACCTACAACATACTACATACATACATATGTATATGGTATAGAATTTAAATGAAAATACATAAGTACAGAGAATAAAGACGCAATTTTTTTTATTTATTTATTGAAAAAATCAATAAGATAACCTCATAAAAACTACAAGATTTCTTCTTAAATTTTTTCAAAAAGGTTTTCTCTATGAAATTAATAAGATTTCCTTATTGAAAAAAAAACGTAGAGATTTCTTATTAATTTTGTTCTATTCTATGAGGTATTTAGTAGGCACTGTTTTCTCTGTATAGATGTAGAAATATAAAAGTAAAATTTTGCCCAACAGACAAATTGCTTGTAAGCATATTAAAATAAAAAAAAATGCTATAAAGCATCAAATATGCTCTAAAAATTGGAAAAATGCTACAAATATGCATGTAAGTCTGCAATATGCAGAAACCTGCTTTAAAGGATAAAATATGCAAAAAGTATATATGAAAAAATTGGTGCGAACATTCATAGAAAGTTCTGAAACAAATTGACATCATTGCTTCGCATTAGTAGACACACTAGAAAAAACATGCAAATATTTTAATGGTGTTTTTATGCATATAGAAATAATTGTCAGATAATTGTAGTATGTATAGCATTCATTATGATAAGTTATTATAATTGAGGCTTTGACTTTTAATTTATCTAGTTTACTACATTTTCTGGGTCAGCTAAAAGAGATTAAAGCTTTTTAACAGAGTTTTTATTATGGCAATAAGCAAAAAGTGTTTAAGTCACATTTTACTGTTCTTCAGTATAACGCATTTAAGCTTTCAAGTCGATTTTCAGGATTTTTTTTTTCGCTTTTATGTTATTTAAGAAAGCAACGTTTTACACACTGTAACTAATACATAATAATTTGAAATAAGAAAATGTATAAGCTTAATTAAGCTTTTTTTCTATAACTAAAAGACTATAAGTTGAAAAAAGATAAGCACAGAAGCATTGCGTCTGAAAAAATTTACAAAACAATTGAGATGTCTCTCATAGGTAATTTTGAATATGACAAATAATTTTGTACAAAATTTTGACTTGGGATGTTTGCTGTTTGCTGTGAAGGGTACTTTATTGTCCCTTTTTTGCTGCACTAAAATTTTTTCTCGTAAAATTTTACACAAAAGAGACAAACATTTAATAATCAAATTCTGGAGCTAAAAAAAATTTAATTTTGCAGCGATATTAATTAATATTGATAATAAAACTTTTTTTAATTTTGTGTATGTATCTAAACCAGGTGCGTCCAAGCCCTATGCACAATGGGCAAACTTTTATAAAGAGCGTTTTGTGTTTTCTCACCGACGACAGCACAACAACCAATCAGCCCCCGTATTCCGTAAGTCGCTAAAGCTAAAACTAAATTTGTTCACTAAAATGCTAAACAAATAGAAAATTTAAATTTTTTCCTATGACAAAAACCACTCAAATTTCGGCTAATTACATTTTTAAGCCATTGCCTGATTTATCAATAGACGTTTGAAAATTGTATTCGTAGCCGAAAATCGAGAAATCGGCTTTATAGATTTTTAGCGATAGAGATTTAGCTTTAGCAACTTATGGAATACGGGGGCAGATCTCGGCGTCAACATTGCTTGCTATTATTTTGCAAAGAAACAAGAACAAATTTAAGAGCTTTCAAAGCTTTTCACCTCGAATGCAAATATCAAAGTATGTATGTTGGTACGATCGTATGGAAAGTTGGTACGATCGTACTTTTTTTGATACTATTTCACATGCAAAAGTACCGTAGTACTCCCCCAACACATTTGATACTCTCACGGTCAACTTAGAATTGCAGTCAGAAGACGCGCGTAAATGCATTTACTTTTGCCAGGAATTAAATTTATTTTTCGACAAATGCCACGAAACTTTATTGGTAAAAAAATTTTAGAAAAGTGTAGTCCTTCATAATTATATATAAACGAAAACCCTATTTCATTAAATGATATTTTCCGAGGCACAGAAGTTGATACAACTCATGTTTTAAATCAATTTAAAGAAAAATGTAAAAAGTTCTAAAGGCAAAAGTATACTTTGACAATAAAATGTTAGTTTGCTTCAGCAAGTTTACCCAATAAATGTTTTATCAGTTAAAACCAACAGCAGTACACCACCTTAAAGTCAAATGTTTCCCAGCGAAAAGCAATATTTTGAAAATATTAACAACCAATATAGAGCATTAGCTGATATGGAAGAAATGAAACCAATAACAACAGAATATATGTATATGCAGTTTCTGGTCTACAGTGCATAGTGGGTACCTTTGCAAAATAAATTTTAATAAGTCTGAAACTTTTGGATTACGCCAGAAGGCTGCTAAGACACATATGTGTTATAAAGCCTAAGTAGTCCTCTAAAGATGTCGAAGTTTCAGAAAAAATTAAGTGGACATCGTTAATTTTTCATATCAAAATTTATTTCATGCAAAAAATATATTAGATTGCACATCGTGCAAACAGTAGTTTAGAAGTTCCAAATTTATTACCACTTATTTTGTCAAAGTCCCCACAATATTTCTCAGTTTCCATACTTATTCTTTTTTTTTGTTTTTTTTTTTGCTGTGCAAATTTGAACTTTAATTTCGTTCGGTGTGCTCAAAAAAAACTAAACAAAAAATGAGGAAAAAAATCGTACCTGCATGCACAACTTCATTCGTCGCTTGCTCAGTGATGACTAAATGAAAGAGCATAAGCATGTGTGTAATTTTGCTGTCCGCAATTGTGGTATGGAGTGCGGGTCACTGCTTTAAAACAACGATAAGCGAACGAATATGTTAACATATTTTCTCTCTGAAACAAGCGTTATTTTGGAAAAGGTTTGAATTCGTTGTACAGTGTAATAATTGCTTAATTATTATACACTTTTCACACGTTTTAATATTTTGTAAATTTAGCATTAGATTGAAATTTTAAACGTAATTTACAAAATAAATTTGGGAAACAATAAAATAATCAACGATATTAAAATAAAAGTGCGCATTTAGTAATGCATATTGTGTATGTAATTTAAATTTATATATTTGATATAAATACCTGAAATCACGTGTATCTGGTATTTGACGTAAAACTAACAAATCATTACAATCAACACTTAAGCCAGTGACAGTAAAAATTATTGTTTGCGCCAGAAAAATTAATATTCTAAAAATATGATGTCAATTAGGGGTGGAGGTGCAACGATGATAATTTTAAATTTGATTTAATCACAACGTTCAATAGTGATAATATGATAATTATAATAAATATATAACAATATACTTCAAAAAGTCAATGAAATCTACACGTACACATCACTTTTTATCATAATTTTTTTTTTCGCATTGAAATGCGTAAATTTATAGACGAAATGTAAATGTAAATATGTATACATATATTTGTATATGTATGTATGTATTTATGTATTTTTTTCTATTTCTAATATTTGCAATAGTTGCTTCCTGACTCGTGCTTATTTTTATATCTGCATTAGTTGATACATACGGTTGAAAATATTTAGTATTTGGTAACCACAAAATGTAATTAAAAAAATTAAAATAAAAACCAAATATGTTAAAGTAACACATTTCGTTATAAAATTATATGTTTTTTTTTGTTTTCGGTTCTAACACTTTATTTCTTTTTCGATATTTTTTTTGTGTAGCAAATAAACCAATAATAAAATCGATACTAATTTCAAAAATGTGCTACACAGCATAATTAAAAACCACAACTTTTATTAGAACTACATAGACGAATTAAATGACGATATACGAGTATTCACAAGTTTACTCCAATGAAGGAATGATTCATAAAAAATGTGGATGCGTGGTGTTCTAAATTGAAGCAAAGTTAGGTTAGGTTAGCAGGCTGCTGGTAAGGTAGGGTGAAATTTACAGTCCAGCTCACTTGGGTCTAATACAATGAACCCTTTATGGTATCTGTGTGGTGAAGAGAAGATAATGAGAGAGGGTGATAGGGAAGCAGGGATAGTGATAGAGAAGACAGGTGGTGAAGGAAGAGATAGAGGAAAGCTTCATACTTTTACAACTCCGTTTTTTTCACGCTTATTTGCGGTGTTGCAGCGCCTGTGGTGGTGAATGAGTCGTATTAAATTTTTAAGCTGTGCTTAGTAGTCATTTTATTGTTATTGTACTTTGCCGATAATTCTGTTACACAATACCGACTACGGAGGGTGCTCTGATGTTACATTGGAATTATCATCCGCTGAAGCCGGTGTAGTTTTATTGACCAGTGCCTTATGCCTGCATCACTGGAACTTTTCCCACAACAACTGATACAAAGGACACTAATGTACAACAGAAAAATGCATGGTGTTGTTATTTTGAAGACAGCGTTTGAGCCCAGGACCTTCAGTTTTGTAGTCAACGTGCTAACTACTTCAGCCAACGCAATTGAAGAATGTTATATAAAAAAATTTTGATGAATGGTGTTCTAAATTGAGCTGATTCTAGATGAAAAAAAAGTATAGATATGAAACTTATCTTATCAACTTTAATTTTGTTAAATTTAATTTTTAACCCCCGACCAAAAAAAGGAGTGTTATAAGTTTGTAGTGTGTGTCTGTGTATCTGTGCATCTGTGCATCTGTGTGTCTGTCCGTGTCCACGTATAGCCCAAACGGCTGGACCGATTTTGATTTAGTTTTTTATGTTTGAAAGGTGACTTGATCGAGAGGGTTCTTAACTATATTTGAAGAAAATCGGTCTTGCCCCTTAAAAGATATCACATCCTTTCTAGATATGTCGCGGGTTTTTTAAATTTTTAATTTTTGCTATTCAATTCATAATTTAAATTTTTTAATAATTTTTTATGGGTTTTTTCCAACTCTAAAAACTCATATATAAACAAAATATAGAAATTTGTTTTTAATATTCCTTAAAAACTTTCAAGTTACTTTAGAAATCTCCAGATACAAACCTTTCTTGTTTGAAATAACTTCAAATACACCGCTTTTTATTGAATCATAAAGTGACTTCAAAAAATCTCAGGAAAGTCCCTCAGGACTTGAATTAATTAGTCCTTAAAAACAGAAAACTCCCAATGATTAGGCGAATAGATTTACCTGCCCACTAGCAAAAAATTGCCTTTTTATATACTGAAATTTTATTTCCATAACGTTTTAATAAATCTAAGCACAAACAATATCTAACATTCACTGTATTTGGTTTTTATTCCTTAATAACAAAAATTAAAAATTTAAAAACTCCCGATATATCGAGAAAAGATGTGACATCTTGTAAGCGGCTGGACTGATTTTCTTCAAGCATGGTTAAGAAACATCTCGATCAAGTCACCTTTCCAACAGAGAAAACTAAATTAAAGTCGGTTCAGCCGTTTGGGCTGTACGTGAACACAGACAGAAACACAGATACACAGACACAGATTTCGATAGAAGAACATCTACTATATCGAAAAAATCAGAGTGAGGAGAGTGCTCGCAAACGAATTAAATTCGAGCGAGTTTTATTTTTTGTATTGAAAAGAGCTACTCTTTCCTGCACGCGAGTTAAAACAATACAACTCGCGAGCGCATTTAATTTTTGAGAATCGAAAACAGGACTCGCGAGAAGAATTCAAATTTTAAGAGTAAAAAATAAAATTCGACTCGCGAGTCGAGTTAAAAAGAATTATTCGTGAGTTTTATTAATTTTGTTTGCTTTTGCACCAGCAAAAAAAAACTTGGGACGGGTATAACAAAAACATATACATATACTTTTTCGAATAAACCAAAAAATATTTTTTGTAATAACTACTCGTAACGTACAAAGTGATCAATTCGTTTATGGTCGTTTTGCACTCTTTCATAATTTGTGCTTACGAGTCTTAAAATAAAACACGCGAGTACAAATTTTAAAGCGAGTCATTTAATGCTTACGAGTCGAACACAAAAGGAGTACGAGTCTTATAAAATTTGTCCAAATTAGAACTCGCGAGCACAAATTTTAAAACGAGCGAGTTCATAAAAATTGTGCTCGTGAGCAGAATTTTTCCCTATACTGGAAAAAATACAATAATCTCGATTTCAAAAAAAAAATAGTTAGGACCTTTATATATTATTGTAATAATATATTTGTCTAAATATTGTATAAAAATGTCAACTTGTCATGATTAAAAACTGATCAAAACTATTTTAATTTCAAAATAAAACGTTTGGCCTTTAATCCTGATAATAGCAAATAATTTGTATTTCAGCGACAACCAACGAGGTGTTAATTTTTTCGACTACGATAATTCATATTAAGACTAGAATGTCAAATAATTGTTGTGGTCCCCGACTAAAAACCAGAAAATTTACATATCTATCACTTGGCTCTTTTTACATAAACGCTATTTATTGACACTGAACATGTGCAAGAGTGGACAATAAAGTATCGTGTATGAGTAACAGTAAAATACTTAATAATACTTGCATAAATTAAGGAATAAGTGGAACAAATCAAAAATACAAATTTAATTTCAATGAAGTGACACCATTCCCAATTTCTAGCTCGCATCTACATTGTGTACCCTGGCGGTCACATGCGACATCGTAAGTGTAATACTTGAAATATATACATATTTACCTGTCCCACGATGTCACCAAAAATCGTTAGATCGACAACTTGTATTGAAAACAACAACAAATTTTCTAATGTTATTGTTGTTTGCAATACAAGTTGTTGATCGAACCAATACTGGTGACATCATGTACAGGCCGTTACATACTTTTAAATTATTCAAAATTACATGAGCACAAAGACAGTTACAAACGGTGTAGAGAAAAATTGCTGGACTATGAAATATCAATAGAAAACCATATATTAAAAAATACATTTTTACTAGACTTGCTTGTTTATAATTTCGTAAAAACAGCAACAGACACAACAAAAATAGCATGATGGAAAAAATGTCACGTGCGACTGTGATTAAAATTTAATCAAAAAAGACATTAAACCCATTTTAAACAAATAACAGTAAACAATATTTTAAAATAATTTACATATAAATATTGCTTCAGAAATCAGCGTTATAATCGTTAACAGAAAAAGGATACACTGCTTTTGTCACATGCGAATAGCAGCATAGTTTATTTTTTTTTCTATTATCTTAAAATGAAACTTAATTCAAAATCAATCTTCGAACCAATAATTCATGTTATCTTCTCAGTTTATTTATTTTTTTATCTTGTAGTTTTGCATTTTATATTATTTTATTTAATCTTATTTTGTTAATTTTATGTATATAATTTTTTGTTATATATATTTTTTTGTAGATTTTATTTGTTTTTATTTAATTTTATTTTCTTTTTATTTTATATTATTTTATTTTATTTTATTTTATTTTATTTTATTTCATTTTATTTTATATTATTTTTTTTTAAATTCCGACCAAAAAAGGCGGGTTATAATTTTTTAGTGTGTCTGTGTATCTGTGTGTCTGTCCGAGTCCACGTAAAGGCTGAACCGATTTTGCTTTAGTTTTTGAAAAATCGGTCCAGTCGTTTAGAATATATTTTTTATATGTTCAATTGTTGATATATTTAATTTTATTTTATATTAATTTTGATTTTTTTTTTTTGTTATTTTATTTTTTTTTTATTTTATTATTTTTTTCATTTATTTTTGTTTATTTCATTTTATTTTATTTTACTTTATTTTTAAATTGTTTTGTTTTATTTATTTTTATATTATTTTAATTTATTTTGTTTTATTGTATTTTATTTTATTTTATTAAATTTAATTTCATTTTAGTTTATTTAGTTTAGTTTAATTTAATTTAATTTAATTATATTTTATTTCATTTTATTTTATTTTAGTTTAGTTTATTTTATTTTATTTTATTTTATTTGACTTTATTTTAAATTAAAGAAATTTATTATTCGACATATTGTCATAAGTTTCTTTAAATTGTATTTTATTTTATTTTGTTTTATTTTATTTTATTTTATTTTATTTTATTTTATTTTGTTTAATTTTATTTTATTTTATTTTAATTTATTTAATTTGATTTTATTTTATTTGATTTTATATTATTTTATTTTATTTTATCTTATTTTATTTTATCTTATTTTATTTTATCTTATTTTATTTCATTTCATTTTATTTTATTTTATTTCATTTTTTTTATCTTGTTTTATTTTATTTTATATTATTTTATTTGATTTTATTTTATTTTATTTTATTTTATTTTGTCTCATTTTATTTTATTTTATTTTATTTTATTTTATTTGATTTTATTTTGTTTTATTTTATTTTATTTTGTTTTATTTTATTTTATTTTATTTTATTTTATTTTATTTTATTTTATTTTATTTGGTTTTATTTTGTTTTATTTTATTTTATTTTGTTTTATTTTATTTTATTTTATTTTATTTTATTTTATTTTATTTTATTTTATTTTATTTTATTTAATTTTATTTTATTTTAGTTTATTTTATTTTATTTTATTTTATTTTACTTTACTTTATTTTGAATTAAAGAAATTTATTATTCGACAAATTGTCATAAGTTTATTTAAATTGTATTTTATTTTATTTTTTTTTTTATTATATATTATTTTATTTTATTTTATATTATTTTATTTTATTTTATTTTAATTTATTTTGTTTAGTTTTATTTTATTTTATTTTAATTTATTTTATTTGAATTTATTTTATTTGATTTTATATTTTTTTATTTGATTTTATTTTGTTTTATATTATTTTATTTTATTTTATCTTGTTTTATTTTATTTTATATTATTTTATTTTATTTTATTTTGTCTGGTTTTATTTTATATTATTTTATTTTATTTTATTTTATTTTGTTTTATTTAAATTCTATTCTATAATTTTATTTTATTTTATCTTAATTTATTTTATATTGGAAAAATCGAAGTTTATCTATCTGACATTTAGTCCTTGATATATAAGGAACTCAGGGCTTTTTTGGTTAAGCAAACGTTTTTGTGCCTTTTTAACTGATTATGTAACTCGGCAGTAGACTTCAACGCAAATAATAAGAATGTTTGTTTTTTAAAGATTTTTGTTGAAAGCTTGCAAAGATGTTATTATGTTTCTATACTTTGACTCTCAATACCGTATTAGGAGTTTTCCTATAAACATACGAAACGTTTTTTAAGTTATTTTAAAAATCATTTGGGCGGAGATTTACTAACGCGATAACGAAATGCATGTATGCATGCTTAACCAAAAAAAATCAATTAAACATTTCTAATTATTTTTTATTATTTTATTTCGTTTTGTTTTATATTATTTTACATTGTTTTATGGTAATTTGAATTATCTTATAGCCCGTTCAGGGTGACGCCAAATTAAGTAAGTTAAGTTAAAATTAAGTGATTTCCCATATATTTTGACATATTCCAAATTAAGTTATTTTACTTTAATTTCCTTATTTAATTTAATTTTCTGTTTTTGTACTAAAACTTTTTAAACATGAATAAATTTACAACTATGACAAACAATAATTAAAAGAAAAAACATTTTTAAATTCAATATGAAATTAAAAGAAGTTTGAAAATTATTATATTTGTGATGTTATTTAAAAGAAAAATTTGTACAAGTGTAACAAAGAATTTATTCAACTAAAAAAAGTACTTCAATGTCTGCCGCAGTGAATAAGATGTTTGTGAAATCAACTTCAATGACATTCAATACCTGTGTGAACACTTTTTATTTCGTTCGTTATTTGAGCTGGAAATTATTTAATTTCGTGTCAGCCTGAATTTGATATTATTACTTTACTTTATTTTATTTTATTATATTTTATTTTTTAAGATTATTTATTTTAGTTTTTTCATCTTATTTATTTAATATTAAAATTAGATAAAATATAATATTAATAAAAATTGGTAACACTGGCTGTCAAGGGCATCGGCTATTTATTTTATTCTTATTTGAATTTTTTCATATGTTTTTCTTAATTTTTTGCGACCGACCTTTCTAATTGAATTTGCTTTTTTTTGCCACAATATTATTTTAGCTGTAACTAATAAATGAAGGAGTTATTTATTTTTTTTTTTCGTATTAACTTTTGAACAACACATGCTTTTGATCTTCCCTTTGGCTAAACTAGTGTAGACCTTTAATCCCTTCACATTGTTATTGAAACGGAAATAAATATATAATTTTCCATGTAAGCCTTAAGGTATGCTGTAAAATTGGAAATATGTTAATGTTGCAGCGTTCACTTACAAACATTAAAATTTTCCATTTTCCTATAAATTTATTTTTATTTTTTATTTTAACATCACAAGCAGAATATAAATTTTACATTAAGGGTTCCTTTTTTATTAATTTTATTTTAACTTTATTTTCTATATTACTTTTATGCTAGTTTTTATCCAATGGTTACAACAATTTACATATTGCTGAGAGTAAGTATATTTACCTTTATGTAGGAGTGTGTAAATTTAAAAGCATATGAAACAGTTATTGAGTGTATGCCATATGAGTGTATGTGTGTGTGTGTGTGTGTGTGTGTGTGTTTGTGTGTGTGTTTAGGTACAGTGTGGTAGCAAATAAAAATAAATACCTAAACAATTTTACACATCATTAACTTCTTATTGTGAACGGGTATAATAATAAAGATCCATGTTGCCCTGCTTTTGTTATTGTGGATGTTGTTTCCTTTTAAGCTTATGCTTTTTTATGGGAGAAACGAGCTAAATGCGGTAACGTTTTTACCATTTTATGGTTGCTTAATAAGATTGATTTATAACTTTCATTAGTAAGCATTTTATGCTTTTGTATCCTACGCTTTTTTGCTTCGTAGTTTTTCTTTTCTTGTAAATGTTTGCATTAAATTCCCATGTAAAATTATTTTGTTTGTTCAGCTATAACTTTCTTACTAGTAGAAAAAAAATATATATACATATACATATATATATTTGCCAAGTTGTATTTTTTCTACACATTGTTTTTTCTTATCACAGAAATTGATGACTCTTGCTTTGGAAATTTATTTCATTAACTAAATGGTTAATACGAGTACGCAAATCTATTATAATGCAATATTTTTTGCATAGAAAATATGACCAGGCTGTATGTATTTAAGTTGTTTTTTTTTTTTGCAAAATTTTTAATAATAATCATATTTTTAAAGTGGATAACATTTAAGGGGAAGAGAGCTTTAAATTGAAATATAATATATCAAATGTGGAAATACGACGAGCGAACTATGAATATATACAGACTTATTTATGAAAATTATTAAGTCTTTATAAAGGCTTCTTAAGAAAAAGTTTTTATGAAAATTTATAAAGCCTTCACAGAGAAAACAGTGCCTACTAAATACCTCATAAAATAGAACAAAATTAATATGAAATCTCTATGGTTTATTTTCAATAAGGAAATCTTATTAATTTCATAGAGAAAACTTTTTTGAAAAAATCAAGAAGAATTCTTGTATACCATATACATATACATATGTATGTATGTATGTAGTATATTGTAGATGTTATTTATTTATACATACATACATACATACGCATTATGTAATATTCTTAACTAACCTACTCACCAAGAATTGAACCAGCACACCTCTACCTGATAGACAAGCACTCTACCCAATATGCTAACAAGCAGCATGAATAACCATTGAAATTATTGTGCAAACATTCTTATACAAAAATTAAAAAGATCATGAAAAAAATTGTCTCTATGTCTATTTATAGAAACGAAATCACAAGACACCTCATAAAATCAAGAAGATTTCCTTATTAAAAAATCAATAACATGCTTTACACATAATCATATAGCAACCTACTAAACTCAAGAAGAAAACCTTATTGAAAAAATCAATAAGGCAACCTAATAAAATCACTCTACCCAAAATGCTAACAAGCAGCCTGAATAACCATTGAAATTATTGTGCATACATTCTTATATAAAAATGAAAAAGATCATGAAAAAAATTGTCTCTATGTCTATTTATAGAAACGAAATAACAAGACACCTCATAAAATCAAGAAGATTTCCTTATTAAAAAAATCAATAAGATGCTTTACACATAATGATATAGGAACTACTAGAATCAAGAAGAAAACCTTATTGAAAAAATCAATAAGGCAACCTAATAAAATCAAGAAGAAAACCTTATTGAAAAAATCAATAGGGCAACCTAATAAAATCAATAAGACATCCCTATAGTTTACAATTTATAAGAAAACCTAATAGAATTAAGAAGTTTTTTTCTATTTTTTGATTGTTTTTTTGGTGCCCAAAATAACGGAAATTGAGTAAAAAAAAATTGTGAATTTCTTTTTGATCTTATGTGGTTTTCTTCTTGATAAAATTAATAAGATTTACCACATAAAAACAATAAGGAATCTCTATGAAAAAATCTTCGCTTCTTTCTGCTGGGATACCCCTTAGCCTAAAAACGGTTCATAGAGAAAATCTTCTTGATTCTATGAGGCAGTTTTTTTTTCTGTGTTAATAATTTTTCTAAATAAGGCTGATAGTTTTTTTTTAACAAATACTAATTTTTGATGTTAGAGAAAATATATTAAACTTTCTTGTCTGATTTCGATGAATTTTTCTGAAAAATAGGTTATGCTTATTCACTTAAGTGGATCAATGTAGATGCCGATGAAATGTGCTTGGGAAAAAGAATTCATAGTTAATTATTATTTTTTGAACTGTGTTTGTTTCTTTATTCTTATGAATTGAATAGGCTAAAGTGCGTAACGCTTTTTAAGCCAAATTACATGTGATAATTATTAATGAACAAATAACATCAAAGTTAGTTGTAAATATTCTGACAACAACACATAGTTGACCGGAACAGCCAGCCGTTTTCGAAGGCCACTAAACCTTCCTCATCAGCGTTCTTCTGTGTTTTGGGTCCACCGTGTGTGGTGTCAGTTGATGTAGATGTTGCCCTATATACATAACTTTATTGCAAATGGAATATGTGAATTGGTTTGATTCATTGCATTTTTCAATTTGCTCATATATATGTTAGGTAATGAAGGCTGAAAATTTGCCATCTTCCATATATATTACAACAGTCTTACCATTGTCTGACACCACACACGGTGGACCCAAAACACAGAAGAACGCTGATGAGGAAGGTTTAGTGGCCTTCGAAAACGGCTGGCTGTTCCGTTCAACTATGTGTTGTTGTCAGAATATTTACAACTAACTTTGATGTTATTTGTTCATTAATAATTATCACATGTAATTTGGCTTAAAAAGCGTTACGAACTTTAGCCTATTCAATTCATAAGAATATAGAAAAAGAATTCATATTCAACCAACTGATTGAAGTTATTTATTGTGATTAGTTATATTAGTTTTGAGTAAAAAATAGTTATCACATATTTTATATAAATAAAGAATAATATTAAATAGAAATACCTCAACACACTTGGCATTTAGGGTAACATTCTCTTCAAATTTTGTGATTGCAACAACAAAACTCCAGAGCATATTTTGAAGGAGTGTAAAGCTTTATCCTACAGAAGATATAAATAATTCGGCAAGCACTTATTGGAAGATTGGGAACTGCCAACACAAGATGGCAATCTTCAGATTCATCACGAGAGTAGGTGCTGTAGCACCTGGCAAGGGATAAAATATATCTACTTGGTTGCAGTAACCCGTACTTCCCGTTTCACTTAATTCATTCATAAGGAGAACTATTTAATTATTTTCACCATCACAAGACTTAAGAAGCCTCTACCACTTACTCAACATATAGCTCATTTACTCAAACACCGCCATAGCTCAAACAATGGAATTTTTGCAGAATTTTTTTATTTTTGCTTATATCGTTTTTCATATTGTGTAACAATTTCATAAAAATATTTTGATTACTCAACTCATGAGACAAAAATAAAATTTTCTTTTCCATTAAGTTGTGTGTAAATCTCGTTTTCTGGCAAGCAGGTTTTTTTTCGCGTTTTGATGTTGTTTGAGTTAATGAGCGATAACTTCTTTTTAATCGACTTCAAAAAAGAGGAGGTTATCAATTCGTCTCTATTTTTTAGGGGTGTTACTTCATAACTCGATACGTTTTAGACCGATTGTAAAAATTCCTTTTTTGTCTAAGAGGGTATAGCTTCATATTGGTCTCATTGTAAAAAAAAGTGGGCAGGGACACTACCACAATTTTTTTTATTTGATTTTATGATATTCTACTTACTTGATTGCTGTGAAACCTAGCAAACACCTTCGGTCCTTGTTTTTACACAATTTTAAAATTTTGAGAACTGGGCGGGTCTACGCCCATTAAAATCCATTATTATATTTTACGTGGTTCTACTGAACCAATTTTTATGAAACTCACCAAACTCCTTAAGCTCAAAAATAGTCACAATATTCCATTTGAAAAAATGGGCGGAGTTAGGCCCATTAAAATTTAATATCTCATTTTAAGTGGTTTTACTGTACCGATGTTTACAAAACTTGAGGTCTGAAAAACGCAAAATCTTGCATTAAAAAAATGGGCAGGGACACTCTCATTAAAATCTAATTTTATATCCCATAAATTTTTTTCGAAAATGTTCTAGCGGATCTCTGCATTGAAGTCGGTTTTTTTTTGGCACAACTATTTTTTTATTTTCACCAATTTTACTTGTCGTAAACTTTTAATGAATTTGATTAAAATTTATCTTTTTACTAATAGTACATTTACACTGTCTCGAAATCTAGTACTTTCGAGCTTTCGAGCTAAGTCAAGCTGTAGATTTGTAGGAAATCTAATAAAAATCCTATGTTTTTATTTATTCTTTACTACCCTGTACAACAAAAGGTGAGTGAATTAGCTACGGTCTGTTTAAAAAAGTGTTTGAATGGGCTACAATGTAGTTGTTTGGTTGTAGTTTTGGAAACAAATCAGTTGATGGGTTTTGTTTTGGATAAAAAAATCTTGATAAACTTCATTTAATGTCAAAAAAACCTGGTGTAAACGGTATATATTTCCATAAAGATTTCAATCAAAATATGCTAGATTTTGTGCCGATGTAAATGGCCTATAACGGAAAAATTTTTTTGAAAAAAAAGAATTATTTTTTGGTCGCAATGTTTTCTTTAGCTTTTTTTAAATTAATAATTCATAACACATTGCTTCACTGTGTACAACTTTTCAAAACTATAATTCATAACTCATTAAAAAAAAATTAAACATAAAAGAGTTTACGCCTCTCAAACATTTATTTTCACTTAATCACATTCTATTTAAAACTTGTTAAAAATAAAGTCTTTTCTAATTTGTATTTGTTTGCTGGTTTGAATACTTTTATTTTTATTTGTTTCACACTTTTAGTATCATTTCATTTTTATTTGCTCATAACAAAAGCAAATGAACCATTAAATAAATTAATTAAGAAAAAAAAAGAATTTAATTATAATAACGTGCTTCTGAATTACACAAAATTTTGTACAAGTGATAGAAAATGTCTATAGTTTTGACACATTGTCAACATTGTCAACATCAACATCCACCACACAAGTTTGCTTAGAATATTTTTTTGAGATTATTATACAGTTAAAAAAAAAGCAAATTCTTCCCAAATTTTCCAAATTTTTTTTTAAATAAAAACAACCAACCAAATAAAATAAATAATTAAATAATTTATGTGCAACTGTTTGCATACAAATTTGAAAGAAAAATAAAACAATTAAAGAATTTTATTTATTGGTCTTTGGAAATTTTTTCTGTTTTGCAAGAGATTAAATGGATTTAAATGACTGAGTTCGTTGTGCTCTATATTGTGGTTGAATTGACACAGCGCCAGGGATGGATAACTCAGTGTAAAAATCTTTTTCATAATACAATCACAAATTTTGAGTAAGATCTTAGTCACGCCGCCTTATGCAGGATATACACGATACTTAATTTCGTACTTAGCGTAGTATGAGTTGCAGTACGGGTTTTCAGATACACGTTACTACAAATCAGACTAATTCATTTGAAAGTAAATTTTTAAAGCAATATACACGAGGATTAATGAATAATATGTTGGATTTATTAATAATAAGTGAACTGCTTGAAAAGAATAAAAAAATTTGGACACAGTATGTAGACATTCGGCCGCTACAACACAAAATACATGAGAGTTAAAAATTAAAGGGTGTTCCATAAAGAGCAACGAAAAATGTTAAAATCCCATGTAATATACATACAATTGTGTGTATATACACTTGAAATTTGTAAGGTTAGTGTATTTTTATACAGACTACAACAATTAACACTAAAATTTCAAAAAATTTTAATTAAAGGGTGTTCCATCAGTTAATGCAATTTTGACTACATATGTATGTATGTAATTTTGACAACTTGCTGTATCTTGGAAACTGTAAGAGCAAAACTATTTTAATTTTCAAAAAAGGTAAACCTAAAAAATCAAAAACTATAAAATCGCCAAACCGAAAAAAATCACCAAAAACAAAAAAATCGCCAAAATGAAAAAAAATCGCCAAAAATGAAAAAAATCGTCAAAATAAAAAAAAAAACAGAAAAAAATGCCAAAATGAAAAAAATCGCCAAAATGAAAAAATCGCCAAAATGAAAAAAGTCGCCAAAATGAAAAAACCGCAAAAACAGAAAAAAAAAACTGCCAAAATGAAAAAACCCCAAAAACTGAAATAAAGCGACAGAACTTGAAAAATCGTTTAAACTGAAAAAAACTTCAAAAAAGTCTCATTAAAGAAATGCTCAAAACCGAATGTACGGAACCCTTCGTGCGGGAGTCAAAGTCGCACTTTACTGAATTTATTTTTGAATTAGCAAGTCCAATGCTGCCTACAGGCAACATTATACCTGCCGAGCCGAGACACTTTTAAATACTTCAGTTCATAGTTGAGTACAGCTCAATATATATTTGACCTAAGGAAACATTTCGCACGACCCATTTTAATTCGGGCATGAGTGGGTTATATATTATTTATTGTATATTATATCCTGTACATCCTAGAAGGAACATAGGGCCACATTATAGAGTTAAATCTCTTAAAATCTTCCGCTTAAAAATTGCCATTATCTCTTTAAAACTTTTTATGAAATGCTTTTATTTTATAAAACAAAAGCTCGATATGTAAAAGCCGCTTAACAAATAATTTTTTCAGATGCAGAGAAACTAGTGAAGATTGATTCAACATTCAGTTAGTTTTATTTTTGGATGTTCGAAAATTTTATGTTCATACATTTTCACACATAATAAATATTTTCTGATATTTCTAGACAATTTTGTCGATTTAGCTGCAAAATCTTGCCAGTCTTGGTAAAGCTACTTTTTTGTATTCCCTCACAACCACTTAAACTGATTGTGTAATGTTCAAAAGCTACACCACACTACTATACTAGAGCATTTCATTCTTGTAGAAATTTTTGCAAAAACGTTTTTTATTTAAAACAAGTATGACAATAATTATAATAACAATAAATAAATTTATGCTGAAAAATAGCTGGATTACAATTTTTTTTATTCAAATTAAAAAAAAAAAACTTTATAGCTAACATGGACTTTAACGATAAGTTTTGTATGAAGAAGTTGCAGTTAAAGTTCTTAATCATACATTATGAAAGTGTTTCGATTATTAGAATAAATTTTTTTCTCCTTATTTTGATATCAAAATGTTCATGCTCAGGCAATTTTGAAATACATTCATGGTATATTCCATCCCTGATTAGTATGCAACACTTGACTCACCAATGGTGTTCAAATTCATATCAATGTGCGAGAAGGTAAGAAGTGAAAATTTTCCTTTTGTTTCCACAAGAAGTACTTAATCAGAATTTAAATTTTTTTTTTGATTCACATTGAATACCCATGTGGAAATCTAAATGTTACAGAATTCATTGAGAAATCTTTACTGAGCAATTCCATTGAAAGCAAATGCATTCTAAGGGCCATGACTCATTATCATACGAAGTCATACCATCTATGAAAAAATACAACTCTGAGGTGATGAATTGTTGTTGTCTTTTGAAAATTTTCATAAACTTCGTCATACCAGGGTTGTATTTTCTCAAAAATCGCACGACTTTGTGTGATAGTGTATGAAGAGTTAAGGGAAACTTGTTATTTGCGCTCATTTTGGTGTTATAAGAAAATTAAGATTTATTTATTTATATGTATGTATTTACATACAGTTTTGAAGAGAAAATTTAATTTTAGTTTAGAAATTTCCATTTAATTTTTTCTTACATAAAACGAACCTATTAGTTTATTTTTAGTAATAAGAACTAGACAAGGATTCAAATAAATATTTTATGATAAAAATTTTACTTTCCTTTTTATTTTCTAGTTAATTTTTCTTTTGCAAATAGTCTACACTGCTGATCATATTTTATCGTCCTTAAAAGTGACCGGAAAAAAACGTCGTAAATAGGAATGACACAAACCGGATTGTTTCGATATTAATGCACAGATTTTTATTAATTTGTTATAAAAAAAAATCTATACACAGGCATGTGCTGAAAATCATATTTTTCAAATTACATGTGATTTTAAAATTTATAATGGTGCTGCAGACGTTTTCAAAATCAATAACGATAACTTTCTCTCAGAAATGATATTTGATGCTCTCTCTATACCAGCTACATCCAAGCAAACATACTCCGACATTTGCATTTGTAGTAGACAGCTTTAAAAGCTCTTACAATTTGTTGTTGTTTCTTTGCAAAGTAAGCAGCAAGTATTGTTGTCGCCTAGATCTGATTGGCTGTTGCGCTCTCGTCGGTGTGAAAGCACAAAGCTGTTTTGTAAAAGCTCACACATTCTACATATGGCTTGGACGTAGGAGTTCTATACAATAGAAAAATTCAAAAAAAGTGTGAAAAAACATCTGCATGAATACCATAACTTTTAAAATTACATGTGAGTTTTCAAATTTTGTTTGATAGTTACAATTTTACCCTTTTGAAACATTATTGGGCTCGAGTATTTGTAATTAAAAAATGTCTAGTGTACTATTCTTATCAACTCAGAAAACCTTTTTTACTGATATTAAGCATACAATGTTAAATAATTAACTAGTGGAATACCACGATGTTAACTTTTCTGAACTTTTTTACTCGTACACCAAACAAAAAGCTTGCATGTTGATGTTAGCCTTCTCAGTACATTTAGCCTCTTTTTTTACTTTTTAACATGCAACTTTACCCTGAATAATTTATCTAAGAGTTCAAATTCATGTGAATTGAAAAATGATTTGTTTTTTCTCATTTATATATATTGATTTCCTTTAGTGTAGGTTTGCTTTAAAATGACCTTCTCCTACTACGACATCTAACTACAGTGTTGTCATTTTCCACTGACCAGCACATGTTTTAAAGTTCTCACACATTGCAATCAAACGAAAAATGCAAAAACAGCAAAGCACATTGGTCCCCAACGCAAAAGTATTGAAAGTATTTGGACAACTTATAAAGCGTGTGCCAGACACGTTAATATTCAGCTTCAATATATCGTAGCTGTTTTAACTAACTGACCTAACTGACATTTTGTAAATTTTACAGGAGAGGAGCTTTTATGATTGTTTTCTACATGTATTCTTATGGAAACGTCTGAAATATTTTTACTGTTATAGGCTCGACAGTAATGTTTACAGTCATAAAAGTTGTGATCAAGGTCTATTATGACTCATAAAGTCTAATAGTGGACTTAACTCATTTTTCAAAATGATGTCAGTTAGGTCAGTTAGTTAAAACAGCGACGATATGTGCATGTGTATACGTGTGATTATTTTTTGTTAAGCAAACAGACACAAGAACATACAATGAAACCAAATATTAAAGTGTCTGGCACCCGCTTAACATAAATGTCTGAACAGTCCATGTTAGAAATGCATCTACATCAGTGAACCACAAGCCTTACCACAATTGTGGACAAGAAAATCACACACTTGCTTATGTTCTTTCATTTTGTCGTCACTGAAAAAGCAACGAATGAAGTTTTGCGCGCACGTATGAATTTTTTTTCCTAGTTTTTTTCTCAGTTTTTTTTAGCACACGGAACACGGAAATTAAAGTTCAAATTTAATAAATTTGTACTGCAAAAATAAAAATAATTATGGAAGCGAAGAAATATTTCGTGATAAAAAATGCTTTTGGCAATATGCAATGCATTGTAGGCTATAAAACACTTAAAAATAATGGAAAAGATAGTTTAAAAAAGCATTTTAATAGTTTTCACAGAGCTGTGAATACATTTAATTTGGAATTTATACACTACATTATTGAATGGATAATTTATTTTTTTACTTTTTTCTTAAGTTTTTATTAAATTGCTTATTTATAAAAAATATCGAAACAATGAATAACCACACCATGTATTTTAAACTACAAAACTTTTCTTCAAGTGTAACTTTATTTTACTCTCATTTTTCTCACCAATTCAAACATATTTTATGTTGCGGATCACTGATCTACATCAGTGTTTCCCATATAATGCATTCACAATTATGTTTGTGTTGTGTTTTTAAGTGGCATCTACAACAATTTACAGTTTTATGTGCAAATAGGTCGTGCGTATAAACGTAGTATATAATCACTATATTAAAACTGCAGGCTCAGTTAGTCGACTATTACTACGTTTATATGCTCACTATTTGCACTGTTTATACGGCATAACAAATTTACAAATAGTTGGTAGCACTTCTATAGAAAAGTTACGTATGTTTACAAAAAACTTTTATAAATCTATAAACTAACATATAATCATTTGTTTTTACTGTCAATATTTTCTTCTTTAAATTTTTTTTGTTGCAATATTTATTTCTTAAAACAATTAGTGTTTTTTATTAGCACACATTTGTAAGTGTGGCAACCTCAAGTAGTTTATTTGAAAATAATGCGTTAATCGTGCATAGATTTCTGAATTAGCAAGTCGCAATAAAACAATTATGTGGCAACAATTCACAGTTTTATTTACAAATAAGTCGTACGTATAAACGTAGTATGTAATGGCATATAAATACAACGGTAGGAACAGCTGATCGATATTGTTGTATGAAAAGTAATGAAATTGGTTATAGAGATGTAACCGGAATATAAGAATCTGTATATTACTTTTCACATAACAATATCGATCAGCTGTTCCCTGCCATTGCAGTTACATTCCATCACAGTCGGCTAATTGAGCCTTTAGTCTACTAAATCAATATATAAAATTTCATGCTCATTAAATATAGCGTCAGCTGAAATGCCAAACCACGTAACTAACAAAAAACTTAAAATCATATTTTAAATTAATTATAATGTATAACATTGAAATACATGTCCCTATAAATTTTCAAACCTTTATCATAGCCATCAGCCATATTAAAAATGAAAATAACGAAGCTTTAGTGCAATCACTTGAATATTTTTGTTTAGTTTTTTCCTTCTCCTATAAAATTAAAATAATGTAGTTACGCGATTTTGCATTTCAGCTAACGATAAATAGCTGAGGAACTGTGCACTTTAAATAAATAAATTAAAATTATTTTAGCAATCAACACCACTGTGCAATACGGTATTCTCTTTTCCCAGCTGTAGCCAAATACCGAGTAAACAAACACCTTTCCAATGATGTTTCTTTTGTACCACATACAATAATTAAAAGGAGAAGAAGAAAAATTAGTACAATAAAAAATTCAATAAAAAGATCTTTCCATGGGGTGTGAAAAAAATTGTTTAATCTTAAGCTCCCAAACAACAAATGAATTGGCAATTTGCACACTGCAGGCAATCAGTCAGCTTTGTGAGTGAGTCCACCAGTCGAACATGCAGTCAGTCAGCCAAATAATAAGAATTATAGAAAAATTGCTTGCTTCTGGCTGAAATTTGGCCACTTCGCTGTATTTCACAGGCGATGCAAAGGTAAACAATGTACGAGTATCGTATCAGTTGTGTTTTGGTTATGAACGGGAGCAGTTTAAATCAATTGCTGTGCGTCTAAAATTGTAACGAAAAAATTTACTAAGAAAAAAAAACACAAACAAACAAAACATGCAAAAATTTTTAAAATCGTGTCAATCTCTAGCAAATGCATCTCTGTGTTACAATTTCGTTACAGTTACCAGTGACTTTTAGTGTGACATTGTTTGCGGTTTTACATTAGAAGCTGGAGTTTTAAATTTATCGTTGAACTTTTTAGGGAATGTCCTTGAAAGTTACTTGTGTGTAAAAACAATATATTACAATTTTAGTTAATTTAATTATTATTTTTCGAACTGTATTTGTTTCTATATTCTTATGAATTGAATAGGCTAAAGTTCGTAACGCTTTTTAAGCCAAATTACATGTGATAATTATTAATGAACAAATAACATCAAAGTTAGTTGTAAATATTCTGCCAACAACACATAGTTGAACGGAACAGCCAGCCGTTTTCGAAGGCCACTAAACCTTCCTCATCAGCGTTCTTCTGTGTTTTGGTCCACTGTGTATGGTGTCAGTTGATGTAGATGTCTGCCTTATATACGTAACTTTATTGCAAATGGAATATGTGAATTTGTTTGATTCATTGCATTTCAATTTGCCAATGTGTTTCGTAATGTATACGCAAGTTACCATCTATATATATATACCATCTTCTATATATATTACCATCTTCTATATATATTACAACAGTCTTACCATTGTCGTTTTGTTCCTTACTAACTATACACATGTTTGTTAATTTGCTTATTTTTGTTCTACTTAAGACAAACTTTTTTGGTTTGTTACTATTAAGTATATTTTTATTTGTAATTTTTGCCACAAGCCAATGACTATTAATTAGTTAATTTAATTATTATTTTTCGAACTGTATTTGTTTCTATATTCTTATGAATTGAATAGGCTAAAGTTCGTAACGCTTTTTAAGCCAAATTACATGTGATAATTATTAATGAACAAATAACATCAAAGTTAGTTGTAAATATTCTGCCAACAACACATAGTTGAACGGAACAGCCAGCCGTTTTCGAAGGCCACTAAACCTTCCTCATCAGCGTTCTTCTGTGTTTTGGTCCACTGTGTATGGTGTCAGTTGATGTAGATGTCTGCCTTATATACGTAACTTTATTGCAAATGGAATATGTGAATTTGTTTGATTCATTGCATTTCAATTTGCCAATGTGTTTCGTAATGTATACGCAAGTTACCATCTATATATATATACCATCTTCTATATATATTACCATCTTCTATATATATTACAACAGTCTTACCATTGTCGTTTTGTTCCTTACTAACTATACACATGTTTGTTAATTTGCTTATTTTTGTTCTACTTAAGACAAACTTTTTTGGTTTGTTACTATTAAGTATATTTTTATTTGTAATTTTTGCCACAAGCCAATGACTATTAATTAGTTAATTTAATTATTATTTTTCGAACTGTATTTGTTTCTATATTCTTATGAATTGAATAGGCTAAAGTTCGTAACGCTTTTTAAGCCAAATTACATGTGATAATTATTAATGAACAAATAACATCAAAGTTAGTTGTAAATATTCTGCCAACAACACATAGTTGAACGGAAAATTACAAATAAAAATATACTTAATAGTAACAAACCAAAAAAGTTTGTCTTAAGTAGAACAAAAATAAGCAAATTAACAAACATGTGTATAGTTAGTAAGGAACAAAACGACAATGGTAAGACTGTTGTAATATATATAGAAGATGGTAATATATATAGAAGATGGTATATATATATAGATGGTAACTTGCGTATACATTACGAAACACATTGGCAAATTGAAATGCAAGGAATCAAACAAATTCACATATTCCATTTGCAATAAAGTTACGTATATAAGGCAGACATCTACATCAACTGACACCATACACAGTGGACCAAAACACAGAAGAACGCTGATGAGGAAGGTTTAGTGGCCTTCGAAAACGGCTGGCTGTTCCGTTCAACTATGTGTTGTTGGCAGAATATTTACAACTAACTTTGATGTTATTTGTTCATTAATAATTATCACATGTAATTTGGCTTAAAAAGCGTTACGAACTTTAGCCTATTCAATTCATAATATTATAATTTTATTTTTTTGCCTGGAAACAAATGTATCGGTTTACAGCCAATTCATTGAAAAAGTATTTATGTGAAACACTAAATGTGGTTATGGATTTAAATTTTTTTTTCTTTTTTAATTTGTGTGCGGTGTGTTCTGGCTTTTTTATGGGACAGAAAATTGGCACCTGTTATAAAAACAAAAATATAAAAAGGCCAACAACACATGCAGAAAGAGTTTTACAATAAGTCGAGGTAGTTGTTGACAGGTAATAAGAAGAAGTCTTGCTAATTTGTATTGTGTTCGAAAGCTCATATACTGTCTAACCACTGCATGGATTAATACGAAAGATGGTATAAATTAGTGAACAAATTTCATTTTCTTTACTTTATAGATCTGGCTGAATCCAAGTGATGATTTGAGCTATACATACGTTGTACGGATCGTTCTGTTGTGCCTCTACATTATTAAATTAACCCTTATGCCTTCATCATAAGGGATATGGGTTATTTTTTATTAAACTCGGGCCATGTTAACGACGTATTGTAAGAAACTCATTTCATGCATGGTATTAATTGGCTCTTTAACACATACTTCGTTTATACGTGCAATATTTGCAAATTAAAATATTTGCTAATAAATTAACTCACTGTTTATACGGCATAGCAAAAGTACACAAACTTGGTAGCACTTCTATAGAAAACGTACTTACATATCGTCAGCTAAAATGCAAAAAGGCGTAACTAACAAAAATTCACAATCGAGTTTTTGATTGATTACTATGAATGCCATTAAATTATATGTCTTGACAAAATATTACACCTCTGCGATCAAAAATGACGCTTTAATTAACATATAACAAGGGGACTTAACTACACGTTTGCTCAGTTTTTGTTTAGTTTTTTTTTTGTTTCTTCTGTAAAACTATATTTTTGTTAGTTACGCCTTTTTGCATTTTAGCTAACGATATGTTGACAAAAAAAAATAGTAAGGGTTCTTATGAGAGTGTTCAAAAGTCTCGCAAACTGTGCAATTAAGCATTTTTACACTCTCGTAAATAACATGTCAAAAACTGTACACAAACCTGTTAGGCTTGCCCAATAACTTTGACTCGTAAACTTAAACTGTGCAATTGTGCATTTTGTAAACACACAACTTCTTGCTTCTTTGGATTTCTTTAGGCATTTTAAGACACTTTTCAATTTTTATAGAAATATATAAATATGTTTTTTAAAATAAAAATTGCTTTAAATTTTCTTATTTTATTTTTATTAAATGAACTTTTTGACATTTGTTTAAAATTTATATAAACTGTTTGCGCAAAAGTTCAAAAGGGCCTTCATGAAACAAGTCTCGCAAGTTTGCTGAATTAGCACAAATGGCAAATTTTAAGAGTTCGCATGAAAACCCTTAGTGTAAAGGTACAAAATATCATATAAATATTTGTTTTAATTGCCAATATTTGCTTCTATTAATGTTTTTTGTACAATATTTCTCCATTTATTGTTTTTTGTTATCAAATATTTGTAAGCGTGGCAACCTCAAGCACGTAATCAGTAATTGTTTTAGTGAGTTAGCTATTTGCAAATAAAAAATCAATTCACCATTTATGCGAGCAAACTTCTCTATTTGCATAATTTTGAGTTGCGAATAAGTAGCACGTATAAACGTAGTAATAAACATTATCAGCTGCTTCCGGTCATTTTAACTTGGCAGCACTGAATTGAGAACAGTGTAAATAAGATTACATTTCATTAAACCTAACTACGAGTAAAACCAATTTAAAAATGGATCTAAGTTGGTTTTAACAAAATCATTTTATGTGATAAAACCAGTTGATTTTAACATTAAAACCAACTTAAACTAAAACCATGTCAGTGTGAAAATCATTTTAGTGCGAAAACACTATGGTGAAAAATTGTATGATTCAGCTACTTGTTTATTAATTTGAACAGTTGCATGAGACAAAGCTTAAATTTACTTTGGACTAGAGTAAAAGTATGTTATATATACCACTTGTCACATTTTTTTTTTAAATAGTTACTTATAGGCTACACGAAACTGGTCAGAATTTATGCGAACTTTTGCGATACTCATGTAAGTTTTTTTAATTATTAAATGAATTAGTTTGAAGTTTTTCATACCAACGCCAAGGAATAAAGAGCGGATATTTTTGTGATTTATATCGATCATTTACTTCAATATTGTCAAAGATAAAAAACTAGTTTTGCATAATTTTATTTAAAGTTATGAAGACACGAACAAATATTTTTCTCTCATGAGGTGGTAGTAAAAGCTATTTATATGAAATTTTTAATAAAATAATATCGTCCCCTCAATAAAACAATAGTGTATACGCATGTACACCATTATTTTTTATTGCATAATAAGAATCTACATAACTGATTCCAAATGTGGTCAAAATTTGGTGAAATTCTACTTCCACAAAGTGGGTCAAAAGATCAATTGAAATACTAGCGTATAATTGCGTGTTTCATTTATTTGCAATTAAAGCACTTGTAAGTTAATGAAATAAATTCTATTACCAGCCTGCTTATTCCACCACATATTTAAATGACCACAGCTTAAAAACATTGAATATTTTCTGAAATATTACTGTTTTCCCATATGTCTAATTAAACTTAAAAAAAAATTATACAATTATACACTATTGTTTTATTAAGGAGACGATATATTCCGAATTAACTTTTCTATATTATTAACTAAAAAACAAATTTAATTGAATCAAAAAACTTCTGACCGAATTTCATCCAAATCGTAAGGCTTCGGCTTCAACTGTTTGACATATCTAGAAAAAATTATATCTCTTCTGTATAAGTAAACTATATAATGACAGAAAAATAAAATAAATAATTTAATACGCTTATATTGTCGAATTATTGCACTGTGCAGAAGTATAATTAAACTTATATTTCACATTCTAGGAAACGTAGAACGTATGATATGGTCCTTCAGATCAACTTGAATCGGCTGCTTATCAGTGTTGCCTGTTTTTTTCATTGTTAAAACACTCTTGAGCGCTGGTGCGTTGTCTTGATGAAAAATTATTTTTTGGTGTTGTATGCCAGGATGTTTTTCTCGAATTTGTACATTTTACCCTATTGCAGAGAGTCAATCAATAAAATACCGTTGAAGTCCCAAAAAATCGTTGCCATAACCTTACCAGCCGATTGAATTGTTTTTGCCTTCTTTGGGGCACTTCCTCCAGCTTCAGTCCATTGTTTGGATTGTTCTTTTGTCTCTGGAGTATAGTGGTGGATACATGTCTCATCAACAGTTATGAAACGACGCTTATAATCCATTTTATTTCGCTTAAAACGATCCAAACAAGCTTGAAAAATGTTCATTCTTATGCGTTTTTGGTCGACTGTTAACAAATGCGGCACCCATCTTGCAGAAAGCTTTTTCATCTGTAGTTCTTCATGCAAAATTAAATGGACTCGATCATTTGAGATGCCCATGATATTAGCTATTTCACGCACTTATATTCGTCGATCATTTAATACCATATCATGCACTTTGGCTACAATTTCTGTTGTTGTTGCTGTTTTAGGACGTGCACTACGTGGTTCATCTTCAATGCTTGTACGACCACGTTTAAATTCAGCAACCCAATTTTTTACTGTTGCATATGAATTAGCACTTTCACCTAACACATTCACCATATCATTATGAATTTCTTGTCCCGATAAACCTTTTTTATGTAAATATTTAACGCATTTCTAATTTTTCCATTGTTAAAAAATCGGGGATGCGTCTTTTGTGAACAACTGTTTCTATATGAAGGAGTTGCCACATCGAAACAAAATTCAACATGTGTTTATAGCAGAGATGGAAATTCCAAAACACTTAATTTTTTTCTGTTTATGCCGCGCTTTTTGTGCTAGGCTAAGAAGTTTCCGAACTGCCCTCGTAGAGCAAAAAATTATCAGCTAAAGTAGCGCTGCCACTTCATTAGATACACTGGTTTAATATACACAAGTATAAAAAAATTTTTAACCAAAGTTTACCATTTCAAAAACTTCTGAATCGAAATATATTGATTCATCAGCCGCAGAAACTTTATTGTACATAGTACTTGTATTAAAAAAAATGTATTTCAGCAGAAGTATTAAATTTGTCACAACAAATTGAATTATTTTTAAAGTTTTCGTTTAATCTAAGAAGTGCTTCCAACAAGTCGTATTGCATTTTGTTCCGTATTTGTGTTTTGGTAGTGTTCATTATTGGTTAATCTGCCTTCATACTTCTTCTTTATTAGAAACCATTTACTATGAATAGTAACACATATTTTTAGACTTGCCAGACGCATATTTCTTAGTTCAAAAATCATGCCAGTTACCAGCAGTTATAAAAAATTCCCTAAAAATTCCCTCAAATTTGGTTATCATCCCCAATGCGAAATTCTCATCGCCAAACGCGAAAATAAATCCCCAATTTGGGAGCAAATCCCCTAAACTGGCAACACTGCTGCTTATACAAATTAATAACAGTACACATATAAATTTGTCTCAATGAGCATGACTTATCAAGAGAAGGAGAGAAGCGAATTATTTCCTCTCAAAACTAATAAAATATTTGTAGTATATGTAACTAAAACGAACTTAAGCTTAAATTAGACGTGACATAGCCATAACGCCATAGCCATAACCAAACCAAAATTCAATTGGTTTCTATGGTGATAGTTATGGCGTTATGTCAAGTCACGTATAATCAAATACAGTGTTGCCCATTTGTTTGGTTCGAACGGCTGTTTTCTATGGCTATGGTTATGTCACGTCTGATTGAGCCTTAAGGTCGGGGCACAATGAATCCGTCATACGTTTAACTTCGCCTTTTTCAACTGACATTAACGCAACGACGGAGAAGGTTGGCAGAATGAGTACTTTATTGACGGAAGCATTTGAACAGCTTCTATAGGTCGAATCTCCATTTTATTTAACAAATTCAACTTTTTGTATTTATTTCGTTTATTTCTTTTGTTTAATTTTATTTTTGTTGCCACAAAACACAAAAATTTAAATCAGAACAGACCAAAAAACCAACCAATATCTGTCAAACTACACAACGTACGCAAAAGGTTAAAAGTTTACCAAATGTTGTACTTTGCGTTGACGGACACGTACTGAATGTAACCGACCTCATAAGAAACCATGCATTTCAACTTAGCTGTCAGTTGAAAAAGGCGAAGTTTAACGCATAACGGATACATAGTGCCCCGGAGTTTAGAGATTCTTTTGCAAAAAAAATTGTATTCCCCCGAAGGGTTTGCACTTCATAAGCGTCTGTTTATAACGGACATGTCAATATGAGTCCAACCAAACCTTATTGTAAAACACTTTAAATAAGTACACATTTTCGTAGAGAATGCAAATGTATGTACGTACTAGTATACACCATTTCCCATTGGAAAAAGTAATTTTGTTTTTTTTTATTAAATAAAAGTTTAAATAATAATTTAGAATGTCATATAGAAAAAGTAGAATATGTTTTAAAGACTCTCAATGAAATCATTTGTAGAATGTACTTGCATTATTTTGTGAACTACTTTTTTGAAGTATTGGCTCAGCATCTCCATTTGGAGTTAAAAAATAAATGGTTACAATTGCAAAATGCAAAAGTCAGAGTAATTAAGTTTAACATTTTTTTGTTTTTGTTTGTAGTAACATATTTGATCAATAGAGTCCAGTTTAAGATCGTGATATAAGTAGGCCTTAAGTTTCTGTAGAGTTTCAAATATTATTATTATTATTAAGTATTGATTGCAACATCTCACTTATCCCCCGTTTTCACAGCCCAGGTGATCGATTTTAGCAGAAAATTTATATGAAAACCACTCTTTTTTTCTGAGGGATTTCGTACTAATTTTTAAGGCGAGTGAACTGCCTGACTTGTGGAAACAGGGTGTTTATTTTTTTTATTTATCACTTGTCACTTTTGCTTTAAATTTTTTAACCCCCGACCAAAAAACGGGGAGCTAAAAGTTTGTAGTGTGTGTCTGTGTATCTGGGTATCTGTGTGTCTGTCCGTGTCCACTTACAGACCAAACGGCTGTACCAATTTTGATTTAGTTTTTTCTGTTTAAAAGATTACTTGATCGAGAGGGTTCTTAGCTATGTTTGAAGAAAATCGGACCAGCCGTTTAGAAGATATATTTTCTAGATATATACGGGGGGGTTTTAAAATTTTTAATTTTGTTACATAATTTAATTTATTAAAATATTTTAAATTACATTTTTCTTGATGGTTGCAAAAGCAAACAATTATCATTTGAAAAAAAGGAAATTTTTACGGCTCAAGATTTCGAAAAAAAATATCTTATTTTCTTAGCAAAAAACAAATTGGAAATAGTGTATTAAAATTTTTTTCTTAAAAGCCTAAACAATAATTAAATTACAAGAAGTGCTATTTTTTGAGTGAATAATTTAAATTAAACAAAAAAAATTTTTGCAATGACTACAAAACTACACGGCCAAAATGATAAAGTGCCATACAGATTTAAATTAAAAATATTACATAAATTACAGAAATAAAACATTTAAATTTCTGCAAAACATTCCATCTTTTAAAAAGAAAATAAGAAATAAATAAATCATATAACACAAGTAGCACAAGCAGCACAAAATGCCTCCATTTGAAAACTCCTCCACTGCTGCTCCCCTCTACATTCATCATGCACAAAATGTCTCGACTGCAAGCTCTTTCTTTGAAGATGATTTTTACGAAATCAATAGTTTAGTGCGCGTTACCGTACCACTGTGCTTTGGAATTATTGCTGTAACCGGCTTTTTTGGCAACATCTTGGTCATACTGGTCGTCTGTCTGAATAAACAAATGCATTCGACAACAAATTTATTGATTGTAAATTTAGCTGTGGCAGATTTGTTATTCGTGGTATTTTGTATTCCTTTTACCGCCGCTGATTACGTGGCCTATACTTGGCCTTTTGGTGACTTGTGGTGTCGTATTGTACAGTATCTGATTGTGGTAACAGCATTTACCAGCATCTATACGCTGGTCTTAATGTCAATTGATCGTTTTTTGGCCGTGGTGCATCCCATACGTTCGCGCATGTTGCGTACGGAAAAAATTGCAACAATCTGTATCGCTGTTATATGGGTGGCGATTTTGACGGCCTCCTTGCCGGTGACCGCAGCGCATGGCATCGTGGTAAGTTGCATAACTGATAGTATAAATTTACTCAAATTAATTTCTTTTAAAGTAGCAAAATGAAAGAAACAAAAACCAATTTGAAATATAATTGATGGATTCAAACGGTAGTCATAAAAGTAGTATTGTCCTAATATTGTAAATTATTTCAATATAATTGTCTTTGATTTCATAATTTTGGAACATTATGACTACCGATTGAATCCCACAAATATACTTTTATTTCACTTTTTTGCAGTTTCCAAATTTCAGGCAGACGATTCGTTTAGAAAATTTGTATGAAAACGACTCAAAATATTGAGTGTTTTCCCTATAAATTTTATGCTCAAATCGACCGTCTAGATTGTAGAAACAGGGAGTTCAAAAATCTTACTTTATCTGTAACGATATACTGTCATATTAAAGAAAATTTGGATTCGAGTTGTATATTACAACAAAATTTCCATAAAAAACTTTGACTATAGCACACTTGCAATATAACTTAAATTTTTTTTAGTACTGCTATTATAATTTATTTTATTAATTTTTATTTTAACTAAAAATTTACCAAAATGATGCACTTAGAAGATGGTATAAGCCATTTCCTAAGAACTAGCTCTTGCCAATTGTTTAATTAATGACCAAGTCTGAAAAAGCAGTAAGTGGGCTTCTAAGTTTTATATAACATGTCTTCGGGAAATTTTTTGTAGCAAAAAGTAAACTTTAAAAATAAAATAATTTTTTTCCTTCACATAAAAAAGTAATATGAATGATTTTGTAATATTAATTAAAATATTTGTAATATCAATTAAAATATTAATTAAATTTTCACCTATAAACAATTTGATAATATTAATTAAATTTTTCCACTCAAATTAATAAATACAATTAAAAATTTAATTGAATCGATTAAATTTTTAATTGAAAATATTAATTGGTGAATACTTTTTTCTGTGTTATAACCGAATTAAATATGTATGTATATATCAGTGATCGGCAATGAATCGTTTTTTCGCCATTCATACTGATTCATGAAATTTTAAATATAAGTGAGTAGATATCATTTAAACCATAGCCACTCAAAATTTCACTTGCAAGCCCATGGGCTTGCGCAGTCGACGTTATGGTGACACACGTATACTTCGTGCAAAGTATGTGTGATGTTGTGTGTTTGGCTGTTTCGTTGCTGTACGTCAGCTACTTCGGACAAAGTGTGTGTGATGTTGATAACTCGAACTGTAAAAATAACAACAAACACACATAAAAAGCAGAAAGAACATACACATGCGCACAAAAGCGCTCAGTCACGTTTGGGGGGCTCTGATTTAAACTCAACTACTCCGATTTACGCATACTCACGATGACATTGATTTATAAGTATAGGTTGAAATAAATATGAATGCAACGTCGACATCATAGTCATACATGCACTCACACTCATAAATCACCTCAGTTTGAGTTCTAATTTCAGGAAAATACTTATACTATTCACATTGATTAAGCTTACCCAACTCTTGCATGTATGTTTATTTAAAAGTTTAGTCATTAAACAGTTTGCAAGTATATACAATAGTAATAAATAGGGTTGTTTTTCAATTCCTGTAAAAAACAAAAAAAAAGCAACAGAGAAACACATTACCTCATAATGAGGACTTTAGTGTTCATATGCGAAGTTCGGATTGTGAATCATACTTATTTTGCATTGTCCATAGGCACTAAGTTAAGGAGAGTCGAAATCAATAACGTCATAAATGTTTCTAAGTATGTGTTCGATGCGCACTTCAAACTTTTGACTGAATATGATTCATAGACAACATTGCAATAAGTATGAGTGCGCATAAATACAAGAAACTATAAATTATGATTCAACTCTACTTAATTTTTCACTGCTCATTGCTGTTCTCTGAGCAATATACACACAGTCAATTTTATTGTAAAATTACAATTATTGCACAATAATAATTGTAAATTTTTGGCTGCCTCAATATTTTGGAAAGCCATATTTATAAAAACAAACTGGGAAAAGACTATTGCTAGCAAACGTATATAGGAGCAGAATGCGAGGACGAATGACTTTATTGTGAATAGAAAAGATAGTTGAAATTAAAGTTTGCAGCAATATACAAAATTAGAGATAGTGAATTCTGAAACGATTTATTTTTGCAGATGAATGCAAATTTAATCTGCTTGGAATTTAAGGTTCTTCAGGCACAGACTTGTATTTATGTACCTGTTATTATGCATATTTTATCCAAACAACGTGTTGGAGACTGTAAAGCAATTCTGCATCAAAAATTAAATTTCGAAATATATGTCAATTACGTTATTTTCGCGGTTATGTATCGCTGTAACAACTTTTCTAGTTCTAACAGAACTAATTATTCAAATGCATTATAATGTAAAGTTCAGCTGCATAGTTGATATGTATCAGAGATCTGCATGATTACGAATCAAACGGCATTATTTTGCCTTTTTGAAAAATGAATACTTGTCTAGCACTTAACTTTAAAAAAAATCAGTATGATTGTTTTGAATACTTCTGGAAAACTCTTATTCTTATTATGTTAAATTTTCTTCGAGGGCTTTTCAAAAGCTTATTACATTTATTTAAAAAATGCATGAAAATCTATACACACTTTTTTATTAACTTAAGACTTCATCTGTCCAATGTGCTTTTGTGAATAATTTGATTATTATACAAAACAATCAAACAAAAGTAACAAGGTTTTATTTACTTTTGGCAAATAGTACTTAAAAGCAAGAGTTAGTTAATGACAGTCAGTTTTTAGTGAGTTAACACTGCAAGCAACATCATTAGTATATAATGATGTTAAAAAGCAAAAGAAAATCATTGTAAATGTGAGAGTGGATAGCAAAAATTAATCAACTCATACAGCTCTCTGATATGTATTTGTAACTATTTAGCTACAATCAGCTTTTCGATTTGCTTGTTAGTTGATGATCATGTCTGTTAACAACAAAATAACAGCCAACTTAAAATACTCGTAAATTGTTCGCTAACTGAAAAACTAATAAATAAAATAAAAATTTGTTACATTTTTATTACATTTTAGATCGTAAAATAACTCAACTTAATACTTTTCGAATCAAAGGGTATAATGAAAGGCCGACAGCCGCACTTATTAGGCAATATGTGTGTTCAAGTGTTTTATTAAGAAATGCAAAGGGGGAGAGAAATCACTTTTAATGGGCATAATTGTTTGTTTAATGTACAACTTGTAGCAACATGCTAGTGCACTATAAACATATGCACCAGAGAACAGCAATGAGTAGTGAAAAAGTGAGTAGAGTTGGATCATGACTTATAATTTATTGTACTTATGCGCACTCATACTTATTGCAATGTTGTCTATGAATCAAATTCAGTCGAAAGTTTGAAGTGCGCATCGACATTGTTGATCGACTCTCCTTAACTCAATGCCTATGGACGATGCAAAATAAGTATGACTTTCAATGAAAACTTTGCATACGAACATTAAGGTTTTGTTTCTTTGCAGGAATTGAAAAACAACCCTATTTACTACTATTGTAACTTTACCACTTGCAAACTGTTTAATGACTAAACTTTTAAATAAACATACATGCAAGAGTTGGGTAAGCTTAATCAATGTGAGTAGTATAAGTATTTTCCTGAAATTAGAAATCAAACTGAGGTAATTTATGAGTGTGAGTGTAGTATGACTATGATGTTGACATCGCATTCATGTTTATTTTAACCTTTACTTATAAATCAATGTCATCGTGAGTATGCGTAAGTCAGAGTAATTGAGTTTAATGATGACTAATCACTTATATATAAAATTTCATGAGTCAGTACGAATAGCGAAAAAACGATACATTGCCGATCACTGATATGCACATGCATAACTTTATTCAGTAACGAGGGCACCAAACACAACGCATGAATGTAGTTATTTATTACAATGTTGAATTATATTTTGAACACGCTTCTAGTACAAATTGAACACATTTGGTACAAGTTGTTTGTCTATTGAATTAATGGTTAAGGCCCATTTTGTGTAACAATTTAAAGTGTTATATTAAAAGTGTTGTTGTGATTAACTACTTCATTAGCAAGAAGTTAAAGTACATACCTTAATAAGCTGCTTATTTTTATAAATTATATTTTTTAAAAGGCTAAGAAACAAATTAAAAACAAATTTTTCAAATGAAAATTTAATTGATCTGCTATTTTCATTAAGATTTTCTTTAATGTTTGGCTTTTTTTTATGTGGGAACAACACAATTTGAAGAAAAGGCACGCACATATCGTACAGTGGCACTAAATGGATATTAAATTAAAAGTTTATAAAAAATACCAAAGTATAATTATTTGACATAAAGTCTTTATTTAATTATGTTGAAAAATTTTTTTGTTTTTATGGTTAAGCATTGTCTATATGTATGTCGTTCCCACAGCGATTTATTATGTCATAGTCAAACAGAAAATAAAGACTAAACTTATATAAAATATAAATGAATGGGAATATTTAGCTTAGTACTTTTTTAGACGCGTTTGTTTTATTTTAGCCCTATTTTTATATGCTCACATGATGATTATCCAAGAGTTGGACTCCCGAGGGAAAAAGCAGCTGACACAAAACGTCACTGGTACCCAGTGAAGTGACCAATCTTTTTTAAATGGCGTTGTCCTAGATGGGAGTCAATTGACACCCCTGACATACTTGGTGACATGTTACTGAATAACCCAAAAAAAGCATATTTACTTTCTATAACATATTGACTCCAATGCAGTGTCCTAATTGCTTTTAAAGAAATTGATTTATTGTACAAGTCAGAAAATTTAAATTTTATGAGCACAAAAGAGAGCAGACGAAGGAAGGTCTTAAACTGAAAGCCCATTCCACAAGTTCTCTGCTTTCTGGCATCTTAGTAGAATCAGTTGTTGTTAGCACAACGGAACAATATGATGTTTTTGAATGCCACCGCTTCTTCAGCACCTTTAGTTCTTGTCTTTGGTCTACTGAATGTGGTGTCACTTTATACAAATTGAAGCTTTATATACATATTATCCAGTGCAAATAGAATATGCGAATTGTTTTGATTCATGGTAATACGCACATTTTGTTTATTTGGTGTAGAAAGGGAAATTTACATGTGATCATTATTAATGAGCAAATAAAACCAAAGTTAGTTAAATTAATTATTATTTTTCGAACTGTATTTGTTTCTATATTCGCGTTCGTAACGTTTTTTAAGCCAAATTACATGTGATAATTATTAATGAACAAATAACATCATCAATAGCCTATTCTATTCATAAGAATATAGAAACAAATACAGTTCGAAAAACAAGTAAGAGTGCTATATTCGGCTGTGCCGAATCTTATATACCCTTTACCAACGTACGTACATATATATAGTATACAGACACGTACATACATATTTGTTTTGTGAAAAAATTTATCATTTTTTTAAAGTTTCCATCTTTGGAGCTATAATTTTCATTTTTCAAATTTCATACACCAAACTTTTCTTTCAGAAGCATAAAATATATTCAATTTATAAAGAAAAAGAAAAAAAAACAAAAAGTGTAAGTTTTCCAACCCTGGAGTCATAATTTTGGATTTTTCTGATTATTGTTACCAATCTAGTTCTTTAAAAAATACATAAAATATGTTAAGTGAAAAAAGCAAGAACGAAATAAGCAAAAACTTAGTTTCATTTAATTCCTTTAATACTAAAAAAATCAGTTAAGTGCGACTTTGAATCGCGCACGAAAGGAAGGTTTTTTGCTTTTTTTGAAGTTTTTTTCAGTTAAAACGATTTTTTCAGTTTTGTCGCTTTTTTCTCGTTTTGGCGATTTTGTCTGTTTTTAGAGGTTTTTTCATTTTGGCGATTTTTTTATGTTGTTGGGCTTTTCTTCATTTTGGAGATTTTTCTCATTTTGACGATTTTTTCTGTTTTTTTTGGGTTTTTTTCGCGATTTTTTTGTTTTTTTTTCGTTTTGGTGATTTTTTTCATTTTGGCGATTATTTTTCATTTTGGCAATTTTTTTCTTTTTTTTCTGTTTTTTTTTCGTTTTGGTGATTTTTTTAATTTTGGCGATTTTTTTTTTCATTTTGGCGATTTTTTTTCATTTTGGCGATTTTTTTCTGTTTTTTAGTTTTTTTTTCGTTTTGGCGATTTTTTTTCTTTTTTTGGCGATTTTTTTTCATTTTGGCGATTTTTTTCTGTTTTTTAGGTTTTTTTTCGTTTTAGCGATATTTTTCATTTTGGCGATTTTTTTTTCATTTTAGCAATTTTTTCGTTTTTTTGCGGTTTATTTTAGTCTTAGAAATTTTCTTTTAATTTAGTGCTTTTTTTCATTTTGGCGATTTTTTTCTGTTTTTTTGGGTTTTTTTCGTTTTGGTGATTTTTTTCATTTTGGCGATTTTTTTTATCATTTTGGCGATTTTTTTCTGTTTTTAGGTTTTTTTTTCGTTTTGGTGATTTTTTTAATTTTGGCGATTTTTTTTTCATTTTGGCGATTTTCTTTCATTTTGGCGCTTTTTGATTTCATTTTAGCAATTTTTCAATTTTTTGCGATTTATTTTAGTCTTAGTAATTTTTTTTTAATTTGGTGCTTTTTTTCGTTTTGGCGATTTTTTTTCTGTTATTTAGGTTTTTTTTTTCTTTTTTTGGCGATTTTTTTCATTTTGGCGATTTTTTTCTGTTTTTTTGGGTTTTTTTCGTTTTGGCGATTTTTTTTCATTTTGACGATTTTTTCTGTTTTTTAGGGTTTTTTTCGTTTTGGTGATTTTTTTCGTTTTGGCGATTTTTTTCATTTTGACGATTTTTTTTTTAGGGTTTTTTTTCGTTTTGGTGATTTTTTTCTTTTTGGCGATTTTTTTTCATTTTGGCGATTTTTTTCTGTTTTTTTTTCGTTTTGGCGATTTTTTTTTCATTTTAGCATTTTTCCGTTTTTTTGCGATTTATTTTAGTTTTATAATTTTTTTTTAATTTGGTGCTTTTTTTCGTTTTGGCGATTTTTTCTTGTTTTTGGCGATTTTTTTCGGTTTGGCGATTTTATAATTTTTTATTTTTTCAGTTTTACCGTTTTTGAAAATTTCAAGAGTTTTGCTCTTACGGTTTCCAAGATACAGCAAATTGTCAAAATTACATAGTCAAAATTGCATTAACTGATGGAACACCCTTTAATTTAAATTTTTTTAAATTTTTGTGTTAATTTTTGTAGTCTGTATAAAAATACACTAACCTTACAAATTTCAAGTGTATATACATACAATTGTATATATACTACATGGGATTTTAAAACTTTTCGTTGCTCGTTTTGGAACACCCTTTAATTTCCAATTATCATGTATTTGTTGTTGTAGCGGCCAAAGGTCTACATACTGTGTCCAAATTTCAGGTCTGTAGCTCTTACGGTTCTCGAGAAAATACTAATATAGTTTTAGACATAGTTAATTTTACATAACACAAAAAGTTAAAGTTTTCCAACCCTGGAAACGTCTTTTTAATTTTTTTGTATTTTTTTAATTTAAAATTCCAATTTTAGTCGTACTGAAGTGTAAAATATGTACATTTATTAAAAAAAATAAAAATTTGTTTTCGGGAGTTACTTTTATATGGCAAAATGAAGTTTAAGTTTTCCAGCTCTGCAATCGTCTGCCCGATTTTGCTGAATTTCAATACCAATCTATTTTGGAAAATTTCTGACACACCAGTCCAAGAACGAAGTCTCTAGCTCTTCTGGGAGCTTCGGAAAACTGATTTCACGTACAGACAGACGGACAGACGGACAGACGGACAGACGGACAGACGGACAGACGGACAGACGGACAGACGGACAGACGGACATCGCTTATTCGTCTTCCCTATGCATAAGGATCCAGAATATATATATTTTATGTGTCGCTTATTGATATTATAGAAATTACAAACGGAATGACAAACCTATATATACCCTTTTACCATTTTTGTTGGTAAAGGGTATAATAATAATTAAATTAACTAAAATTAATAGTCATTGGCTTGTGGCAAAAATTAAATAAAAATATACTTAATAGTAACGAACCAAAAAAGTTTGTCTTAAGTAGAACAAAAATAAGCAAATTAACAAACATGTGCATAGTTAGTAAAGAACAAACGACAATGGTAAGACTGTTGTAAATATAAAGATGGTAACTTTGAGCCTTCATTACAAAACACATGAGCAAATTGAAATGCAATGAATCAAACCAATTCACATATTCCATTTGCAATAAAGTTTCGTATATAAGGCAGACATCTACATCAACTGACACCACACACAGGGGACCAAAACACAGAAGAACGCTAATGAGGAAGGTTTAGTGGCCTTCGAAAACGGCTGGCTGTTTCGTTGAACTATGTGTTGTTGGCAGAATATTTACAACTAACTTTGATGTTATTTGTTCATTAATAATTATCACATGTAATTTGGCTTAAAAAGCGTTACGAACATTAGCCTATTCTATTCATAAGAATATAAAACTAAAGTTAATTATACTCGAAAATATTCTGACAAAAACTTAGTAGAACGGAACAACTAGCTGTTTTCGAAAGCCACTACATCTTCATCATCAGCGTTCTTCTGTAGAAAGGAAAGGAAAATTATTTATTACCTTTTTAAGTAGAAATACACTCTCGAGTTGAAACCGAAATTTGAAACTAAAATGTCGGGTTTCAAATTCGACAGATTAAAAAAATCCATTTCCGAATATGCAAGGGAAATTAGTCCGAGCACAATTGTGTTTCTAAAAGTACCGCACTATGCGTAATTTACCCGTTTTGTTACATGTTTTCTCCCTCTGTAAACAAATAGATTTCTTTATTAATGTACATAAAAAATATTTTTGTAAGAAATTACCAAAAAGAGGGACATACATATTATCAAAGGGATATACTACGTTAAAATTTCAGAAAGTAACCAAATCCATTTGAATTTTTTCAGAAAGATTTCAAGCAATTTAAATTTTATTTTGAGCATAAATGGGATGTAAAAAGTACCAAAACTAGAGTTTCGCATGTTCTATTCCCTAAAAAGTACAAATATGAAAAAGTACGGCACACCTGTCAACTTATTATTTGCTATGTTAACAAGTTCCAGACAGGTAGAGATACAGCTTTTACCTCCTCAAAATTCGAATTTCCAAAAATTTCTTTTAAGTGAATCTACACAGCGGAAGAGTTAAATCTATAAATTTTTGAAATAAGGGACAAAATTTGTATGGCGACTGGACTTAAATCATCTTGACAAAATGTCTATTGTAAGGCAACCGGTTTGGAGCAAATCCTTTTGACGGTTTCAGAGTCTATAAAGGACATAGAGACATAGGACTACTATTTTTCGTATTTTATATACATATACATACATACATATCGCACACCAAATCATAAACAGTCACAACTCAAAATTATCAAAGTGGTTTTGTTTTTTATAACAAATTTCTAACGAACACAAGAAATTCTTCTGCAATACAATATTCTTGAAGAATATAAAGTACCGTGTTGCTTGTTTTTATGTTACATACTTGCGTCATTTGTACAGTATCAACAGTTGTTTGCAACTACTCAGCATCTGAAATTTCTTGAGCTTGTGACTGTTTATTAAGTAGTGTGCGATATGTATACAGATTTTATGGAGTTGCAATGAACTTTAACTCCAAGAATAATTTCCAAATCAGTTTTAAATTCAATATTTTTTAATTATTTCTATCAATCGCTCCCACTGTGCAATTAACATAGACCATAATTTTAAATATTTTGCTAGATTTTTTAGTATTTTTTAATTTTTATTATAATATTCTTGTTAAAATATTTATAAGTATTAAGTGTGAATAACGTCTAGTTCGAAATTATGGAATTCCAGCAGTTAAAGGAAAATTTTGGAAATTTTTTTTATTTTCAAGAATATAATAAAACATTAAAAAAATGTAAACATTCTATTAACAGATGGTTTATATTTTAATAAAAAAAATATATAGGGGGAAAATGTTTTTAATGATCATTAGCTGGAAACTTTTTCTGGTGGGAGGGGGCAAATATTTAATAATTCTAGGGGTGGCAAAAGTTGTTCTTGCGGTTGGGGTAATGCACTAGCTTATATTATATTGGACTCATCCAAAAATTACTCTGTATGAAGCAATTTTAAACCTTTTCATTACCACCTTTTCATTAGCACATTGAGTACACAACGTGTCCCAATAAACACCCAAAAAATTTAAATTCAAGCACTTGAAATTTAACTGGAAACAAACTTGAATTCAAGAATTTTTTCAAGTAATATTCAATTTTGAATTTGGCGCTTTTTATCGTTTTGGCGTTTTTTTTTCGTTTTGGTGGTTTATTTTCATTTTGGTGATTTTTTTTCATTTCGGCGAGTTGTTTTCATTTTGGCGATTTTATTTTTCATTTTGGCGATTTATTTTCGATTTAGATATTTTTTTAATTTGGCGCTTTTTTTCGTTTTGGAGATTTTTTTTGTTTTTGACGATTTTTTTTTTTTTTGGTTTTACGATTTTATAATTTTGGAATTTTTTTGTTTTACCGTTTTTGAAAATTTCAAGAGTTTAGCTCTTACGGTTTCCAAGATACAGCAAGTTGTCTAAATTACATAGTCAAAATTGCACTAACTGATGGAACACCCTTTAATTACAATTTTTTGAAATTATAGTGTCAATTGTTGTAGTCTGTATAAAAATAAACTAACCTTACAAATTTCAAGTGTATATACATACATACAATTGTATGTATATTACATGGTATTTTAAAATTTTTCGTTGCTCGTTTTGGAACACCCTTTAATTTTTATGTCTCATGTATTTGTTGTTGTAGCAGCCAAAGATTTTCATACTCTGTCCAAATTTCAGGTCCGCAGCTCTTAAGGTTCTCGAGAAAATAGCCTGTGACGGACAGACGGACAGCGCAGCGAAAACAATAGGGTTCCTTTTCACCTTTGGTGAACGGAACCCTAAAAATCAACTTTAAGTTAGCTGAAAGTAATGCCGAGTGATACAATTGACTAACCGCCTAGGACGTTGCAATGTCAAAATAGTGAGTTTTGAATACATTGAAAAGTAATCCAAGTGTCAGTCAGTACTAGTTGCGAAATAGTTAGTTTAAAGTTAGTTTAAAGTTAACGGAATTTCCGACAGGGAACTTACTCGTCCTAGAAAAATGTGGGTGTTATCAAAAATACGGAGTAGTGTATGGTAAAAAAAAGACATGTCCTTTATCCATTTTTTGTGATGTATCGTCTTGATCTTAAGCCAATTTAATTCAGACTCAGTCTAGTATTGTAGTAAACGGCATTCAACATGTTTGATGCGGTTGAATACAGTGTAAATAAAATGTTAATTGTTCCCTCCAATGTGCCTCTGGAATCAGTCCCGTAACTATACTTAAATATAAATCTAAGCTTAACTGGCATTTGTACTTTTGAAATATGAGTGGACCTGTGGTCGAGTGGATAGTGTGCCAGCCTGTCATGCACGAAGTTGTCGCTTCGAATCTTAAGCAATTATCAGATTAAAAATAAAACGTCATTGCATTTATAACAATAAAAAATTTATAAGCGTTAATTGTTACAGCTAAATGTCGCAGTGACAATTATATATAATTTATAATGAGCTTTATTTTCGATTTTATCGTAAGCGACAAAAATTAAATTTTTCAGGTGAAAGTTTTTTTAAAATATTCAAATTTGTTTTTGTACGTAAATTGTCGCTTACGATAAAATTGTACAGCCTGTAGCTTAAAAGTTATCAACAATTTTCCCATTTTGATAATTATAAACTATGGGTAGGTCCATAAAATTTTAATTTCAATAAAAAAAAGTATATTTTCGATAACATGTCGCTTACGATAAAATCGAAAAAAAGGCCTCGATATTGTTCTACACCGAATTGGTCTCTATGGAATAGTTCAGTGACAAGTCACAAGGTGCATACAAAATATCAATTAACCCCATCCTAGGTCAAATACATCTAAAACGCTTCATAGGAAGTGTTACAACTCGGACTGGTCCCTATCACTTGGTGACTGATCACGTGACTAGTCTTGTGTCAGTTCCATTTCCTGCAGGGAAGTCACAAGGTGCATACAAAATATCAATTATTTCCAACGTAGGCCACGTAAAAGTGATTGGTCAGCTTCATAGGAAGTGTTAGAACTCGGACTGGTCCCTATCACTTGAGGACCAGTCACGTGACTAATCTTGTGTCAATTCGATTTCCTGCAAGGTATTAAACGAGTGCGTACTATATGTGCATGTAGTAGTAGCAACTTTAAACGCTTATAACTCCCAAAATACTAAGTGCCTATTCACATTATGCCTTTTTAGCCTGCCTTCTTTCGACAATTTTCCTTTAAACCCCCTACGAAAAGTCAAGCACATTTACATTAAGACTTTTTTCTTCATGACTTTTTGACGTTTGTATACACTCTTAGTGCTGAGAGTACGAAAAAACAAAGATAAATGTCAAAAATCCCCTCGAATTTTCATTTCGTGCCTTTTGTTTTACTCCGCATGCTTCTCAACACCTCTCACCTACGAACTCAAAAAGCCTGCCTACACATGCAAGCAGAAAAGGCACAGTGTAAATTGCGTCTAAACAGATTTCAATAGAATCTGTGCGGAAAACCGCTAAAAACCATATAAATCTTTTTAAAATTTGTGCAGTAGTACCAGCGCACAGTGGCGTGAATTAAAAAAAAAGTGGTAAAAAGTCCGCAACTTTTGAACTAGTTAACCGATTTCGATGAAACCAACTGTTTTGGAAAGTAGAAGTGTTGAAATTTTTAGAAAGCATATTTTGAGGCACCCTGTTGTAAGACAGGGTAGCTCCAAACAGCCTCAAAGTGGGAAAGTGCGGGTATCGAAATTCTTTCGGAGCTTGTAACTTTTGTAAATAGGGACCGATTTCAATAATTTTTTCAGCGGGACAATCTACGTTAAGAAATAAAAATAAAACATGCCGAGAGTACCATTTCATCTCTTTCAGTTTCCAAGTTATTTGACTTGAAAAATTTATTTTTTAATTTTTGGCCCTGACTTTTTTTATTCGTTAGTACATAACTTCTTTATTACTTGGCAAAAATCAGTATGTTTTAATGTTTTTGAAAGAAAACTTCATTACAATTCATATAAAAAAAAATTTTTTTGATATCTCAAAAATTGTAGCAAGGAATAATTTTGCAATTTGGATTTTTAAAAATTATGAAAAAATTTGGTATATTTTGTGAAAAAAGTATTCTTAATTTTTTTGGAATATTTTAAAAAATTATTAAGTATTTGATAAAAACTTTGATTGTTTCTGAGAAAGGAGACATTGAGAAAGGCTGTGAAATAAATTTTGGAGATTGTTGTTGGTGCACCCTACATTCAGCATTGGTCGAAAACTAGCAATTTTTTTTCAAAAAATCCGATTTTCGGATGTGGCAAAAAAATTGCACGGTCGTTTTTGTAAATTTTTTGGTTTTTTATTATAAATAAATTTGTTGTTAGTAGCCTGTAAGAAACTTTCGACATCCTACACATAAATGTAGGCAGGAGAGGAGATTTTCTAAAAATTCTAAAATTTTTCTAACACAATTTTTCCCAATAAGAAAAAAGTATTATAAAATTATAAATTGGGAATCATTTTAATTTTATCAATAGCATACATTTAGTTTTGCAAACTGAAAAAAAATTATTCTCCTACCTTCAATACTTTTTGAAATATTCGAAATCCAATTTTGATTAAAAATTTTAATTTTCTACATTTTTTATTTTTGTCTAAATTATTGATCTTATTTTCTTTACTGCAAATGTTTCTTAATTTTTTCTATGTTATTACAATAGTAGATACAATTGTCTATTCAACGGTATATAATATGTATTCCTTTGCCATTATATCAGTCTTAAAATGTATACACAAATATAACACCTCAGGTAACAATTTACGTGTTTTATCTGTTACTCAAACAAACCCACATTTTTTATGAACTCTTGAAGCTGTTATTAAATACTTTTTTTTACTTAAATACAATAAAATATAAGAATTTATATACATAAATATAAGTATATTTATATACCTACAAGGACAAAGGTTCCTGCGCGCACATCTCTAATATGGATATGGTTTTACCTGATATTTGTATCGGTTTTGTATTCGTAGCTTGTAAAATAGCTATATATTTAAGCTGCGATGCATTTAATGTCATTATTTCAGTTATAGCTATCATGGAGATAACAATTAAAAATAAATCGCTCTGCAAATTAATGTGGGAAAACCTCACTGATGGGAGTACTCGGTTGGACAAGGTAGACCAAATGATGTACACAATATCTACTACATATGGTTTATCTGTAAACACCGGTTTATGGAAAAAACTTGATTTTTTTTTTAATTATATGAAAAGAAGATACGTGAATGCAATAAATCAATTTCTAAATTTCAGAATAAAAATCAGGATTGGTTAGATATGGGACTATCTACGAAAATATACCCAAAGAAGTTTGGTCGGCCAAATAAAGATTACGATAACGTTCGACGTAGGAGCAAAAGGATTAAACAAGAAGACTTGATATTAGTTTGTCAGACCTTCTTCATAATACAGGATCAAGACTGATCGCTACTTTTGACGAAAGAGACTTAGATACATGTAATAATTCCGAACTAACACTAATATACAAATGGTGATGTAATGGATCATCTGGATTTTCAGAATATAGACAGCCCAGTGCATACGATAATGACTTTTCCAAAGTTTTAATGGCATCGTTAGTACCATTAAGGCTTCGACTACATAATGAAATGCCTTCAACAAGTAAAAATGCATTTAAAGATATGTGGGTAAATACTACTCCAGGCTCAAAGTCTTTATGCCGACCAATACATTTTGAATACATCAAGGAAAACAAAGAAACAACTCAAAATCTGGTTGATGGTATAAAACATGAAATTTCTAATATGGAACCTATTGACGTTCATATATTAGGACGAGTAATAACAATATCTTTTAGACCTTATTTAACAATGATAGATGGAAAAGTTGCAAATGCAATAACCGATACAAAATCTTATTTGATTTGTAATATATGCGGAAAGAAAGATTCTGATTTTAAGGACATTGAGTATTATACTCCAACTAATGAAGATGCCCTTAAGCTTGGAATATCACCACTTCATGCTCAGATTCGATTCATGGAGTACATTTTACGACAACAAGTATCGCAGTGTACCAGAACATCAGAACGCTCCAGTTGCGAATAATTCTGCTTTAAAGCAGATACAGTTGGAAGAAAAGAAAAGAATTCAAGATGAGTTTATGAAACGTGGATTAATCATTGACAAACCTTTATATGGCTATGGAAACTCCAATAATGGCAACACTGCTAGGCGATTTTTTGATGACCCTGAAACCACATCTTCTATAACTGGTTTTAGCTTTAATCTCATAAGACGTTTCAAAATAATACTGGCCGTCATAAATAGCAAAAAGTTAATTAATAAGGACAAGTTTGAAAAATATTCAAAAGACACTCTGATTCTAATAAATGAATTATATCCATGAAAATCAATAACTCCAACCGTACATAAAGTGCTAGCGTATACAAAAGAACAAATAGAAAAAACATTATTCCTCTGGGGGAACTAACCGAAGAAGCACAGGAAGTTAGAAATAGAGATGTTAAGCAATATCGACTTTTCAATACACGTAAATGCTCTAATGCATCATTTGCATACAAGGCATAAGAATGAAATGGTTGCCAAAAATAAGTATTGAAATCGAGAAGGACGATCCCGAAGCAGAGGAAATTAATAGCTTGCTAGGCCATGATGTCTCAGATACATATGTACATTGTACATATATCTCTTGATACATAAGTATTTATATTCATACAAACAAATATCTGATATCATGGCAAAAAGTCTCTGGAATTCTCTGTCAAATTATATTCAAAACTTAGGCAATTTATATGCGTTTAAAAAGGAGCTACATAAAAAATTTTTCGTAATTTAATGTTCTAATGTTAAATTAACTACTAATTTTTTTTAAATAAATAAATAACTCAATCTATTTGTCCTTGTAGGTATATAAATGTACTTATATTTATGTATATAAATTCTTATATTTTATTGTATTTAAGTAAAAAAAAGTATTTAATAACAGCTTCAAGAGTTCATAAAAAATGTGGGTTTGTTTGAGTAACAGATAAAACACGTAAATTGTTACCTGAGGTGTTATATTTGTGTATACATTTTAAAACTGATATAATGGCAAAGGAATACATATTATATACCGTTGAATAGACAATTGTATCTACTATTGTAATAACATAGAAAAAATTAAGAAACATTTGCAGTAAAGAAAATAAGATCAATAATTTAGACAAAAATAAAAAATGTAGAAAATTAAAATTTTTAATCAAAATTGGATTTCGAATATTTCAAAAAGTATTGAAGGTAGGAGAATAATTTTTTTTCAGTTTGCAAAACTAAATGTATGCTATTGATAAAAATTAAAATGATTCCCAATTTATAATTTTATAATACTTTTTTCTTATTGGGAAAAATTGTGTTAGAAAAATTTTAGAATTTTTAGAAAATCTCCTCTCCTGCCTACATTTATGTGTAGGATGTCGAAAGTTTCTTACAGGCTACTAACAACAAATTTATTTATAATAAAAAACCAAAAAATTTACAAAAACGACCGTGCAATTTTTTTGCCACATCCGAAAATCGGATTTTTTGAAAAAAAATTGCTAGTTTTCGACCAATGCTGAATGTAGGGTGCACCAACAACAATCTCCAAAATTTATTTCACAGCCTTTCTCAATGTCTCCTTTCTCAGAAACAATCAAAGTTTTTATCAAATACTTAATAATTTTTTAAAATATTCCAAAAAAATTAAGAATACTTTTTTCACAAAATATACCAAATTTTTTCATAATTTTTAAAAATCCAAATTGCAAAATTATTCCTTGCTACAATTTTTGAGATATCAAAAAAATTTTTTTTTTATATGAATTGTAATGAAGTTTTCTTTCAAAAACATTAAAACATACTGATTTTTGCCAAGTAATAAAGAAGTTATGTACTAACGAATAAAAAAAGTCAGGGCCAAAAATTAAAAAATAAATTTTTCAAGTCAAATAACTTGGAAACTGAAAGAGATGAAATGGTACTCTCAGCATGTTTTATTTTTATTTCTTAACGTAGATTGTCCCGCTGAAAAAATTATTGAAATCGGTCCCTATTTACAAAAGTTACAAGCTCCGAAAGAATTTCGATACCCGCACTTTCCCACTTTGAGGCTGTTTGGAGCTACCCTGTCTTACAACAGGGTGCCTCAAAATATGCTTTCTAAAAATTTCAACACTTCTACTTTCCAAAACAGTTGGTTTCATCGAAATCGGTTAACTAGTTCAAAAGTTGCGGACTTTTTACCACTTTTTTTTTAATTCACGCCACTGTGCAGCGTAAAAGGGATTACAAAAAACGTGTTTGCTTAAATTATATATATAACTGAAACTCGTAGGTATAAACATAAACTAAATTATCTGTATGTAGAAATTACGGCCGTAAGGCTCCTATTGTGAAGAACACGTACACTTGTGATTAGTTTTTAATTAACATCTCGAGTAAAGTATATTAAAGTATTAGAGGAACAATAGCAGAAGATTGTGTATATAAGACTAGAATTTGCATCAGTAGATACCGCTCACAGTGGAGCAAAAGGACATGAATGCTTCTGCAGGAATTGGAAAACTTATTTAAATTTTTCACAAAATGTAAATAGCAGCCCTTGTATAACACGAACTTTTTTTTAAACAAATGGCTTATTTAATAAATGGTTTGATTTAATAATTTAATTTAAAGTTTATTTATGCTGGTTTTTTACAATCCAGCAGACAAGCAGACATTTTCTGTCTGCGGTAACTGCAGCGGCAATTTTCCTGCTACACAACAGAATGTTTTATATAAGTATGTATGTATGTATGGATGTATATTACAACCATTTCTGAATTATTAAAAATTCAGTCTTATTTATATTTATTACTAACAAAAATACCATGCTGTTTTAATTTTATAATGCCCGTCACTAGACGTGTATGTGTGTATGTATATGTTCAACTCGTCCTAAGTAATTTGCCACTTCATGAGTCCGGGTGGGGGTGGCTTTATTAGCAAGGACAGGGAATGAAGAGTTATTAAATATTTGTTGGCAGTAGCAACTTTGGATTCTTGTTGCTCATAATAAATACACACGTACAGATACGGGCAGTTAGCATATACAGCGCCCATACACTTATATTTACACATAATAAAGTCGTAAAAAATTTTAAAAATATTATTTTTACGATTTTTTGAATAAACATTACTTTTTTGTGCAATAAACATTATTTAAAAGTACATACGCGCTTGTGTGTGTGTGTGTTTGTGTGTGTAAATAAAACCAATTTTATATATTTTGTAAAAACAAAAAATGTGTAAATATTTTTCACAAATTCTTCAATATTTACATTGTTCGATAACAATTTTGCAGTTTCCAGCGCAATTTTCATACTGTTGAATGTTTTATATTGATAATTTCGCAATTATGAACGTTATTTACCAAAGGTTTTAATATTTTATTTTGCAATTAGGTTTGGAGTAAATATGAAAGTGCTGGTATGTCCATCTATATGAGTTTGGGAAACCGCATAACAGTAGCGCAAAATTAACACAAATAAAGTATGGAAGTTAATATGAAATTTTAAATTTATAAAGGTTGATTTACATAAGGCTTAAGTTCAGGGGTAAGCCATTATGATGATAAAAAAAAGGTTAGACCCTATTGTGAAAAACAGTTCCTAGGAAGTTTTTTCCCTATTCCTGGTTCTCTTATTTAAAAAAAAAAATAATCACAAACTGTTAGACTAAATAAAACAACTAGGAAACTGACTTCGAAAATTCGAAATTCTTTCTAACCTCTTAATTCTCTCGCTGTTTATTTAAAATAGGAGGATTTTATTCCCTGAAAATTATTTTCCTGAAAATATTTATAATTATACTGATTCTCTTCTTATATAAAATAAAATTTTTTTAAATTATGAAGTAATTGTAATGGAAATTTTATATAAAATCAACGTAACCAGGCATCCTGCTTTAGGCGGGATGATCCCGCTTTTCATATATCGATCCCGCCTCGAATTTCTATCGCGCTCTTTAGGGTTTGGACAATTTTTAATTTTAATGTAATTAATAAAATTGTATTCCAAATATTTTTGTAAGTTTAGTTAGTTATTGCTTAACTAGCACTTCAAATATAAAAATTTATATTAGAAGTGCCACGCTATTGCTTCAACCTTCAGTATTTTGTAGAATATAATTTTCATTATTTAATTTTCATGAAGAGTTTAAAATTTCTCACTGCTTTAGTTTGCAAAATATTTTTTTATTCAAATTTTCTCTATCTAAGAGGAGCCACGCTCATTTGTCCAATTCCGATTATTTGCTATCATTTGCAAAATTAGATTAATCCCAATTTTGTGCTTGTAGCAAATACCAAGATATTATATTTTAAAATGTATAGGTTGCCCCTGTGGCTGAGTGGTAGCGTTGCTAGCCTATCAGTCCATAGGTCGTGGGTTCGATTCCCGCCATAGACTCTCGGTGTTTTCCGCAGACAAGCTATACGCTTTGCGGGTTGTGTTGTGTTGTGTTTGTTAAAAACAATAACCTTTGACACAAACCTTTTGCTTTAATAAAAGACCTCTGTTAGAGTGTTAACAGAGCTCTGTTAAACTACCCAGCAAAAAATTTCAAAAAAGGTAATCAATCGGGTTTGGAATTAAGCAGTTTTGGTGGAAGCTGTTACTTACTGGATTACCAACTTAATGATTCTAACAAGGCGTGAGACTAAAATAATCGATTCTTGAGAAGTACTTACTTTTTTTATTTAGCAACTTGTTCACGTAATCTATATAATCTAAAAAAATTATTCTCCTCATTTAGCAACTTGTACATAGTTTTTTTAAATTTTAGGTAACGTGATTTGTAAGCGAGTAATGAAGTTTGGTAATCAGAAAAGTAAGTCATTATATTGCAAGTAGTTCTGATGGTAATGTGTAATTTTTTGCTGGGTATAAATATTCTTGTAATACATTTCGAAAGGACTTTTATATTAAATGAGGCAACCGAGACTGAAAAGTACAATGCAAATTTACAGATAAGGTGTTTCTTTATTATAGTCCATGAATCTGTTTCTAAAAAGTACGAGTTTGAAGCAGATATTGACAAATTTTCAACTTAACATTATGCGCATCATACCAGCGATACGTACTTTTTTGAGAAGGAGTCAATGCAGGCGAACAATATTGGTCATAGATTAATGTCCAAGTAGACCTCTAAAACCATGCATACTAAGAACTTCTTGAAGTTAGTGTTTTCAGGATGCTTTCGAAAAACTTTACATTTACCCTACTATGTTAATTTGTGAAAACTTTGTTGCCTAAATCACAATGAACCCAATTGGGCCTCCAAGTGGTGGTGCGGTACAGCACCACCCTTCCCAACCTTGTTACCTAAGTACACACTAAATTGTATATGTATGTATATATTACATATCCCGCTTTCTAAGTGATATATATTTTTAAGTCCCGCTTTTTCGCGACATTTTCTTCGAAATGCCACTTTTTGCAAAAACCATCTGGTCACTAGACTGGTCGCAAAAACTTTTTTTTAATTCTTAATATGTGCGCTGTCTAAAAAATGAGATTTGATGCTATATATATGTATATAAGTTCCTATAGCATTTGCTGCCATAAATGCGCTCTTAATTTTTTAGCTGGATCTGATGCTGCTTTCTGTTTCCTAGTGGGGCCTAAAATAGCCAATACAGAATGGGAATTTTGTAAAAAAAATTTAAATAATTGTGCAGTTTCTAAGCGAGCATTTCAGAAGGTGTCACAGAACTTAAGGAATTCGGAACACATATAAAAAAGGGGGAAGCCAAACCACAAAGTGGGCAACCTGGTGTTAATAAAAAATTAAAACCGATGTTTTTGATCTGATAAAGGCCATTTCAGACTATCATACAAATATTAATACTTTTGTGGAAAATGCAACTCTGACATGTTGAGTTGTTATTGTGTTTTGACATTTTTTAAACAGAAATCAGATCAGGGAGGCATTTTCGTCAAAAGTATTAATACTTGTATTATAGTGTGAACGGCCCTTAAAAAAGATTTTTTGCAAGTGGATTGTTTTTCTATCCAAGAACTAAAAAAGTCAGCTACATTTATGGATTTTCGCTTACAGTTTAAGAAATATTCGAGAACAAAAATTTTAATTTTGACCTTTTTATTAACCTTGGTGCTTTGTTCTGCTAATGTAGAAGTCAAATCTAGTTCGATTTAGAAAAAGTAACTGATTATATATAAGAAACAAGATTTGTAACATTAAAAACTAATATGATATCAAAAGCATAATTGAGTCAGAAGATATATGCAATTTAAATTAAACTTTTTTAAAAAGTAGTTTTTTCGCCGCTTTTTGCAGAAAAAGTTGGTTAATTACGAGTATTTCGCTATTATAAAAAAAATTTGCAAACATACCAACCCCTCATTTTTAATTATTCAAAAGGTAATACTATGGGAAACATTGCACAGATTTTTTTTTTTTTAATTTTCGTTATTGATCGTTACAGATCATTTCCAAATAGATATATTTTTGTTATAAATAGCAACGTTAAGGCCCTTTTTTTTCAAATTCCAAAATGAGAACCAACAAATTTATTATGCCACCTTAAGGCAAGTTATGTTTTTAAGTGCGCCCGTAACAACACAGCAAAAATACTGAAAAAATCCCATTTTCGGGCTTTTTCAAATTTTCCTTTGGGAATTCCAGGAACTCAAAAGCAAATTCTATTTTTTCTTACTTACTGTGTATTAATTGCAGTATTTTCCACCTAAAAGAACATTTTCAGCCTAAAATATTGATCAAATGGATCAATTTTTAGGACAGTTTTTAAAATATAACAAGCTTTATATGTTTCGATCCTTATATTCGCATTTAACTGCAACCAGTATACTGATCACGTTGTATTTATTTATTTATGAATGTATACTTTACAAAATTAGTTTATAAAATATGAAAAAGGCTAGGGTAACTAGACCATTAGCCCTCGTAATAGTAATAGTTCGGGATGGTCACGTTATATATAAAAAACAAAATACAAAAAAAAACTAATTGAACGGTTGCCTTGCATTTGTGAAATAAAAGTTTCGCAGTATTCAAATTAAAAGTTCCCAATTATTCGCTTTCTCTACATGTTTATTTAATATGTGAGATTTTGTGAAGAAAAATAATTCTACTTCTGTACCACTGTGCAGTGCCCATGCATCATTTTGCACAAAATTACATTTATACTTATATTTACATGTACAAAATTAATTTGTTAACTAATTATGATAAATTTAAATTGAATTATGTACATAATTTGCTATTTTTTTTTTTTTGTCTCAACTTTTTCATTGCAGCGCACTAATGATCCCGGCATTCCCGAATTCGAAATGTGCCAATTTATGGAAAACAATTTTCTATCACTCTCGGCATATCAAATAATATTTTTTGCCAGCTCCTACTTGCTCCCTCTTATGGTGATTAGTGGTCTGTATGTGCGTATGATAACTCGTTTGTGGCGACAAGGCAGTGGTGTTCGCATGTCTGTTGAATCACAGAGAGGACGTAAACGTGTGACACGTCTGGTTGTTGTTGTAGTGATTGCATTTGCATCATTATGGTTGCCAGTGCAGGTGAGTGAATGTTGCAACATTGTGCTAATGGTGATTTTTCCCCTTTTCTAATACTGCCTTCAGTATTTGTACATTGAAAATTCAAGTGAAATGAGTGAGTGGGTGGGTGTGCGTAGTGGTGTGTATGTAAATATTTGGTAACAACACTTGAACGGACTACTGAAGGAGCAACACGAGAGCTGTCTAATAGACAATATGAGAAAGTGATGATATTGTTGTTAGTTTTTGCATTTGTATACGTTGGTGAAAATTTCCATTGCACAACCAGATACGTTGCATTACATTGTACATGTGCGTGTTGTTGTTGTTGTTGTTGTTGTTGTTGTTGTTGGATTGGTTTGCTGATGACTTAAAGTTTATTCCACATTGTACTACTACAACTACTGGCCTGGTTTTGCAATCAATACACTGTGGTTTGTGCTAGAAACATTTTCTGCAAGGGAATAGCTTTTCCGAATTTTCTTAACTGTTTAAAAGGTTTTCCTTAAAAGTGCAAACTTTTAACAACTTTTAGTAAAGAATTGGTTTTATAATAAATAAACTATTTATTTCATTTAACCAAAATAGTTACAGAAAAATCTTAAGCGAAAAATTCTCTCATGCTTATATTTTGCACCAACCCAATGTGCACTTTGCTCACACATATAAAATATAAATGCATATCGCTACAGAAAATGAAAACAATCCTATTTAAAAGTTTGCAAATTTTTTTAAATAAGGAAGAAACTTGTTTGTTTAATGCTGTCGTAGTGTGGTCATCTGTCACTTTAAACAAAGTTTAAAGAAAGATTTCGTAGTTCCTGTTAGATAGGCCGTTTTCCATTCTCGTTGGCGATATGTACATATATATGTATACAATTTGCTCGAATTCATGCTGAGATTAGGTTTAATATTTAACTAATGGAGTCTTATATTTTGCAGGTGATTCTGCTGCTTAAAGCACTTGATGTCTACCATGCCGACAGCAAGTTAACCGTGATTTTACAAATTGTAGCACAAACACTGGCATACACGAGTTCCTGCATAAATCCGGTGCTCTATGCATTTTTATCGGATAATTTTCGCAAAGCATTTTACAAGGTAAATGGAATTTAATCGTCATTGATATACGCTATAAGCACTATAAACAGTAGAGTCCCGATAGCTCGTAATCGCAAGGAATCAGCAATTTTTTACGACTTACAGACGGTTTTGATGTAAAACAAGTATAATACGAATTAATAGGGTATTTCGTGATTTTATGTGATTTCTATTTTTTTACGAATAAGCTGAATTTTCAAATCACAGGTAATTTTAAAAATTAAAATGGTCATGCATATATTTTATCGCTATCTTTTTTTTAATTGTTTTATTGTATATCAAATATAATTTGTGAAAAAAATTTATCGTATATGGTTTTAAAAACATATCATTAGATTAAGATTTATAAATATAAAACACGAACTAATGGGGGAGGGGGACTGAAATGTATAGAATTATCGCGATTTAATGTGATTTCTTTTTCAAGCGACCAACATTTTTTGCGATATATTGAGACTTTCGATTTAATAGAATAGGAATTATCGGGATGCTACTGTACTTTTTTTTATAAGATTATTCCGCTGGTTTTTTTTTTTTTGTAAGATTATTCAATAGTTTCTATATATAGAATTTGTCTATAGGACAACAAACACAAACAAAATGTTTTAAGTTCATTAAACTTCCAGCAGTTTGTGTCTCTGGTTTTTATCTCAGCAGCAGGAGAGGTGGAGGTATGATTGTGAATTTTTTGCTTTAATTTACTTTAAAGAAAAAAAAAATACATCAAATTATTTAGTTTGTAGTAGGAAAGAAATCAATAATGGAAGTAAAAGAAAAAAGTTTTTACGAAAAACTTCAAAATGCGTGCCATTTTGCTTAACATGTTAGAGAACTGTGCATTTTACGTAAAAGCAATTTGTTGCTCAAGGAATTTTATAATGTTTTTGCTTTTCTTAATCTTTTAACTCTTCGAATGTATCAATCCATTTGAATTATTTGAATACATGTAAAAAAAAATATGCTGATACTCGGGATATTTATCCATCATTCGTACCGTATACATACGAATACATTTGTGTATGTAAAACGGAATAGAAAATGTGTGTCTGTGTGTGTGTATGTGTGTGTGTGTGTGTGAATGGCTGTTCGAAAATATGCTTTATGTGGCACGGTATGTGTAGCCGCTTAGTAGCTAGAGTGGATTCATACTTATGCTCATGAAGTTTATACAGTCTATTTATTTTAGTTATATTTGCTTGTGCTGTGTAATTTTAAAAATGTGTATAAACATGGCTGTTGTGTGTAATTAAAATTGTTGTGTGTGTGTAATTAAAATAGCCCTGTATATATGCATGTGTAGCCGATTATTAGTCAAAGTATTTTTGTACTCATGCATATGATGGTAGCTCATAGAGTATATAAATTTTAGTTATAGTTGTTTGTGCTGCGTAATTTAAGAAATGTGTACACAAATTGCTATTGGATGTTTATAGTTATATGAATGCGGCTTAAAATTAATGCGTGTATTGGCATATGAGCATGTTTTTTATTTTTACGCATTCATAGTTGTTTGACGGCCAACTCTCAAATGGTACTTAGAACGGATACTTTTGTCATTCTCTGCTGTTACTATCAAAATATCTAGATGAAATTTGAACACAATAATTTTTTTGTTAAAAGGAAAAATTTTAAAGGTTCCCGCTTTAAAATATTGTAACTTTTAGAATATAAGGACCAGTCTGATCTGCACTTGTTCTTCAAAACAACGTAAACTGAAAGTTTTCAAAATCCCAGTAAAGGAAAAGAATTGGCTTTTATATGCTATTAGATCACAAATAGGGATACAAGTGTTTTTGTTTTGGCGAAAATAGTAGAAACTGCAAAATTTTTAATTGGCCTCCTTTTAGAGTTGCAAGTGCGATATATAAAATATAGTTTATTTCTGTTGCATTTAAATTTCGTTTATTTAAATATAGATTTTTATTTACAATCCATTTATCATTAATGAAGATATTTCGTGCTTGTGCTATTTTCCTAACTTTTTACAAATTTGTTTAATTTCAAATTATATTTTTCCCAAAATTTAATGGCCAATTCTTGCAGAAATAACTTTTATCGTCTTACGCTATTTTCTAAAACAATTCTCGTATTTAAAACATCTGCAAAAAAATTAACAAAGAAAAATAAATACATTTTATTGAACATTCATACGTTGCTTGTTTATTAGCTGAAGAAAAATATTTTAAAAATAATTGCGATTAAAAAGGTGTGAAAAGTGTACGAGATGATCAACAACTTTTTGAGATTCATAAAATTTCAGTTCACACCGTTCATTCAGTCTTTTGAAATAATAAAAGCACCTGTGGGGTGGGGAGGGGGTTTATGAGAAATAATAATAAACTTTTAATAAATTATTTGTTTTTAAATACGCATGTAAGAAACGACAGCACACAGAGGGCGGCCCCAAAATTAGCCGTACAGATAAAGGTGGCGCGGCGGCAGTTGAAAAAAAATTACTTTGATGAAAAGTGGCAACCTTCTACAAAAACATGTGTTCTAAAATTCAAGGTGCCAGGTTGTTCATTATTTTTTAGCAATCAAAAATAAACGATCCCAGTGAATTTGTAAGCATGCAAAAAATTGGTTCTCGTTGTGTAATTCAATACATTCATTTCATTTCACACGATATTAAAACCGAGCTTGATTCTGTCTGGTCCTTCCTTTGTGAATATAAAATACAGTGTGGCAGAGTTTCAACGAGCCCATGCCAAGACGAATTGACGAATTGAGCTATCCAGGCCATAAACGGTTAAGAAATTTCCCGGCTATAATTGCGTGTTTCAGCTGAAATAAGAGAAATTTAAAAAAAGTAGGTAGTAGTATATATATAATATAGTATAATAAAGCCGTGCACAAGATGGATGCACGTTTTGCTTGCAATAGAACAAAAACATCATCGTGGAGAGGTTTTTATATACCGTTAACGGCCTACGCTATAGGTCAAAAAGAGTTAACGAAGCCAATCAGCTGGTGGTCAGCTAACTGCTGCCGCCAGCAATTTTTTAATAGTCTCAATCGCTGCCTAACTCTGCAGCAAATTTTTGACTTTGGCCTATCCACTCTAAAAAAATTATTTTTCTCAGAAATAATTTCTTAATCAGGCTTGAGTTCAGTAATTTCAATTCTTTTTGAATGAAATATTTTTATTAATTAATGTGAGTATCTAAAGAAGAGAAGAAAAATTAAACTAGACTTTATTAGCTGGGGGAAATATCAGCTTCGCTGAAAAGCGAAGTCAACTGTAGAAAGCAAAAACAAAGTAACATAAAAGCCACTACAATAATACTTATATGTATGTACCGATGGTGCATCGAATAAGTAAAAATAATTAATATGATGATCGTAAAAGATAAGTAAGAATAGTTAAACATACATAGGTAGAGTGATATAACTTCGTGCTAACCTAAATAGAATATGGAAAAACAGAAAATGAATAGTGATACTTACAAATGTGTTTGCCAAAGGTAAATCAATAATTGTATACACAATCAATTCTCATATTCCATTTCATAGAAATTTAAGTTAAATAGCTGATGTTAATAATAATCTCTACCCCAGTAGATAGACATGGGTGCTGATGAAGTGCGTGGCTGCACAGAAAAATATCGGTATTTCCCCCAGCTAATAAAGTCTAGTTTAATTTTTCTTCTCTTCTTTAGATACTCACATTAATTAATAAAAATATTTCATTCAATAAGAATTGAAATTACTGAACTCAAGCCTGATTAAGAAATTATTTCTGATTAAAATTCACTACAGTTCAATTAAATCTAAAAATGTCTCAAAATTATTTTTCTTCAAAACATGCCCTTTTTTAAATCAATGGAAAAATTTGTGCCCGCTTCTAGCATTAATAGCAGCTAATAGATTTTGTTGACACTAGCAGACATGCAATAGCAGCCGACGGATTTATTTGTCGGCAGCCGCCACCACGATTTCTTCATCTCAACTTTAAGCCGCCGTCGTGGATATTTTTGGCCAGCCGCCACTGCCCATAAATCAGTATCGGCTTTATTTTCTTTACTCAAAAATTTTCAACCCCTTGTTGACCAAAATTGGATGATATGGTTGAAACGCCACACTGCTCATGCTATATTTGAAATGCTGTTCGAGCAAGTTAAGTGCATAGTCATCTTACTTGGAAGTAGTGTGAACTTCTCACTGAGATTGCGAGATTTGAATCAGTTAGACTTTTGCTCGTGGAGGTTTCTTAAGTCGCAGGTCTGTGCAAGTAACCCACAAACTATAGCAACCCTCAATCACAACGTAAACCGTATCATCGTCTACCCTGTAATTCGAAACAGAAGAAACTGCTGTGGAACTTTCATGTAATTAGCATTCAAACTCTAAAATGTTTTTTTTTTTCATTTCCAATTACTGAGCAGACTCCCTGGACACTTGAGATGAGGATCATACAGAACAGTGACGGCAGGCACTCGCATAATGTCATAGTCGTATTCCTACCATTATGACATCGATAGACCCTTCAAAAAAAAATAAGAAACTTCTATTGACCCGCTGTCAATAGGTCAATAAAAACCAAAAAATATTGGTCTTAAGTAGAACAAAAATAAACAAATTGACTAACATGTGCTTAATTAGTAAAGAACAAACGACAATGGCAAAGACTGCTGTAAATTTAGAGATGGTAAAATTTAACTTTCATTACAAAACAGTTTACAATAAATTGTAATATGATGAGTTAAAACAATTCACATGTTCCATTTACACTGAAAAGCTGAGTACACAGAGAAAACAGCGCCTAATAAATACCTCATAAAATATAACAAAATTAATAAGATGTCTCTATGGTTTTTTTCAATTAGTAAATCTTATTAATTTAATAAGGAAAACCTTTTTGAAAAAATCAACAAGGTTATCTTATCGATTTTTTCAATAAGGTTTTCTTCTTGATTTTATTAGGCGACCTAATAAAAAATAAAAAGTGTGCCCTTTTCTCTGTACTTATGCATTTTCATTTAAATTCTATACCATATACAAATGTGATAATGGATGTAGTATATTGTAGATCCCTGCAGGAGATCGAACTAGTGTCCAACTGGTATTTTACTAGTACAGAAGCCACCACCACTAGTTCACAACCGTAAACTTTCCTATAACATGTTAATGCTCAAATTAGCATTGAGTGTGTTTAGAAAATTACTAGTGCCATTGGTACTAGTTTAGGACTAGTTAATTACCAGTTCTTTTGCAAAAAAAATCTATAAAATTGGTGGGTTTATTCCTTTGTTACCCAGTGACAATTGGTAGTTAAAATTCGCAATTATTTATCAAAATTTAAAAATACAAAAGGTTAATTGTAATTATTTGATTATAATTATTTATAGGTGAATCTAAAACTTTAATAATTGTATAATACCAATTTTCGTACAGTGCAAGTGCGCTGTTAGACAGTCAAAATTTATTTTGCAATGTGGTGCCTTGGAACTACTTCATATACTAGTATTCATCAGAACTAGTAATTTTATACAAAAACTTTAACCCTTTTCGCACTAGTTCTTGCTGTTCTAGTAATTATACTAGTAGCTTTTAGAAAATTGACACCTATTCTCCTGCAGGGATGTTATTTATTTATACATATGTACATACATACACATTGGGTAAAATGAATAAAAAAGTATTTGCTTTTTACTTAAAAATATGTTTTAAAACCCCAAATATGTGTGTGTTTTTTGTTTTTTTAAACAAATTTTTAAGTAAAAAGCAAATCCTTTTGCATTCATACTTACTCACCAGCAAAATTCTGACTGATAGACAAGCACCCTAACCAATATGCCAACAAGCAACCTGAATAGCCATTGAAATTATTGTGGAAACATTCTTATACAGAAATAAAAAGATCATGAAAAAAATTGTCTCTATGTCTATTTATAGATATGAAATAACAAGACACCTCAAAAAATAAGAAGATTTTCGTATTAAAAAAATCAATAAGATGTTTTACACATAATCATATAGGAACCTAATAAAATCAAGAAGAAAACCTTATTGAAAAAATCAATAAGGTAACCTAATAAAATCAATAAGAAATCCTTATAGTGTACAATTTATAAGAAAACCTAATAGAATCAAGAAGTTTTTCTCTATGGATTTTCTTTATTTTTTGTGCAAAAATAACGGAAATTGAATAAAAAAAATCTGTGAATAATAAGATTTCTTCTTGATTTTATGTGGTTTTCTTCTTGATTAAATTAATAAGATTTACCACATAAAGACAATAAGGAATCTCTATGAAAAAATCTTTGCATTTTTCTGCTGGGATACCCCTCAGCCGAAAAACGTTTCATAGAGAAAATCTTCTTGATTCTATTAGGCAGTTTTTTCTCTGTGTATATAAAGTAGAAATCTACATCAACTGATCACACCCATCAACATCTACAACAACTGACCACACCCAGTCGACCAAACATAAGAACGCTGATGATCAAGGCATGGCGGCCTTCGAAAATACGAGTAGCTAGTTGTTCCTTTCTGCTAGTGTTTATTAAAATATTTACAATTAACTTTGTTGTTATTCGTTCATTAATAAGTATCAGATGTAATTTGGCTTAAAGATAAAAACTATTTTTATTCTTCAACGTAGTCTCCTTTAAATTCTATATACTGCGATCAGCGCTTCTGCAATTTGTTTAATCCCTCAAAAAAATAAGATTTGTCGAGATCATCAAAAGAGGTATTTGCTTGTGCAATGATTTCATTGTTCGAGTCAAAGCTCTTTCCGCTGAACCATTTCTTCCGATTAAGAAGCAATAAATTGTCACTCGAGACAAGAGAAAAATACGAGTTGGATAAAGAACCAATTCGTATTCCAGCTCATAGATTTTTCCCATAGAAACTGCACATGTGTGCACCCTTGTATTATCCTGGCGGAAAAGAATATTTTTCCTGGCTAAATGGGTTTAGTTTTTCAGATCCCCATAAATCGGCCCAATACATTGGCATAATGTTCGAACTTGATTGTTTAACCCTTTGGAAGTTACTCAATGTGGATTATACCGCGTAAGTCCCGAAAAACAGTCACCATGACTTTATTGGCTGAGAAACCCATCTTGTGATACCTAGGCGCCAATTTGTCCACTGCAGGGTGACCGATGACATTTTTCAAAAAGTGACACCAAATAGGGGATTTATCAAAAAAAAAGCGAGAAAACAACACTAAACTTTTCATTTTTAATGTATTTGTATATAATTCACCCTAAAAAAATGAGGAAACAAAGTGACAAGGAAGTCGAAAAAGTGGAAGAGTGGAACCGATGTATCGAAAAAGTGGCAATTTGCCACTTTAGTCGGTCCACTGGCCACTGTTTTGAATGGTGTTTGAGCATCTATGGTGTGTTGTGAAGAACTCACGATTCATTCACGGCTGCAAAACTACGTCAAAACTTATCCATATAGCAATGGCGAAGTTGTTACATAGTTGCGCTTGTGGTCGATTGTGATCAAACGCGATAACCTCCTAGCGGAAAGGTTTCTCATACCCTAATGATTATTCCAAATTCAATCCTCTGGATTCTACAATCCCTTTCACTACTAATCTCAGTTTGGCTAAAACAATTTCATGGTTTATTTCAACTGTTTTGGGGATACATGCCTCAACTGTACCTTTAGAACGTTCGGCATCTTCTGTGCTTGAACGGCCACCACGTAATACAGCGCCATACTTGTTTACCATTGAAGTTGATTATAAGCTTAACCTGGGTTTAAGTGATAGTTTTTTCCACAAAAAAGTGCTTAAAGGCTCAATCAGTAGTGCGATTCACTAACTTTTTTTAACGATAATCGCATCGCTGTAGGTTTATATCAGCTGTGTCATTATTTCAGCGACAATAATTTATGTGCTGTTAATTTTATCGACAAAAATCAACAGAAAACATCAGCTGCGTACTATCGTTAAAAATAAGTTACAGAATCACACAATCGTTATTACAAGCGACAAAATGTATAGACAAAAATTACGATTGTCGGATCGTTAAAAGTTACTGAATCGCATCACAGAAGTACTTTACCATAATGTCATAGCCATAACCATTGCCATAACTATAAATATATTTACTACACGTATTAGTGCTGTCATATACATGAACAGCGGTTTTTCTTTTAGTTTTTTTTATGCATTTCAAAATTGCAACAACATTTATATCGCGTTGTGGCGAGTCACCTTTAGTCAAATACAGTGTTGCCCATAAGTTTTGATTGGCTAGCTCCAGTTCACACTGTGCAAGTCTTATTGCTAAGCCAATTTTTTTTTTTTGGAAGAGACAGCTTCATACACTGTCAATACGTTTTGCTTTCTCATTCGTAAGATTAAAAAAAGCACACATGCATACACCGAAAAAAAATATGAGCTCAAAAATAATACTTGCATTGTGTGAATGCCAATGAAAGTTCAAAGAAGAAAGAGTAATAAGCTAAGCAATAGTGAGCACACAAAACTCACTTTTTTTAATTTTCTTCTCAAATAACGCGAAAGTCTGCTATTAAGGGCTGGCAAACATCAACTAAATAAAGTAGCTTGTTAAAATTTTGACAGGAGTCAACTGTCTGTTGATAGTTGATAGAAACAGTATTTTTGCCTAATTGCAGAGCTAGGAAATTGGAAAAAACTGACTTATTTCAATTAAACTTAAAAATAGGAAGAGTTAACCTTTTTCCCCTTTGTAAATAAAATTCATACTTTAATGTTTTTTTTTTTTTGTAAAGTCAAATTCTTGACTTGTCCTTTTTTTACAAAGAATACAATGGTTGAAATAGAAATATGTAATAAAAAAAAAATTATTATAACATAAATGTGCATATACATATTTGTGTAAATAATTCAAGCTTTTTCTTTGTAGTAATTCAATATTAGGCCTTCTTTACCAAAAAAAATGGGAAAACTTGACCTTTATAGTGTTTCTATTTGTATTATCGAAAAATAGAAAACAATTTGTTTTCAATAGTTAAATTTATTAATCTAAATCTGTATTTGTAAGAATTCAGTTGCGTATATTTCTAATAAATAAATATTTATATATATACATACATAATGGGTGTTTTTTATTGAGGTATAGAACTTTAAGTTGGCATCACTTTTTTAACTGGCGGCCATTTTGTCAGCTGTCAAGTGATTAATATTTAGTTTGGTTTGCCATTTCATCATGAATAGGTTGACAAAAGAACAACGCTTGCAAATCGTGCAAATTTATTTCGAAAATAATGGTTCAGTTCGCGAAGTTTACCGCAAGCTCCGTCCATTTTATGGTCGACATAATCGTCCATCAGAGCAATTAATTCGGTTAACCATGGATCGTTTTCGCACTACGTTTACTCTATGTGATAATACGCATCCGCAGAGACGTCGAACAGTGCGCACCGAAGAAACAATTGCCGCTGTAGAGCAAAGTGTTGAAGAGGACCCGAATGAATCGATTCGCCACCGTGCACAGCAATTGGAGCTGATAACCGACTATTTTGTTCCCGAATTGGATGGAATGAATGTGGATGAGTTGTGGTTCCAACAAGACGGCGCTACATGCCACACAGCGCACGTCACAATCGATTTATTGAAGGAAACATTCGATGAGCGCATAATTTCGCGGAATGGACCTGTCAATTGGCCACCAAGATCGTGTGATTTGACACCATTGGATTATTTTCTTTGGGGATATGTGAAGTCGCTCGTCTACGCCAACAAACCAGAAACGTTAGGGGACTTGGAAGCCAACATTCGTGGCGTTATTGCCAACATACGGCCCCATATGCTCGAAAAAGTGGTTGAAAATTGGACCTGTAGAATTGGCTTTATTCGAGCCAGCCGCGGCGGCCACATGCCCGAAATCATATTTAAACATTAATGGCATAAAATTATCCTTCCAATAAAGCCAAATTGATGGACATTAAAACGATTTTCTTGTGTTTTATTTCAATTCGAAGTTCTATACCTCTAAAAAAACACCCTGTACATACAAGCATTTATAAATGTATTTATTTCTATTTCAATGTAGAAAACTATTAAAGAATTATAAAATATTGTCTGTAATCATATTTGCTTACAGTTCTTGCAAATATCTCATTTGAATTGAAATTTCTTGTTGAAATTTATACATAATTTATTTCAATTTAAAAAGGTTGTGTTTGATTTGCAAATTCGAATTAGAAAGCAAGATTTTATATATTTTTATAGAATTTTTATTATGTGTGATTTATTTGTATACAGACGTTTGTATAATATGAAGAAGTAAAAAAATCAAACATAAATTTATATGAAATTATCTATTTTCCCAAAGAACAATACTCTTTAATAAAAATAAAGCAACATTAAATTTAAATCAATGAAGTTTGTTTTTTATTAGTTAGTAAGCAAATATTAATTTAAATAATTCGTATGCATACTAGCGCGAAAACTAATCATGTCGAAGTGCAGGGAACAAAAGTTGTTTAAGTGGCACTTTTCTCACTAAATTTTCTAGGGCAAGATATGCAAATTCGAAATACAGTGAAACCTCGTTATAACGAACTTCTTTATAGAAAAAAACTTAATATAACGTATGTTTTATTAAGTCCCTTGAGAAAACCTCTTTATTGCAAAATTTTTCATACAAAAATACACTATAGCTATAAAGAACAAATTCTGAGCAAAAAACCCTCTACCCCCTATATAGCGAAATATTCCTTCAAATGCCTCAATATAACGAAATCAGAATAAATCCTAAATGGCAAAGTCCCGTTATAAAAGCACCGAATTCTAAATGTATTTACAAGCGCATTTGTAAAGCTTCTATACAACGAAATACTCGTACAAAAGCCTCTATACAACGAAGTAAGAATAAAATTATGTATAGCAAAATGATAAATTCCAGTTATCAAAGGAATGAATTCTTAGTGTATGTGCTGTTTCATTTTTTATTTACCTCATGAAATATAAACTTTTATTAGCATTCTCATGTTAAATAGAATTTGAATAAAGAAAACTATAGCTATAACGAATTCGTTGTATCAAGGTTTTTCTGATTATTGCGAATCTATGGCTATAACGAAGTATTTACGAATTCCCTTGGAATTCGTTATATCGATGTTTCACTGTAGAACAAAAAGTAGGACAAAATTTTTTAAACAAAAAATTGTTTATGATAAGTGTTTATTTAAGTGTTACTTAAGATAAAAATGCAATAAAAGCCAACATTAAGAAAGATATCATAAATTTGGAGCCAGAATTCCAAATGTTATAAAACGAGCACAATCATGTACCAGCCAGAGGATGACAAAAGTACACAGAGAAAACAGTGCCTAATAAATACCTCATTAAATAGAATAAAATTAATAAGATATATGTATCTATGGTTTTTTTCAATAAGGAAATCTTATTAATTTAATAAGGAAACCCTTTTTGAAAAAATCAAGAAGAAATCGTGTAGTTTTTATAAGACTATCTTATTGATTTTTTCAATAAGGGTTTCTTCTTGTTTTTATTAGGCAACCTCATAAAAAATATAAAAAAAATTGCGCCTTTATTCTCTGTACTTATGTATTTTCATTTAAATTCTATACCATATATATATGTATAAATGTATGTATTTACTATATTCTAGATGTTATTTATTTATACATACATACATACACATTATGTTATATTCTTAACTAACTTACTCACCAAGTATTGAACCAGCAAACTTCTGACTGATAAACAAGCACTCTAACCAATATGCTAACAAGCAGCCTGAATAACCATTGAAATTATTGTGCAAACATTCTTATACAAAAATTAAAAAGATCATGAAAAAAATTGTCTCTATATATATTTATAGAAACGAAATAACAAGACACCTCAAGAAGATTTCGTTATTAAAACAATCAATAAGATGCTTTACACATAATCATATTGGAACCTAATAAAATAAAAAAGAAAACCTTATTGAAAAAATCAGTAAGATAGCCTAATAAAATCAAGAAGAAAACCTTTTTAAGAAATCAATAAGGTAACCGAATGAAATCAATAAGAAATCTCTATAGTTTACAATTTATAAGAAAACCTAGAAGAAGTTTTTCTCTATGGATTGTTTTTGGTAAAAAAAGTTGTGAATAATAAGATTTCTTTTTGATTTTATGTGGTTTTCTTCTTGACAAAATTAATAAGATTTACCACATAAAATTGATAATTGAAAAATCTTCGCTTCTTTCTGCTGGGATACCCCTTAGCCTAAAAACGTTTCATAGAGATAATCTTCTTGATTCTATTAGGCATTTTTTTCTCTGTGTATGATTTAAAGTTCTTTTGAGTATTGGCAGTCAAACAACTATGAATGCATACAACTCAAAATATAAAACAACCAGCTTATATAAAAACACACACATACATTTTAAACCGAAAGCGTATAATTACACACATCCAATAATTATGACTATACACATTTTCTAAGTTACGCAGCACAAACAACTATAACTGAAATTTATAGACTATGTTAACTATATTTACGCGAATGATAATAAAAAACACACTAACTATTAATCGGCTACAATGCTTTATACGCAGGGCTATTTGCGTAAAGCATGTTTTTAAACAGCCACACACACAACCATACACTTTAAATTACATACGGTAATTAATTGTATACGGTGGCGAATGATGAATAAATAGCCCGACTATCAGCGTATTTTTTTATCCGATTAAATATCCATAGTCTGAGTATAAGTATGGATAAGAGTCAATGCGTTTGATATGCGTGTGCGTTTTTATTTTTAGTTGTAGAGTATTTTAGTTTCTTGCATAAATGAAAATCATATGCTCTTATTTGCTTGAGAGAAAATATATAACCGTACGAATTGTTGTAAAGCACAATTATGATTGTACGCAGTTGCTAAAACTAAGATTATTTACTTATGTATATTTTTTTTTTGAGTACTCACGGTCATTCTCTGATATCAACTCAGGTGTTGGTCATATGAGCGCTATAAGTTTTTGTAATTAATGTCATCAACTTTCCATTTTAAAGTAAACTTTTTATAGAAACAGAACTATTATATTTAATTTTAAATACTTTTGCGCCACTTTTTAACTTGAATTCTGTTTTTTTTAGCAAAAAATCAGGCTGATTTAAAAGCTTTGTATGTGTCAAAATTTATTGGAAATTTTAAACATGTTTACATAACGAACGATGTTCGAAAATATACATACAAACATATTTTATACCCTTTTATGTACATACATACATATGTGCCCTTAATTATGAAAGTGGTCTAAGTCATATGAATTTTTGCTTCAAAATATTAAATAAATGTTAAAAAAAAACTTAACTTAATATATAATAACTATTGAATAAACTTATATTAATCGAGACTATACTAAAATGTTGCATAATATAAAAATATTTATATGATTTGTTCAAATGTAAATCTACTAATATCTCAACTAAAGAAATATATGACTTAGACCACTTTCATAATTAAGGGCACATACATACTTATGTTTTTAAGCCTGTGTGTATGTATTTAATGTAAATTATTATTTTTTATTCCTCTTACTAATATTTATAGTGGCGCCACATTTTTAATTTTTATAATAAAAAAAAGTTCAAACATTTAGTAAAATTTAAAGTAAATAACATTTAAATCATTTTCTAATTGATTGCAATTGACCAAATGTAAATACCGCAAAAAATTATCAATTATCAAAAAAAAAAACTTAACAGCAGCAACAACAGCAAAAATCATTTATTAATCATCTGAGAATGAGAATAATATGAAAATAATTCTATATATTCATGTGGAATTCATTCTTAGGTGTAGGTAAGTGAGTTACATACACATTTAAATTTGCGGAACAGGATAAACAAATAAACAGGACAAGTCACTGAACTAGTTTTTATGTGTCAACAAAATTATACGAGCTAATCGCGAAAATAACGTAACCGACATTTGGCCTTTTGGTGCTGAAATTTTCCGCAGCCTTCCACACGTCATCTAAAAAAATTTCGTATTAAAAATTATAGAAATTGCAGAAATATAATTTCAAAAATCAATTTTAACGTAAAGTTAAGCCATATGTTATTTTAATAAGAAAAATAACTCAACTGACACAAAAAATATGAGAGTCGCCGGTTGAATAAAAAAGCTTTCATTCGTTTTGTTTTTAACCGACTTCAAAAAAGGAAGAGGTTATCAATTCGTTTGTATTTTTTATGTTTCTTACTTTACAACTCAGTATTTTTTTTACCGATTTTAAAAATTATATTCTTGTCTGAGAAACTTAGACTAGCTAGCAAGGTTTTGGACTGGAGCATCCATATATCATTCCTAAGGTAATTTTGTGGGCTGAATTCGAATCTGTAATTGGTTTTTCTCTATCACGTCAGGTTTTCCAGATACAAAAAAAATGTTTTTATTCGTTTTTAGGGTTCCGTACACCAAAGGTGAAAAGGAACCCTATTGTTTGCGCTACACTGTCCGTCTGTCCATCACAGGCTATTTCCTCGAGAACCGTAAGAGCTACGGATCTGAAATTCGGACACAGCGTGTAGAACCTTGCCCGCTACAACAACAAATACATGAGAGCTAAAAGCTAAAGGGTGTTCCACAACGACCAACGAAAAATATTAAAATCCCATGTAATATACATACAATTTTATGTATATACACTTTAAATTTGTAAACTTAAAATTTAAAAAATCTAAATTAAAGGGTGTGCTATCAGTTAATGCAATTTTGATTATGTAATTTAGACAACTTGCTGTATCTTGGAAACCGTAAGAGCCAAACTCTTGAAATTTTCAAAAACGGCAAAACAAAAAAAATTCTAAAATCGCCAAACCCACAAAAAATCGCCAAAAACAAAAATTGCCAAAACGAAAAAAGCGCCAAACTAAAAAAATTTCTAAAATTAAAATAAATCGCAAAAAACCGGAAAAATCGCCAAAATGAAAAAAAATCTCCAATATAAAAAAATCCGCCAAAAAGAAAAAAAATCGCCAAAATGAAAAAACTCTTGAAAATTTCAAAAACGGTAAAACAAAAAAAATTTTAAAATCGCCAAACCCAAAAAAAAATCGCCAAAAACAAAAATTGCCAAAACGAAAAAATCGCCAAATTAAAAAAAATTCTAAAATTGAAATAAAACGCCAAAATAAAACAAAATCGCCAAAATGAAAAAAATCGCCATAATGAAAAAAAAATCGCCAAAATGAAAAAAAATCGCCAAAATGAAAAAAAACGCCAAAAACTGACAAAAATCGCTAAAACGAGAAAAAACTAACAAAACAAAATAAAATTGTTTCAGCTGAAAAAACGTCAAAAACTCCATATTAAAAAAATGCTCAAAACCGAACGTACGGAACCCTTCGTGCGCCTGTCAAAGTCGCACTTTACTGAATTTATTTACATAAAAAATCATTAGTTTATTAAAAAAGAAATGACTTTTTAAAAGTGAATGGCGTTATTTAAACTTCGTTTGCATTTTGTTGGTTCAGTTTCATGTATTACAGTCCAGAAATAGTCTCCTAACATGATTTTGTCCCAAAATCCTTAATAATTTCATTAAATCTTCGTAAGCAGGCTCCCCTTATTTGTCGCCATGGAAATGACTGGTAGTGGATCATTTCGTGGACGTTGAACTGGTTTTGAAATTGATGGGACATTTTGTTCATATTGAATCCAGCAGCTTTTGTTAAACAGTAATAACAATCAGTGTGGTGGTTACTTGAGTCTCTCCAAAGTAATGGAATTGAAAAATCAAAATACATGTTCTTTCCATTTGACCACTCGTGTAAAACAGTTCTGCAACTATTGCAAAATACTGTCGGTGTCCACGGTTTGCTAAAATTTCTGACAGCAAAACCAAAATAATGTAAATATGTGACAGCGCATGGAGAAAGGTAAGGGTAAAAAAATCAATTTTCACTTTTTTTTTTTTTATGTGGACAACATCTGAGCATCGAATGAGACCGATCCCATGCCCCAAAAGTGTTCCCTCCCAGAGATATGCGTGTTTTATGAAATTGAAGTTGATATTCACGATTTAAAAGAATTATAAATGAGTATTTATTATAATTCACAATTAATAATTTCAGAAAATAAACCTGGATTCGAAAAAACGCGAGCAAAATTGATATCAAACTCATGGAGACAGCGCGCTAGGTAGAAAACAGTAAAAACCAACTACACAAAACAAGAGGTAGGGACGACCTACGCGCGTTTTCAAGGTTGACCAACACGTTCTAGACGTCATGAGATGTGTCGCTTTCAAATGAGACCAATACCAACACGCTCAGTGATGGTACACCAAAGATACACGTATTTAAATCTTTAAAATGGCTCTCCTGAACAAAACCGATTTTTACCCTTAGGTCCCTTTATATTTTGCGCATCACATATGCGCATTTTTTGCATATCCTTTTTTCCAACCAAATAGCTTAAATCAGTAACACACGATCTTCCTGATATTCTTTAACGCTACTATTATGAAGGTTTAGATTAAGATTTAGTTACAAACCATGTTTCGTTTCTGTAGTAAATTTTTCTCCCAAATTTGCGGACCAGTATTATCGAACACGTTGTGATCTCGTAACGACACAATCTCGAAGTTGAAAAAATGGTCGCGGAGCCACGCCCATTAAAACGTAATATTATATTTCATGTGCTTTTTTTCAACCAATTTTTATGTTACTTGGCACACATGTTAAGCTCTAAGATAGACCCAATTTGGCATTTAAAAAAGTTGGGGTGGCTACGCCCATTAAAATCGTATTTTACATTTCACATGCTTGTACTTACCCATTAAATATTAATATTGTATTTCTCGTGCCTCTGCCTGAGCGATTATTACGAAACTTGGCACACACTTTAAACTCCCAAAGTGTCGTGATGTTGGATTTAGAAAAGTGGGCGGACACTAAGTTATGTAAAATTGGGCGTGCCACTTCAAAACTATGCAATAAAAAGTTAAAAATAATTTAGATTCAGTTAAATAAAACATTTTTATGTGTGTTAGGAGTACTTCTTATGGAAGTTGCTAACTTGACTGGCAACGACTTCAAATAGCATTATGATTAACAGCCGGTTTAAAATTTTTTTAAGTTCTTGCAGGGAAGGGAGTAAAAACAAATTAAACCTCCACAGCTGGAGAGAAATATAAAGAGAGCAAATTTAATTGATTTGAAAAAACAAAAAAAAACGTTTCGCAAACGTTTATTTTGATTGATTGTAATGGTTTGTCAAATCAAGCAGATCAGAGCAAACCCAATTGTTTTATTTGCACTTGTTTTCATTGCAAATATTGTTGTTTTGTCTTGCCCGTTCCAACACAAAAAATTCTGCATGTTAAGATATCAGAAATTGTCTAATAACTATTTTTTTATTGTTCTTTTTTCTTTCAGGCTATAAACTGCTCAAATCGATTCCAAAACTTATCTTCAGATTTGCCACCGGCTCGCAAAACATCCTACGCCCGTACCTCATCTACAGGTTTTTAATATATTTAAGTAATTTTTATTCTATAAGTAATTTATTGTTAAGTAACAGTAGTGCGTGTTTGAAAAACTTAATTTTATTAGTTCTTAATTATTTTTAATATACGAGTATTTTATGTGCATGTAAATGATGGTTAATGCATGAAAATTAAGAGTTAGTTAGATGTGTAATTAATTAGACTTAAATAGATTTAGAAATCTTACATATATATAATTTAATTTGTTATCTTAAACATGGATTTAACAAATTGTGTAAAATACGGCTGTAAAAATAATATAGAAATATACGATAATTTTAAACGTTCAGTGGTCATAATTTATTGAAAACAAATATATTGGCGATATTCGATGTTTGATGCAAATTGTCTGGCGTAAGTGCAAATGCAAAATATCGTAGCTTTTCTTTCAAATCCAACAACAAAATACACACACAACCCAAAATAAAAGCTACGATACTTTGCACTTGCACTTACGCAAGACAATTTGCATCAAACATCGAATACCGCCATTGTCATCGAAAATGCAAACCACCCTGCCCTGTACACTGAGAACAAATTTAAAATCGTGTTTTTCATTGAAAAAAATTTCAATATTTATAGAAAAACTCCAAAAAATTATCAAGAATTACAAAACTACAATCACAGTAAGCCAACAGAATGCATATAGAAGTGCTTAACCATCAATAAAGAAATGTTTTTCTATATTTGGAATCATTTTAAAAAAGCAACTAAGAAATGTAAATGCTTGTACTTAAAAGTCCACATTAATTAAAAAGCAAAGACAACAGAATATTTGTGCAAAAAACTATTTACAAAATTGCCATAGAACTTGTTAAAAATAGAAAGATACTTATTATCCCAATTCACAAACTTGTGCAAATGGTCTTGCATCGTAGCATGTGCAAAGTGGTATAGTATATGGATACTCACCACTTAACAATTCTTTGTGGTGAGTATGAATATACTATACTATTTTGCATATGCTACGATGCAAGACCAATGGCACAATATTGTGAATTGGGCTATTGTAAATCAATGTCATTAACAGATTTCCACAAACCATAAATATATTTATGCACATAAGCAAAAAGTATAAATGACAACAAAAAGAATTAAATCAAGTTCTATGAATATTCGAATTTAATTTTATTATCTACTACAGGGGTTCCCACAAACTTTTGGTTCATGGACCTCTTGTTAATAGTTTTCTTTACAGGGGAACACAATAATATCAATTTATTATCTCACTTAATATGGAATAATCGTTTAATACGACTTAAGCAAAGCAATGCATTAGCCCAATTCACAATCTTGTGCAAATGGGCTTGCATCGTAGCATGTGCAAAATTGTATAGTATATTGATATTCACCACTAAGAACTGTTAAGTGGTGAGTATCAATATATTAACCATTTTGCAAATCCTACGATGCAATACCATTTGCATAAGTTTGTGAATGGGGCTATTATTCTATTTTCGATTGATATTTTCTTAGCACGTGTAACATTCATTCCACCAGCGCAATAATATAGCGTAATAAAGCTAAATTAGCTTAAGTCTACTTTAAAGATTATTATACGTTGTCACACATATTTAGTACGTACTAGTATTAGGATTTTTAGGTTCTATTGAAAATTGCAACATTCAACAGCGTCTTATGGCATATTATTGAACTGTTTTAAATATGCTTCAAAATATTCAGGTGTCTGATTGAAAACGATCTATTTCAGGACAATAGTTTTGAATAGGTGTGATGGATTGATTTTGAGTATAATTTTGAAGCCCATCTCAAAGTACTGACTTCTGTGCTTTTAAAAAAAATTATTGAAAAGAAATATTTGAAACAAATTTTGTTTTAGGACACCCGGGTAGAGCTATGCGGTTTAGTTATATAAAACAAATTTCATGTGTTAAATAGCAATGCAATAACATTACATTATATGATGATATCAAATTCTACGCAAATATTTCAAAACGTCGCGCAATAAATAGCATAGCTATAAAACACATCACATGATTCATGGTTTTTAAATTAATTTTGTAACTAAATCATTTTTCATCACTTACCTGCACCTAGATTCAGTAAATTTTATTACGATAATCTTGTCGCTATAATTATTAAAATGAAACTTAATCGAGTTTGCTATTTAGTAAGATATTTTTACGATATTCGCTGTCGGTTGAAGTAAAAAAATTAAATCACAAGGTCAAACTCATTTTGTTTTTCCTTAGTTTTCAAATTTAATTTGTGCTTTTCGCTTCTTTTAACATTTTCTATACAGAGATGCCACACGATATTTGCATTAGCTGGAGATTATTGTAAAAAAATTACGGAATCACATTAACTTTACCGCAAACGAATAAATATGTCAATAAATACAACTATTTTCGGTTCGCAAAAAGTTACAGAATCCAGGTACAGATTATCTTTCTCTCGAAGTAAGCAATATTTTATTAACGTTTTAAATTACCATTTAACACTAAAAATACCTGTGGAAATCTAAAATCTTCTCGCATACACTCTATAAATTTACCAGGGAACCTGATTCGGGAACCGCTGATATAATATATACCAATGAATGTGTTAAATGTATGTATGTATGTATGGTGTACATATGTATGAATGCATATACATATGTGAGTATTTGTGTTAACAATAGACATGTACACACAGAAAAAAACACCAATGTAAAATCAACATACAAAAAGGTTGATTCAAACTACTTCATAGCTGCAATACACTTTTGTGCTTAGTTGTGTAGGTTGTTTTTGTATTGTTGTTGTTTTTTTACGTTTGTAAACAGTCGACAAACATACTGCTGGTTGGTAGGCAGTGTACTAGTCTTGCAGTCGGAGGATCGCAGGTTCGAATCTTGAAATCAAGTCAAAGTATTTTGTATTTTTTTTTTTTAATAAAACTTTTCAAGTGAAAGCATTTAGTTTTTTTTTTAACTAAAACTAAAACTTTTCAAATAAGATGTATGTTAAATGCTAAATGAAATAATGTTAAAGTACAATTTAATTCAAGATGGTACATATTAGTGTGTATCTTAAGAATATTTATATTTGTTGTGGCTGCAGGGTAGAGTTCGACCGATTAATCGGCTTCGGCCTCGGCCTTCGGCCAAAAATTGGTAATCGGCCAACATTCGGCCTATGGCAAAAATCGGCCGATTAGCCGAAGCCGAATATTTTTCATTCCAAGCTTGAAAAATAACATTATTTTTAGTCGTTGCTCGCCGACAGTTTCTATTGTGTTTAACGTTTTGAAAGGGTTGCTTTGAAATATAACCCTGTTGCTTTCTATTTTCTTTTACTTGGACGTTCTTGTGAGTGATCATATGAAAAAGCAATCTAGAAATTGCAAAATAGTTTTATTTTTTTTGTTATGTATCCAATAAATATTACAGCTATTTCAGTGATCTCAAAAAAGCAAACTTTTTCTTAATTCATATAAAACAAGTATCATTTTTAAAATTTAAAACATTCGGCTTCGGCTTCGGTTTTGGCCGAAGTTTAGGATTTTAGCCGAAGTTCGGCTTCAGCTTCGGCCAAAAAAAAACGCCTTCGGTCGATCTCTACTGCAGGGGTAAGCACGTTGACTACCACGCGATGAGTTCCGAGTTCAAATCTTGGCCGGGAAGCCAATTTAATTCATATACAAAAATTTTTCTGATGTCTATGTCAACCACACGTAAGTTAAATAATTAATAAAGTACAATTACTACATTAAATTAAATTCATGTTGTTTCAACTTGAAATAACTTTGATTCAACATGATTCTTCATTTTGATTTTAACAGTACGTAAATGTTAAATCAACATGACATAAAGTTATTTCAAAAGCAAAAATTTTCTTTGACAATTACTATAAATCATGTTAGATTAACATGAAACACATATGAAGCAAAATCATTACCAAAAAATATTAGATTAACCTTGTTTAATTAGATTTTACGTTGAAATTTTTCTGTGTGTATGTATGTATCTCTTAATTTAATTAACATTGTGTATTTATACTTATCTCCCTTTTTTGAAGTTATGAAAACAAAAACAACTTCAGTCCCCTGCATTATGTCACAATAGCCATAATTTTTGAAACATATTCAACATAAACTTATAATTTACACATACATAAATATGTCTGTACATTAGGGCAGGTAGATTGTTTTAGTAAAAAAAGTAATTTCCACAAAATTCTGAGAAAATTCTCCAAAGAAATCATGTGTCTAAAATTAATCCCTATACCGCGCTTCTCGACATGAAAATGCATTTCCTCTTCTTTGGAAAAAACATTTTTTTAATTAAAATTTTTTCAAATAGAAAAATGTGTGTATTGAAATAACTGCTACTAAATTTTAAATATTATTTTTCCTCCCACGTACCTACTCTCTGCTTTTAAGTTTTTCGCGAGCTACCTAAGATTTATTTATAATATTTGGTTCCCCATTTTCATCTTTAAAATCAATGGCCCATAATCATAGTCATAAACAAAGTAGACTTTAAGAAATTAAAACCAGTATTTTGTATGGAATTTGTTTATGACTTTGACTATGCGCCAACGTCTTTAAATAAGGCAGGCAGTAGCCAAACAAGAAGCAGCTCAGGAAGAGGAAATAAATTTTCATGTCGTGGGTTTGATTTTAGACCCATGGTTTCGTCGCAAAATTTTCTTGGAATTATATGTAGATTTCGTTTTTACTATACGATTTTTTAATTTTTTTTTATCCAAACAAATCGACCCGCCCTAATGTACATACTTACATCCATCCATCCATTTTAATCCAACTGTAAGTTGCATGTATTTAAAATAGAAAAAAAAAAAGAAAAACAACAACAGCAGCAACTGCTGCTGCTGCTTTTTTGGGTTTTTGATGTTGATGTTTTTATTGTCTGTATCTGGTATACGACCACGGTTACAATTTATGACAAAACACAACAACAGGAAGTTATGATAACAAAAACAACAAAATCTGTTAATAAAAAAATCTAGAGCAAAAAACATTGTACACATGCATGTGTATACGAGTACACTAAGTACAGGGTGGCTGATGACACGCGCTAAATAAAAGTTATCAGTTAAATTTTGTTTTATAGAAATTAAGTAAAAAATGCCAAAAATGAGTTGGTGCAACACATTCTTGTTTGGATTGTGCGCCGAGTGTGTCACAGCTTGAGTCAATAATTTCCATTCATTTCGGCGCATTTTCGGAGGCAAGGCTGTCAGCAGGTGGACAACAATGAAAAATTTCATGCACTCAAACAATTACTGATATATTAGCTGCTATATGGGCTTCCCCAAAGCATTTCAACAAGTAATGTATCTACTGTATTATTATCTGATCTATTATTTAAAATCCATGGAACTATCTAGCAAATTAAATAAAATTCGATCCTTTAGACATACTATAATAAAATAAAATAAAATAAATAAAATACTATTTAAAAATACTTAAGTTCATAAAGTAGAATCCCGATTATCCGAACACCGATTATACGGATATTAGATTATCCGAACTCATCATTCGTCTCAGCTCTAATTGTCTAATTGCCTTACATAGGTATTTTGTAATTCCTTATCTATCGTTATAGCTCGTTTTTTGTATATCGTATTATCTAAACGACTAAAATTTAAATAAAAATTGACAACTGACAAACATTACAAATTTAAATGTATGTAAATTATTTTTTTGATTTGATTTGCTTTGAAATCGATTATCCGGATTTTCGATTATACGAAATACCCCTGGTTTTATTTGATCCGGATAATCGGTATTCTACTGTACTACTGTTTGCTGCGCTTTCACACCCAAAACACTAAACCGATTTTGTGTATTTGTTCACCAATGGAAATATTGGATACTTTTTATCTAGTTCGGAAACTGTTTTTTATATTTGGTACGAATTTTTTCCGTAAAACATATTTTTGGGCTGGTTAGGGTAATTTTAATTTCGGGTTTGATTATTAAACCAGTTTTAAAACCGGTTTTTATGTATTTTTTTAAACAGACCAACACGAACGGAGCCGTGGGTAAAAGCTGGTATGTATGTAAGTATATTTAACTAACGTTGTGTCTATAATGTATTAACACGATGAATTTTTGTTTGTTGTTGGTTAAGCAAAAACAAACCGAAATTATTCAAATTATAAATAAGTTAATCGAGCATCATTGTATAGTCAAATTCATCAGTCACCCTGTACGGGCCATATATACTCGCAAATAAATATATATACATGGAAAAAAGAAAATGCAAGTATTCGTCGCATGGAAAAAATTGGGATGTCACTTGAAAGAAAAGAAAACTTAATACCCGCTACTAAAGTTAATGTGTAAAAAAAATTTGTGCAGATCACAAGTAAAAACTTACAACTCCTCATACAAATAGTATTCCGTAAAATTTTTATATAACGAAAATAAATGATTAAAAATTAAATTTGAATCAATTTCTTTTGTGATAAAAAAACAAAATTCTTATTAATAAAATAAAAAAAAAATTTGTGATTGGAAATTTTTATATCCGCAATTGAAAAAATAATTGCTGATTTTTTTGTTTCTATTAACTGCCAGTTTAGAGAAGATAAATACAAATTCCTGTCATCTTATTTATATTGAAAACAAAAATAAATTTGAGTGCTTTGTTTGCTTAGTTAAATTTTGTAGCCCCTCTTGTCGTTCGCAACTCAACTCAGATGGGTTGTCTGAGAGTCAATCCAACTTACCAAAATTTTTGTAACAGGTGTGATTGTATCTTAATAAAGCCTTGATAAACCTCTTAAAAATAAAAAATATTTTTTATGAATAAGATCTTTATTAACTATCCCGAACTAAAATAATACCAAAAATAAATATTGCAAAAAAAATACCCATTAGGAAAATTATAATTAAAATATTGCGACCAACCCCAGTAAAAAAATGCATCAAATAAAGCAGGTCTCTAGTATTATAGATTAACAGTAGCGCTAACAAACCTGCCGATATCGCTGCTGATTTTTGTATGGCGAGTTCCTGGTTTGGAAAAGGACATTTTTTCTCACAAAAGCCCGTTTTCGAATCTAATAAATCATGCAAACATAGCAGTTAAATGTCAATTTTTATTAATTTTTGTTTGGAAAAATTACTTTTAAATATGAATTGCTATTTAAATAAGTTGGTGAAATAGACTCAAACTAAAATTCTCGTCAGTTGTGTTTTATATCTATGCACGTGGTTATACAATACATTCGATAATCTAGATGAGAAAAATCTTCTAATGCATATATGTATGCATAGAGAAAACAGTGTTTACTAAATACCTCATAAAATAGAACAAAATTAATAAGAAATCTTATTAATTTCATAGAGAAATCCCTTTTTGAAAAAATCAAGAAGAAATCTTGTAGTTTTTATGAGGTTATCTTATTGATTTTTTCAATAAAAAAATAAAAAATAATTGCGTCTTTATTCTCTGTACTTCTGTATTTTCATTTAAATTCTATACCATATACATATGTATGTATGTATGTAGTATATTGTCGATGTTATTTATTTATACATACATACATACATACATACATACATACACATTATGTTATTTCTTAACTAACTTACTCACCAAGTATTGAACCAGAAAACTTCTACCTGATAGACAAGCACTCTACCCAATATGCTAACAAGCAGCCTGAATAACCATTGAAATTATTGTGCAAACATTCTTATACCAAAATTAAAAAGATCATGAAAAAAATTGTCTATATGTCTATTTATAGATATGAAATAACAGGACACATCATAAAATCAAGAAGATTTCCTTATTAAGAAAAATCAATAAGATGCCTTACACATACTCACATAGGAACCTACTAAAATCAAGAAGAACCCCTTATTGAAAAAATTAATAAGGCAACCTAACAAAATCAAGAAGAAAACGTTTTTAAAAAAATCCAGAAGGCAACCTAATAAAATCAATAAGAAATCCCTATAGTTTACAATTTATAAAATAACTTAATAGAATCAAGAAGTTTTTCTCTATGGATTGTTTTTTGGTGCCAAAAATAGCGGAAATTGAGTAAAAAAATTTGTGAATAATAAGATTTCTTCTTGATTTTATGTGGTTTTCTTCTTGATAAAATTAATAAGATTTGCCACATAAAAACAATAAGGAATCTCTATGAACAAATCTTCGCTTCTTTTTGCTGGGATACCCCTTAGCCTACAAACGTTTCATAGAGAAAATGTTTTTGATTCTATAAGGCAGTTTTTTCTCTGTGTGGTATGATGTGTGTATATTAGCTAACTTTCTGACTTTAAAACGTGCATTTTCCTTCTGTAGTTTGCTGCATATACGTTCACTGCGTCTAAGCAAGCTCAAATTTTAAAGCGAATTATGATGCGCTTTATTGCCTTATTTTTTTACTGGAACTATTAACAATATATAAAACAACAAAATATTATACATATTAATATTTTGTAGTTTTGACCAAACAAGAACTACAGCCAACTTAAGGCTGAAACGAGCGCTCAAAAGCATGCAGTATAACATATTTTGCTAAAATTTCTTAATTTGAATGCTGGTGTATTAAATTTTCTAACATACACATTTTAAACGCAGCGTAACACACACACCCACATACACTTGCACAAAGAAAAGCATATTGAAGTTGCACTGTAAATATTACATATACACATAAATTTTACCAATGACCTAGACAACGAACGACGAGAAACAAGTGTGTGCTTTCGTTTTTTTTTTGTGTTTTGTTTTGCTGCTCCAAAAATAAGAACACTGTAACAAAAACAAAATAACACAGAGAACGTCTAAAGCAAAGTGCAAAATTTGTCATTAAATTGCAAATGTAGCGATATAATTTGATGTGTTATGCTTTCTCTATGCTTTACAGCAATAAAATGAAATGAAAATTTCATAAAAAGTTTTGATGAGATGTAAAAACCGTTTCCGGTGTGTCGTGAAAGAGCCAGAAAACAAAAATGCTGATACGCTCATTTAGCGTTAAACGGAACGGATTGAAATAAAGTGTACATATACCAGCAAAATAACCAGTTGAACTGTAAAGTTAAATGTTAATAACATTTTGTGTAACCGGCAGCCTCAGAGAACTATTTAACATTAGTCCGAATGAATGGTGTGGTGAATTGAGCAAGAAACAAACGTGAAATGGAGATTATGTTATTTATTTACATTCTGGAAGGCAACAGTCTGTTAACTATACAGAAGCAGGGAAATGTATAAAAAGCAGAAGCGATATTAAAAATCTAACAGTTATTGAATGGAAGCCAAAGGATAATGTTTTTATTTTGTTATAAAAATGAATTGGAAATAACGTAAGTTTTTTTGGTTAAGAAAGAAGAATAAATGAGATTTATTTTTTTTTAACTTTAATTTCTAGTAAACGTGTTATTTACAAATGTGTTATATTTAAGGAACATTTGTACTAAAAGTCGAGCTCCCACTGTTTTGATGTTCGAAATATTTGAAGCTAAATTAATGTGATAAAAATTTATTATTTTACTTGAATTTTTAAACAAGAAATACATATAAACTATCATAATAGAGCCCAAGTTCAGTTGTTCCGCAGATAACTTAAATATCAAGTGATTTTTAAAAATCATTTCTCCATACGAATATTAGTGAAAATCGACATTTAAATATGAATTGATATTTAAATAGATTTGATGAAATTGGCCCTAATTAAAAAAATATTTCAGTCTATAATAAATATTGAGTAATACTGAAGCGAAATTAATTTAAAATCTTTGGATTTGTCTAACATTCTTGGGACTGATTTATATACTTATTTTATTCTTACTCAATTTGTGTATTAAAATGTATTTATTGGTAATCTGCAGCATTGTCGATTAATCACTGTCAAAATATTACAAAATATTGTCTATAGATATTTTGAATTTTATTGCAATTTGTAGTGGGTTTTTAATTTAGTTTTTTTTTTATTTCGAATTCCGTCTGTACACACGCAAGTTTATCCAAAAAAAAGGACACTACTGTTCTTACCGGCATTACATGACACATTGTCTTCCTTTCTTATTAATGACTGACATTTAAAAAATATATAATAATAATAATAATAATAATAAATTTCAAATAAACGTGACCAACTTCTAAATAATCCAAATTAAGACGCATTTTGATGCCGAATTTTGAAACCAAAAAGCATTACACAGCTTTCTAGGCGAACTGAGCACGTACGAATGAACAATAATAATAATAACATATAAATATCCTTAAAACTTAGATTTTTGTAGACAAAACGACTCATTTATTTTTATTTTTGACAAATTGTTTATGTCTCTGCCCTTGTACAATTATACTTAGTTTAGGTATCTTATACAACAATTTTATTAAAAAAAAAAGGAAAATAAATAACCAAAATGTTATCCCGGCTTAAGGAATGACATATTGTCTGCAACAGTCGTTAATTATGGCATATTATTTTATTTTTTTATCGATTAGAAAATTACATTAATTTTATTACAAAAAAAAAATATTCAGGCGAATGTGTAATAGGAACTGCCAGGGCACATTCACAAGGTAGTAGCGGAAATGCAGCTGAGCTATTTTTTTTTCAAACTAAACTTCATCCGAAACTTCAAAAATTTTTTACGAAAGAGAAATTAAAAGAAAATGTTAAAAAATTTCAATATGAAAAATATTTTATCAAAAAAAAAATTCTGTGAAAACAAATTTAAAAATATAAAAAATCTATTAACAAATTGTGAGAAGTGCTAAACGTTGCAAATTTTGTTAGTGGTAGCTGCCGTGGAACAATGTTTTTCAAGTTTATGTGAATAATTTTTATTATTATTATGTTAAACAAATTCTATTTGTGAAGTTTTGGATGAACTAAAACCCATGTTGTTTTTTTCATTGTTGTATTTTTTCATTGTTTTTGTAATCCTGGAAATGAATTTGCCTTGGGAACTGCTTTATTTTCAAATGATTCATTTTGAAAATATGCTATAAGTTTGAAATGTATTTTTAAATTTTGAGGCAAGCCAATTTATTAATTTAAAAAAGTACCTCGGCAGTTAAAGGGCTCATAATATGAAATTTTGCTATCGGAAACGTTTGTTCCCGCCTTCAATTCATAGTGAATGAAAAAAAAAACGGGAAAAAGATTTTTAAATCTTAAAAATTAATTTAAAATCAGACAGTAAGAAATACGCAAAATTTTTATTTTAAATGCATTGTTTGTAAGTGTAAAGTTAAGTTGTTGAATATTTTAGGCGCCGTGGAAAAAAAATGGAACAGATTTCTGGAGGAAAATTATTCACGATTGTAATTTGGTGAAAAGGTAAAAATTTCGAGGGAAAAACTGTTCACGATATGGGTGGATATTTAAATAAGTTGGTGAAAAAGGTTCTTAAGGTTCAATTGTATCACTGACACTGGCACTTACATCATATCCCAAATTGTTATAATTTTTATACTAATAAAGTTTTTCCACTTTTTTAAACTCATCTTTTGGACACATTACGGGTAAATAGAATTTTTTAGAAATAAAAACCGCGATTTTAAAATGAGTAGATAACGAAGGGCGCAGTTAAAGGTTAATAGTTTTGTTCACTCACTTTTGAAACAAGACTTCCTTTCTTCAATTTTTATTATTTTCTTTTTCCACGTTTATAACACTTTGAAATCACAATAGAAGTGATAAATAGAACTAAAAACACTAAACTTTTAATCAGTAACCTCGTAATGAGCTTTAACCGTATCAACTCAGTTCCTAAGAAAAATTCCCAGATTTTGAATTTTTAAAGCCTGACCTTAGATTCAGTATCAGTGACACCGAGAACCCCTAGGTTAGCTTAGGTTAGGTTAGCAGGCTGCTGGTAAGGAAGGGTGAAATTCAGAGTCCAGCTCACTTGGGTCCAATACAGTGGTCCCTTTGTGCTACCTGTTATTTGAAGAGAAGATAGTAAGAGAGGGTGATAGGGAAGGGATAGAGATAGAGGAAAGCTTCATACTTTTACAACTCTGCTTTTTTGCACGCTTTTTGATAATGCAGTATTGCAGCGTCTTCTGGTGTCTAATGAGGCGTACTAAGTTTTGAAGCTGTGTTTAAGTAGCCATATTATTGCTTATTTTACTTTGCTGATGACTCTGCTACGCAACAAAGGAGGGCGCTCTGATGTTACATTAGGATTAGTATCTGATGACCGGTGCCTTATGCCTGAATCACTAGAATTTTTCCCACAACAACTGATACAAAGGACACTAATGCACATCATGTTATTTTTAATGACTGTCGGAGATCGGGCACGAACCCAGTACCTTCAGTTTTGTAGTCAACGTGCTAACTACTTCAGCCAACGCCACCCTCCGAGAACCCCTAAGTAACGAGCTTCCAGTAAACCCAATAACATCACAATACATTGGATACGAAACTTTGATCAAAGTCGAATACCAGTTTCTTAATCAGCGACCTCGAAATTCTTTACGTAACGATTTTCAAGCAAATCCAATAGTATTAAAAATAAAAATAGTCAGCCATATTGAATCCGCCGTTTTCAATTTTCAAAATATAATACCCGATTCTTAATCAGTATCAAGGCATAAAAGCGTTCAGGTGCATTAAAATTAACTTGCTAACTTCAAAGCCGTTTTTCTCCAAAACAAATCCAGAAACTCACCTTACCTGCCATGTTTTCATAAAGATATCGTTACGTATGAGTAATAAATGTTCACAATAAATTAAATATTACTTATACGCACACAGTCCCAAATGTAAAATATTTATTTGAGTACATTTACAGCTGTATCCAAAACAAATAATTTCAGCTTGATGTGTTCGTCAAAACAAAATTTCCTTATAAGTTTTGACAAAAGAACACTTGACGTTCAAATAAATTATTTTTAGATACGGCCTTTAGTTACATATCATTATTAATCAGTTGATAAGAACTTGATTTTAATAACATTTATAACATTATGGGTATAGCAAATATTCTGCCTTATCGTGGTTGGCGTATTTCAAATACGACAACGACTGTTTGGTAATAGATTAAAGAAAAACTGTTGAAGTCTTCTTTAATCTATTACCAAACAGTCGCAGTCGTATTTGAAATACGCCAACCACGACAAGGCAGATTATCTTTCATAATTTACTTATGAACATTACATTATTAGTATTCATTCTAGTTCATCCACTTCAACTTTAATTGAGAAAATTTTGTAAGCTTAGGCTTTCTTGATATATTTATATGAATGCTTGCTGGAAATTTCACTAAATTGAAATTTTAAGTTAAAAAAGTACAACCAAGACGTCTAGAATTAGAATTGAGTTAAACTTATTTGTAAACATTATTCGAAATTCTTAACGATTCGTCTTAAGGCAGTTCGATATCCACAACGCGCTGGCATGATTTTCTAATATTAATTTATAGTAACAGCCTGTTTGTGTAAGACATTGCCGATGGAAATCTTAGCATTTCTGTAATAAAAGATTAAAGAAAACTTGTACAAATTTCCTTTAATCTATTACAAAACCGTCGAGATTTCTAACTCCTTTCACACACAGACTGTAGAAGTAATAGACTTATTTTTGTCATTAATTTGTCACAACTTACCAGCTTACATTTTCTTATATCGCAATACTAAAACTGAACAGCTTTTATACTTTTAACTGTAAATACATTTGCATTGATGCTTTCTTTGATCTTATATTTATTTAATTAAATTTATATTGTTGCACATATTCATTTAAACAGATATTTAAGTCTTAACAAAATAAAAATAAACTTAATTTATAATAATGAAGACATTATTAGAAGCTTAAATTAATATTTTAAATATTAACTTATAATAGAAACACTCCATTCTCCTTCAAAGTCTGCAATATTGTCCTTGTGCATGTTGTTGCTGTGAATAAAATGTAAAGACAAGCGTTAAGAAGCAACACTAAATGAGCATGAAACACGCAAAATAAAAAAAAAAATTCTTTCATGCTTGTTTTTTTTTATTATAATAAAATACTTGATATTTCATGTTTTTTTAATATTAATTTGGCTTTGGCATTATATTAAAGAAAATAAATATCTTGTCCCTTCTTATTTCTTATCTTAGTATAAATTTTATCTCGCTATGTCAAGAGATATGTACATATATACATATATATACCTGCATATATATGTACGTATATCTGTGATATTAAAACATTTTCAAACTTTTATTAAAATTAAATTTTAGCATTTGTTAGACTTTTGACCTTAATATTTTGAACACATACTCTTCATTGCATTTTTTGTTTTTGTTTAGTTTTCGACAAGAGTTGAAGGTCGTTTGTTTGTTTAAGCACAAGGGACATAAAAACTTTAATTCATGCAATTAAATAAATTTCTTATTTAATAAAAATAATCTTTGTCGATTTACACTTTAAGTCATGCAATTGAATAAATTTTTTATTTAAAAATATTCTTTGTCGATTCGCACTAGGGATGTTCATTTTTGATTGATAATTGATGTTTTATTACATAAATCGTATTTTTGGTGATTTTGTGCAATTTTTTCTTAATTTTTATTTATTATTTATTTATTAATATTGATGTTATACATAATTACAATAACAATAATATAAGAGGGGTAGAAGCACTAGCTACTAAGGCCATCGGCTAATTTAATTTTTAGATTTATACCCTGTTTCCACAAGTCAGACAGACGACTATGTAGTCTAGATAATTTTTATGAAAAAAAAGATGAGCGCTTTTCATATAAATTTTCTACTCTAGTCGACTGTCCGTATTGTGGAAACAGGGGTTTAGTTCAAGGATTTTGAGAACAAAATATAGTTTGCTGTTTTCAATGTCCTAACAAACCTACGCCAAGGCAAACACATTTTCACATCCCTCAAATAAACAAGCAAGAGTTTGTATTTATACTGTAATTCTCCTCAGAGAGAGCAAGAAACTTACTATTAACATGTAACAGCTTTGAAAAGATATACAAGGGAAAATTTTTTTAATACATTCTAATGTGTCGTCAAAAAAAAATGCTCATATGTAATATATCGTGTTACATACAACATGATAATAAGTTTTAAACTCAATCGGAGAGCAAGAAAAGACTCCGTGCGAGCGTCAGTTATGACTAGGCCACTTGAACAGTCGCCCGAGAATTTAGCCGATTCTTGCTACAAAGTAGGTTAGGTTAGGTCAAAGTTAGGTTACTCTGAGTGATCAAGGACCTAGCATAGAACAGGATTGATCCTTGGCAAAACCAACAGATGACAAGAAACCAATAAGTACGGTAGCCTAGTTCGTGGTGCCTGTATCGAATGACTTAAACACAGATTTATAACAAACCTTAGTAATCTACACAGTTCCATTCCCTATACAAGTTCAAGACTCCGAAAAGTGTGATCTCCCAGACAGTTATATCTAGTCCGGCTTAGAGCCGTACAGGTGCACAGCAGGTGTTCTACTGTCTCAATTACTCCAGGTTCCTTACATTTCCTGCAGGTACCGTAAAGTCTTTGTCCTATTTTAACGGCATACGAAGCCGTCCAGCAGTACCCAGTTAATATCCCCACTAGAAGTCTACAGTTGCTTCTGGTTAGTGATAAAAGGAATTTAGTCGATTTGGGTTCCTAGGAGCTCCACATGATTTTAGATGTTTTGCCAATTTTCATCGCACGCCACCCTTCCTCCGCTACTTCCTTCATCTTAGAGTCTATGATGCAATTCCGGTTTTCAATTGGTTTCCCGACATATACCGCTTTCTCCACCGGTAATTGAATTCCCTTGTTGGCCAATTTGCTACAAAGTAGTTACATTCATGTCGTAAGCTAGTTAGTCAACTAATCAAAAAGGTAGTTAGAATATAATTTTTCGTCTATTCGTAATACATAACTATGTAACCAAATCGTAGTTATGGAATATACGAACCAAAGATCTGCATGCTTACGAATCAAACGGCATAATTTTGCTTTTTCTCTAAAATGTATATTGAGCTATCACTTAACATTAAAAAATTAAAGATACTATTGCATGATTCATATCAATGAGACTGTTGTTAATAAATACATGCCACTGCTTGCAATTTCTATTCATGCATATGATTCACTACAGCAGTGAATTAGTATGATTGTTTTGAAAACTTCTTAAATCCCCCATTGACAAATATAGTTTTATGTAATATTATAAAATAAAAAAGCTAGGCTAATTTTATTATTAATTAATATATATTGTGTAATAATGCCATTTTGGCTTATTACTTATGACTCTATTGCAGTGAGCCGACAAAAATCGGTACATTGTGCCGATAGTGTGATCCAGGCTTTAATTGATATTAATAATTTGTTGTTGGGGCAAGTTTAACTAATTTTTTAAATAATATCGAACAAAATTTTCATATTCACCCTTATTTCAATGTGTATGTATATAAAATATAAATCGCTTCAAGGCCATCCTTTTACTACATCTTACATCTTGCTGGTACACTAAATAATATTCTAAGTATTCCGCAAATACTATTTCCTTCTTCCAACTCTGTTTGCGCAAGAAAGGAAATTAAATGAAATATAACATGTGTGTGTGTGTGTGTGTGTGTGCGTGTGTGTGTCCTGTAGCAGTATGAGAACACGTTTTTCTGCATAAAAGGATAAAGTTGGCAAAACTGACATTAAACACATTTACTTAACAAAACTGTGTCCTTGTTACTGCTGGAGAAATATTTCTTTGAGAAGAAAAAGCAAAGATAAATAATCGTAAAAAGAAAGTGTGAACGACATGAGCGGCAAGCGACGCCGATTAGTAAAAGGATTAACGTGTTATGGAAAGGAAAAATCTTAAAATTTTAAAGTTTTCCTTTCCTTACTCCGTCTTTTCACTTTTTTGTTTTATGTTAAATGTTAGAGATTTTTTATAAAACAAAAAAAAATTTAAATAAAAAGACAACAAAACAGTTTCCTATGGTCGTCTTTTGAATTTGAGACACATACAAAACTAGTAAATGCAGCCCAGACTAATTTAAATTTAAGAGCTTTTGAGCAGCGTTTGAAAACTTCCCATTTGTATCTATATTTATAATTTGAACGGGCTAAGGTTCGCATCGCTTTTTAAGCCAAATTACATGTGATAATTATTAATGAACAACTAACATCAAAGTTAGTTGTAAATATTCTGACAACACATACGCGTAGTTGAACAGAACAGGTTTTCGAAGGCCACTAAACCTTCATCATCAGCGTTCTTCTGTGTTTTGGTCCACTGTGTGTGGTGTCACTTGATGTAGATTTCTGCCTTATATACGAAACTTTATTGCAAATGGAATATGTGAATTGGTTTGATTCATCGTATTTCATTTGTATATTTTCTGTTGCTTCTATACTCATGCTCCTGCTTCTAACAATTCAAGAATCACACTAGAAGTTAACACAATAAACGAATAGCTGTACAAAACGAAGAGCTTCAGCACTCGATATATTCGAAATGTTTTCTGTTTGTCAGGAGACTGTACGCAGGATGAGTCATCAACTCGATGTTGTGACTGTTCAAAAATTCACTCTTTTGACGAGGTGTGTGAGCTCGCATTGGCATGATGAAGAATAATCCGTCTTTGGGGGTTAGTTTTACGAATTTCTTTGAAGACTTTCGGCAAACAAATGGTCGTGTATCACTCAGAATTGACAGTTCTACATTGCTCAAGCGAAACAGAGGCCACATGACCCATTCGACCAAAGAAACAGGCGACCATTTGCATTGCATGTGCTTCTTATACGAACAACTTTTGTTGGATTAAGCTCGTCTTGTTACACCCACACGTTCGATTGCTTTGTTGTTTCCGACTCATAAGCATATATCCATGATTTGTCACCTGTCACGATTTTATACACGTCTTTTGAAGCACCACAGTTGAAATTTTTAATAATTTTCTTACATCACTTGATGCGAGCGATTCATAAGTTATGGGGTATCCAACTATAACAATTTTTTTACAACTAAGTGTTCATGCAAAATCGAATGTATTGAAGCGGAACTAATGTGCAAGGATGTCTCTATCTCACAAATATGTCACATGACGATCTTGCATTATAAGTTCACGATCTGCATTGATGTTTTGTGGCACAACAACCGATTTTGGACGACCTCCACGGAATTCGTCGGCGACCGAACTACGACCACGATTGAATTCACTGCACAAACGATATACTGTGGTTTTTGATGGTGCCTTGTCGAATGCCTCGACACATTCTTGTTGAGATAATCCACGTCGAAAATTGTGAAAAACAATCCAACGAAACCCTTCTCTTGAAGTTTCCATTTTTTTGTCAAATTGGTTTTCTGAAATCACTCTAAGCAATACAAATAGCACTTGTATATCAAAACGTTGTGAATAAATTTATGCTAAAAAATGTTAAACTTTATTATGCTGCTGCCAGATTTTAGCTATTGAGATTAGTGTTGCCAGTTCCCGAAATATAAATATAGTTCCCTTATTTTTTATAAAACAACTAATTGTTTAGAAAAATTAATGAAGAACACATTGGCTAATTTTTTCGCGTAATTTATTATAAAGTTAGCCATATATATAGTTAGTTGCAAAAAAAAAATCAAGTAAATTGAAATCATTTTAGACTTATGTTCTTAGATCACAAAATGATATGGTCATACATAGAACCTCTTTTTTGGTTTCAAATCAGTTATGTGAAATGTGATTTTCAGAACGTGAACTTGCTTCTTAGTTAGAATTCTGGGTTTTCGTTTTTGGAAAACCGTTAATTTGAATTTTATAATTTTACAGAAATTTCTTTTTTAACACCCGCCTAAAAAGGGGTGTGTGTGTCCGTCCGTGGCCACGTACAGACCAAACGGCTGGACCGATTTTGATTTAGTTGTTTTCTGTTTGAAAGGTGACTGATCGAGAGGGTTCTTAGCTATCGGTCCAGCCGTTTAGAAGATATCACATATTTTCTAGATATATCGGGGGTTTTTAAAATTTTTAATTTTTGTTATTATTTTTAATAACTTAATAGAATTTATATTATATTGACTTACCTCATACTTTTAAATTGTAAAAATAAATTTTATTTTTATAAACTTTATTTATTTAAATATGTTTACATTTTCGGGATTAACTTTTATGGTTAAATAACGCTCATTTCCTTGAACAACGACATAACTCAAAAAAAAAACTAGTTTTGCAGTTTAAAGTTTTACTGCCAGTTTATAGAAGACAAGGATCAAAATTTATTTATTTTTTATGTATGGTAATAGAGAGACGATGATTTTTACCTGTCTTCTATAAACTGACAGTTGAGTTTTTTAAAAAATAAATTTTTCTCTCCAGAAAAAATTTAAATTTTTACACAATATAACTAACGATATGAGTATAAATTCTGCATTATTAATTCAAAAATATATTTTATTTTATAAAGTTATGCCGTTGTTCAAATAAATGAGCGCTACGTATGCACATATGTTTATTTATATTTAATTATAGAAAAAATAAAATAAAAATATTTATAGGAATTTTGGTTTTATATTTTTATAATCATATTTTTATTTGTTTTTGTATTTAATTTTATTAACATATTTTTATTTTTTTACGTTGTATTAGTAAAATTTTTTAAAATAATAAGCAAATTGTATTCAGAGATTTATAATAAAATAATTTTGAGAGTTTTAATTGGAAAAATATATTGTTAACGTAAATTTGAGAAAAAAAAATTTAAATCAAATAAAATAAGAATATAAAATCTGATATAATTATGCTAAAAAGTTACGATACATACATAGTGTGTGTATTTAATATTAATTCGCTATTTTTTAAGAGCAGTCTTAAGGCAAAATAATCCTAAATAATTCAAAAATCACTTCCCATATTTTAGCAATAAGCCTTATCGGTAATAAAAGGCAAACAGTTTATTCAAGTGAAACTTTGGTTTTTTTGTATGGAAAAAATTAAAATTGCATGCAAAGAAACTATTGCAGTTTTTTTCCGAGAGCCAAAGTTAAATGTATTTAAGATTAAGCTAACTGAGAACCGTCTTCTTTTTTTTATATTATAAATTTTATATTTTTGAATTCTAACAAACAATTTTAGTATCATGGTCACACCCGTCACATGGCAAGTACCTAACTTCAAAAATAACTTCTAAATACAAAAAAGAGCGACAACGTTTACAACACATTAATATCTCTATGCCAATTACTTATTAACGCTCTGCCCTATCTTGATGCGAAAAGACGAGGAGATAAAATGAATAAAACTTAAATTGAAGTTAGAAAAACAGCAAATAGAAGCAACGACGAAGTTTTTACTTTTTTCTAAAGAAAATTTGCTAATGGCTTTGAAATATTTCGCCCCACAAATACAAAACTTAGACAAAAAAAGGATATGCAAATACTTGTACATATATATGTATGTATGTATGTATGTATATCGTTACCTTTATTAATAAAGAAAGGCCCTAACAAATTTTTTTTAATCGAGTTTTTTATATATTTCCATAGAATAATATCTAATGTATTGAAAAATGCAAAAATTCGGATTTAAAAAAAATAATGAGTTAGGGCCTTTTTATATTAAAGGATACAAAAACAATAAAAAAAATTAAGGAAAAACTGCTTTCTCAAATTTTGCAATTAAATACAGGATTAATGTGTATAACGAAAATGTAAAGTGAAATAATAATTTCTGCAAGCGTTCGGTATTTCTTTTGTGGAGTAGAAAATAGCAAAGCAAATGGAATGGTTGTTGCAGTCGAAATGAAGAATAAGTAAAATTCTAGAAAAATTAATATAAATTTCAATTTTGCCTTAAGACTACTTTTTTAAGGACATGCTGCACTTTTCTTTTAATTTCTGCTGCAACAACTTGAAGATAAGAACAAAAACAAAATAAAAATGCCGGAAAAAAGCCATTGTGTTGAGCACCACATTTACCCACACATATACACGCACACGTTCTCTATTGCATACTTAGATATACATACATACATACATACATACATACACACATGCATAATATTTTCCTTGCTAAGACATGAGCACACACAAACATACATACATACATACATACATACATACATACATACATACATAAATATCATGTAATGCATTATAATTTTTCATTATGTTGAGCTTCTACTTTGTGTTCTTGTTCTTATTGTTGTTGTTGCTATTGTTGCTACGAAAGTTTGTGTGTGTTTTATAGACTTTGTAACATCTTGTTGTAGACTTTAATATGATGAAATTCCTTGAAGGCTTCGCGAAAACGTTGTTGTTGTTCATTGCCCAATTTAGCATAGAAATCCTGAGCAGATGTCACGAACAATGCAATTTCGTGATGACCCAATTTTTCACAATTCATTCTTGTCATTGCTGTTGCTGTTGCTGCTGCTGTTGACTTCTTACTGCTTGTGGCTGCTTTTGTAGCTGAGGCAGTCGTTGCTGCTGCCACTGTTACAGAGTTTGGTGTTGGTATGCCACTCAACAACAATGGAAATAGTTTCATTAAATGAAGATTTATAGAAGCCGAAAGAAATACAACACTCAGACTCCAGACTGCCTTTTGTTCGGGCAAAGCTAAAAACGTGGGCAATGAACAAGTCAGCCAATCTTGCAATTGCTGCGAAAATGAAGAATCAATGGCCGAGCGAAAAACCTGTTGAAAAATATAAACGTTAAAATAACAACATGAGCAAGCGAAAGTAAAACATGAGTCTAAACATTTTTAACCCCCGAACAAAAAGGTGTTATAACTTTGTAGCGTGTATCTTTGTATCTGCACATAGAAAAAAAATACCAATATTAAATCACCATGCAAAAATTTTGATTTCAAATCATTTTAAATTTACAAGAAAGTGGTACTCATAAATTAACACGAAAAAATATGACTGCTGTGAGCAAACCCTCTTAATTTACAATTATAAATATTGGCGTTATTCGATGTTTGATGCAAATGGTCTTGCGTAAGTCCAATGCAATATATCGTAGCTTTTGTTTGTACATTGCTTACTCTCTCTCTCCCTCTCTGTCTCTCTCTCTCTCTCTCTCTCTCTATCTCAATTCCTTTGGTAAACTCTCACGCATTTCCACATGTAGTTATGACAAACAATAAACATAGCTGGATTTTGTACCAAATGTCACAACAAAATGTACTTTTTGGACCATGACGGTACCATTTTTTTTAATATTTATTAATAAGAACGGAAACGTGAAAAAATTTGTAAAAATTCAGAAGTAGATAATATAAAAAAGAAACTTAACAAAAAATGGGTATAAAAATTGAGTATAAAAGATAACATAAAAAATATTAAATATTACATTCATAAGGGTACATTCGTAGATTAGACTTGTTAGAGATCAGTTATTTTACAAATTTTGCTTATTAACAGGCCTGTTATTTTCAAGCATAATAATATCTAAGCTATGAGCATAAAAAATGCGCGATAAAATCTAAAACACACTATTGAAGTAAAAGAGCGATATGTAGTTAACAAAAATAAATATAACCACAGCCAAGGCGAGTTCATGTACTAGGTGCTGTCAAGTTAACAGGCACAGTTAAGGTACTAGACAGATTTTTTTGTTGCAGAGTTGACACTACCTGGTTCATGTACATTGCCTTGACAACAGCATTGGAACAAAAACAGAGAACCTGACCGTCTATAATAAAACTGACCCAAAAAATTAAACACAACATAGGCAAAATTAACGTTACTATATACTGAAACATTGGCATTTTTAAATTGTACCAAGTAACTCGCGGTAGTACCACGGTACCAACGAGGTCAAAAATGTACCATAAAAAGTACAATTGTACCATGCTTTCCATCCGTGCTTTATGACCTTTTTGTTTGAACCACAACAACAATTTTTTTAAACTATGCTAAAATGTTAAGACATTACGACACTTAAGACACTGGTGTGAATTCCCCAAATATGGTGTTTAGATGTGTTGGTGTTTATTTGCTTTGTTCATAGTGCAAGACTTGTCAGTTGTGTGACTTAGTTTTGTGTTGTGTTGTTGTTTATTTTGATAATCGTGAATAGCCGACAAACTTCGGATTACCATTGCTGACTAGTAAACAGTGGACTATTCTTTTAGTCGGATGGTTGAAGGTTTGAATTCTGGAGACAAGTCAAAGTAGTTTGTATTTTTTTTAACTAGTGCGTATCTAAAGATACAGCGGTAAGCGCGTTGACTTGAGTTCCGAGTTCAAATCTTGATCGGTGAACCCAATTAATATAATGGGTGTTTTTTATTGAGGTATAGAACTTTAAGTTGGCATCACTTTTTTAACTGGCGGCCATTTTGTCAGCTGTCAAGTGAATAATATTTAGTTTGGTTTGCCATTTCATCATGAACAGGTTGACAAAAGAACAACGCTTGCAAATCGTGCAAATTTATTTCGAAAATAATGGTTCAGTTCGCGAAGTTTACCGCAAGCTCCGTCCATTTTATGGTCGACATAATCGTCCATCAGAGCAATTAATTCGGTTAACCATGGATCGTTTTCGCACTACGTTTACTCTATGTGATAATACGCATCCGCAGAGAAGTCGAACAGTGCGCACCGAAGAAACAATTGCCGCTGTAGAGCAAAGTGTTGAAGAGGACCCGAATGAATCGATTCGCCACCGTGCACAGCAATTGGAGCTTTGTCCATCAACTTTATGGAATATTTTGAAGATTTTGAATGTGGATGAGTTGTGGTTCCAACAAGACGGCGCTACATGCCACACAGCGCACGTCACAATCGATTTATTGAAGGAAACATTCGATGAGCTCATAATTTCGCGGAATGGACCTGTCAATTGGCCACCAAGATCGTGTGATTTGACACCATTGGATTATTTTCTTTGGGGATATGTGAAGTCGCTCGTCTACGCCAACAAACCAGACACGTTAGGGGACTTGGAAGCCAACATTCGTGGCGTTATTGCCAACATACGGCCCCATATGCTCGAAAAAGTGGTTGAAAATTGGACCTGTAGAATTGGCTTTATTCGAGCCAGCCGCGGCGGCCACATGCCCGAAATCATATTTAAACATTAATGGCATAAAATTATCCTTCCAATAAAGCCAAATTGATGGACATTAAAACGATTTTCTTGTGTTTTATTTCAATTCGAAGTTCTATACCTCTAAAAAAACACCCTGTACATACAAACATTGTTCTAATGTCTGTGCTAATATACACACATAAGTTAAATAATAAATAAAATACAATCACTACATTAAATTTAATTCATGTTGTTTCAACTTGAAATAACTTTGATTCAACATGGTTCTTCATATTATTTCACTGTCGAATTTACTTTGTTCCAACTTGAAATAACTCTGATTCAATATGATTGATTCTTCATTTTGATTTAACAGTACGGGAATGTTAAAACAACGTGAAATAAAGTTATTTCAAAAGAAAAAAAATTTTTTGAAGATTACTGCAAATCATGTTGAATTAACATGAAACATATACATGTGTATAAAGCAAAATCATCACCGAAAAAGGTTTTATAGAAGTCCATGTACAGACCAAACGGCTGGACCAATTTTGATTAAGTTTTTTCTGTGTAACAGGTACTCGTATTGTTGTTTAAAAAACTATACAACAATTTTTAGATTTTGATAAATATGAGCTTTATAGTGAGTCCGAAGTATATTAGAGAAGGGTATTCAAACCAAATTATAACCTAGGGGAAGATATATTTGCAATATTACATATATTAATAAATTTATTTTGAGAGAATATTTAGCACCCTCAACATTTATAATACTTATTTCAAATACAGACTGTAGTAGGAAACTATTACAAAATTTTTTTGGAACGTAAGTAGCTTATGGCGCGCCAGGCATGTACTCGTAATACACATTTTTTTTAATGAAAAAATATTGGCGAATACTGGTTACAAATACTGGTAACAAATACATTGCATAATGGTGCTGCCACTGCGTATGCTTTAGATTTTCAGTGTTGCCGTAATTTTCCGGGTAAAACGCATGGAACTACGTTCCTACCTTGTGTTCCATGACACCGTGCGTTCTTTTTTTTCTAAAAAAATGTATTTAAAAAAACGGAAATTAACATGTTTAACCTTCCGTAGATATATGAAACCAAGTTTGAAAGCAGGAACATTGGTATCCATTAATTAAAATTAAGTGTTTTGTATTTTTCTTTTTTAATTTTTAATCAAATAAAACGTTAATTTGTGATCAGATGTAATTTCAGTTAAATCTGCTAATTTTGCTCAAGTGTAATTTTTAACTTTACTGGTGGTAACACTGGCTGAGAGTTCCTCTGTTTGGTAAATTAATTGCAGAAATTGTGATAATCTTATAAAAAATGCACATGCTTATTTATCAATTAAATTTGTGTAAATTTAAGCACAGCAATATTCATATTCAATACCTAATGATATCCAAGTACATATATAAATTGAAACGTATTTGTGTCGGATTATAAAACTTTATAGTACATACCTGAAATACAATCATGGCAATAACATCGCTATGCGGCTGATTTATTGCTAAAAACTCCTTTATGACCTTCGTCAATATTTCTTTGGGTGGCACTAAATCACGTATCATTTGGCACAACACTTGCCCATAAATCCAAGCCGCTTCTTTAGTTGCCATTTTAATGCATTGCAGCAGAATATCAACTTTATCGGCTTGTTGGGCGATTATCTCGGGGTCGTCTTGTACAATGCCATTACTTAATTCCGTGTTTTCCAATTGTTTTCTTGAGCCTGTTATTATAAACACGTAAGTATATTTTAACGCAAACATATATGTATGTATGTATGTATGTATCTAATGTATGTGGATGTGTATTCATGAGGGCGATTTCGTATTTTATATGGGAGCAATAAAATCTCTACGCTTTTTTATTAAAGTGAGTAAAAGTAAGTGACAATGTGTGTATGTATTTTAAATTTATTAAGAAAAAGTTATAAATGTAACATAACGAACGAAAATAATCATTTTAACATGGGCATAAACCTCATATTTATGCTGAACAACAGAAAGTAGAAGAGGAAATATCGTTAATATACATAACTCCATGCCACGCAACGAGGCTGAAGTATCATTTCGGTCCTCGTTGTGTAAAACATCTCACCAAGTGATTAGTTACATGAAGGTAAGGCTGAGTTTACATCTGGCATTTCTTGTGTGCCATTTGCCCAAAAAAGCGTAACCAACTAATTACTAATGAAAAACTGTTTGATTCAAACATGTATTTATTGATTTAAACTGTTTCCAATCATGTCTGGTTGTATAAAATTGTCTAATAGTTATGTATGAAACTATTTAACTTAATAAATACATGTCTGAATCTAACAGTTTTTCATTAGTAATTAGTTGGTTACGTTTTTTTTACATGGACAACAGAAACTAGAAGAGGAAATGTCGTTAATATTTGTTGATATACACAATTCCATGCTAGGCAACGAGGCCGAAGTATTATTTCGGGTCTCGTTGTATAAAACATCTCGCCAAGTGATTAGTTATATGGAAAGGTAAGTTGAATTCGTAGCAACCCTAAGCACGGCTGGCTCACTTGGATCCATCAGTAGTTCCCATTGTGATACCCGGGGTTTATTATGCACCTCGAAAATTAACGAATTTGTACAAACTGAATTATTTACTAAGATCTTCGAAAATTCATTTCTCGATCAGTACATGTACAGATCGATATTAAATCTATTTCAGAAGTAATTTGTATTTCCTAAGCGCAATGTAGATAACGGGTGGACAACTTTCAGGTTAATAAGTAAACTGGCTGTGAAATTATGAAATATTAAGAAAATTTTAGCCATAGAAATGAAATTTGTGAATTTTAATTTAAAAGACCGGATTAAAGTGAACAAACCAGAAAGAACTGATGCTCTGAAAGATGAAATTTGGCGCTGCATTTACTAGATAAGCGAAGCTTTGTTGCAAAATGTGGTTAAAAATTTTATAAAAAGAGCGGACGTCTGCCGACGTGCGCACGGACGTATTTATACCTTAACACAAGCTAATTTACTTCCTAACCTTAAATTTGCCCACCCTTTAGTAATTGTTAGAATTGAGCTTAATTACTGCGATTATGAGTAAGAAATATGTATGTGTGTGTATATTCAAACAAACACTTGCACACGCATATCCTAAAGCTCAATAAAGTAATCGCCCGCAAATGCGGAGAGAAAAATGCACAGTGGAACAAAGCAGAATCATACAATATTTGTGGCTATAAACCAATTTTTTGGCTCATATGTATAGGTATCAATAAGTCCGTGACTTTTCTTGAACTTCCCTAGTAGTTATATGAAATGCAACACCGCTCCCATCAAGTACCACCTGTTAATAGACTACTGTCAAATTTTGAGCAAGTATCGTCATTTCCTTTGCGTTTAACAGCTGTTCAAAACATACAACCTCGTGTATTTTTCTAAAAATGGAAAAAAGTGAATTTCGAGTGCTCATTAAACATTATTTTTTGCGAAAAAAAACGTCAATCCAACCAAGGAAAAGCTCGATAAATACTATGGGGACTCTACACCATCGATTTCAATGGTAGAAAAAGAGGTTTACTGACTTTCGTTGTGGTCGCACAAGTACAAATGACGCTGAACGTTCTGGATGGCCAATTGAGGTCAGTACACCCGAAAATTTTTAAAAATTCCACGATATGGTGTTGGCCGATCGAAGAGTAAAAGTGCGTGAGATTGTTGATGTCATAGACATTCCATATGACAGTGTGGTTTTGATTTTAAATGATCAGCTGGGTTTAAGAAAGTTGTCTGCAAGATGGGTGCCGCGTTTGCTCTCAATTGACCGTAAACGTAAACGTATGACAATTTCAAAGGATTGTTTGGAGTTGTTTAACCGCAATCCGAATGAGTTTTTGCGGCGTTTTGTAACTGTGGATGAAACATGGATCCATTACTGTACTCCGGAGACCAAGCAGCGGTCTTAACAATGGGATTCTCCGGGTGAACCTGCTCTGAAGAAGGCCAAGGTGAGTTTGTCGGCCAAGAAGGTGAGGGCAACAGTTTTTTGGGATACACGCGGGATAATCAACATCGATTACCTTCAAAATTAAAACACAATAAACGGCGAATATTATGTCAACTTATTAGACCGTTTCAATGAGAATTTAAAAAGAAAACGACCCCATAGTGCCAAGAAAAAATTTATTTCTCATTAATGATAATGCACGAGTGCACACGTGTGTACTCTCAATGGCAAAACTCTATGAATTGGGCTACGAATTGGTACCCCATCCCTTATATTCTCCGGATTTAGTCCCTAGTGACTACTTCCTATTTCCAAACCTAAAGAAATGGCTCGGTGGAAAGAGATTTAGATCCAACGATGAAATTATTGACCAAATGCCTATTTTAAGGACCTCGAAAAATCCTTTTTTTTTTTGAAGGGATACAAAAACTGTAGTAACGTTGGATTAAATGTATTGAGTTAAAAGCAGATTATGTTGAAAAATAAATTTTTGATTTGTAAAAAAACTGTGTTTCATTCAAAAACACTCAAACAACGTCATAAATCAAATCACATGATTTTATATAGACGGATTTTTAAGAGCATTCGGATTTGATTTGAAAAAAAAACACAAAAATTTAGTGAAATGTATGAAATCTTTATTTGTGTCGGTAGAACGATTTACTCGTATATAATTCAATGTTTAAAGATGATTTCATGTAAATGTTGGCGGATAGGTCTGAAATGGTTCATACGCTGTGTCCAATTTTTGGCATACTCTCTCCAACATATCGGCCGATATCTCACGAATAAATTCTGTAATATTGCCTGCCAGTGCGTCAACCGTTACGAGTTTGTCCCTATAGACATTAGCCTTAACATAGCCCCACAAAAAATAGTTTAAAGGTGTTAAATCGCACGATCTAGGTGGCCAATTGACCGGCCCCAAAAGTGAAATGAGCTTTTCATTGACCTCAGCTCTCAATTAAGCCATTGTTTGGCGTGGTGTGTGGCACGTGGCACCGTCTTGCTGAAACCAAATGTCAGCCAAGTTTAGCTCTTCCGTTTTGGTAAAAAAAAAAGTAAAGAATCGATAATTCACAGTCATCAATAACTCTGTCGGTTACAGCTGAGATACTTTCGTCTGTCCGTTATCTACGTATACGTGTTGGTGTTTTAGTGTTCAATAATGTCATTTTGGTGCGAAATTTTGTCCCAAGATTCCGAATAACCGCCTCAGAAAGTCGCCCAAAATGACCATAAAATGGAATTGCACGAATTTTGATAATAAAATTTAATAACCTGATTTGTAAGTCGATTTATGGTTAAATTATAGACAAAACTGAACATGTTTAACAATAACATGATACACGAAAACAGCTGATTTCCCAAAAACCGTGTTAATAACGCAGAATAATCTGTCATGTCACAGATTATATCGTGCGTTTAAAAAATTTCACTAAACGTGTTATAAACTCATCTCTTGTAATAGGATTCAGCCCAGTCATAAAAATACTCGTGTTTTCAAGGAATTTATTTTACGCAGAAAAAACTATGAAGTCTTCTCAACAGCCCAAGTGACAATTTTCGACGTTTGTAATTTTAATATTACTATTAGATCTAAACACTAATTTTTAATAAATTTTTTATATCACAAGTATGAATTTTTATACTTAATAAAATATCATAAACACCAATTTTGTCTCCTAGACATAGCATCAGCTATGTAATTGTAAGAAGCTTAACATAACAATTTCAAACACTTGAAACATCACAGAGCAACGCGGTTGAGAGTGCAGCGAGATGAACACTGACAATCACAGCATCTCGGGAAACTTAAGCAATAGTAACTGAAGAACTTATTTATTAAAGTCTTGTTACAAAAAAAAAAAACTAACAAAAAGTATTAACCAAAATAAAAGATTTGTTGCAACTTTCCAGTATATATAAAGTGTTCCCCCAGGTTGATCTCTGAATTTCTATTATTGACAGTGGCGAGCAGGAAAACATTAATCCCTTTTTACTAACTGATTTTGTAAGCAAATGGAAAAAAGAAACGAAAAATTAAATATTTAATGAAAAAAATTTGGTGAAATCAACACTCAATCCCCAAATCAATAGATTGTTAAATTACAAATCCTTTTTACAATATTTAGACTCACAAAAAATAAACTCTTATTTGTGTGCGAGTGTGTCTCGCATACATAAACGTTTTATGCAGCAGCTAAAAATGAGAAAAGAAAAGCATTGAGGAAATATATATTTGTAATACTTACCCACATAAATGCAGGACAATAGTAATTTCAAAGCGGGAATTGAGAATTTTTCGTTTTCCAATTTGGCCAATTCAAGTGCAAGTTTTTCAATGCAGGGCCGCAACATTTGGTTTTGATTGTCTGCACTATGGTTGGCGGTCATACCGCTGCCCGTATGGCCAATGTAACTGCTAACTTTATTATCTAGGACAATCATACGTTCCAAACCCTATGGAAAATGAAATGTATTTATATAAGCAAACATTTATTAAGTTTTTTTTTATTTTTTGCTATATTGAATATGTGAATGGAATAAAATACATACATAAGTATATGCATATACACACATCTTTGTTTGCTTTGTTAACGTTTGCTGTGCTTTTTTGGAAATTGTCCTTGCCAGGACCAAAAATATGTGTGTGTATAACCAAAGCCACATGCAAACAAACATCAACAACGAAACGTGTGAGTAAGTAACTGCATATACAGATGGTCATGTATATATGTATGTTTTTGAAATGAAAATAAAACAAATTAAGATAATAACAATAAAAATAACAATTCAAATTGCAATTGAAAAGTACATTCGTAAGTGTAAAACCAGTCAGTATAAATAAAAAAAAACAAAGACACACAAAAGCTACAAACTTCTACAAATACATTGTTAGAGTTGCCCTTGTCACAAACAGGTGGGAGAATACAACAACAACAACAAAAAGTTAAAGGAGTTTTAATCTTCAAGAGTAAAAGAACATTTTGTTTTCTGTCATCATAAATTATACAGACATTTATTTCAGATTCAGATGCTGTAGTACGATGTACGATATTATGGCTTCTACAGTGTTTCAAAGAAACAAGTTGTTTAGTTTTTGGCAACAATAATAGGCTTAAGAAACTAATTTTTATTGGTTACAAATTAGAATGCCTCCCTTAAGTGTCTTATTAGGTTCATTAATTGGAAAATTGCTTGAAGTTTTTGTTTTATTTTTCTAAAGGTATGGCCAGATATTTGAAAAAAATTTATATAAATAATTTTAGAATAATTACTAATATATATCGCCAGCTGAAATGAAATTCAAAATCGGTTTTAAATTCATTATTCGAACCTTTATCATAGCAATAAGCTGTATTAGCAAAGTAAATAAAGACACTTTACTTTAGTCACTTGAATAAGTGTGTTTAGTTTTTTCTCTCTCCTATAACATTTTAAAAAGTGTAGATACGTGACAAAATAAATATTCACATGAATGTAGAATTTTACTATTTTCCGCAATTTCCTGCAGAAAATTCTCCCAAAATATTATCTTTTTTCTTTAAAGAGCCATGAGAACCATGTAGAATACTCCTGTGTTCCACAATTACCACTTGAGTACATTTTTTAAATAAAGTATCTGTATTATTTATATGTCTTAAGTATATCCAAGTGGTATAATTTTATTAATAATATTACGGACCATATTTCCTATTAATTAGCGAGTACAGTCGCAGCAACCATTCCTAGATTTTGCCACCGAAATAATACTCACTAATTTTACTATTACTGTTAAATGATTAACAGTGCGCTGTTAAGTGCAAAATTTGACCTGCTAAAATTTTTGGTTTTTGTCTCTGCTACTTAAATTTAAATTTATCAAAATTTAATTAATAGATTACTCCGTTAAAAAATTTATATAAATAAATTAGTACGATTATCGTTGTAGTTCGAAAAACAAAAATAATGCCCAAATATATCATTTGTAAACTGTTTTTATAGCTATGCTATTTACTTCACGACACAGGAGCTAGGACGTGATTTTCGTAACAAAAATAATCGACACTATTACAGTTATAAATTTATTTTTATTTTGATTTCTTTATACAGGGTGGGCCAAAAGTTACCAAGGGGTTTAAAAGTTTAATAACTTTTTCGTTTATTAATTTTTTTATTTTTTTCTCAGATTATATAATATACAAAATGGAAATTTTTTTACACTAAGTATGAAAAATAATGTCTCTTAAATCAGCTTCGCACTGATGGGGTCGTTTAAGAGAATTTTCCATAACATCTTTCAAAATTTGTGGCTGTAGCGTTCGAATTTCTGCAACAATGTTTGCCTTGAGTTCAAGGATTGTCTCTGGCTTATTTACATATGCTCGCTCCTGCAAATAGCCCCTAAGAAAATAGTCGGGTGCTGTCAAATCTGGCGATCGCGCTGGCAAATTATTCGCTATCCAAAAATTTTACTTAAAAGTGCAGTGGCTCCGTCCTGCTGAAGCCACATACTAGGTCTGTTTTCAAGAGCAGGACGAAAAAAATGTTCTATCATAAACCGATACCGCTCTCCATTTACGGTTACAGCACTTCCATCTTCATTCTCGAAGAAGTAAGGCCCAATGATATTTTCAGATGTGATCCCTCACCATATTGTACACCTAATGGGGTGCAATTGGCATTGACGAATGGCTCTTGGATTTTCAGAACCCCCGAACCTACAGTTCTGCTTATTAACAAAGCCATTCAAATGTCGACGATATGCTCTTTGCGTTAAAAAAAATAATTTATACCTGATGTAAATAATAAAATTCTATTATTCTGATTCTTTGATCAGTTGTGAATCTCTCCATTATTTATTCTCCAAGTGTTATTTATATAATCTGAAAGAAAATAAAAAAAAATATATAAACGAAAAAGTTATTAAATTTTTAAACCCCATGGTAACTTATGGCCCACCCTGTACTTAAAACCAAAACACAAAAATAAACGAAACGAATTGTTTGATTTTGTTTTGTTTCGTTCTTTGATGTGAGTGAAACAAAAACAATGTGAAGGATTGTTCAAATTGTTTTTGTATTGTTTTTGCACATGAGCACAAACAAGAGAATACAGCCGATTGGCTGTAAGCCGACTTACAGCTGCCACCGGCCACAAACACTACATTAATTTAATCGTACGCCGTTAGAAAAGAAAACTATGGGAAATAAATGGAAACGTTTTGAAATATTTGCAGCTAATTAATAATATAACTTTATTGCATTGTTATTTAACACATTAAGTTTGTTTTATATATCTAAGCAGCATAGCTATAACCGGCTATCCTTAGACACCTCTCTTTTTATATTTTATTTTTTCAAGTTGTTGAATTTCTATAACTTTGTTTAAATAGGGAAAAAACAAAATGCAAACCAACAGCTTTCGAAATGATATTATGCCACTTATTACTCTTTGTTGTTCCCAAGGAATTTATGAGTGGAGGAAAATCATTTACCTTTGAAAATTAATTTCGTGGGAATTCATGATTGGGCCGCATATTTTGAAAATTTTGTTTACATTATACTTATGTAGTTGCTAATCTGTCATAATTATATTTTCGATAAGGTTTAGGCAACTGGATAAAGTTGCCAAACAAAATATTAATTTCAAAACCTTCGGTTGCATTACCAATTGACAAGGCAACTGAAGTTCGCTTGCCATAAACGAACCATAAATTTCAAACCAGTGAGCTTGCATTGAATGACCACAAATAATCTTTTTATTAAAACATATGAAAGTTGTTAATATGACTTTTAACAAAGTCGAAAATATAAATTTATAGATACTAAGGAAGCAATGAAAATGTCATTCCAAACACTATTTTATTTTTTGTAATGACATTTATAACTTTTCTAAGATTTTCTTAATATTTTGTAACTTGGCAGCCCAGTATAAATCGAATATTCATTTTATTTTTTCATAAAAAAAAATATTAAAACATTTTTCAAGTTGTTTTGTAATTTTTACAACAAACTAATAAAAGATTCCAATTCTTTTTTCCCAACAATTATGTATATAAAATGAATATATAAATAAATGAAAAAGCACTTGTTGTTTGGTTGTTACCAAACTAAAACTTACATGCAAACAACAGAGGTAGACTTGTTCATTGTTAGAATTTTTCAATAATTTCGTTACACTCAATTTAGTATGATAAGCCAAATTGCATTGGGCATCTAGTTTCGAAGTCCATTCCATTAAACAATAATTTAAAGTCCATATTAATTTTGTATGTACATCACTACAAAGCAATGGGCTGAAAAAAAGAGAAATTTAAATGAAATATAATATTAAAAAAAAACCAATTAAATAGTTTAATTTGAAATAAAAATTAGTTTTTGTACATTTTCTTATTTAACATGGAAATGTTGAAGGTATTTATGTACTTTGTTTTCTGCTTTTTTCTATAATACAAAAATATCTTTGAGACAAGAAAACCTCCATTTTTAAACTATTTGCTCGTACCTTTGTTCAATTAAACCATGCTTATCGATGTATGCCAAAACAATATCCTTCAATCTCACCAGCTCATCACTTAATTTGCCAATTGTTGTGCTGGTCTTTGCATAACTTTCCAATAGACTTAAGAGACCGTTGAGGGCAGCACAACGTATAAAAAGATGTGATGACTTTAAGTAATTTTTAATTAAAGATTCCAAGTTGAACATTTCCATGGGGGAGGGTATTAACAAGCTTTTGGTCTTGCACAGCAAATAAATTAAATGTTGATGTGAGATCGTATCGTCCATGGGTATGTGAGACTTTAAGTAGTCAGCTTTTTCCCAGATTTGTTTAATCTGTTCACGATTTTCACAAATTTCAGTGAATTTAACTAAATTCGGTAGTATTAAAATGTGGTTTTGCTGCAAAGAGGAAAGAAATGAAGATGAAATAAGGAAAAGGAATTTTAAAAAATATAAAATTGTAAAGGGTCTATCAATAGCGACGGCCGAACTTTGACAGTTGTGCTGCAAAGATGGAAGAAATAAAGATATAATAAGGAAAATTTAAAAAAAAATTTCAATAGGCACTTAATTACTTTAACAGTTTGTAACGGCCTGTCTAATTATTCAGTCTGTTTTATCAAATCACCATTATGGATATAATAGGTGTGTTCATTTACTTTCCCAGCAGAAACTTGCAACGAAAGAGTAAGGCAGAAATTTATGTACATATGTAATATAACACCGTGCAAATGTCCGCTGCGGGTTTGCTGGCTGGAGCGCATCCAAAATGTTCAGTTCATATCATTATGATGAGATGAACAGGCCCTCAAATAGGTCGTGAATAATGTTCAATGTGGTATGAGTCGTGAATCATAAAACCACATATCGCTGGTTTCTATATCAACGAATTCTGACCAAAAGAAGTTGATAATCATCGATCTATAGCGCTCGCTAGCTTAAAACGATGGGCGAAGCATGCGAAGCGCTGCCCGATGGTTTCAATTAAGGAAAAAGGGTAATTAATCTATATCTTTGAAACTTGCAGTCCGATAACAAAACGGTTTGTGTAAACATCATAGAGGAGAACCTAAGTCTTAAGAATTTCGAAATTTGGACCACCCTGTTCAAACTCGCGGTGAGCTACAGGCCTTTTATAATAAAAAAAAAATTTCGATATCTCACACCTACTTTTTATTTTATTTAAATTTAAAGATATGAAGCTTTTAATGAAACTCCCTTTCTTTAATAACAAAAACAAATAGAATAAAGAAGGAATAAAAAACAAAGACACTCACATACACAACAAAACACTTGTAATTTTTTTTTTTTTTTTTGCTAAATAAAAAAAATATGGGAAAAAGAGTAGAAAATTGTTATTCTTTTGTAAGTCCTTAATATTATTCAACCATGTATAGAAAACTTTGTTACACACTTTTGTCTTGGCAAACGATTTGCCTTTTTTGTGTGTGTTGTTGTGCTGTTCAAAGGAACAGGGTGTTAATACAAAATGTAAAAGAAGCCGTTTAAGAATTTCGCATAGAAGTCTGCTTTGAAATTCAAAACGAAACCGCTTTAAAAAAAGGACTAATTTTTTATTTGCTGAAATATTGCGTATGAAAAATATTTTTACCAATGTTACTGGGAAACCATTTACACAACGATATTTTAAAACATGGAGCACTACGGAGCAATACCAAACTTTTCAGGACACATTTCTCAATGTTTAACAACAAATATCTTCAAGGAAATTCTATAAGTTCTCTTCATTTTTGGATTGAATATGTATTTTTTAATTTCATCAGCCTAAATCAATTTTACTGTAATCATGGTTACAAAGGCATTGCTAGTATATTCTCTTCACACTTGTTCTTTCTGCTAAATTTAAATTTTCAAGATATTGGAATGCAAATTACAACCTTTTTCATTTCTATATTTCTCTCGCACGTTTTTTTTTTTTTTTTTTGATACACGTTCTTAAAGAGAAGCATTATCCATTGACTTTGGCTTTCTAAAATTGTTTTGAATGTACAAGGAGTCCCAAAAGAAACTATGCGATTGCAAATATTTGTAAATAAATGTCGCATGTTATGTGCGACATTGGAAAACAACATTTGTTATGAGTTCGTCGAAAGAAGGTGCAGAAAGCTAATAAAATATTCAGTACAGAGATACTTAATACAATTAAAATTAAAATAAACCTTGCTGATTTGTGATCGCAGTACCTATATACATTTGGTCACGTGCGACATCCTAAGTGCAAGGTTAATAAAATAGATTAAAAAAATTGGACATATGTGTGTTCTTCACTTCAGTTTTTGTGTCCCTTCCATAAATTGGATTTTTCGAGGTTCGAGGTGGATTGTCCCGTGTGCATCCCAAAAAACTGTTTCCCTCACCTTATTGGCTGACAAACTCACCTTGGACTTCTTCGGAGCAGGTTCACCCGGAGAAACCCATAGTTTTTACTGCTGCATCCATTTTTAATCCACAGTTACAAAACGCTGCAAAAACTCATTCAGATTGCGGTAAAACAATTCCAAACAATCCTTTGAAATTGTCCCACGTTTACGTTTACGGTCAATTGAGAGCAAACGCGGCACCCATCTTGCTGACAACTTTCTTAAACCCAGCTGAAACCACACTGCCATATGAAATGCCTATGGCATCAACAATCTTACGAACTTTTACTCTTGGATCGGCCAACACCATATCGTGGATTTTTTCAACATTTCCGGGTGTACGTTCAGCGTCATTTGTACTCGTGCGACCACAACGAAAGTCAGTAAACCACTTTTTTACCATTGAAATCGATGGTGCAGAGTCCCCCTAGTATTTATCGAGCTTTTTCTTGGTTTGATTGACGATTTTTTTTTCGCAAAAAATAATGCTAATGAGCACTCGAAATTTCCTTTTTTCCATTTTTAGAAAAATACACGAGGTTGTATGTTTTGAACAGCTGTTAAACGCAAAGTAAATGACGGCACTTGCTCAAAATTTGACAGTAGTCTACTGACAGGTGGTACTTGATGGGAACAGTGTTGTATTTCATATAACTATGAGGTAAGTTCGAAAAGTGTGGGACTTATTGATCCGCCCTCGTAATATAGAATAATTATATTCTATATCTACCTATACTCGTATCTTCCAATAACTCAAGCGTCTTAGAGTATCAATTGTAGAGATATTAAATTTACACAACTTTTTAAAACACATTCTTTACTTTTTGCAAAAAGAAATACAAAAAATAAAACAACACAAACAAAAAGTCGTAGTACTGAAATGTGCTAAATTTGCATATAACATTCATGTGCAAAATGTGCATCCGTTTTAAAGTATTTATCCAATGTACGAGTTCATACATATTTTACATTTACGTACACAGCACAGCACGTACTACGTTTAAAAAGAAGGAATTCTTTTTTTTTGGAAACATTGCTATAATTTCTCATGGTGCTACTTTTATTTTATGCTGCCTGGTTTTTTTTACTACAGACTCTCATTCCGGTGCTGCTATTTAGCATGAAGAGTGTGGTCAGTAAAATTTAAAACTGATATTTATTCAATGATTTTTAAGTAGTGATATTTCTTGTAACAATTGCAACATTATCATATCTCAACAAATGCATTTTTGTATTTTATAATGCAGAATAATTCGTTATATCGTATTTCATACAAATCCCTTGTAAACTCATCTCTTGAGATAAGACAACTGTTCAATATCTTCATTGAATTTTATATAAATTGAAAACTTTCAACTCATTTTCTGCAAAATAAGCCATTACAGTATTAACCAAAAATAGTAAACAGATATCGTTACCTTAACATAGAATGGCTCTAACTCATAATTTTTTTTGAAATCGAGTATTTTGTATGTTTCGATAGAAGAGCATATAATGCATCGAAAAATGCAAAAATACCGATTTCGAAAAAATAATGAGTTAGAGCCTTTCTACATTAAGGTAGCGATATGTATGTATATGCATAGGTAAGTTCGGAATTTTGTGTATGTAATTAGTATTTGTGTGTGTAATTGGTATTCAAAATGAGCAAAATCAAAAGGATGGTTGCAGAGCTGGGAAATTGAAACCATTTTTTTGTATATAAAAGTAACGAACTAAAATTATTTTTTTCTTTATTAAACATATTGTAATCACAATGGGCCACCAACTGGGTCTCCTAACCTTGATAAGCTAAAATATTGTATTATATTATACAGTGTAACACCAAAAAATATAACCATATACGGACACCACTACGTGATAAAAGACAAAAAAAGCCCCGTCTCCCAGTTTTGCGCCAAGTCACGCACTTTTTTATGAGCCCCCAAAGATTTGGGGCCTCAGTGTCATTTTAGCATTTTCTTAGGCTCATATCTTGCAAAACGTTTTAAATTTTGATTTGCTCAAGATTTCAGTATACTTTGTATATATTTGGCGCCACTTCTCGAAAAGAATTCTTTAGTTTTATTTTTGTTTGTAAAGTAAAATTTTCTTATTTCTTTCTTAAATGATGCCAGAGTTGTTCAATGGATTTAATATATGGGCACTATATCGTCGTTTTTATTATTCTTGGTTAGTAAAATATTAGCTAAGGCCTTGTATTGATAGCGCAGTGCTTAGGATCATTAAGGGTTTTCATCAGAACTCTTAAAATTGCCATTTGTGCAATTGGGCAAACTTGCGAGACTTGTTTCATGAAGCCCCATTTATATAAATTTGATACAAACGTCAAAAAGTTCATGTAATTAAAATAAAATAAGAAAATTTCAAGCAATTTTTAATTTAAAAACATATTTATATATTTCTATAAAAATAAAAAAGTGTGTGTGTGTGTCTAAAAATATCTAAAGAAAGCCAAAATGGCAAAAAGTTGTTGTTTACAAAATGCACAATTGCACAGCTTAAGTTTACGAATCAAAGTTATTGGGCAAATAAATTTCTATAAAATTTTTGACATTTTATTTACAAGAGTGTAAAAATGCACAATTGCACAGTTTGCGAGGCTTTTGAACATTCTCATGAAACCCCTTATTGTCTTTATAAAACTGAAATCTAACCGACAGTCCTAATTTTTCTACGCTTATCCGCAAATTTTGCCTCAGTAAGTCAATATAGATAGAGTCGATGATCCATTATTCCATTAATAAATGCTGAATTTCCAAAAAGCAATTTTTTTAATATATATGTACATAAAACAAGTTCCTTCAAAAAAGACTTTAAGAGAAAATTTTAATTCATTTCTATTTGAAACCTAATGCTGGACATTTGTCGAACATAGTGACTTTTTTTAATTCGAGGTTAAAACTATTCCCACCGATTTTGGTAAATCTATGCACAAATATGTATATATAAAATAAAATTATTTATTTAATTAGGTTTAATAAGTACAGCGGCCATGCGAAAAATGTAGTCGCTGTAGAAGATTCAATTTAAAAGTTTGATGGCCTGTTTCACAATAACGAAACGAAACTTTCGCCTAAAAGTTTATATTGAAAACAAAAACAAATGTTCATATTTTACTGTTGTTTTCAATATAAATTTTCAGTCGAAAGTTTCGTTTCGTTATTGTGAAACAGGCCATAAATTTTGTTAACATTTATATTAATTTGCTCAAAAATTATATCAAACTTCAGTTTTTATTTATAATTAACTAGAGTATATTTATTTTTATTATTCAAAAAAATTCATAACAATACCTGCCAAGAATAATTTTTTTATAGATTTTCAAAAATTAAAACAAAACTGGATATGACATGAATAACGAATTTTTAATATTTTTAGTACCAAACTTTGTTTTATTTCTTACACACATACACAAAACTCAGGATGTTCAATTGAGGCACCACAAAGAAATTTGGAATTTCAAATGCAATAACTTTTAATAATTTGTTTGAAAAAAACTCTAATTTTTTACTGAAATTAAAAAACAAATCAAAATCAAAATACTTGAACAGAAAATTTCCCTAAATAATATTTTTACAATTGTTACTTTATATTAGTTGTATGAATTAGAAATTTTCAATCCACCCGGTGTTTGTTCTTGAATAATATAAAACTGCAGCCAATAATTTACTGGAACAGTAAAAATATTCACTGCAACTAAATTTTATTTCAAAGAAACGTATGTTTGGAAGTTTTTTTTTTCAATAATTTTTACTGTGCATATGAGCAAGTTTGTAAAAAAAATTAAAATACACTTAATTACCTATTAAATGATATATATATATATAACCTGACCAGACATCCCGCTTTGGGCGGGATTATCCCGCTTTTCTGAGGTTGATCCGGCCTTGAATTTTTATCCCGCTTTATCCCGCTTTTTAGAGTTTTGAAATTTCTTATCTCTTAATATATTTTTATTAATATGTAACTGATAAAAATTTATTCCAAATATTTTTTATTGTAGTTATTGTTTATTTTTTTTGGATCTGGCAGCTCCTCAAATGAAAAAAATAAAAATACAAACGTACACACTCAAAGATCCTTTTGTTACAGTGCTTTATATGTGCAGACATTCTGCTGCTTTAGGAATTTATTACCAAGAGGGCTTATTAGGAGAATAACAACTGACATTCACCAAACTGTCAATAATAAAATAAAAAGTTCTTGCTTATTTTTTTATAAAGAGTTTGGCACATTGGTGTAGTCAGTTGATGATAATATGGACTAACAAGGCCACTTGCTATCATTCGCCTTAAGTTTTGTACATTGTTTTGTATAAAAATCGTATTTTGTTTTGTAAATGAAGTCAAAAAATCTTTAATTTTATTTATTTTACGTTACTAAATAACAATTTTTGTTAATAAAAACTTTTGTTTATTTAAAATCGATTCTTTTGAGTTAAAAACTGTGTTTCCTAAGTACATACGAAACTTTTTATGTGCGTATTACACATCCCGCTTTCAAATAGTTGTTTATTTAAAAATCCCGCTTTTTGGCCGTATTTTCATCAAAATCCCGCTTTTTGAACGATCGTGTCCCGCTTTTGGTAAAAAGCCTCTGGTCACGTTATATATATACCATATGTCCATATTTATTGTTTTGAATAAGAAAAGTATTGTAAAATTTATTCACCATTTACATATTTGCATATGAGTGCGTATGAGTGATAATGATGAAAAATAATATATTACTCATACGTAATTCAATCAAAGTATTTTATAATTTTAATAATTTCTCTAAAGTTTAGAGTCTAAATTTTAAGGGCCTTATTTATAAAAAATATTAAGACTTTATAAAGGGGTTGTAAAACAAATTTTATACAAAATGTTTCTTATTAAGCCTTTATAATGCCTTATTAATTGTTATAAATAAGGATGTAAGTTTTTTTTACAATTTAACAGAAAAATATAAAGAGAACTGCAGGAAATAAAATATTAACAACACAAAGAAATGAAATAATTACCTCAATCATTTGCATAAGAACATCAAATATTAGTTGCGAACTACTTTTATAGTCGACACCAGATTGTTTCGTGAAATACTGATAATTTTTATAGGATGTATTTGCTGCAGTGCCACACAAATGTTTTGTCGATGATGTGGTTTTCGTTGAACTCTCTTCACTCGTGGACAAAAATTGTGAGTCGTTCTCATCTATAGAAGATTGCCTTGATGACGCTGATGATGTTGTATTCTCCATTTGATGCCATATAAAATTCAAATCAAATTGATTTGCAGCAAAATATTGAGTACCAATAACTGAATCACAGACAAGATTACGTTCCAAATTGCTGTGATAGAAGACATTTGATGGGGAAATAATCAGTTGAATTTCGTGAAGTTTTTTGAGGCTGTAAGACAAAAGCATAAAAAATTCAATGGAATATCAATTTTGTTGTAAAATATTAATGTTCTTCAAATACTTATACTCGTACATTTAATAACACATAAATCATATTTATCACAAGCATTTTTGCAAGTAGTAAAATAAACTTTTATTGCAATTACTCGTAAGTTAGAAATTTTTGTGGGAGAATTGAATAAAGTTCTTTTTATAATATTTTTAATATCGAAAGTATGTATGGTATGTACGTATTTTTATTAAAAGCAATAAAATTGTTCAAGTAAATAATAATTTAGAAAAGTTCTTTTAATTTACTGCTTTTTTTAAGAGTTACATGAACAGCATACAAATTTGCTTGCTAAAATAAAATATGTAAATTGTGGAGTATTATATATTTTTTAAAACTCATAAAAATCGAATTTGTCAAAGAGTATTCGTTTTTATTATTATTTTTTTTTTGAGAGGCATAATAAATAATGTTGTTTAACAAATCGTCGGTTGGTTTCTGGTTTGCGGCACAGTATATTCAAAATACATTATGTCTGCAGCAAACCAGAAACCAACCGACGAAATGTGTAACTTTTTATGGTTTGACTCATTTTGATAAAAGTTAGCAGTTTCCGTCTCGGCTGTATTTTAATGGATAATTACTTTTAAATTTTTTATTTAATAAATATAAAAATATAATATGAAAGTACATTCGATTTGGCAAAATAACAAACACGTTTTGTGTGCGAAATTTTCAAAGTCAATAAAATGGTTTAATAATTAAATTCTTATTGTTAGAAGCAGCTTATCTGAAAATTTATATAAAAAAGAAGAGAGGTGTCTTAGGACGCTCGGTTATAGCTATGCTACATAAAACAAACTTAGGGCCACTATTAAAACTTGAGATTAGTTAAAAGTAGGATTTTGTCGGACGTATAAAACGCTATTCATTATTATAAATTTAATTTAACTTACCAGGAAGGATACATTTGCCTTTAACTTAGCGCTCATTTTAGGTTAAGCTAAAATTTTACTGACGAAAAATTTTTTATACATCCGATAAAATTCTACGTTTAACTAGCTTTAAGTTCTAATAATGGCCCTTAATGTGTTAAATAACAATGCAATAAAATTTTATTATATGAAGACGTTTCCAATTATTTGTTACGATTTAATTTTCTAGCGGCGCACGATTAAATTAATAATATTGTTTGTGGCCGGTGGCGGTTGTTAGCCGGCTTACAGCCGATCGTCTGTGTTCTCTGGTTTCGTTTTATTGTTTTTTGTTATTTTGTTTTATTTTTATTTCACTAACTTCAAAGAACGAAATACAATAAATTCCAAGAATTTGCTTTATTTATTTTCGTACTCTGCTTTTAACAACAAAAATAAATTTATAACTGTAATAGTGTTGATTATTTTTGGTACGAAGATCACGTCCTAACTACTGTATCGCACCATAAATAGCATAGCTATAAAAAGAAATTTTTCTTAGAAAAATATTTTACTAGTGAATAAAAATCAAAATTTTTACCTAATTCCATCGAGGTTGCTGAGTCGATACCATATTTGCTAACGCTGAGAAGTTTATACGTATATAATATACTATGGAATTCAATGACATATAATTAATTAAATAGAATCATCAAATTAAATTTTCTACCTTAAAGAAAGATGTTGTAATTGTTGATCTAGAAAAGAAAACAGTATAACCTAAGCTGGATTCACTCATTATTTCCAAGCAAAATTTTTGCCCGGAAAAAAGCTTTTTCTAATGAGGGCTTTTTCAACACGATTCGCCCGTTTGTCCGGAAAATCAAAGCTACCGTATACGTGTGTAAGTAAGGTGTATTAATTTCACAAGGTGGCAGATGATTACCATTTTAGGTAAAATTAATTTTTTTTTTTGTATTTTTCATATAAATGAAAACTATTATATTTTGTATTTCACTTATTTTTGCAGTGTAGTTAGGTAAAACCACATTGCGACAAATAGTTGGCAAGACCTCCAATCAATTAAACTAAAAATAAATCCCTTAATACGGCCAACCATGGTTAAAACCATAGCTGTTAAGTAATGATTACTAATTTGATTACTTTTTCTTTAAAGGTGAAGTAATGATTAAATTACGATTATATTCAGTTTCGTACTTAGTAATCGTGATTACGATTACTAATAATGGAAAAGAAATCTGAATTACTTAAAATTACTAAAAATAATCAAAAATAATCAAAAGTAATCAAAAAGTAATCCGATTACTTCTAAGGATTACTTTTGATTCTTTTTGAATATTTATTAAGAATCAAAAGTAATCCATAGAAGTAATCGGATTATTTTTTGACTACTTTTGATTATTTTTGATTATTTTTAGTAATTTTAAGTAATTCAGATTACTTTTCGATTATTAGTAATCGTAATCAATTATTTATCAGCAATTCTTTTAAAGGCAATTATATAATCATTACGATTCTTTTTAAAATGTAATCTAATTGATTACTAATCGTAATCGAAATTTAACAGCTCTGGTTAAAACTAAAAATTGAAAGCATAAAAAAGCTCGAAAGCAGCCGAAACAATATATGTTCAGAATAAATTTCGATTGAACAGAATAATAATTTGTAGTTGTATTAGTTATGAACACATTTATCTAATGCGTTTTAAACAAATATTAACAGTTATGATTTCTTTCTTCTTTGCTTCTAATTTGAGTGCATATTTTTAATGCATATTTTAAGTTTTATTGCGCATTTTTATGTGCATAAGTTGGATTTTATAGTGCATGAAAATAGCAGGCCTGGTTATTACTATTAAGGAATGCACATTTAAAATATGTCCTAATATTTAAATTTTAATACTTTAATATGGGTTGACAAGGTTGTTGTTTTTTTTGTGTGTAAATCAAATTTATTACCAGGTGGCAAACTTAAAAGTATAAAAAGCATATAATTTTCAATATGGCAATATGAATGGTAATGTTAAACTAAACAAGTTAAAAATTTAAGCGCAGCTGCAATTAATTAAAAAAATATTTGCATTTTTCAGAATTTTGCAGAACAAAAGTTATTTTGCTATATTTAATCAACAATAATATCTGATTTAAAAAAATGTGTTATTTTAATACTGCAAATATACTGTTCTTTATATCGTTGCCTGATCACAATGAAAATTTTAATATGGCAGAATGTTGCCACATTAAAATTTTGAGATAATCATGGTAAATTCTCTATATAGGAGTATTGCCAGTCTTTACTTGGTAAGTGCTTCTCAGGGTAATTAAAACAAAAATTTTTTTATTAATCAAATAAAGTTTTTTCTTTTAATTTTATAAAAAAAAAGTTTAAAATTCAATAATTAAAAGCTAGAGCAAATATACATAAATATGATCAATATTTCACTTCATTGAACTTTAATATTTTTATGTACAAAATATTTTGTGTATTTAATTTAATACTTGAAACTTCAAGCACAAGCGCTTGTTTGTATCGTTTTTTGAAGTGGTTTCGTTAACAAGTATGTCAAAAGTAAAAAAAAAAATTTGCACATACTAATAATAAGTAAAAATTAATGGGAATAAAATTCGTGTAAAACTTTATAAAATAACTCGAAAAGAAAAAAATTATATAAAACAAAATAAAATCAAAATACAAGTGTACGCAACTTCAAGTACATACATACTGCATAATAAATAAATGTTGGAAGTGAAAATTTTAGCATTCGGGCTTTCAAAAAAGTTAAGTGGTTATTTGAAAAAAAATAAAGTTTTACTAACCGAATATGAATGGTTACGTTAGAATTGGAGATGACAAAATTGGTGCTATTCCAACTTTTGCATGTACATTAGCACACAATAGTTACTTAGGACCATATTATAAAGCTCTTCTATTGATACTCTAAGCTTTAAAGAAATCTTATAAATATTTGTTACGATTTATTTTACAATCGACCCCACTATAGCAAATTTATTCTGATATGGGTGCATATTTTTTACCGGTTTTTTTCTTGATATTGCACTTCTGAAAAGTGTTAAAATACACGTTGTTAAGAAATTGTTAAAATTGTTGTTACATTTATTATACCTATACATTTTGTTTTTAACTTTTATTTTAATAAAATTAATGTACATTTCAGAGATATGAGCGTGAGTGAGTGTTTTATTTTTGGCTCACACCAGACATGCAAATTCCCATAACCGCACACACACGTTTTAATATTTTCAATTACGCATTTTCACACCTTTCGGCTTTGGTATTTCTCACGCTCATCTACGCTTATATTTCAGTTTTATTTCAGCAACACTGAATTTAAGAGAGCGAGTATTTTTACCATCCTGTTGTGAAAATAAACAATTTTCATACGAAAAACAATTTCGTCAAGTTTTCATGGAATTGGATTGAAATTCTGTTTCCAATTCAATTCTTTAAACAATTTTATGGATATACTCATATGATACTTGTACTAATAAAAAATAGTAGATTTTATAAAAAAAAATTAAGCATTAACATGTGTAGAGGCATACGTATATACATATATGCATTCATAAAATATTATAAAACTAAAAAGGCAATAGCGCAAAAAGTTGTAAAAACCAAAAGTATTTCTACTGTTTGTTGTGTGTGTTTTTAAGTTGTTCACAATAACATCCAATGGGCACTTAAATCTTTTTTTTTTTTTAATTAAAAAATGTGAGACAAATAAGCTGATATGTACGTGTAAACATTCAGTGATGAAAATGGCAAAGCATTCACTGAGCAGGCCTGTTTAAGGGCCTACATAAACGTTATACGTGTATTAAATAGAACAAAAATTAGCATATCAACTGATATTTGCATAATTTGTAAAGAACAAACGATAATGGCAAATTTGTTGTAAATAAAGAATGGTAAAATTGAGCTTTCATTACAAAAAATTGTTCAGCAAATTGTAATACGATGATGAATCAAAACAATTCACATATTCTATTTGCACTAAAAAAAATAAATATGTACTATTTAAAGCTGAAATTTGCCTCAACTGACACCACACATAGTGGACCGAACACAAAGAACGCTGATGATGAAGGTGCAGTGGCCTTCGAAAGCAGCTAGTTTTTCTAGTTGTTCCACACTCAGGGAAAAGCTGCAGCTTAAAAATAAGAACGCGTCACATTCATTCAATAATTTTCAAAATAATAGAAAATGTATATTAAGATACTTAATAAGAAAAATTAAAATTCTAGATAATGCTAGAAAAGATGTGACATCTTCTAAACGGCTGGACCGATTTTCTTCAAACATGGTTAAGAATCATCTCGAAAAATCAAAATCGGTCCAGCTGTACGTGGACACGGACAGACACACATATACACATATACACAGATACACAGAGACACACTACAAACTTATAGCACCCCTTTTTTTGGTTGAGGGTTAAAAATAAATAAAATTAATGATTTAATACTGTAAATTAATCACCCTTATTCCAGTTGTCGACATCGACGTCACTTTAACGTAATGCCAAAAAATTGGGTCTTGATTACTCGCTCTCGATAACAGTGTTGTGATACTGACAATCTATTTCCGTTCCCTAAGGTCTAGGAAGTAGCAATAATTACCAAATTTAATTTGACTTACAGGACGAAACCAAGTTTAGCCTACTCAAATCATACATATAGAAACAAATGAATGAATTAACATTTGTTAATACAATAATAATCCCAAATTATTATTTTACTTATTCAGTCAAATATTTTTTTTATCAAAAATACATTGAAATTGATTATTGAGTGGTTTACTTTTTAAATGTAAATCTACAAAGAGAAAAACTGCCTTATAGAATCAAGAAGATTTTCTCTATGAAACGTTTGTAGGCTAAGGGGTATCCCAGCAGAAAGAAGCGGAGATTTGTTCATAGAGATTCCTTATTGTTTTTATTAGGTAAATCTTATTAATTTTATCAAGAATAAACCTACATAAAATCAAGAAGAAATCTTATTATTCACAACTTTTTTTACTCAGTTTCCGTTATGTTTGGCACAAAAAAACAATCCATAGAGAAAAACTTTTTTATTCTATTAGGTTTTCTTATAAATTGTAAACTATAGGGATTTCTTATTGATTTTATTAGGTTGCCTTATTGGTTTTTTTAAAAAGGTTTTCTTCTTGATTTTATTAGGCTATCTTATTGATTCTTTCAATAAGGTTTTCTTCTTGATTTTATTAGGTTCTTATATGAATATGTGTAAGCCATCTTATTGATATTTTTAATAAGGAAATCTTCTTGATTTTATGAGGTGTCTTGTTATTTCATATCTATAAATAGACATAGAGACAATTTTTTTATGATATTTTTCATTTTTGTATAAGAATGTTTGCACAATAATTTCAATGGTTATTCAGGCTGATTGTTAGCATATTGGTTAGAGTGCTTGTCTATCATTCATAAGTTTGCTGGTTCAATATTTGGTGAGTAATTTAGTTAAGAATATAACATGTGTATGTATGTATGTATAAGTAAATAACATCTACAATATACTACATACATACATACATACATATGTATATGGAATAGAATTTAAATGAAAATGCATAAGTACAGAGAATAAAGACGCAATTTTTTTTTATGAGGTCGCCTAATAAAAACAAGAAGAAAACCTTATTGAAAAAATCAATAAAATAACCTCATAAGAACTACAAGATTTCTTGTTAATTTTTTCAAAAAGGTTTTCTCTATGAAATTAATAAGATTTCCTTATTGAAAAAAACCATAGAGATTTCTTATTAATTTTGTTCTATTTTATGAGGTATTTAGTAGGCACTGTTTTCTCTGTGTAGCTTTAATAAAACACATTATACCACGAGTATTTAGAACTTCCACGTATACGCAATATGAACCAAATTCATTTATATCAATCATACGCCACATATGTATTACTGATTTAAGCAAGCAATTTCAAATTTCAGTGTATCTCATAATAAATGTAAAACGCATTGAAACAAACAAAGGCACACACTCACTCACACATATAGCCGTAGTAAGCAATATTGTGAAATTTTCCCAACTAATTTGAAAATAGTTTGCTTCATGAGCGCACTTTCATTGGCACTTTTCGCTTTTCTCTTGTAGACAAACACTTACAGGTGCAGACTCCAGTGTATGCGGATGTGAGCAGCTGGTACTCGTATCTAAGTTCCTAATACAAACTAATAATAATAGTTTTCGCATGTATGTATGTTTGTACGTACATACGAGTATGTATGCATGGTTAAATGCTACGTACATAAGTATACATACATATATTTTTAAAAGCCCCTTAAGTGCTATAATGTTGTCTAACTTGCTACATTAAAGATCACACTCACGTACACGCACACATACACACACACACTCACACACTCAGAGTCACATTATGTACTAAAAAAAAAAATACAGACTAAAACTTGTGCCATAACACGAAAAGAGACAGAACAGACTCATTCATGTACACACTTTGTCTGAAATGTACTCGTATTTTGTTTTAGTAAAACTCTCTAACTTTCCTTATTTTTTACTTCAGTTATAATTCATGCATTTCTTTGTCATTTTTTTAACTAACTATGTAAAATCTTTACACTGTTGCCAGTTAGTTTCGGCTTATTGGGGAATCTGATTGTTGACAGCATCCGAATTTAAATGAATAAAAACCAGTCATTTTTGTGTTGCAGTGATGTTATGTTCAAATCGGAATTGATAAAATCTATTTACATATACAGGTATTTTCTGTCTTCCACGTGAAATTAAAACATGCGGTATTGATATATAATTGTTGTTGAAAACACGTACATATCGCACACTAAATCATAAACAGTCACAACTCAAAATTATCAAGTGGTTTACCTTTTTTATAAATCAGTTACCTGAACAAAACCCTAACGAGCGCAAAAATTTATTTTGCAATAAAGTCTTCTTTAAGAATACATATTCTTCTTCTTTTTATGATGCATACTTGCGTCATTTGTAGAGTATCAACAGTGTTGTTTGCTACTACTCAGCGTCTGAAATTTTTTGAGTTGTGACTCTTTATGATTTAGTGTGTGATATGTATCCGACTATTTAATCTCACACAGAGAAAAAACTGCCTCATAGAATCAATAAGATTTTCTCTATGAAACGTTTTTAGGCTAAGAGGTATCCCAGCAGAAAGAAGCGAAGATTTTTTCATACAGATTCCTTATTGCTTTTATGTGGCAAATCTTATTAATTTTATCAAAAAGAAAACCACATAAAATCAAGAAGAAATCTTATTATTCACAACTTTTTTTACTCAATTTCCGTTATTTTTGGCACCAAAAAAAAATCCATAGAGAAAAACGTCTTGATTCTATTAGGTTTTCTTATAAATTATAATTATATATAAATTATAAACTATAGGGATTTTTTATAAATTTTATTAGGTTGCCTTATTCATTTTTTTAAAAAGGTTTTCTTCTTGATTTTATTAGGCTATCTCATTGATTTTTTCAATAAGGTTTTCTTCTTGATTTTAATAGGTTCCTATATGATTATGTGTAAAGCATCTTATTGATTTTTTTAATGAGGAAATCTTCTTGATTTTATGAGGTGTCTTGTTATTTCGATTCTATAAATAGACATACAGACAATTTTTTTCATGATCTTTTTCATTTTTGTATAAGAATCTTTGCACAATAATTTCAACCCTTATTCAGACTACTTGTTAGCATATTGGTTAGAGTGCTTGTCTATCAGGTAGAAGTTTGCTGGTTCAATACTTGGTGAGTAATGTAAGTTAGTTAAGAATATAACATAATGTGTATGTATGTATGTATGTATGTATAAATAAATAACATCTACAATATACTACATACATACATACAACAAACAACAATTTTTTTGGATGGGGTTAGAAATACTCGTATACTCATAATTGTGACTCTATTTGAACGAAAGAGAGTTTTGTGTAGATTAATAATCCAGAAAGTTTGGAATGTGAAATATTAACGGAATAATACAAAAACAAGATTTGGCTTCGTTGAAGCAAAAGGTACACACACACTTTTTGTAAAAATCGTTAAGGTGGCACAAGACCCAAAGAAAATTTGAGACTTTCCCAAGCAAGATATTGTCTACAGGGCTTATATGCCATTTTGTTAGACTCCGTGCGTATTTTCATCGTACCGAATTTAAGAAAAGTCAGTTCCGTTACGATATATTAAGTTATTTAACTTTTTTTCATATGGTGACAACCCTAAAATTTTCCACTTTTGAAAAAAATCAGAAAACCCAGCTGTGTGTGCTTATGAAAAATCTCTTAAATTCCAAATTTCAGTCAAATCGGTACAAAACTTTGGCTAGAAATAATTTTGGCCTAAAAAGTAGCTGAAATTACCCAATGTGCAATGGATAGATGCCGTAAGGTAGATAATATTTTACAAAATTCTTATTTTAATAAATTTTAGAATACTACTAATCTTATTAATATATAATCAGCTCTCAGGTACAAAAATACGCCCAGATTGTTGCCAATTGGATTAAAATTTGTGATCACTGGAAAAATTTGGATGACGAAATTTTTGCAAAAAAAAAAAAAGGTTTTTTTTCTAAAAATTTAAAAAGCTTTCATTTGAATGGGTTTGGATATTTATTAATTGTTTAACCGACTTCAAAAAAAGGAGGAGGTTAACAATTGGTCTCTATTTTTTTTAAGAGTGTTACTTCATAACTCGGTACATTTTAGACCGATTGTAAAAATGTTGTTGTTGTCTTAGAGTGTATAGCTTCCTATTGGTCTCATTGTTAAAAAAGTGGGCGAAGACACGCCTACAATTTTTTTATATGTTATGATATTCTACTTATTTGATTGCTGCGAAACCTGTAAAACACCTTTGGTTCTTGTAATTACACAATTTGAAAGTTAAACAAATGGGCAGAGTTACGCGCCGACTTTTATGAAATTTACCAAACAAATCGAGCTCTAAAATAGACAAAATCTTTTATTAAAAAAATAGGCGAATTCGCGCCCATTAAAATTTGATATTTTATTCTACGTGGTTCTACTTTACCGATTTTTACAAAACTTAACACACAGCTTAAGCCCTGAAAAACACACAATCTTGCATTTAAAAAATGGGCGGAAGCACGACCATTTTTATATTTCACGTACTTCTTCTTATCTTCTTCTATCAAATCTTTGCATTGAAGTCGGTTTTTTTTGGCAGAAAGAATTATATAGACTTAAAAATTTTACCGACCAAAATCTGTAGCTTATCGGGAAGTTTCAGGTCAGACAAAAAAATAATGATTTTGACCAATAGTGGTGGAATGGTGTAAAAACCACATGCTTTACACTGAATGAACACTTCAAAACAATTGTACGAAGTATTGAAACATGATTGCAGTACAGTAATGTGTAGTACACACACACACACACACACTTATGTATGCATGTATATATGTATGTAAGTATGTATGTAAAAGTTACTTTGAAGGTTGTTAATAGTTCCTTTTTGTCATAGAAAGAGTATAAATTGTTGCTTTTCATTACACTTACCTTATGGTATCACAGTTAATACGATTCCAACGAGTTGTATGATGATACAGTGAAAGTTTATTACCCACAATTGGAAAAGTTTTGTACGTAATTAAAAGTTCCATAATAGCTTCCAAACAAATACTACGTATTTGAAATTGTTCTTGCTGGTCCACCATATTTTCATCATAAACTTTATTGATTAGAAGTAAAAATGTCATAAAATACTCTTCAAATTGTTGACGTGTCGTAAAACCAAATATTGATAATCTATAAATACAAAAATGGCAAGAGAACCCGATAAGGCAAGCAGACAAAATAAAAATGATATGCATTTACAAACATAAAAATATATTTATGTGTATAAAAGTATAAAAAATAAAAAGCAAAAAAGATCAAAAGTTTTATACGTTTTCGGTTTTTATGAAGACGACATTGCACAAAATCATGATTTAAAAGAAAAGCAAAGTTAGGATGAATAAAAAAAATTTTATCCACTTGAGACTATTTATAAAATCTTTAGAAATTTAACAGGCAGACTAATACAAACTTTTTATTACATGGTTGCATATACTTAAGTACATACTTAATTTGTTTTTATAGCAAAAATATCTATTAGTCTATTAAGCACAGATTATTAGACTTGTTGTCGTAAAAAAAATAAAATTATGATAAAATTAATAAACATATGTATGGGAAAAGTTATTATTTGCTTTAATTTTAAGGCTAATCTTAAAAATAAATAAATAAGTATACTAAGAAACAATAAAATCGTTAAAATAAAAAAAAAATATTAATGTGCAAATACTTATAGGAATAGATTTTATGTTAACTTTTTATTGAAAACAGAAATTACCTTTTAACAAAACTTTTTAAAATATCAACATCACTAAGACTTTCAATGGGTATAATGGGCAACATTGAATTTGCGTTTGCTGCTGTTGATGTGGCCGTTGCTGCTGTTGTGCCTGATCGACTTTTATGTGCAGGAGATGTTGTTGGTGATGTATTTGTGCTCTGACATGCTAAAAGACGTTCTTGCTGCTGTATAATTTCATATGGAGTAACGGCCAAAGCATAAAACAGATTAAATCTCAAAGCCGATATTGAAATTGATAACAGTGTGTGCTAGAGGGGAAAGAAGATTAAAACAAAACACAAACACAAATTTAAATGACATCATTTAGAGTTAAATTAAATTAAATCAATACTACATACAAAGCAAAGTTGTTTAATGCAAATACAACTTGAACCTCTTAATACATAAATAATGGTCGCCTTTTGAGTTTGGGATAAGAGGTTGAATTTGTTTTAATCTTTGTTCGTAGTTTTTAAGTTGCTGATTGCTTGATCTTGTTATCTAATTTAAGCGTTTAAGGATAAAGTTATATCCTCGGCTTAGAGTGTAAACCAGCTAAATCCACTTCTTATAATATATGGCATTTTAATGCCGTTCGAAAGAGAAAGAAACGCCTCATCGACTTCCTAAAATATTTATTTTAATTTGAAGCTCTATATGTAGAAGAAACTTAATGTATTAAGCTAATTTCTTAAGCTTTGTATCCATTACCAGTATTTTGTCTCTCCTGTAAAAGTTGCTGGAAGGGAGTTAGCAGGTTTACACTCTAATAGTGTTTGCACACTGACATGGTTTTAATATAAGTTGGTTTTAACGTTAAAATCAACTGTTAAAACCTGGTTTTACCATACAAATTGTTTTTGTTAAAACTAAAGTAAAACCATTTTTTAATTGGTTTTATGAAATGCAACCCTGCTTACGCTGTGGTAAATTCAGTGCTGCCAAGTTAAAATGACCGGCAGCAGCTGATAATGTTTATGCCAGTGAATAACAATAGATGTCGCTTGAAAGATTTTCAACTTAAAAATGGATGCAGCAGCAACAATATTCAAAATAAAATTATGGAAAAAAGAGTTTTTTGGAAGGAAGACAACGAAAATATTTTCATTGACCTCTGGGAAGTAAAAATAGATGATATGACTGATATCGATCCGCCGATAAAAAAAAAGTTGTATTTTGTGATTTATTTTTGCATTATTTATATACAATAACTTGATTTCCAAGCACTTCTTCACTTTGTATTACTAGTTCCATAATTTTAAAATATTTATTTACAAAATATAAAATAGTTTCCATTTTAGAGCGCATTGTAGTTTCCGAGTTTTTCATACAAACAAAAACAGTTGTTGTACAGTTTGTCAAATAAGTGTTGTAAAAATTAGAAGAAAAAAATACAGCAACAAACACACGCATTTTTGCAGGATAATCATTTTATTTTGAGCAAAGCTATTAGACAGTCAGTGAATTAAAACCTGAATTAAACAAACTTGCAGTGTGAATGCAAAATCAGCTGATTATGGTTTCAACGTTAAAACCAGGTTTTAACTTTCGGTGTGAAAGCACTATAAGCCGACGATATTTAAAAATGGATTTGCATATGGTACCGCGATTTGGGTTTAAAATTTACCTAAACCGACCTGTTTCGGTTTCGGTTTTTAAACCTGGTGGAGGGTGAGGGGTTAGGGGGGTTATTGTGTAATGAGATTCGAAAGCAAAACGTTTGAATTTTTATGCTTCCAACATAGAAATTTCTAAAGCTTTTTATCTGGCTTATGAATACTAGAGTACCTTATGTGTGACGCATACAGACAAAACTTCACTAATACGTATGATTACAATCATAAAGCAGCTCTGGGCGAGTCAACATCACGCGTCGTTGGCAATTATTTCTTAAATGCAACCAGGCCACTATTGTTTATTGGCATTCGAGAGTTTTGCGTCTCACTCGCACTTGTTACTGGTTACCGCAACTAACTGTTAGTTATTTGTGGTATTTTAAATTATCAAGTGCAAACGTTTTTAATAAGATTTAACTGGTGGAGACCATAAAAAACTCTAGGAGTGGATCTTGGAAACTCCTACTTCCTATACGAAGGTATAGGTCGTTCACAGCAACCGAAGAAAAAAAACGTATGATTATAATGCAGGTCATGTATTTTGACCGTGAATACTACGCTTTACAGTTTAGCTAAATAGAGAACAAACTTAATGGCTCGATTATGGATGGCAACTGAACTTCCGTGCACTGGCAACGCAACTAAAATTAATATTGGTGTTATGTATGGTAACTTTATCCAGTTGCCAAGAAATTATCGAAAAAAGATTCTGACAGATTGGCAACTGAAAATAATGTAAAGAAAGCTTCAAAATATGTCTGAATAATATAAGAGGGCCGATCAATAAGTCCATGACTTTTCGAACTTCTCTCGTAGTTATATGAAATGCAACACTGTTCCCATCAAGTAACACCTGTTAATAGACTACTGTTAAACTTTAAGCAAGTGTAGTCATTTACTTTGCGTTTAACTGCTGTTCAAAACATACAACCTCGTGTATTTTCAGTGAATTTCGAGTGCTCATTAAACATTATTTTTTTGCGGAAAACCCGTCAATCAAACCAAGGAAAAGCTCGATAAATACTATGGGGACTCTGCACCATCGATTTCAATGGTAAAAAAGTGGTTGTGGCCGCAACAGTACAAATGACGCTGAACGTTCTGGATGACCAATTGAGGTCAGTACATCCGAAAATGTCGAAAAAATCCATGATATGGTGCTGACACTATACCATAGGCATTTTATATGGCAGTGTGGTTTTGATTTTAAATCACCAATGGGTTTAAGAAAGTTTTCTGCAAGATGGGTGCCGCGTTTGCTCTCAATTGACCATACGCGTAAACGTGTGACAACTTCAAAGGATTGTTTGGAGTTGTTTAACCGCAATCCGAATGAGCTTTTGCGGCGTTTTGTAACTGTGGATGAAACATGGATCCATTACTGTACTCCGGAGACCAAGCAGCAGTCTAAACAATGGGTTTCTCCGGATGAACCTGCTCCGAAGAAGGAAAAGGTGAGTTTGTCGGCCAATAAGGTGGTGGCAACATTTTTTTTACGCTGGATAATCCACATCAAAAGGGAAAAATAATAACCGGCGAATATTATGCCAACTTATTTTACCGATTTAATGAGGATTTAAAAAAGAAAACGACCCCATATGGCCAAGAAAAAAGTTCTTTTTCATCAAGATAATGCACGAGTGCACACGTGTGCAGTCTCAATGGCAAAACTATATGAATTGGGCTTCGCATTGATACGCCATATTCTCCGGATTTAGCCCCTAGTGATTACTACCTATTTCCAAACCTAAAGAAATGGCTTGGTGAAAAGAGATTTAGCTCCGATGAAATTATTGACCAAATAAATGCCTATTTTTAGGACCTTGAAAATCCTATTTTTTGGAAGGGATACAAAAACTAGAGAAACGTTGGACTAAGTGTATTGAGTTAAAAGGAGATTATGTATGTTGAAAAATAAATTTTTGTTTTGGAAAATAAACTGTGTTTCATTCAAAAAGTCACGGACTTATTGATTAGATGGCTCTTAAAGCACAATTCAAATACTTTAGAATTACAGCCTTTTGCTGAGTGAGTATTATTGCTTGAAATAATTTTTAGCCAACAATTTCTTTTTTAGCTTTAAAGCGTATTTTTGCCTTTCTTATTCCTAATTGATTTAATTTTATTTTGAGTCCTTAATTTTTTAACTTTTAACACCTTTTTACTTTAAAAACTATGCAGCAACTAAAAATTTTTAACAGCTGTTAGTTTCCAGTTGCCAATCGTAATACCAACTAGCAACTCAACTATAGTTCGGTTGCCATCCATAACCAAGCCATAAATTGAATCTCATACTCAATGATTTTACAAAATTACAACGAAAAATTATAATACTTATAAATGATAAAAAAAATTAATAAAAAACTTACCAAAGATATGAAATCAAACTGGTTATTTATTCCTTTGAGTTCTGAAATATCAATGCTTGATGCAGTCGTATTATTGTATTCGCCAAAAGAAATTCCCTTGTTATTGTTGCTAATTTTAGTTTCAATTAGTTTTCCCAGAAAAATAACTTTTGAATTGTATGCTGCCGTTAGCCAAGCTTCATTTTCGAAATTGTTCATTTCATCTTGCTGCTGTTGCTGCTTCGTTGAAGACCTCAAAGCATTCTTATATTTCCTATAGAATATAGTATTTTCCAATAATAAAGAACCCGACAAAACAACAGCATCAAGAAGCAAACAAATAATTTTATTTAGTTCACACTTTGTCAGTGGCAAACATGAAGCAGTTGTTTCTGTAACACCAGCTCCAGCACCAGCACCAGCCATACCACTAACGCCTCCAACAACACCTATTCCACTGCCACTAGATGTTGGTATGGTTTTAACAATCGCTAGTTGTTGTTGTTGATTGAGCGCGTACCAAATGAATTTTTGATGTAGCAATACATCAATGCACTGCAGACACACATTTATACAATTCCTTTCTTCGTGGGTTAGTGACACGAGCGAAGGCCTATTGAATATTGCCTTAATGCATTGACAACAGCAGCCAATGAAGCGCACTAATGTTATAACGTGTTCCGGTCGCAACAAGTGTTCACTTAAGAATTTATCAATGAATTTCGATTCGATGTAAATTAGTGCTGTCACCTCAATTTGTTTAATGTTTTCCATTAATGCGATTACAGTTTCACACAAATGTATGGTGGTATTGATGGTGTCGGTCGTAATGGATAAACGAATGCCATCATTATTTGTAGAAGCAATAATATTGCCAATACTGCTACCAATACCAATACCAATACCACTGTCAACAACACCAATTGTATTACTTCTATCAACAAATGGAACAACTGTTGCTCGTCGTTTATTATTGTCTGTATTATTATTGTTGCAATTGTTAGTTTTTTGCTGTTGTTGCCCTTTATGTATGCCAGCACCAACTTCAGCTTGAACCATTTGCTGTTGCCGTTGCATCATTTCCACAATACGTGTCATAAGTTGTGTTAGTGCAACACGCGCTAATGGATTCGGTTGCATGTAGTGTATGTGTGGATTATATTGTATACAATTGTTGCGAAATGTTTGCAACATTGCCTGTAGTGAGCTGGCAATTGAATGCCTTAAAATACGCGTCGCATCGAAATTTTCATTATTGAATATCTTCTGTAGCTTATTTTCCGATTGTATCTCTAGAAGGATTTTCACTATTTGTTGTGGATCATTGTTGTTTTGTGCAGAGAATTTAATTAACTGTAATGGTAGGAAGAAAAAAGAACAAAGTAAGGGAAAAAATAATAATAAAAAAACTCATTCTCATAAAATAGCAAACTTTTCTAATAGTGTTTGTCTACACTACAGAGGAGTGAAGGACATGAAGTGAGTGTAGTTACTATTCATTAATCGAATTTGAAAATCCCCAGGTCTATCTATCTCAGCAAAAGCCTACACACATATATGGCAGACGCGGCTCAATTCGCTTTAAAAAAATTCATATTGTACTCGAGGTGACTAAGATAAAGAGGAAGCGGGTGAACTGGCCAAGAGAGTCTCTACTGATCCCTTTAATAACCCCAGGGGAGTCAATGACTACGGGTGTGGCAATCCCGGGAGCCCCAGCTAAGGGTAATGTAGTTTTTTCTGCTGGCGGACCTTTGGCTCTTACCCGTAGAACTTATGTGTTACTACCCGATCTCTGGAATAACAGAGCAAAGGATGTGCACATATTTATAAAAGGAAAACAAATAATTAAAGATCGTTGTTGTCAGTTAGGTGCATGATCACCTAGAACTGCCCCTGAGTTCAAAAGATAGTAGTAGTGAAGCCTTTATGGTGGAACTGCGAGGTCTGACCAGAGGCTACTTCTGGTGCTACGGGTGCCGGTTGCCCGACAGCTGAGCTGCTCAGAGATAAAAGCATTGCGGCTATCAAAATCCTGTGTTAAAAAGGTTGAACGTCCTGGATACGACCCCAGGGCACTGGCACTTTGTGTCTGATCGTAATAGGCACAGGATTTTGGTGGCGACAGCTTGCTTTCTTCTCGTGAGGGTGGTTCAGCTGTGCCGGCAATGGTTGAGGAATTCTCTTGGGGACCTCGCTATTGGTGTATACACAACACCATAGCGTGGAAGCCTGAGAATTATCGTAGTGGCTGTGGTTGCTACCAAAATCGCTGGGAGAATAGTCTTGGCTTCCCAGTGTTAAATCAATGCTAGTGATTGGTGTGACGCGGTCAGCCAGACACTATTCTAGGTGCTGTTGCCAATCAACAGAAGCTGCTATGGACACGGACAAAGCAGCAGAGTTTAGATAGCTCAATTACCTCAGCAAGGTAATTAAATATAGTACAGGGATAACTATATATAAGGTTTGCAACCTGTGGTCCCTTGAGGCGCACCTATGTATTGCATAGGTGTGAACTGTAAGGGTAAGCGGGGGCGTTGGTCTGGCGTCCAAAAACCAAACTCGGTGCTTTGGCACCCGTGAGATAGGCCGTAAGGCAGGTACTCACGCAAAGCCATTGCACATCTGCTCCCTTTAATGGGATCAGATCAGTTTTGTGGCTTAACTTGGTCGTTTGCAATCTCTCTGATCAAAGGAAATTATACTTTGACCGCTAAGGAAATGTGGCTGAGTTTTTCTGGTTTAAGGCACGCCAAAGCATTGATGCAGCCATTTGTAATAATGAACATAAACAGGAATGATTTACGGGTTGTTACTGGATTTCTTTCTGGTCACTTTGTACTCAAAACTAACCAAGTTCGTTCAGCATTGTGTCGTTTATGCTTAGAAGATAACGAGACAACAGCACACATTCTTTGTAAGTGTACACGCAAAGAAAAGAAATGGTTATAAAATGGTTGAGAAAACAACATTATGTTCTGTGTGGTCGTTGAAAACTAGTTATTGTTATTTTAAACATTAATTTCGTTACGATAAACAGAGTAATGTTTGAATTTAATAATTATATTATTATATTCATGGAAAGTGCGATATGGTTAGAGTTTAACAATATAGTTTTGTTAAAAATTTATGACTACAATATAATTTGTATTATGGTGTAAAAATAATATGATGTAAATAACAATATAATGTTATCCAAGACCATATTATGTTGAGTTTTTAAAAAAACTTTTTCAGAAACACCTTCTGTCAGTTCAGTGTTTCGTTTGTAAGCTATAGGTAGTGCACGTGTGGTGTTAAATAAATACAAAAAGTATAATCAAAAGGATAGATAAATAAAAATAATATGTACATATGCATGTATGTATATCTCTTTATACAGATGTGTTTGTATTTCGTCTATATACATATATGTAAGTATACATTTATATACATACATACAAACATGCATTTTATTTCAACAATATTAATTTATTTGTATTTCGGATTTACCGCACAGCTGTTTTGAACAAAAGATTTACCAATAAATATATGATTAAAAAACAATATATTATTATTACATAAAAATTACTATGGTCGTATTTAACAATATTATTATAATATTAGAACATGGTATGATAAGTCTCAATTATATTTTAGTCACATCTAACAATAGTGTTGTCTTATTTACAATAATAAGATTAGGTACAGGTGTTTTTGTAGATAACATTATTATTAACTCAGAAAATAATATTATTTAAACTTTGCTTTTCCATTGAAATGATATGATTTGACTGCAACCATATAATTCAATCATAGTATGTTGCTGTTTGATTATGGTTACCTCAACCATATTTTTTCTTTGCGTGTATCTTCTTATGTAACAATAGTTTCTATGTTCAGGGGCTCAGTCAGCATAGAGATTGGAGAAGTCCGCTTAATATTATCGGGGGGTCTACTTTGTAATTCGAAACGAAAGAAAATGCTTTCGAATTTGTATGCTTATAATTTGTAAATTCGAAAGCATTTCCTTTCGTTTCGAATTACAGAGTAGATCCTCAGATAATATTAAGTGGGCTTCTCCAATCTCTATGCTGACTTTCATAAAGAGAGTCTATGGCACAAAAAATCCATAAGTTGTAGCAGTGGTGCTCTTTGGACCAGATTTTTCCCCTATTCTATTCTAACCCAGTAGAAAGTCAAGCACATGCTTCACATCTCTTTTAGTATAAAATTTAAATTAAACTCTTTTATTTTCATTTATTCAGATGTAACAAAAACTTTCCCTTTAATTCACGTTCAGCAGCAAATGGAGCATTTCTATTTGTGTATATTTGTTAATAATAATGGTTAATTAAACCTAATTAAATGATTGGCCCCTACTTTTATTTGAATATTAAATTATATTAAAAATGGGAAATAAACCACATACAAACGTACATATGTATGTCCATATATGTATGTATGTATGTATTGAAAGAAGGCACATATTTGCATGCAATTAAAAATACAGTATGTCAAAAATAAGTTGTCACATTAATGAGGAGTAAAACTTGTTATCGTATTAAAAAAAATATATTCATTCTAATTATTTTCACAAAAATTAAAATAAAATAAATGGTGCACTTTGATACCAAAAAGTAAACAAATGTTAACAAAACAATTGGAGCATTCCACAGTCACGTGTAGACAAATTCAACTATTTCTATCGTATATATTACCTATGATAACAAAGTCATATAATTTTTTTTCTGTTATTTAATAGACTGCAAGACTGAGACGCAATTTACACTGTGGCTTTTCTGCTTGCATGTGTAGGCAGGCTTTTTGAGTTCGTAGGTGAGAGGTGTTGAGAAGCATGCGGAGTAAAACAAAAGGCACGAAATGAAAATTCGAGGGGATTTTTGACATTTCTCTTTGTTTTTTCGTACTCTCAGCACTAAGAGTGTATACAAACGTCAAAAAGTCATGAAGAAAAAAGTCTTAGTGTAAATGTGCTTGACTTTTCGTAGGGGGTTTAAAAGAAAATTGTCGAAAGAAGGCAGGCTAAAAAGGCATAATGTGAATAGGCACTGAGAGGACTATCTCAATTCTAAATAGTATGTTTTAAATTATTTATGAATAAATGAAGAAAAATAAGTAAAAAAAACTCCATCACGTGTGAGACAATTCGCGTCAACCAACTTTTGAAATCGATGTAGTTGAATGCAAATGCCAGGGAAACTCTGTCTGACACATGGAAAAAAGTGTCCAAGAAGGTAATTATAATTAAGAAAACAGCTTGATGTTAATTACAAGACATATTTCTGATTGAAAATTGATTTTTATATTTTGTCACGTACAAACAAATCACGTCAAGTACGAGACATAGTTAAATTTTTTTTGCATGCTATTTTCATTTCATGATAATTTTCCCTCTAACTAGTCTTTTTATATTTCCGCCAATTACATCTATTATATCTATTCTATGATATACAGAAATGGGTTTATCGTACTTTTTACAACAACATTGATGTTAGTTTTACCATAAAACGGTTCTTAAATTCTAATGCAGGACCATCATTACAAAGGGGGTTAAGGATTTGTTATGGTTAAGAAATTTAATGCTGAAAATTTTGCAAAAAAAAAAAATTCTAAGGGGAGGGGGTGTAAAATTTCGGAAAAAAGCGTTATGTAATATGTATGTGAATGACCCCTTGCGAAAGTTCAGCTACATTTTGATATTGAACTTTAATTCGCTTCTAGGCTCTTTGAAATGTCTTCTTATATCTTTCCTTAATCCTTGAGACTTTTAACTCTCTTTTCAAAATATTATTTTAATTTGAGTACTGGTGATGTTCAGAACTTCTTCCTTACGCTATTCGCGAAGGCTAAACTTCTTTGCAATGAACCGACGAAAATCGGTACATTGTGCCGATAGTGGGATCTCGGCTTAACTCCAAATTTTCTCGCACTTCTAATCAAATTTTTCTACAAAATGCTGAAATATTGTTGACGCATTCTCTCCTTAATCGATCCATTGTTGTCTCTAAAACTCCTTACCTTTTATTCGAGATGCAACTAAAAATTATTGTCGACCTTTTTACAAATTGGACTGTTGGAATGATGTTACGGTTTTCTAAATATGTAAACGTTTTTCGCCACACTCTATTTAATGCATCGTTGTAGTATAACAAAAACCTCTCTGAAAGGTCCTGAATCCTTCCCTGAATTGGTGGTTGTAATAAATCACTTGACTTTCGTGTAACGCCATTTATTTAAACACACACAAAAATTCCATACCAATTGATTAGCAAAATACAAATAAAACCAACGCACATCATAATTAATGTTGTATTGGCGCTAATCAGCAAGAGTTCAGCACAAAATTTAGTAGTATTTCTTTTTGTTAAATTTTTGGTTTCTTTTTCACTGAATTTGATATATTTTTTTTTCTTGGTCAAGCATTAGATACAAATACAGAATATAAATACGTATTTATGTATATGAGGAAAAAAAAAACTTAAGTGCCATAATTTTGGAAGTTAATTTTTGAACCAAAATCGATTATTTGCAAACGTAAATAATCGATTTTTGTTAAAAAAAAAACGATATTAAAAAAATTTTTAGGTTGACCTTTTTTGGCGGTGACGGTTCTATTGTGTTAAATAAAATTTTTTTATTAACTAATTTCAAAAATGTTGATATATGTATGTATTTTCAAGTGTAAAGTCATTCCTGACACACTGTGCCTGCGAATGAGTAATTTATTTTTAATATTTGCATGTAACGTATACGCATCACATGCTTTTGCATTCATTGACTTTACACAAACCAGTTGATATTGTTGTGATTTTTCCCCTTTTTTTAATTTAAAATCATTTAATTCGCACAAAACTTAAATAAAAAATTGCATTTATTTAAATAATTTTTTGTTCCTTCAAAATCGTTTAATTGTTATTTATTGATTTGTAATTTAACACTCGTAAACATTTCAATTAAAACCATGGTGGTACATTTCCTCTAGAGACTTATTAATGCCCATATTTTCATTTGATTTAATTTTTATTATTCAAATCTTTTAACTCACCTGATTAAATATCCATTTCTCGTCTACAATATTAGAAACACTTCCCAAAGGAGAACTAATATCATCGTCTCGAATTTCACAGGAATTTTCCAAATCATTTAAACTATTAAAATGAGAATGAAAATCAAAGAGAATAGAACAAAATCAAAAAAAACCATTAAACTTAAGAATGCAAAAATATTGTAAAATGTAAAAGGTATAAGCACGAGTATGCTATAAGAGCAATTTGATTCAAATAAAAAACCCTTCGAAATGTTAAGAAGGACAAAAACAATAATAAATATTCATACATTTAACACTCAATTGACGGGCAAAAGCCAACAGTTTCAAATTTATATTAAAATAAATTAAATTATTGTTGCACTTGCTGCTTTCATTTAAAACGAAGTATAGATCCGGGTTGGTATTTATTTTTTTAATAATAAAAATTTATAATTTTTTTTGCAAAAACCACATTTTTTCAGTTTTAATTGAAATTTTGACTTTTGATACCAAATTTTTTTTAATGTTAAAAATTTTGTTTTAAGCCTATAATAAGTTTCCGTTTTTAAATACGATAATATTTGACTTCTCCCTTAGCAGAACAGTGAACCTAGGTGGGTAAAAAAGTTAAAATTTAATTTGTTTACGCGAATAATTCCTAAACTACATATAAGCGAAAACCCATAAATGTAGCAGACTTTTTTTTAGCTCTTGCAAAAAATCTTTTTTAACAGACCAAAAACATTCGCTTGGTATCGAACAGAGGAGTAGTTGAGCCAAAAAGCAAAAATTAATTTAAAGAAATCTTAAGAACTAAGTACGCAGTTTGAAACACAACAAAATTTTACATCATATTATAAATTTTGAAAACTTTTAGCTCTGAGACACTGCTAAAGTTAGGAAAATGAAGAAAATTACAGGAGTTTTTAATGTTTTTTTGGGGTTTTAACATATTTATAGGAAATTTTTTGTAAATAAACGAATAAAGATATTACGTTAATTTTTTTTTTTGCTGAAAGATTGGATCAAAAGCTATTTTGAGTATTAAAACAAAAAAAAAAGCATTATCTCGAATATTAATGTTGAAACAATTCGTTTAAAAATTAAAAAGAAAAAAATTATACACTTTTTTTTCAAACAAGAAACAAGGAAAAGGGTTTTAAAAGTGAAGGTAGTTACATTTAGAATTATGTTTTATACCACAATAAAATTTTAAATCTCTAATTTTAGACGCAAGAAAAAAAGTTTGCGCAAGTTTGCGCTATTTTTTGGTGATTTTTTGAAAATTTTACCTTTTTCCTGTTTTTGTCATCTTTCATGGACAAATATGAGTAAGAAACCTTTTTGACAGTCATGAAATATTTTGCTTTGAGGACAGAGATACTCCCCCTGCCCATAATGGCTCATAAGTTTGATTTTTATGATATTAAGGCATAAGTAGTACATTTTTTTAATATTTACATTATTTTTCCAAATACAATTTTTGTCACCGGCCACAAAAGGAAGCAAGCGGGAATGAAAATGGCATCTTACGGTTTCCTGAGACCAAGATTAGGGTTTTGAATCTTCGCCAATGTTAAAAGTTGCATTTGCTAAGTAAACATATGAACAAATTTAACAAAAAAATTTAACTTTTCAGAGGTGGGATTAGTTCTTCTAAGGGGAACTTTTTTCCCCTTTGCTCGATTTTTCTTGTTTTCAAGGTTTAGCAGCCTAGAATTATGAGACATTGATCTAGGGGCACTCAATAACTTTTCACAAGCAATCTAAACTAAAAAAACAATATTGGCTCAAATACTCATCTGTGCATTGGTTTGAAGTTTTCATTAGACCGAAATGTTTTGTGACTCTAATCCCTTTAAAAATATATAGTCCAAATTTCAGACTTAAGCTCTGTAACACCTTCACTAATGATAATAATGATATGAAATTTAATAACAAGCGGAGCGCTCGTTTAGAAACTGCAGAATTATTTAGAATTTTTGCCAAAATCCCCCACTGTGCGTATTTATTCTTATTATTTTTATATACATATTCCTGTAATGGATAAAATAAACTTCGGAGACTATTATAAAAATATCCTTGATTTTAATTTTCTTTTTAATTCACAATTTTTATTACTGCGACATTCGCCACATCAAATGAGTATCAAGTGTTTATTGTCTTAGTTGAAAACACAAAATCATCAGCATCGTTATTGCACGTCGTATGTACGTAGTCTGGTACTGAGAACAAATAAACCAGAAATCAAAATCACTTACATTATAAATTGTAGTTGTTCGCTTAATGACGGCGATGTCGATGTTCCTGTAATGTTTGTGTCTCTGTTGTGTTGCTTTCCTCCATCGTCCTTTTGCCTTCCTTCCCCTTCTTCGTCGTCCTCGTCGTCTTCTTCTTCCTCCGTCAAACGTATAAATGTATCGTAAATGGCATTTTTATCATGCATTGAAGAAGCATCAACGATTAAATGTCTAGCTAAACGCTCGATTTGTAATTGAAGTGGCCTACTGGATGATGAGAATGCCAACGTTCCCTTGGTTGCCAATAGTTTATGTAAATTATTTAAAATTTGCAAAAATCTTGCAAAACATAATCTCGAACAGTCCACGCGTTCTTTGCAAAAATATTCTACCAAACGTAACAGGTAAGGAACGGAATGCTAAATGATCAAAAAGAAATTGAAATAAAATAAAAAGGAAATGCACATAAATTATGTGTGTACGAGTATTATGTCTTATTTATAATTATAATACAATAAGAAAAACTAGTTATAATAGAATGAAAATTGATAGAAGCCATTTCAAATTAAAGGAAAATTTCATTTATAATTGGGTACTCAAATGGCTGTAATTGTTTTTGTTTTATTACTTTTCTTATTGTTTCCATTTCCATTCCTTTCCGTATATTCAATAATAATAATAATAAAAAATATAAGAATAACCCACCTTATTGAGCACTTTGATATTCTTCAAAACCATTGCTTGAAATAATGAGCAATTTTCCTCATCCACTTCACATAAATAGCACATGAATGCAAATTGTTCAATAATTAAAATATTTAGAAAATTTCCGTGGAATAAATGTTGCACTTGTTGCTGAGTCCATTTAATAGGATTTGGCTAGAGGATATTGAGAGATGAAAGAAAAATTTATTTACGAATATATATGTATGTATGTGTATATGAAAAAGAGAGGAAAATATATGAATATATAGAATGATATGATAATGAGAAAAATATAGAAATTAATTTGTGCAACTGAAACAGATTTAATTAATTAATTAGTGGAAGGATTATAATAATCACTATCACAAAGGCATTTGTGCATACGAGGGCGATTCAATAAGTCCGTGACTTTTTGATTAAAAGACTTGTTTTCTGTACGCACTTTGTGCCACATTTCTCTAACTTTTGTAACTGTTGGGGTCATAAAAATAGTTATTCTCTTTCCGCCAAGCCAATTTTGTCAGGTTGGGGAACAATGAAACCTAAATCTAGCCACGTTTATCCCAAAAGACGGTCATCATGACTTTATTGGCTTACAAACCCTCCTTGACATTTTTTGGTGCGGATTCATCATGGTAAACCCACTGTTTGGACTGTTGTTTGCTCTGTGGTGTATTGTGGTGGATTCTAGTTTCGTCCACATTTGCGGAACCGCTAAAAACCTCGTCTTTATTTAGAAGTTGTCATAAAATGAGTTTGTGGCCGAACGCGGCACCCATGGTGCTGAAAGCTTTTTGGGAGGCCAACATTATATCGTGAGATACTTGAACTGGTCTTCCAGAACTTTCGGCAACTTCCATACTTCCATACTTGTACGGCCACAACGAAATTGAACAAACCTATTTTTAAGCGACTTCAAAAAAAGGAGCAGGTTAACAATTCGTCCCTATTTTTTTTTGTGTGGGGTGTTACTTCATAACTTGGTACATTTTAGACTGATTATAAAAATTCTTTTTTTTTTGGTGAGAGGGTATAGCTTTCATTGGTCCCATTGTAAAAAAGTGGGCGGGGATACGCCCACAATTTTTTTATTTAATTTTATGATATTCTACTTATTTTATTGCTGCGAAACCTATAAAAAAACCTTTGGTTCTTTTAATTATACAATTTGAAAGTTAAAAATTTATTACAATATTTCACGCGGTTCAACTTAACCGATTTTTACGAAACTTACCACACATTGAGCTCTAAGATAGACACAATCCTCCATTTAAAAAAATGGGCGGAGTCACGCCCACAAACACACAATCTTCCACTTAAAAAATGGGCGGAGGCACGCACATTAAAATCTTCTTCTATCAGATCTTTGTATTGAAGTCGTTTTTTTTTGCAGAAAGAATTATTTAACATTTGAAATTTATGGTGAATATTCTTCAAACTATTTACCAAGCTTAACCTTGGTTTGAGTGAATGTTTTTTTTTTTCACAAAAAATTATGCTTAATGAGCACACAAAATTCACCTTTTGCCATTTTCTTTTCAAATCATGCCGTAGTCTGTTATCAGTGACTGACGCAGTAAGAAGACAAGAGTTAGTTAAGTCGCGGTTCACACCGTGTTAATCAACTCGTAGTGCAGCTGTAAGAAAGACGGAGAAGGAAATACAAATATATATTTTCTTACAGCTGAATTACAAGTTCTTCAATAAAACTTGAAGTGTGTGTTGAACCGGGACTAATGCCCATTATTTCTACAAACAGGTAGTTTACCTAAGGTGTTTACCTACGAGTTTGCCTTATAAAATTTAACTTACACGATAGATATCTGTGCATTAAAAGAATAGACAGAAACTGTGTTTGGCTTTCAGCTAAGAAAAAGTCATATACTTATTGACCCACCGTCGTATTCGCATACAAAACAATAAACATGAATTAACTTTTATGGTTTTTTTACTTTTAAATATTCTTTTAGGGCACTTTAATTTTATGCTACTGGCTGATGCCATAATTATTTTATAATTATGATTTAGAAATTAAAATATTTAAAATTTTAGTATAATAAAGGCCCTATGCTCCTTATAAGGAACCAACGGAACCAAACAAAAAAACATATTTACTGTCGTATTTCGATTATGATAGATTACTAGACTAAAGAAAAATCTTGCAATCTTGTGTCAAAACTGAAGTAGTGAACGAGTTCGAACCAAGTCTAGTACTAGACGTAGTTAAAATACTCGTACGCCAATCCTAATTAGGCTGATTTTCTTTAATAAACTGAAAGAATTTTCGGCATAAATTCTATGAATTTCGACATTAATCTAATGAAAAATTCATTAAAATTCAACCAACGTCACGCTTCGTTGGATTAATGAAACCAGTTACATCAAAATTATTTTATTGAAAACTTCATTAAACTTATTTAATAGTGTAATTAATGCATTGCTATAACTTCATCGAAACAATAAAATAATTTCATGAAAAGAATGAAATAACTTAAATACAAAGGGGTTTCTTAATAATTAGAAAATATTGTTGTCATAAATCCAATAAAATATTCTTACGAAACCAGAATACCAACGAAGCAATTCCAATGAAATTCTTTCACAATATGCATGAAATTTTCATTGTATTTGTTAAACTATCATTAGATTTGTGAAAAAATTTTAATGAAATTGTTTCATTGAACTTATGAAGCAAAATTCTTTCGGTGTACATTTAAATGTTTTTTATTTTGTCTTTTAAATGCTCTTATTATTGATCTAGTAGAAATAAGTTATACAAATTAAAAAGCGGATTCAGAATTATGAAAGGTTTTTGTTTGAGGCCTTTTAACTTATTGTGTGTATCAATAACTTTCTGAGAACATCGCTGTCGGAAAATCACTAGTCAACTACAAAAATAATTAACTTATAGTTAATTTTTCTTAGACTAACTAAAAGCTAACTACAATGTAATTCAGAACTGACCCAAAATCAACTCTCAGCCAACAAATTTACTCTCAGCTACTTTGAAACTCATTTCAATTTTATATTATTATACCATCTAAAATAATAAATAATAAATAATAGCAAAATAGCTGTTATTATTTTAGATCAGTGGTAATCCAAAAGAGAAAATGCTAAAAAGCACTAAACATGTTTAGTGCTGCTCCACTGAAAAAAAAAGCTCTTGTAAATGATTAATTCGGTATATGAAAAATATTTTTATGGGTTAATTTTATATAAATGAACGTTTGTATATAGTGGTGCCTTAGACTGTATATACTAGATTTTTTCTATTTTTGGATACATACTAGACACTCATATATATATTCCAAATATTTGTTCTCTTTTCTACAGCAATAAAGAGATAAAGGGTGCTGTTATAAAATTATTTAAATTAGATCATTTTGTTTTATAAATAATATAGAAAAACAAAATTAAATAATTTCGGTGGTCTTTGAATACTCTCGGTTTATTTTTTGTTTCATAAAAAATGCGACAGAAATCTGCTCTTTTTGTGTGTTTTATGTTCTTGCTTTAGATTTTTGTTAGTAGTTGTGCTGTGTACGTATACAAATCAGAATGCTAGCAGAGCCCTCAGGACAATGGGATGGTGGACACTGGTCTAAAACATGACATAAGGAGTTGTTTAAGCTGTTTTCAAGAAGTTTTTAGTTGAAGTCTATCTACCATTGTTGCCATTTTACCATTTTCACTGCTAGATTTATCATATTTTTTCATAAAAGAGCATTAAATTTTTTTTTAAAAACTGTTAAAAGAACCTTTTTTTGCGTAAATTTAAGATTTGTTAAGAAGATCTGAGCAGAAATTTTAAACCAATTTACCATACTGCTTCATCATTTTCCTGCAACACTGAAGTCTACTGACGATTTTATTAAGTAGAAAAAAATTCTACATATTAACAAATTTAAGAAATTTTTAAATTTTTCATTAAGAAATTTTTAGACTAGAATATCTTTAACTAAAACTTAAAATTTAAGGTTTTCAAAAAGCTTACTTTATTTTAAATTTTAAGTACGAGCAGTATTTTCTTAAGAGCGAATTAATAACTTTCTCCCTGTGCTTTTGTAAATGTGTAAATATTACAACTTAATCAATTATAATCCTCTTATTGTTCCATTAACAATTCCCCAAGGGAATTCGCAGTAGTGAAAGCTAATAAAATATGAACGGTTTTATAACTTTTAATTTCACTGTATTTGCTAAGTTAAATAAAACTTTGAAAATTAAACAAAAAAAAATGTTTAAAGTTATTTTGAAAACCGCTTTTACGCATGAAGCTCAAGTTTTTATCTCTTAGTATTATGCGTTTTTTTTGTTTATTGTATCTCATTGTTTAAAATTTGTAAAACAACCGCGTTTAAATTAAAATGAAACAAAGTAACAAAGACGTACATATGTACGTATTCCCACTTCAACGAATATAATGAAAAAAAAGTGAATTGAAAGTTCTCAAAAACTTTAATCATTAAATTGCTACATCTCGTCACATGAATTTGGCAAAACTCTTATTATCGTTACACTCACATACAAGCACAAGTTCAGGTGAATTTTGTCAAGGACACAGAACGCCTTTTTAGTGTTGACAATATTTATGTACGTACGTACCATTCTCAAGCACAAATACTTTACCAAAACACAGTATATATATACATACATATGTATGTATGTATATAAAATTGAATGTCTGTTTCTCCGATTGTCTGTTTGTTTGAAGGCTATGGACTCCTAAGGCCAGGGTTACATAAAGAGCGGCAAAGCGGTGAGTGACAAAAAATTAAAACATACCGAATACTATGGAAGTGGCCACGCAGTGCGCGACAAAGCAGCATTTTCGAGAGGCAGAGCGGCGCCGCTCAAAAAATAGAATTTATTTTAATTGCGAGCGGCGCTGCCTAGCAAAAAGTACAACCTTTCAGAGATGCCGTTAAAAATTACGCTGGTAAATGTCGGTCAGCAATAACCCACTTTCCGATCAAACATGCCGCTCTACCGCATGCCGCTCGCCGCTTTGTTGCCCATTACGTGGCCTCGGCCAAAGCCAATCTTGCTGAACTTTTCGTATTTTTTTATATTTTTTATTATTTTAAGTGGGCGTGGCGCATCCTTATATAGAGGTACTTTTAACTGAAGTATAATTATGGAAACAATGCAAGTAACTATTTTTATAATATTTTTAAAGAGATACTATTAAGAAGTTGACAAGTAGTCTGGCACCTGCCGTATAAGGCAGATATTTATTTTGAAATATCTTGCGAACTAATACGGTAAAATATCTGAGATTTTATAGGAGCTACTCAATTGATCTTATGAGCTGTTTAAAATTTATAATAATCGGAATAAAATGAGTGGATGTGGCTTTTCCCATATTAAATATCTATATTTTTGGAATATCATATAAAAATTATTTCAAATGATTCGACGTTTATACGTACATAAATATCGTATATAATTCCTTTGACATCGAGCTTAAATGAATTAGGCAAGATATTTATGTTGGAATATCTTTGGAGCTAATGCAGCAAGAAATTTAAAATTTTATGTGAGTAAAGCTTTTTATAATGTGCGAGTTCCTACAAAAAAAAAGTACGGATTGGAGATTTGGGTGTAGCACCTCCCACAAAGGGAAAATATTTATTTTGAGACATCTTTAAAAGTAATATAGGAGAATATCAAAATGTTGTTCTATTTAAGATGAAAATAAATATATCTCAGGGTGAGACTTAATGATTACATGGCATAAACTTAGCAAATCTATATTTCCCACATGGACAGCTTTATGTGGCATGCTCCCGCGTAAGAGAGACATCCGATTTGTACAAGAGCAGAGATAAAGTCATTAGGACGGTTTTATTTATATATGTCACAATAATTTAAACTAATTGAAAATGTCTCTAACTAATATAACAGTGCGGTCGGGATAACATCAACTAACCCCATTTCCTCAAACATCCCAAAACGTCAACAACATTGTATACTCTAAACTCCCAAACAAACTTCAAATCTGTAAAACCTCAATTCTAAATAGAACAATATTTTTGACTTAATAGCAATTAAAGCACATACACATCGATCCATAACCGCCAAAAAAAGGTTAACCGACATATTTTTTGGACTTAGTTTTTTTTTACAAAATCGATTATTTACGATAGCAAATAATCGATTTTGATCAAACCATTGAGTTCGAAAATTATGTGGCTTAAGCTTTTTTGCCGGTTATGACACGATATGTACATTCAATGCATGTAATTAGTTGAGAATTTGGGGGTTCCCCTTATAGTATGTCGTATATAAATGTAGTTATTTAACTATTATTTAATCGGGCCTAATTACGACGATTTTGTACTAGATTAAAGAAAAACTGTTGCAATGTTTTTTAGTAAAGTACAAAATCATCGTAGTCGAAGTCCATTATCTTATTCTGTTCAGTTGCTGTCTTGTTCTCATAAAAGTCGCGCGTATAAAATGAGTACAAAAAAAAAAGAAAGTGCTTTTGGATTGCAAGTGGATTTATACATCGAAAAGGGAACCTATACACCAAATTTCAGCTCTCCTGCTATAGTCATTTGGGCTGGCCGATGATATATCAGTCAGTCAGTAACGTTACTCTTTCATATGCCCAGCAAAAAAAAAACGTGATTTGGAAGCACTAACAGCATTGCTTACTTGATAACAAAAGCTTTGAAAAGTGCTTCTAAAAAGTACTAATATAAGACGGGCTCTCCAACAAAGTAGAATATTATCACAAACAATTTTGCAAACCAGTAACTTTTGCATCTAAGCATTACTTCTGTGAAGCACTTTAGTAAGGCAAAGAATTCATAGCTTCTTGGAAGCTGAATGTATTGATTCTAGTTGACTCATCTCGAACAAAATAAATCCCTTATTCATGCGCAACAGCAAGTGATTCTGTAACATTGTCTCCCTTGCAAAAATGCTTCTGGGAAGTAATCATTTTTGCTGGGTATATGGATAAAAATGAATTAAACTATAGTATCAATAGTATTTTGTTCTTAAATTTTCACATACCTAAACGTCATTAATCTGACAAACTTCAACACTAGTGGTTTTAATTAGTTGACGTTATCCCAAGGGCACTGTATACATAAATGTGAAAGTGCGTGGGCTTGAATGTTTCGATATTTGGATGTTTGGATTCTGGCATGTTTGTTCCACTTTAAAGCAGATAGACGGTTAGCATAAGGTCCAGATTAAAATAAAAGGTACATTTTAGGAGGTACGCGGGTAAAAATGTGTTTGATAAAGGGTAAAAATTGTAACTTTTTCTGTTTTTTCTTTTAAATAAATACAGTTTATATGAAGATGCTAGTAACTTTCATTTAAATCTCTTTTTTTTGCTCTTCATCACAGAAAGTATATGTTGCAGCGAGACACACCAGGTTTTAGCTACATAGTTATAATAAATATTTATGTACATATATATATATGTACATGCTTACCAATGTATGTATGCAGATACTTATGCGCATATGCATATTTAATTAAAGCAGTTCTACTAATAACATACTTACATGGCTTTGATGGCAAACTTTATTTAAAAGTGCCCGCCTTACATGATTACTGATGTCATCCAACTGTAAACGCTGCAACAAGGCCAACGGATCCAGTATACCGAGAGCATTTAATAATTTATACAATTCCAGCTGCAATTGCAATAAAGAATTATCTACATCCAATTCGGGCAAAGTTTTCATTGAAGTAGTTGATGTGGATGTTGGACAACCTTGTGTTGAGCACATCATCAACAAATTATAGTATTCGTTTAACAATTTTGATTCACAAGCATTTAAAGTGAAACGTATTGAGGCGAGCAGAGAATCCTCTAGACGTGAGTTGAAACATAGTTGATACAAAACTTTAACGAATTGACACACTAGACGACAGTATTGTACGGCAAACTGTTGGCTGTATGAGGTGGAGAAAATGGTGCTGGCGTAGGAGATGTTTCGCGTTGAACTTTCACGGTCCGAGAGTATGGTGTGCAGGCACTCAAGGAGAACATCACATAAAACTGTTGCAAAATAGTTAATTTCGTTTATAGCACTTGAGCTGTTTGTTAGTGTTTGCAAGGCTACCGCCTGAGCAGCTGCAGTGGCTGCGGCCGCTTTTGATGTCGTTGGTTTCGTATCCAATAGCCAAGAATGTGACGAAGCATCGCCAGTATTTTTTTGCTGCTCTTGCTGTTGCTTTTGCTTTAACTTTTCAACTATTGCTGGGTGATTTTTCAAATAGAGCTTTATGTGATTTACTAAATAAATTTCCTCGGTTTTGAGGATTACATTCGACAGGATAATCGTTGCATACGATAAATCACTAAAGTTTGCAACATCCTTTATTTTATTCATCATTTTTTATTTTTTTTTATTTCCCAAAAAAAATTTGCACACATACATATTTTTTATTTTTATTTTCGTGTTAGGCAAATAACAGATACGTACGTACGTACGTACGTATGGTTTTTATCGCAGTTGTTAGAAAATTGTATTGTTGGTGGGTATTGTGTGTTTATGTTGGTGGCATGGCCAATAGCAAAAAATGTTGAGTCGTAACAGGAGCCAGAACGGACGGTAGCAGCGGCAGCAAGTAGAAAAAACATTTTTGTTAAAGTTTTTCATCACAAATAGTGTTAGATGAGTGCGAGTTGATGATGATTTCCCCCACAGTTGTTGTAGTTACGAAGTTGATGTTGGCAAAATAAGGCATCACGACACAAACATAGAAAATATAATAATAATAAAAAAAAGATAGAAAAATAAATAAATTTGGATTCGAGGTGCCAGTATTAGACATGGTGAATATAAAATGAATAAATAAAACAACATTTGTATGTAAGGAAAAAAGTTAGATCGTTAGAGAGAGTTCAAACTACAAAAGTTTATTTCTTTTTATCACAGCATAAATGTTGTAAAAGTGTATGTAGCATACACATACACACACAAACTTAATAATAATAGAAAGTGTATACACAAGTACATACATACGTTATCTATGAGTCATGGAAGTGTGAAATATTTTTACCGTTTAATTATAGATAAGTTCTATTTGTACAAAATTTTTAAACTTTTTTTAACATTTTTAAGGAAAATAGACACTCATATTTAAACGAAATAAATTTTTAATGACATTCCGAAGGGTTGTGTTTAAAAGGAATTCCAATGGAAATATGTAAATAAGGAAGGAAGTTGGGGGGTTTTTTCTACAAGTTCAGTAGAATATTTTTTTAATTTTTCACTCAATTAAATGTTGATGGAGTTTATATAAAACTTAATTAATATTGGAAATTTTATAGCTAATATTTTTAAATTAGCAATTCTTGTATATTTACATAAGCATGTAGTAAAAAATCTACTACTCTAACTGAACTAGAGGGAATTATTAAGCTTTTGTTTAATGATTTAATAAAAGCCAATAGTAATATTGCCAACGATGTAACTAAGGACTAGATTTAATCAGAGACGAATTTTATTATTATATACTTGTACGCTGGAATATTTTTTGTTGTAAAATACAGTACAAAAAAGAAAGCTAAGAAATTCAGATATAAACTTTTTTGCAGAATGTTTGTCACTGAGCTCTGCCAGTATGGGTCAGATGATGACCCGCTAAAAAGAGGGAACTATCGATAGTAATTCAAGAAAAGTTGTAACAAAACTAACCGAAACAATTAGAAGCTATAAGAATTAAAAAAAAATATATATAACAGGGCTCTAAGGGCGTAATGGAAGATTTTATATGTTTAGAGAAATCCTGGAAAAAAACTGAGAAACTAGATATTCTGTATTATGGATTATGGATTGCTTTCGAATTCCTCAACAACTACGATAAATAAAGTCGAGTTTTATCAAAACTAAAAAAGAGAATCACTTAAGTCCTAAACATTTAAACTAAATTATTTTTCTGACCGATTGAGTTAGAAGATCTCTTTAAACTATTGCAGTAACTAATATAATGACCCCACAAACTTGTTAATTTTTAATAAATACATATTTATGAATTTTTTTGTTTCATTTAGTTTACCCTACGTCTAGACCTGATATATTTTTATCATAACAAATGTTAAATTCCATATAGGAAAAAGAGATAAAATAAAAAAATTATTTTTCAATATAAAGTTTGACTTTTGTTATGATAAAAATATATCAGTTGTAGACGTAGGGTTAAGAATTCTTGTCTTTTTTTGTTTTACTAATAAACTCAAACTTTTGAATATGAGAACTATAGGGGTGCCATTAACTCAAAAATGGTTTATTTCATATGTGCTTATGACTACATTAGTGGTAATATGTAATAATCGCTTAAGTCGACTTAAGCAAGTTTATACTTATTTTGTTGCATTAAGTCCCAGTTGAAAACAAAAACAATATCTTTTGACAAAATTGCATCATAAAACAATCTATCGAATTTCTGGAAGATGTGTAAAGCACCAACTTACTTTCGTCTAAATACTAAATTGATTTATACTATTTCATTTTTACGACTAGCTGTTGTACTCATCAAGAAACACCTCAGAATATGGATTTTAACCACAATTCCCATCATTTTGGAAAGCGCCAAAGATATTGTGATTTTTTAATGGTAACTTTCAGGGAAATTTATGCTTGAATATTCTCACAATATTATTTAGCATACATAGCGCAAACAGAATGACTAATTAACTAAATAATCTAACGAAATTGTACCTGAAGCATTTCATTTTTTTTTTCAATTTAAATGTAACATAAGCTGTGAGCCAATTGACCATGGTATTGAACCACTAGACTCTGTGAATGAAAAGGACAGTTAGTTTCGGGCATTATCTAGTTTCCCTACGAAATAAAAGCCCAATATTCGTAAGGTAGCCACGCATTTGAAATATTATTGTGCAATAATTTATATTGTACAATAAAATTTTCTGTGTGTATTGCACAAAGGGATCATCGTATTGGACCCAAGTGAGCTAGACCCCTAAAATGTTCATTGCATAAGTATTTTTTATTTGTTGAAAACATTGTGCAATTATTATTTCCAGGTACATCAATACACATAATTTTTTTTTTTTTTTTTTTTTTGAATAACTTAATTAAAAATTATTTAATTTGTTTGAGATTTCAGAGAAATTTCCAATATATTTTTTAATATTGTGCAATTTATTACTTAGTGTGGAAGAATAAATTACTCAATAATATTGCATATTTATGGGTAACTAAGCTATTTTTGTACAATTAGCTATTTAAACATAAATAACGCGCCTTATCTACGAATACGTGTAGACAAACGTACTGCAAGATTCATTCACTAATTTTAATCTTACAACGAGTAAAAAGTAATTTGTATGAATGATATGTATGCAAAATATTTGCATATAAACTTACCCCTTCAATTATATATTTGAGCAGTGACATAAACTCCTTGCTATTGCCCAATAAATATTTGGTGTTATTTTTGAAAAACGTATCCAACATATAGAAGTCATTCCAATCTTGTATGTGTAAGCGATTTAAACATATTGAATGGCATATCATATTGCAAACCGTATCAAGATTTGGCAAACAAGTGGTATGTGGTTGCTGTTTGTTGTTGTTGCCACCAGCTTCCCCGCCCAATGTTATATCAACCATAATTGTTGCTGTTGTTTTATTGGCACCATTTAACATTTTGAATTGTTCGTATTGTTGCTGCAATTGCTCAATTAGCAGTAGTAAACTAAGCACTTGTTGGCAATCATTGGATTCAATGAATTTCTCCAACATACCCAGAATGACTTCTTTTTGTGTGTCAAGTTCTTTGTTGAGTGCTGAAAGATTCTCTGTAATAGCGGCCAATGAATTGGGGTCACCGAATAGACTTTGTTGTGCCGATGCAGTTATTGTTGTGGCAGCTGCATTTAAGGGTGGCAATTGTATATCTTTGGAAACTGTTGCTGGTTGTTGCTGGGTTGAAGAGCGGTAAGTTGTTAAAAATATTTCATAAGATAATGTTTTTAAGGCATGTATTGCAACATCTCTGATATTATAGTTGGCTAATAAGTTGTTAATAATACTAATTATTTTCGGTATTGTTATTAATTTTTTATCACTCTTCGAGGACAGTTTGATAAGGAATTTGACAATGGGCGTTATCATAGAAAGACCATTGCTGTAAAAAAATGAGAAAAACAAGCGTAAAATTTATTAATATGTGTAGATTTTACGAGAAAAATATATATACATATGTACATATAAGCAAGTTTAAGTGTATTTATGTTTGTACATAAATAAATTAATTAATATTTGAACCAGTTAATGGTTGAGTTCACATGAATTTCTTTTTTATTTAATTTCCGTTTTATTATGAAGAAGTTTCATATCTAATTAAAATATTGTATAAGGTATACAAGAAGTAACTTTTTTTTATTTAATTTAATTAAAGGTAAATTGTAATTGTTTTGACAAACATCTTACTCAGCAGCAGCGTGACCATATTAGCTTATTTTGAGCTAAATTTAGCTTATTTATTTCAGATTTAGCTTTAAAATTTTCATTTAGCTCTTAGCTTATTTTTCAGCTTTTGTTAAAAACTCATTTAGCTTTTTTAGCCTTTTTTAGTCTAAATTGCGTGTTCTCTAAAAATATATTAAAAATATAAACAACTTATAAAAATTATATAATTTTTTTAAACTTGTAAAATAGTTTACAAAAAATACAAAATGTAAATTATACGACAATTTTATAACAGAAATGGAAAGTTGAAAAATAGTAGATAATACAGTGTTACAAAATTGAATGAAGTAGAAAAACCTGGGACCGCATATTATTTTTCTTGTAGGGCTTGTCGAGTTAAAGAAGAATCCAATAGTGAAATATGCCGGACACCTCCAAAATCCGGATTTACGGTTACATTGATTTGTAACTTAATAGAAGGTGCATAAAAACAACACCAAAAACATTGTGCAGGCATTTTGGAAAAAATTTTGTTTTCATGAAAAGTTAAATAACTCAGTCAATTGCTTATCTATTTTTAACCCCAAATATGCATTGTAATCGTAACTAAATGTACTTTTTGAATAAATTCAATAGTATTATAGTTTCTTAATAAAATAGTGTATAAAAACGTCACCAAAGTTGAAAATTTTTTGAAAAATCTACAAAATTTGTGTTTGCTGGACAATAACACCAAAATTTCTCAAGTTTTCTTAACGAAATTATATATCATTCGAAAGATCTCAGTTTCTTCTTTCCAAATCTAGTAAGATCAAAAAAGTTACAGGCTTATAAGTGCGCAAAGGTAAAAAACCGGTTTTTTAACCGTAAATCCGGATTTTGGAGGTGTCCGGCATATTTCACTATTGGATTCTTCTTTAACTCGACAAGCCCTACAAGAAAAATAATATCCGGTCCCAGGTTTTTTGGACTGTCGCACCGTGTAATGGCAGAATGGTTAGAATTCCAATGGAAAAAGTTAAATTCATATTAGTGGCCAAAACACTTTTTGAGTTTTTTGGGTATAAAATTATTTGACTTGAGTTGAACGTTCATTCAGCGGCATCAATTAACTTAAAACAAAAACCTGAAATAGCCTTAAGCCTGGATAACACTATGTACCGATTTTCGTCGGGCCACCTCAATAAAGTCATAAGTAATAAGCCAAAATGGCATTATTATCTACTCAATTAATTCTGGAATAAGTCTATATGGGCTTATTACCAATGCAGTGTGGCGAAATTATGTCCTTGTATTTCAATTAGTCGATAAATTAGAGCAAAATCTTTACTTATGACTTTATTTCACTTATCTGACGAAACTCGGTACATTGTGCAGATATTGTGATCCATGCTTTACCTTAAATAGCATTAATTCGCTTAAAAAGCTTTCGTATTTTAGTATAAAAATTTTTACATTTTTAAAAACTTTTTAAGATTATTTTGGGGAAGTTTTTGTTTTGTTCTTTATTAAATCTAAAATAAATAATTAATAAATAATTTCATTAAACAAATATTCTATATGTATAATAAAAAAATATGTTTGTGTTATATTTAACGTTAGTTTAGCAATAAGAAACTATTGAAAAGTGATCAAAGAAGTGGAAAAAAGTTTAGCTTTATTTTCTAGCCTAAAATGTAACTTTTTAGCTTATTTTAGCTTTTTTTCAAACGTGATTTAGCTTAATATTATTTTAAAATCTGGTCACACTGCTCAGCAGTGTTTACGTGTTTGGTCTACAGTGTATGGTATCAATTACACTATGCAACACATGAAGGCTTTTGGAAAAGACACGGACTGGAAAGTATAGGTTCGATAGTACTACCAAAAGGAAGTAAGACCCTATACCCATTTTGGCGATTTTGGTGACAAATTTTTTTATGAGCCTTCAAAGATTTAGAAAATAAGTGCTACCTCAAAAAATTGTGTCATCAGTTTTTGAACAACAGCTAATTCAGACTTGATCATAGCTCTAAACTATATGTGGATATAGTGTAGCTTAGAGTCTACCAAACAAATCTTCTTAATATCTTTTCACTTTTTTCAGAATAGCTCCTAAATTTTTGCTAACAATATTCGGACAATTTTTGTGAACATATCAATACAATGTCTAGGCACCCTAAATACCTCATTAGGACCACTTTGTACCTTAAAATCTTTAGTTTTTTACTATACTTTTACTGCATTTTTTAGTTTCTTTGTTATCAGACCTAAGCTCTTTATGCCACGATACAGGAGCTAGGACGTGATTTTCGTAACAATAATAATCGACACTATTACAGTTATAAATTTATTTTTGTTTTGATTTCTTTGTACTTAAACCCAGAGGCAAACACAAAACAAAAACAATGAGAACATTAGCACAAACAATACATTAATTTAATCGTACGCAGCTAGAAAAAAATAATGAGAAATACATAGACACGTTTTGAAATATTTGCGACGAAATTTATATAATCATATAATAACCCATGAAATTTGTTTTATATAATTAGCTAAGCAGCATAGCTCTAACCGGGTGTCCTAAGACACCTCTCTTCATTTTGTTGTATTTCTTGTGTTGCAAATTTTATTATTTGCTATTTTAAGGTTTTGGTGTTGCTTTCCCAAACATTGTTAAGAAAAATTATTATTCATTGCAAGTTATGCTGAAAAAAATGAGAACAAAATATTAATTCCTCTATTGAAAACAAAAAGCGAGAAAAAATTTATTTTTGTGCACAAAGTGTTACTGAAACTCATCAGAGAAATGTGAAAAACTACAATAAGTTCTATAAGTTCACAAAATTTGTCCAGCTTTAGCAAAGCTAACTTTGCGAAATATTGTTAGCAAAATATTGTTAAAAAAGTTAAAAAAAAAAAATCCCTAATTTTTGCAAAAAAAAAACGTGCACGAAGATATTCTTGTTTGGCGTAAAATATGAATAAGATTTATTTAATTGACTCTTAGAAATAAGTAAGTTGTTTCTTGTCATGAATTTAATAATAAAAGTTATTCTACACTTCGTCAAAACTTGAAAAATGTTGTCCATTTTCGTCTTCGGTATCCGAATCGGTTGGACACTAATAATTACCCAAATTTTTTTTTCGAATTTTGACGATTTAATTTCTACAAATAATATTCACACTTACAATCTTACTTTTGTTATTAAATTTAAGTGATACTTACCGAACAATGCCACTTTCCATTATATCCAGACTTTTTATAATATTGTCATATATAACACACTTCGAATCCAATATACTATAGGTGACATTAAGATCTAGCAAAAGTGCTAACAACTCCAATATTTGCGACTGGACTCTGCCATTGCATTTGAGGAAAAGCTGTAGAAGTAACAAACAAAAAAAGCATTTGGAAGAAACATCAGTAAAGCACCGGACGTACAGTGGAGTAATTATAAGCAAAAAGAAGCAATCGAAAGATTTATATTGTTGGCTAAACTGCAAAAAGGCGTAACTAACAAAAAATTCAAAATCGAGTTTTTGATTGATTATTATGAATGTCATTAAACTGCATGTCTTAAAAAAATTTTACACTTTTACGATCAAAAATTACGCTTTTGTTTATAAAAAACAAGGGGACTTCACTACAAGTTTGATTAGTTTCTCCTGTAAAATTATATTTTTGTTAGTTACGCTTTTTGCATTTTAGCTAACGATATGTGTGTACATATGTTTATGTATTTATATGTGTGTATGTAGTACTTACACTCAGACAATATATGACTAAAGGCTCAAACAGTTTTATATGTTTAGATAGCTGGGACTCATGCTCCGCTTTAAAAGTGTGAAATTCCAAACTACTTGCAAACAACTCAGCCAACAATAGATAATCATCTTGTGAGCCACCAATAATGCCAGAAGAATTACAACAAACATTAGCAGCACCGTCTCCTCGGCCAAAGCCAAAGCTATTAACAGAAGAAGAATCATAATCATGCGGAACGGAAGTTTCCTTCGTTGGTAATTGTACTGATTGTACAAATGTTGTAGTTGCTGTTGATTGTTGTTGCTGCTGTTGGGTAATATTTACAGGGAATGATGTTTGCAATGATTTGGGTGATGATGGTGATGGTGGTTTATTTGCTTGTTGTTGGTGGTGGGATGTTGTTGTTGCTATTTCATAAACATCATCTTTGCTTAGGCAATGTAACTCTTTGCATTTGGCCTTAAAAAAGGTTTTTATAAATGTTGTTGTTGCCGTTGTTGGTATTGTTTTTGCAGTGGTTGGACAAGGGCCTTGCTCGCATTGTTGCTGCCTGTTGCCATAATTTCTAGCAAACAAATATTTCAACAGTTGTCGCAGACATGCTATGCTCTCTTCTGGTGCATAATTTATGACTTTGGTCAAATACTGAAGAGTTTCTTCAATTAATTTCAATGCCGAAATACAAACAGTAGTTGCCACTCCCGTTGCATTTGGAAACAGCACAGCATTCACATCCGTTGCACTTTTGGCAACATTATTTCCACCACCACCACCACCACCACCACCACCACCGGGTCCAGCACCAGCGCCACTACTACTGCTGCCGCCAACACTAAAAACGTTTGCTGCCGCCTCATGCGACAGCATTTCAATGCATGCACTCATTGAGTTTAAACATGTTTTTAAAAGGGAAATTAATTTGCTGCCAGCTTCCTCATTAATGGTAATCTTGATAAATATGTTTTTGTTTTTGTTTTATTTATTTTATTTTTTTTTTTTTAGAATTTAGCATTGCCCCCAACAACGCAAGAAATAAGCAAAAAAAAACAAAAAAGGAAACATATTAAAAATGAAATTTAAAATATTTTTTGTTATTTTTATTATAGCACAAATAAATATTTGTGCAACATATTTTTTTTTGTAATAATTACCTTATAATTATCGTAGGCACTCTTTAATGTTTGATAAAGTTTTATGTAGACATATTCATTGCCAAAATAGCCAATACTCTGTATTATGGCCAATTCTTTAGCATTGCTAAAGAGATCAGATTTTTGGCTTTTGGCCATCATTAAAGGCTTTTGATTGGTGAAAATGTGATAATAAATGTTAATAATTTTTATTGTGTGCTTAAGTAGACTCAAATTGGTGTCACCGTTAGCATTAACATCTGGTTGAAATATAATGGATCCTGCAAACATAAAGCAGGTGTATTTATTTATTTTTTAAGTAAAAGTGGAATAATTTAAAACGATAAGTAGGCTTGAATGTACTAGTACAGCACTTTGAATCATCCAAAAGAAGGAAAAATAAACATCGTTTAAATGGAAAAGGTTTAAGGGAGCAAATTTAAAAGGGAAAGGTATAAAACAAGATTTTGAAATCATCCTCTAAATTAGGTGTATCAGTTTTGTTTGCCACAGTATAAGACGTACTTAATATTAGGGTGTTCTTTTAATTATATTTTATACAGTGATAAACATTAAAAATGTTCAAAAGTCTCGCAAAGCTGTGCAATTGTGCTGTTTTACAATCTCGAAAACAAAATTTCAAAAATTTTATGGAAACTTATTTACACAAACCTGTTAAATTTGTCCAACAATTTTTACTCAAAAACTCTAGACTTCTTGATTTTTTTGCATTTCTTTAGGCGTTTTTGGACAAAATTCACACTTTTTATTTATGTAGAAATATATCTGTGGCAAAAAGGAAAAAGTGCTTAAGTGGAGATAAGCTGATTTGGAGTAAATGGCACCCCTTTAATCTTTATATCTAAAAGTACCCCTGAGAAAAATATCCAATATTTTATGCGATTTTTCAGAAAGTTATGGTGCAATGAATCGCTGCTTATCTATTGTCGACTTATTATCTCATATGAGCTTTAAGCTTAATTTAAGTTAAAACCGAATTTTTTAATTAAACTAAAAGATCGACTTGATAGCTTAAAAGTAAAATATGACTTAAGCAAAACAGTAAAATACGACTTAGGCTGAGTTTACATCTGGCATTTCTTGTGTGTCATTTGCCCAAAAAAGCATAACCAACTAATTCCTAATGAAAAACTGTTTGATTCAGACATGTATTTATTGATTTAAACAGTTTCCAATCATGTTGGATTCTATAAAATTATTTGTTAGTTATGTATGGAACTATTTAGCTTAATAAATACTTGTCTGAATCAAACAGTTTTTCATTAGGAATTAGTGGTTACGCTTTTTTTACGCTTGTGTGGCATTTAGCACACTGATGTAAACCCGGCCTTAAGCACGCTTTCCTTATTGCCACAGATATAAATACATATCGCTAATTTACTCAAAGAACATCATAACTAAAAAAAATTAATTTTTTTTGTGTGAAAATTTAACAGAAATATATTGGTTGCTCAACTCTTGGAAGCAAAATAAAACTTTCTTTTTCCATTGTTGCGTGTCAATTGAAAACTTTGAAATCGTTTTTTGGGAAACACATTAATCTGTAGTTTCCACAATACAAGCAAGCGACTTGTCTAGAAAATTTTTATAGGAATTACTCAAAAACTTGAGTGTTTTTCATATATTTTTTCCAGACAAGTCGCCTGCTTGTATTGTGGAAACTATACGTAATTTTTTTGACATTTCATTCAAACTGACTTAACTGTTTGCGCAAAAGTCAGCTCCATGAAGCAAGTCTCGAATATTTGCCCAATTGCACAAGTGGAAATTTTAAGAGTGCTCATGAAAGGCCTTAACGTTTTGTAATTTATTTAATTTTCCATCCTAAAGAAAATTGTTGCTACAAGAAAATATAAAAAAAATGTGATAATCGGTTAACCTAGCAAGCCATCCCTGAAACTTCCCCTTAAGTTAAAGATTTCTATCCAATTTTGGCATCGGATACACTTTTTTATTCTATAAATATCATTGAATATCTAACATCGATTTGTCAACTTCGATCGACAACTTGTATTGCAAACAACAATAACATTAGAAAATTTGTTGTTTTCAATACAAGTTGTCGATCTAACGATTGCTGGCATCGTGGGCAGGCCATAAATTTTAAACTCGATTGGCTTAGGAATTAAAAATTTAAAAAAAAAAGTATTGTAAAAATTTTATTTTCGAAAATTTTCAAAGTCTACCGAACCGAATCGATTCACTACCTTACGACATTTAATTGAGCTTAACATCTTTCGTATACGGCAAATTGGATTCCGATCTGTTGATCCATTCTTAAATTATGAGATGTTTACATACAAATATACATACACATACATACATCAATATGGGCATCATCGCCAGAGGTATTGGGAGTCGATTTGGAAGGTGGAAATGTAATTAAAACTCGACTTCCGAAAAAATGGAATAAAATCAGTAACTTCCTACCTACAGCGGGAAGTTGAAAATTCTGAGAGAGAGAAAAAATTAAAACTAAAACAACTCTTATATTATCAATGTTGATTCTTAAAGAAACTTTAGGAATATATCTTATACGTAGTATTTAGTACAAAGCCGTTTATTACATAAGAAATTGTTCATACATTTTGGCATACTTTCCACTAATTTCTGTATAGCTTCCTCTGGCATACTTTCGCGTTATACACCCTGTCAAAGCTCATTCGTTGGAGTTGATCGATATTGTTCCGAACGTGTTTTCATAATTGACCACAAAAGCTCAATCAGATTGAGATCGGGACTTTGAGTTGGCTACTTCATAACTTTAAAGCTTTTATTAGCAAGTCATTCTTTCACGACTTTGGACGCCATCCTGTTTTGGCGATTAGTCTGCAAAATGTGCAAATAATCTACTTTTCGCATTACACCATCGATTTTTTGCAGTGGTCCAACGAGAAGCAGGCCCACACGATGACGTTTCCACTAAACGTGCTTTACAAAACATATTTTGAAAGTTCGTTCACCAATGGAAAGCTACATTACCCGCATCAAATATAGCCAATTTTTTATTCGGTTCGGAACCGGTTTTTTTAAATATTTGGTACGGATTATCAAACCGCTAAACGGATTTTGAAAATTCGTTCACCCTCGGAAAGCTACATTACCAGCGGCAAACATTGTTTATTTTTTATCCGGTTCGAAACCGGTTTCTTATATTTAGTTCGAGTTTTTGCCGAAAACAACATTTTTGTGCTGGTCAGGGTAATTTTCGCTTCGGGTTTGATTGTTTAAACAGTTTTAAAACGGGTTTTATTCTGTTTTTTAATTTTTTTTTATCGCCTTTTTGTCGGTTTTTATCATTTACTCTCGCAAAAAAATAAATGTATATATGTATGGCATTGGTGGTGCAATATGAAAATTGGATTTTTCCACGCCCTCCGCCCGCAGACCGAAAATCAAAAATCAGGCTTCACAGTGTCACCGAGCTGAATATTCTGAAGATTCCCTGAAAATTTCATCAAAATCGGCCCAGCCGTTTTGGAGTCCATACGTTACATACACACATACATACATACACACATCCTGTTTTATATATATATATATACATATATATAGATTTTAACATTATCAGTGAGTAACAAATAACAAAACAGTCATAAATTTTAATTATAGTTTCCAAAATATCAGATCAACACGAGCGGAGGCGCGGGTAAAAGCTAGTATGAATGATAAAAACAAAAATGACCCAGCCCATCTAGAAATTTATACGCATTTGTACATATTTTATAGAATACAAAAAATTATTTTTGATAAGAAACAATTTCACTTGCCTTTTTAAAATTCTATTTATTTTTAGATTTCTGGCATTAAAACTGCTTAATCTGAAAATCATTAAATCCTTATGTATAAAGAATAAATTTGAATATATGTTTGTGTGTAAATATGTGCATGCATATGTAAATTAAATTTAATAACAAAAAAAGAAAAGCAGTTTAATTTTTGCATAAACTAATTTAAATTTAAACAGATTATACATATCTTTTAAAAAGCGAATATAAAAAGCCTTTTAAACGTAACACTTTGAAATCCTTGAAAAATATATGTACATATGTATATGTATGTATGTATATCAAACAAATTTAAAACTACTTAAAAAATCTAGAATTTCCATAAAATTATCATTAATAAAAGGCAAAATCAGTAACTTTATCTAACAATTGTAAATGGTTTCCTTAACCTTTGTCTAAGGATTTGCCATATGCACATTTTTATAGTTCGTTAAAACTTATTACAAACTTAAAAAAAATAAATAAATGAAAAGGAATACAAAAAAAAGAGCAACGAGGAAATAAAAAACAAACAAATCCTAGACAACATTTGTTAAAGGCACAACCGTTTATATTTATGCACATATGTGTGTGTGTGCGTATGCATTATAGAGTGAAAAGTAATAAATTTTACAAAAACAAATAAGCAGTTTTTTTTCGAGAGTAGGATCAAATAAAAATTTTTTAAGGAAACTCCCTTTATAAAGCTTTTATAAATGCAAGATAAATAAAAAAAGTTTAAAAAAAATTTGTACGAAACTATACTTGTCACCCTCTATATGCTCTCAAGCTGATATGGAAACAGAATGAGGGAAAAACCACTTGTTCGTAATGACATAGTTAACTAAAAACCATTTACCATTAACAAAACTCTTAAGCATCAACACATTTTCAGTACGTAGTAGTTTGTTAGTACCCTGTCGGAGAATGTGTGGTTGACTACAAAAATAGTTAACTTATAGTTAACTTTTCGCCTGTTTTATATAATAAATCGTGTGTGTTCTGGCTTTCACATCGTTTTCACACGTTTTCTTGTGAGTTCGGATGATAAAACACATGGTACACCTGCTTAAGTTGAAATTTAGAAAATACAAATTAAAAGTATGTATGTGTTCTAGCATCCGAATTTAGAAGAACACTATTTGGAAATTGACGATTTCAAACTTTTAGATTTTTTCGTTTTAGTTGATGCTATTTTATTATTTAAAGAAGGTATACAAAAAGCAATAATAATAAGCAATAAGATATGAGGTATATTTATAATGAACTACTTATTTTTACATGAAAGTTAGCATTTATTTTCACCAAAAAAATTATACTTTTAGATAGCAGAATAAAAAAAATTATACAAAACAAGAAAAAATATTTTTTTTTGATTCAAAGTTTATATTACAGATGAATATTCTATAGGAGTGTTTTTTGCCATCGGAAACTCATTTTGAGAAAATTTGAGCTGACTTATTTTGAATACACGCTCTCGATATATTGCATTTCACTGGGGCTGATACCAAATCATAAGTAGACCTTAAACAAGATTTTTGAAATGTGTCAAATATTGGGTGTAATTCCTTTGAAATCGGGTAATTTTGGCTCCCACGAGGTGTAATTTTGAATATATATTTTGGTAACACTGATATTAACACTAGCTGACCCCGGTTCGCGTTGCTGGCCCTAAGCAAACATTAGTGTTGTATATGGCATTGGTGGTACAATATGAAAATTGGATTTTGCCCACGAATAAACTAAATATTGCGCTATCTGCCGGACGAACTTCAAACTACACATAAACACTCCCCACGCCCCATAGAGCATGTATATAAAGTTTCGTCAACATCGGTGCAGTAGTTCTTGAGTTACGGTGCAAAATCACAAAAAAAAAATAAATATGGCGCCATCTGCCGAACGAACTTCAAACTACACAGAAACGCTCCTCACGCCCCATAGAGCATGTATATAAAGTTTGGTCTAAATCGGTGCAGTAGTTCTTGAGTTACGGTGCAAAATCACAAAAAAAAACTAAATATGGCGCCATCTGTCGGACGAATCACTATTTCTGAAAGGGGCGTAGCATTTATCGGGATAGAATATATATATAAACACGCACAGGTCTTTTACGAATATTTTGCGGGGTGGAAGTCGAAAATCTGTTGGGGCATTGAAGAGTTTACCCATAACAAATAAACGTGTTTTTGTATTATATATAATAAGATTTTGCTGTTGAGCACGTTGAGTACACAACATGTGATGTTTCATGTTCGAACAACAGAAAAAAATGTTTAATTTACTGACTACCAAGTGATTTAAAAAAGTCAACTTTAAGTTAGCCGGAAGTAGTACAGAGTGAGACAATTGACTACCGCCTAGGACATCGCAATGTTAAAATAGTCAGTTGATTACATTGCAAAGTTGCGAAATAGTTAGCTTAAAGTTAGTTTAAAGTTAACCAGATTTCCTACAGGGTACTTACGTGTACATACATACATACGCAATAGTATATGCATATAAATATGTTTTAATTCCCAATGAACATTTCGTGCTAAGATTGGCCACATCACCGCAGCAGATAATTTTGAAAAGCTAAATGCGCTACATGTGTTTGTTTCTTAATCTTTCATAAGGCTGTTAATATTTGTAAGTGGAAGATAGTAATATAACAATGCTTCACATTTTCTGTTGGACTTTTCTATGAAATTAATACGAAATTAATAAATTAATGTATTTTTAATTAATTAATTAAAAATTACAGAAACGTCAAAATATTTACTGATTTTTGCCAAACACTTCGCGGATATTATTCAGACATGTCATAATTCTTTTATAATTTTTTCTTATCTTTAAAATTAATATAGAATTTTTCAGGATATATTTTAACAACTTTCTCAAGTTTCTCAGACTAAAGAAAACAATTCCTTGCAAATAAATCATACATCAATACGCCGCAACTAATACGAATTTGCTAAAAAAAAATGTTCACTGGTCCTTCGCTACCAAACACTATACTAGTGTTTATTAGTATACACAAAGTTTATCCTAGGATTTAAATTCTCTCATAAAAAAAGTTTATTTATTTTTTTTTTAGTATGTAAACTTGGAAATAATTTTATTGCCTAGAGAAGCCAAGTGATTGAGTTTGAGCAGACATTTATGAATAGAGGGGAAATTTTTCAAAATTAAATTACTTTTAATTAACATTTAAACATTATTTTGAAACTTCCGGCAATACTACATGTGCATAACTTATAATCTAAAACAGCAATAAAATTAAAATACAATACATATTACATGAGTGCATTTTTGGTCACTAGTTCATCTCTTAAAGAGATGCTATAAGGAACTTACATATAATAAGAAAATTTTTGAAATTTTAAATTTAATGAATGAAGCCAATTGCAAAAAACTTATATTTTGTTGTTTTTGTTGCGAAAATGTGTGCATTTTTGCAATCATTTGCAATGCTTTCACACTTTGCACTACCCATCGTGAAAGCCCTTATTATATAGGGTGATTTTTGAAGATCTTTCGGATTTTATTAAAAAAAACACTGTTTTGCTGAAACCACGTGTCAGCCAAGTCTAGAGAGTCTACTCTGTAATTCGAAACGAAAGAAAATGCTTTCGAATTTACATGCAATTAACTTACAAATTCGAAAGAATTTTCGTTCGTTTCGAATTACAGAGTAAACACCCAGATCTTCTATTTTTGACAAAAAACAAAATGGAGAAACAGGGGAACAGATACAATTGATGCGGATAATTCGATAATTCGAGATCACCCACTACACTGGCGAATACAGCAGCGTTATTTTCCTCTGTCCGCACTCTACGTAAGCGTTAGTGCTGGTGGTTTAATGTGCAATAATGCAAATTTGGTAGGAAAATAAGTCACAAGATTCCAAATAGCCGCCTCAGAAGATCGCCCAAACTGATCATATCTTAAGTACCCCTTTTTCCCTACATAAATTCAAACACAGTGCAGGTTCGTTGCGTATGAAAAAAAATGACTTGTAGTACTATGTAGAAAATTTTTTTCATACAAACTAACAGCCTTTTTCATAAAAATTATTAAAATTATTAAGGCTATATAAAGGGTTGATAAGAAAAATTTTGTATGAAAATTTGTTTTAAAACTCCTTTATAAAGCCTTAATGCTTTTTATAAATAAGCCCGTAATCCTATAAAACTCTAGCCTCAGTTTTGAATAAGCTAAAAATAAACTCTTAAACCTTTTGAAAAATTATAAAGAAACCAAGTTTGTTGAAGATATTTTGAAGTCTCAAGCAGAAGCATAATGGTATGGTCTACAATTTTCCGTTGTAACACTCTTCATCAGGATGCATACGTTTTCATTACACAACTGAGCTAAGCATCATATATTTAATACAACTCTAAATTTGAATTGTTCATTACTGTTGCTTCATTCATTAGCCAGAGCTTATTAATGTTTTCTAGTTTGAATACTTCAGTTGGCCAATCCTTCCAAATATTGTATTTACCATCTTACCAGTTTAATTTATAGTTAACTTGAAAGGAATGATACTTTAACTAAATGTTTCAGATTTTTTATAAAAAATCCAACAGTGAAAACCAATAAAAGTTATAACACAATAATTAAAATAATTATTTTATTCGAATTTATGGAAAAAATTTATGTTAAAATTTTCAATAGAACTAAAAATGATTTTTAATATATTTTTGCCCTATAAAGCTTTCAGAAACTTTTTAATATTAAGTGAAACAAATTTATTATTGTTACGCAAATATACCATGAACGGGCCTAATACAAAGATTCTCTATAAAAACATACGGCCCTGTTCGGTAAACCGAATCCGAGTAAATTTCTCGTTTTTCAAAAAATTAATAATGGTCCTGCAGACGTCTTTAAAATCAAAAACGATAATTTTCTTTCAGATGTGATATATGAAAATCTATATAATAAAAAAAATTCAAAAAAAAATCTAAAATAATATTTGTATTGTCGGAGTTAGTTGTCTAAAATCGTGCGATTTCAAATCGATCGGTTTACAGAACAGGGCAGATTGCTTACAATAAGAATGATGCAGATCATTATTAGCTAAAGAACACAATACACAAGCACACAAACAGACAAGACGATCATGAAGTAACAACAATTATAATGTTATACCTTCTACTTATTAAGAAATATACAACCACACAAACACATAAGCCAATGCAGATGACAGACACAAACAACAACAACTATAAAGCTGGTACAATGATGTGTTCTTATCAACGTACACACACAAAGTAACCAACAGAACAAATTATAACATGAACTAAAGCTATTATTGATAGGCTGTTGAATGAGCTGTGAATTTCTGGATGTTGCTAAAGCCTGCAATGCAAAGCATATAAAAATATAAAAAATGCAACATGTTAAAAATTCTCGTGAAGTCATATCGTGTACTATAGGCTTAACGTTCTTCTGAAAGCTTTATGTAAAACATTAAACACAATACATAAGATAAACTAGTCTTGTGTAAAGTACAGAAAAGTTAACATCGTAGTGTTTCAGAATGTAACAATGTGTGCTAAAAGCTCTTAATATCAGTGTTATAATTTGATAATAATTGTACATTGATGACTTTTTATTTAATTGCAAAAACTCAAACCTACAGAAATAACGTTTTTAAAAGTTAATAAAAAGTAACAGTATTATTATAATTAAAAGCCATTTCTAAAGGTAGAAATACGTAACAGGCGTTAGTTCGTCGACGAATATCGTGCGTTTGAAAACTTTACCGCATTAAAAATGGCAAGTTACAGCTCGCACACGCACTAACGCGTGTTATGTACTTTCACCTTAAAAAGTAAATATTTGAAAAGCAACAATTTCAAATGCAAAATTTGTAGAGTTTGCCAATGCATGCCACTTTTCCTCTCAACTGTACATACGAGTACATAGATTTAAAATGTACTTACCAACTATTAATTTACTGCTGACATCAATCAAATCACTTTGACATGTTAAGTCGACTGCTGTGTTATAATTATATTGTGATAATTTGACAAATATTTCCATGAAGTTAAACTCGGTCCAAGCACAAGAATAATCAGCAAATGAAAAATACGTTAGCAAATATTTCGTACACAAAATTATGCCAAACTAGAAAAGAAAATGACAAGGAGAAAAGGGACCCAAATTAAGAGATGAGATTTAAAGTTAAGCTCCATCAAATTAGAAATAAATAGACCATGACAATGCATAAGACTTGAAAATATTTACCTGCTGGTTTTTATTGTCCAGCGACATTAATTTATTTGTAAGACGATATAATACTTTGGCTAAAACTGTTTCAATTTCTTCTCTTTTCGGCAAATCCGTATTAAATGATGAGGACGACAATGTTGCGGAGAGTGCTGACGCAGATGACCCCATAAAAGTTGCTTCCGAACTAGTTAAGTTATCAGTTTGTTGTTCTTGTTGAGGATTTAATAAGCAACGTAGTGCGGGTGACATATCATTAAAGATACTGTAGTCTAAGAAGTTGATCAATAACTTTAGATTTTGAATATAAGTTTTATGTAGAGCATCTTTGTCATTGTTATAATCAAAAGATATTTTCTTTTGTTGAAATTGTGATGTTTGCTGTTGCAGGCTGCTTATATGTTTGGCATTTTGTAAAATAAAATTACATAAACATTTTGAGGCATGTTCTCTAACACGTACATCATCCTCGCCTATCAATTCCAAAAGTTCATCGATAAATGAATTCTGTAACGAGAACGGAAAGAGGATGTTCATTATGTTGGGTTTATTTTTTGTGTAAATCTTGTTTTTTTTCTTTTCAGTTGAAAATGGGGAATTTCTATAGACTGTAAGAGCAAAGAAACGAGATTAAACTTTTAAGCAAATCAACTAACGTATTAGTTGTTGGCTTTACAAAACTGCATAAGAATTATTTGCTTTAGCATCAAATATCTATTATTTACCCCCAGCATTTATTTGTAAAAAAAATTTACCATTTTATTTATTTATGCTTCAAGACACAAAACTCCAATATATAGAGTGTATACAACTTAGTTTATTTACCAACCAAACATTTTTTTAAAGTTATTGAAAGAAAAAACTTAAATATGTATATGGAAAGTAGTAAGAAAAAAGGGAAAAAGAGTGCTGCTTCTATTAAAAAATATATATTGATCTTTTATATGTATGTATGAATTTATAAAAAATTAAATTCATTAAATTCATACAATATACCATATATTGTATGTAAATATGTATGTACTAGAGATGGGAGCGTGTCGAATTTTTCCAAAACGACACGACCCAAACACGAATATCAAGATGTACAATACGTACGAAAAAAATATTCCAATAAATACTATGTATGTACATATTTTTGTTTAATTTCAAAGCCTTTAGCTTAAGAGACCCATGCACTATCAAAAATTTTTTATATTTCACCATACAAAATATTAAATTTCTTCTTTACCTTTTCTTTAAAATCGTTTCGTGTTTTTTCGTGTACATTTTGTCACGAACACTTCGTGTTGACTCGTGTGTGTTCGTGTCACGAAAAAACACAACACGCTCTCATCTCTGGATTTTACTGGGAAAAATGTATCCAGTAATAATTTGCAGACTGTTGGTTAACCACTGTCAATTTACTCTCAATTGAAATTTATTATTGAGGGGATAGCTGGATCCTATGCTGGATCCTTCAATAATCAATTGCATTGCATTTTTAATTAAAAAAATATTTACTGAATATGTATGTAAAATAATAATTTGGTTTTATTAGTGTATTGTCAATATGCAGACCTTAAATTGGGCTCTGACAATGTTCAAGCCTTATAAATCTCCAGGACCCGACGGTATCATACCGGCTGAAATACAGAAAGTATCGCATCTCATTGCCCCCAGGATACTGAGAATATACACCAATTGTCTAAGACTGAGTCATATTCTTACTAAGTGGATGGAAGTGATAGTGGTCTTCAGTCTGAAGGCCGGTAAAAGCTCTCACACCACACCGAAAGACTTCAGACCAATAAGTCTATCATCCTTTATTCTCAAACATTAGAAAAAATGCTTGATCATTACATTCGCAAAACCATTAATGGTAAACTACTTTCCCCGCATCAGCATGCATACCAAGGGGAAAGTCAAATGAATCGGCTCTACACGAGTAGACAAAAGAGAAATCACTCTATTTGGAGTGAATATACCTTCGTGGCCTTCGTAGATATTGAGGGGACATTTAATAACATTTCTCCAGATGCGATAATTGATTCCTTGCCAAATTTTGGGGTTAATGCAGGATTATGTAAGTGGATTACCGCAGGAAAAACTTCAGCTCTAGGAGCTTCTAGCCAAACTCGGTTAGTAAACAGAGGTATACCACATGGAGGAGTTCTTTCGAAAATGTTGTGGAATCTAGCTCTAAATCCCGTGCTGCTATCTCTGAAATTGCGTGGATGCAAAATCGTGGCTTATGCTGATGATGTGGCAATAGCTGTCAGAGGAAAATTCTTCACTTCTCTAAGGAATATCCTGCAGGATGGTCTTTCACATTTAGCAAGATGGGCGGAGAAACGAAGGCTCGCCGTTAATCCTAATAAAACTGAACTGGTCGTCTTCTCCAGGAAGTATAAAATATCTGTTTTCCAATCTATCACTCTTAATAATACGGAGATAGAAGTGTCCAACACTGCAAAATATCTGGATATTATTCTTGATTCAAACCTGAGCTTCAAAACTAATATTCTAGAGAAAGTGAAGAAGGGAACAATTTCACTCTACCTATGCAAGAAATCCATTGGGAAAAACTGAGGTATCACTTCAAAAAATCGATCATTGGATCTATACTGCAATAGTACGCCCAATTCTCATGTATGGGACGTATCTACATATTTTACACAAGGTTCAAAGACTTGCATCCTTGTATATAACCAGTGCTCTTCGCACTAATCCTACGGATGCACTGGGGATGCTCCTGCACCTACTACCATTGGACCTAGTAGGGAAGGAGATAGCAATAACTTCAGCAATCCGTGTTCGTTGTAACTCTCTGTGGAACAGAAACGGCACCAGCCACTCTAGAATACTCCACGATGAAGCTTGAGGATGGAGGATTGACCAAACCTCCCCTGCTCTACTAAACGAAAGTCTTCATAAAACCTGGATACCATCCACATAATTGCGGATGAATGGAACTCCAGGTAGAAGAAAAAGTGGTGATTTTTATACGGATGGCTCCAAAACACAAGACGGTGTGGATTATGGAGTATTTTCAAGGGCTTTAAGTTTTCGCATTTCAAAGCGACTTCCGGATCACTGCAGTGTCTTCCAGGCAGAGATACTTGCTATAAAAGAAGTTCCGGATTGGTTGAAAGTGAACGTCACTTCAAAAACTTTGATTAATATATACACAGCTTTCATGGCCCTTGAATCACCGCTTCTAAGAACAACAACAGCCCTCGGCTGCCGATCATCGAGATAAACGAGATGTCAGAGCAGTTTGATATTGGGATCAACTAGATCCCGGGGCATAGAGGCTTTCAGGGAAACTCTAGGGCTGATGAGCTTGCTAGAACTGGGACAACCTTATAAGTTCCGCCGGATTTGGAACGTGTGGGCTTACCCCTACTATCCGGCAAACTCAGACTTAGTTGCAAGACAGAAGATGAAACAAATAGAAGGTGGGTCACAAGAAATTATTGCGTGATCACAAGGCAGTTATGGACTCATCTAAATAGGAAAAATACAGCTTCTTTAATTTTAAAAAATAGAAAACAAATCTAACTTCTAGTGTCCGTGCTAACCGGACATTGTCTTATATGTAAGCATGCACAAAGCTTAAAGGTCGAACACAATAATTTTTGCAGCAGCTGCCAGGATATCTTTGAAGAGGAAAGTGTAGAACATTTTCTGTGTCACTGTCCTGGACTTGCAAGAAAGAGTGTGGCCACAATGGGCGCTCTTGAGTTCAGGGAACTTTCTGACGTTGCTAGTGTTGAACTGCAACGTATTAGTAGCTTTATATTGAGCTGCGGTTAGTTCGATGGTGGGTACTCCGCATAATGGTCTAAGTGCGTCCGAGATTTTGACTGCCATCCTTACCTAACCTAACCTTATTAGTTTATAACAAATAGTTATTAAACTTAATTTTAACAATTTCCTAAAAAAAAACATCGAATACACCTATTGTTTTTTTCTGGTTTCCGAAAATAGCCCGAAAAAAGTACGGCCTGATTCTAACAGGAAGAAAAATACCATTACCCTCTCAAAAGCTCTCTCCCTTGCCCAGACTATTTAACAACCATTAGAAATTAGCCGAAACTGCACTGCTTTCAGGCAGGGCTGTCAGATATGGCGATTTCTCGCCAACTTGTTTGGCGTTTAAATTTTTGATTTGGCGACATGGCGATTTTTATGGCTATTTTTTTTTAAATTCAACTTCAAAATTTTTGTAATTCAAGAGAATTACTTTGTTGAAAGAGTATTTTAAAAAAATAAACAAGAAATTAAAACAATGCGATAGTTATAGTCGTTAAAGTGTTTTGAGTTTCGACGAAAAAAATTTTATTTAAATATGTATTTTTGGTTATTTTCTGCTAAATTCTTTTACTAATTAAAATAACCAATATAACCAGAAGGCGCTCCAATACTGCATTATCAAAAAGCGTGCAAAAAAAGCAGAGTTGTAAAATGAATGAAGCTTTCCTCTATCTCTTCCTTCACCACCTGTCTTCTCTATCATTAACCCTTCCCTATCAACCTATCTCACTATCTTCTCTTCAACTAACAGGTAGCACAAAGGGATCATTGTATTGGACCCAAGTGAGCTGGACTCTAAATTTCACCCTTTCTTACCAGCAGCCTGCTTACCAGATACTAACCTTACCTAACATATGTATAATAAAATTAAAATAAATTCATAGTTAATAAAATTTGTTCTTTTATGTGATTACAATTGATACTTTCTGAATTACAATTGACGTTTTCTGAATTTAAATTGATAAATTATAATTGACGCTTTTTGAATTTTAATTGACACTTTCTGAATTACAACTGGAAAAGCTGTAGATAAAATTGAATTGCTGACTTTTATGAAAACATGTGCTGACAACCCTGCTTCCAGATGCTAAATACAGAATCTTAACCACTTTTTTAAAAGTTCCGTTCATATATATTTTGAAATTTTTGCCTGAGGAATATCTGGAGAATTAATGTATATAAAACACTATCACTAACTGCTGCTTCCAATATAAAAATTTTAATTTTCCTAATATTTATCTACACATCAAGTTAAGAAAATCCAAACATTTAGTTATTTTTAACAATAGAAAAATAAGTTTATATATAAATAAAAGAATAGAAAGCCAAGAGAATATTATGGAGATAAATACTAGGGATGTAACGAATACCAGTTTAGCGAATGCGAATGCGAATGCGAAAGCGAATAATACATTTTAATTTTTGCGAAAACGAATGCGAATGCGAAAGCGAAAGCGAATGCAAATATTACAATTCGTTAAAATATTACATGCAAATAAATTTATATAAGAGTAAGTATATATAATAATTAAAAATAAGTTTAAACAATGTTAGGCAATCCACCCATTCATACTTTAGCCCTAAATCCTGGTACTCTGTTCAACATTTCATGTGAAATGCTGTCAAATACATATGAAGAAAACTTGGAATGAATTTTTCCTAAAAAAAATCTTGCAGAAGTAGTACTCTGTTCATCTTGGGAAAAACATATGAAATATATCTTCAACATTTTAAGTTTTCATGAGAAATAATATGAGTGGCACTTGTTTCGATTGGAATTTACAACAAACAAGTTAATATTGTTTGGATTTTAAATTTGTTATACGAAGTAATGAATGGCGTTCAAAAGTTTGAACAGACTAGTTAGTCTTAAGCAGAAAATATTTTCGCGCAAATCAAACACTGTCTTTTCTTTTTCAAAACTGAAAAATATTTCCAAACACCGCTGGATTTGGGTTTCATTTTGATACTTATGAGAACTTATTGATAGAAGTTTTCCGCTAAAATATTAATGCTTTACATGTATCTTTTTCATGCTGGCTTAAAATAATTTTCGTCTTTAAATTTAAAATCGTAAACTATTTTCGTAAAAGAAATACAAAATTTTTTTTGTCTTTAGTATTCGCTTGAAAGATTCGCATACATTTTAGCGAATGCAAGTAGCAAAAGTGAGCGAATTATTTGCGAATGCGAAAGCGAATGCGAACATTCTTTACATCCCTAATAAATACAATACTAACCTCCAAGTTGCAGACAAAATCAGCATTATCGACATCGTCGACATGCCCATTTAAGAAGTTAACACAACAACAGCACCAGCAGCTATTTGAATGACAGCTGGTAGATGTACAATAAGATGCAGCCGTAACCGAAGATGAGCAACAGCAGCAATTGCGTTTTCTAATGCAACATTCATTGTAGTTTTTATAACTCATTTTGTTGTTATTCGTATAGTTATTTCCGTAATAAGAACGCAGTGAAGCATAATTTAAATTTGAAATAACTTCAGCATATTTATTTTGAACCAGCCAATATTTGTTGTAATGACATAGACGAAGTTTGTTCAATAGCAACTTGGGTGAGATGAAAAGTGTAGTATGATTGTGGCCGCCGCAAGAAACATAACAAGATGATGCAAATGTTGTAGTTGTTGCATCATGTGTATTAAGTTTTTGTGGATGACATGAAGATGGCGATGGCGATGAAGGAAATTGGGATGAGATAAAATTCTTAGCACCCTCATCACCGCTGGTCATACTAATATTATTGGGGTCCGAATTGTTAAATTTTGTTTGCAATTGAAAGGCATTCAAAAGTGTTTCTATAATCACATCATTATCGTTAAAGTGCCCTGAAATACACTTAAAGTTTGTGCATGTTGCGGTGGCAGTATCATCATTTCCCGTCTGTTCTGTCTGTGTTATTCTGGGGGCATTTCCATATGATTTTTCATCTTTCGAAAAGTTTTGTCGTTGGCTTTTATTGCTCTCGTTTACTGCTGCTTGCCTTTTTTGTTGGTCTGATGATGCTGACATGTACTTCAACATCACATATGGAAATATTTTATCAAATGTATTTAAAGCTTGTATAACAACAGTATGAATTTCATCTTGAAGACCCTACAAATACATAAATAGAAAAAAGAAGGAAAAAGTAAAAACTTTATTAAATCAATTATAAAGAAATTAACTTGCAAAAATATGTATGTGGAGTCATCAAAAGTTTATTTCAATATTTACCATACACAGGATGGCCAATAGATATTGTAAATTTATTTTCGAATTCAGGCACAGACTAGTTTGTGTCGAGCGACAGTAGTGACCAATTACAGTTTGAACGCCAGCACGTAGAATGGGATCCTCATGATTGTAGTAAAACAAAATTTCATACAGAAATTGTTTGCCATTGCCCAGTATTTTGTTTAAATTGTTTTGTATCATTTCAGCTTCTCTCTTAGTTTTCCGTATTGTCTTGGTACGTTTGGGAGGCTTTGGTGGCGCCATATCCGCAGGCGGCATATCCTCCTCAGCTCTGGTTATTTCTACAAAATCTTTAAGTTTTGTATCTGAGGAAATAATTTCCGAACAAGTTAGATCTTTTTTGGTCTTCAATAAAGGAGATTTTTTCAAACGTTCATCCGTTTTACTAAATAAAACAGGATCGGCACTACGTGTCATTTTAGGATCAGGTTGGCTGAAATTATAGTCAGTGGTGCTTTTACCAAAATGATCATCTATTATATCCAATAAGGGCACCTCATTATCGTCCAGCCGAAAGGCTTCTAGTTGGGAAAACGAGGACTTTCTTGTGACTTCTGTATTGAAGAAGCAAACTGCTTCCAAATGCTCATAGTCTTGCCCCACGTTTGAGCTGTTGTCACTTGGTATTTGCAAAGGGCTGTTGGATTCACTTATATCTAACTTTTTATTTTCAGTTGTGTTATCTTTTGGTTTTTCAAACTCCATAAATTTTACAGTCATTTCAAAAATTTCTGGGCAAACACGTACACATTGAGCAATTATGTTTAGACACACACTTTTAATGGAAACTCTTACACTGGTATCATCATAAAGGCCACTACCACAAACTGTCAATAGAAATCTAGCCGATATTAAGCGTGCAGTATAATATATTAATGGTTGTTCATAAGCGGAGCCAATATCAGTAGTGAGTTGACTTTGATTTGGATCGCCTTGCTCTTTAGAGGGAGAAGTTGAAGTGAGAAAAGGGTTTTCTGTGGAAAAAAAATATGCAAAAATTTTTTTAATTCTAAAAGTTGTTGTAAAAAAATGGATTTCTGTGAAAAAGGTAAGCAATGATTTTTGTAATTCTGTCTCACTTTAAGTAATATAAAACATGTATTTTTTTTCGTTTTACGGTATAAGGACATTTCCCGCTTGCGCGTCCTGTTTAGCATACAAACCGACTATAAAAAAAATAAGTTATATTTATTCTAAATTGTACCTCGTAATCATCTGATTAATGTTTTCAAACAACCAAAGCACATTTTCCATTCCATTTCATATACACAAATTTCTACGAGGGCGTATGATGAATGAATACTCTGAGTATCATGCATATATTTATTTTGTCCGAGTAAGTATCCATACTTTGAATACAAGCATACTCTGAGTATAAGTATGACAGACGAAATGCAAGTCACATGTCCCATCACTGCTTTGAATTCTATTGAGCAATAATTTCTTGTTTTCTGTTTTATCTAACTGACCTATCTAACATTTTTAAAATTTTACAGAATAGCAGCTTTTATGATTGTTTTCTAATGTATTCTTATGGAAACGTCGGAAATATTTTTACTGTTATAACCTCAACAGTAATGTTTACAGTCATAAAAATTGTATTCAAGGTCTATTTTGACTCATAAAGTCTAGTAGTGGACTTAACTAATTTTTCAAAGAAAACTGCCCGTTAGGTCGGTTAGTTAAAACAGCGACGATCGCTCATTTACTAAAACAACGTCATAATTAAAAAAAAATAGTAGTTTGCCAGAAAACGGATTTTAAAATTTTCAATTTACACCAGAGATAACCAAAGGCCGCCCGTGGGCACTTCGTTGTGCTTTTTTTACACGTACTTAAACACATGTAAGAAAAAAAGTCAATCTCTCATAAGCATTCGAAACAACATACATTTTACTCTCTTTTATATTCTCACTAACACATAAATAATATAAAGATGAATGTGTGTGCCTGAATTTGATTTACACACAACGTAATGGAGGAAGAAATTTTTGTGTTTCTCTCAAAAGCTGAGTAAAAGTGCAATCAGACGTGCCATAACCATAACCATAACCATAACCATAACCATAACCATAACCATAACCATAACCATAACCATAACCATAACCATAACCATAACCATAACCATAACCATAACCATAACCATAACCATAACCATAACCATAACCATAACCATAACCATAACCATAACCATAACCATAACCATAACCATAACCATAACCATAGAAAACAGCCGCTCGAACCAAACTAATGGGCAACACTGTATTTGATTATAGGTGACTCGCCATAATGCCATAGCCATTGCCATAGAAACCAATTGAATTTTTGTATGGTTATGGCATCTGCACCTTTAGTAATGCTTTTAACAAAATGTTGTTAAACCGCAACAAATCCTTAAAATCCCCCTTTCTGGAGCGTTATGTAATATGTGCACAGCCCCCCTTATATTGAAATAAATTAGCTTTGCCACTTTCTTTAGGGCCATATTAGTCACGCTTGTGAAAAATCTGCACGTGAAGATAAAAACTGAAAACTATTTTGAAATTAGCGCATATTTTTATTTAGGGATTTTTTTTTTTTTGCAGACCAGTAACGCTTGGAAAATCCAAACTATCAAAACTAAGGTCCGCGTTATTGTTCCACTAATTAACTTATAAATGTATGAACATATATAAAAACTTGGATATCTGTAAAACCAATATCTAATTCAAAAATATATGGGGTAGATTTTGAATAAAAAAATCAACTTCTTATTTCAATGACTCGCTATATACTATATTCGTATATCTGTGAATGTGTTTAAAAAATTACTTTTAAAATGTATAAATCTTTCTTGTGTATGTACTTACTGACAATCCTTTTGGGAGTATATTTTTCCTCCACTCGTACGTTTTCTTTCATGTCTTTGGTCGATGCATAAGAATCAACAGAATCTAATGAACGTATTTCACCCATAATGGCTGTTGATGGTGTAGGAAAAGTTTTGCTAGTATCAGGCGATGATTCATCAATAACTTCAATAATTTCAGTGTCCATTCGTTTCAGCGGACTGGCATTTGAAACCAATGAAACAGTTTCCATTGTTGCTGCAGATGCAATATTCTTTGCAGCTGACGATGAAGAAGGACGAAAGAGTTTGCTAACTGATTCGGAAGCTATAAAAACGTTGAAAAGAGCAAAAGTTTTATCTTAAATTATTTATACATAAAGTAAATATTATAAAATAAAAAAAGTTAAAACGAAGAATGCACTATTAATAGAAAATAAACTATTAACACAACAAACAAAAAACCTTGTAACATGCTTTCTTCAAATAAACATTTTCGCTTGAGAATTAGTGTGTTGAATGAAAGTACGGCCAAAGTTGAGGAAAGTATGAATGTTGTATGAGTTTAAATACCAGAAAATACGGAAGTTTTAAACATCTTTGCAATATATGAAGGTTTGTTAATACGAGTACATACATGCATATTGTAACTGCGGCATGATCTCTAAAAAAAACAACAATTATACTTTAACATGCAACATCCTTATGAGAAAAGTTTGCTGAAATGAAATGGACACTTGAATCTTTGTGGATGCTCTTTGCCATGTGCATTTATTTGTACGTGTTTGTTTCTATGTGTGTGTGTGTGTGTGTGTGTGAGAGAGAGTGTGTTTGTGTGTCTGGAAAACACTTTGTCCTTTACTTTCTCTATTTCTATTTTAGTTGATAAAAGTTTTTATTTGATTTTACTTTTTCCCAAAAACAATAAGTGATCACATGGTTGGAGCTGAGTGAATGCAATTTTTAACATGCAATAGTGTTTATATTCTATAATAGTTAGTGGCAATTTTTTGCATTTCATTTAACAATACTTCTAAGTAAAAGTGCTTTTTCCACCAGGTCAATATGTGTAGCATGGAAATAATGTATTTTATATTTTCTCAAACACGAAAAGACTATAAACATTGTGTTGTATGCTATAAATTGAAAATAAGTTACAACATAAAGAATAAAAATTATAACTTAAAAATTACGTTAAAAAGAAAACGTCTAAACTTATGTCTAAAATATATATGTATACATACATTAGGGCGGGTCGATTTAAAAATTGCTCAAATTGCAAGGAAAATTGTATTCTAGGGATCAAAATAAGAAACTTTGCCGAAGGAACCATACCTCTAAAATGTATTTTGATGTCCCGACTTTTGATCCGAAGGGTAAAATTTTTAAAAATCTCACTTTGACCCATTTACAGTTCCTCAATCGAGTCAAAATGTATGACCGAACCCCACCTATGCCAGTGGCACACCCCGTGGAACCGCCTCCGGGGGGTTCCCTATACAAACATTTCAAAAAATCACAATTTTAGTGCGTATGAGTGATGCTGATGAAGAATAATATATTACTCATACGTATTTTTATACCATTTTCCATTTTCGACGACGATTCGAGTTGCTGTTTATGAATGTTTTTTGATGATACCAAAGAAAAGGGAGACTGTGATATAAAGAAAATTCAAATTTTCTAAATTTCACTAGATTGAGGAACTCTCAATGGCTCAAAGTTTTTTCGTTTTTTGATATTTTTCGGTTGTTGCTGTTTATTTTACTTTTGTCATTTTTTTAGTTTTGGCGATTTTTTCGGTTTTTGGCAAGTTTTTTGTTTGGCGATTTTTTATTTTGGAATTTTTTAGTTTTCGCGTTTTTGAAAATTTCAAGAGTTTGCCTCTTAAGGTTTCCAAGATACAGTTGTCAAAACTCCATAGTCAAAGGTGGGATTTTTTCCCCTTTGTCCAATTTTTCTTGTTTTCAGGGTTTTAACGGCCTAGAACTATCAGACATATTTATGCCAAGTTCCATTGATCTAGGAACACTCAATAACTTTTCACCAGCAAATTAAACTATAAAAACAGTATTGGCCAGATTTTTGGCTCAAATATTCCTCTGTGCGTCACAGCCTTGTGATGGCAATACTGAGCAGAAATTATGGCCCCTATTATGATTTACAACTAAATTGTTATTTGAGTTGTAGTTGCCAAATTTTTATTATGGATTACAATTTTTTCACCATGAGACAACTGCTTTGTATTTTGGTTTTTATTTCGATTTATTTATTGTTTTAGTCTTGCTTCATTAGTCTAGACACCAACCAATCCCATTTGTCAGTCAATATTGTTGCCATGTTCATAAAACATGGAATCTCAAGAAAAAATAATAAGGCCAAAACTAAAAATATTTTACTACTATGGTTTCAAAAAACATTAGTATAGATAAGAACCTTTTCTTTCCAAGCATTCTTTGAAGCAAAGAAGCAAATAAGTTGTAATTCAGAATACCAAAATACAGTTAAGTTGTTTTAAGTTAAGTCGTGTCAGTTTCAACTCAACTAAGTTGAGTAGGGGCATATGTTCTTTCAATGTCTACCTATCATTAAATGTCTTTAAGATTGACATTCTTAGGAACCGCAACCTTTTTTAAATTATAAATTTTATGCTTTTGAATTATAGCAAAACACGTGAGCATGATTGTCGCAACCGTTACAACGGAATAACCCATATAATTTTTTTTTTTAATTTTGTAACATGTAATTAGAGTGGATCAATTTGTATGGACTAAAAAAAATTCACGATGCGGTTGTCAAAATCGTAATATACGATGAATTCTAAGAATGTTTGCCCAAGGAACCATGGGTCTAAAATCAAAATCGAGCTTCCCATTTTTAACGAGAAGTTTTCTTTAAGTATTTAATATTCAATACAATTTAGGCAAATTAAAAAAAAAATCATATACGAAAACAAAAGTTTCTTGTTAAAAATGGGAAGCTCGATTTTGATTTTAGACCCATGGTTCCTTGGGCAAGCCTTCTTAGAATTTTATGTAGAATAAGATTTTGAGAACCGCTCGGTGGAGAAAAAAATTTACCCACACTAATGTACATATCACTAATTTACTCAAACAACGTCATGACTCAAAGAAAAACTACTTCAAGTTCAACTACTACTAGTTTTCAATATACATACAACTTAATGGAGAAACAAATTTTATTTTTCTCTCAGGCACTGAGTAAACAAGATATTTCTATGAAATTTTTACACAATATGAATAACGATATGAGGATTAATTCGGCATCTGGATTTTTTTAGTTATGTCGTTCCTTGAGTAAATGAGCGGTATGTATTTATGTATGTTAATATGTATGTACCAGAGAACTGGATGAGTAGATTCACTTTAGCTGTCCACTCACATTTACAATGCTTTTGTTTTGTTTTTTAACATCATTATATACTAATGATGTTGCTTGCAGTGTTAACTCTCTAACAACTGACTATCACTAGCTAATAACTAGGGAAACCGCAAATATGCAATTGCATGTTTTTCTTCTGTGATGTATTAATGCGGGATTAAGATATTTATTTATCCGTTTCAGAAATTTTTATGAATTTTGTCATCGATTTGTTAGTGCATATTTTTGCATATTTTACCCTTTATGACATATTTTTGCATATTTTACAATTTAAAGCATGTTTTTGCATATATCAGTCTTACAAGCATATTTTTATCATAATTTCTAATTTTTAGAGCAAAATGTACGCTTTTAGGGCATATTTTAATACTTTGTAGAATTTTTTTATTTTAATATGCCTTCAAGCTTATGTTTCGCTCAAAATTTTAGTTTTTATTTTTCGCCCTCTAAATTTCATTTCCAATATTCTATGTAGTGTATACATTTTTCTTATATATTAGGCAGTTATTACTGACGTTTGTTTCAATTTGCGACGGACTCGGTCCCGAGTAGACATTGAAGGAAAATTGCCAATGTATGTATGTATTTAGATGTGACAGGCAACGATTTTTATTTCAAAATTTAAATTAAAAATGAAAATCTTGTCTTATTTATCCAAAATACTGTTCCAAAGCCTTACGAGTAATTCTGATATCGTGATCTCTTTTGAAATTGAAGCTAAGTTTTTAAGAGAGTATCCAAAAAAAATTAATTTGTATTATTTGTTTTACTCAAAATTTATATGGCAATTTAAAATTTTTTTTTAATACGGCAGTTATTCTTTGTTTATGTTTTTCATTGATTCCTTTTATTCTTTATTTTATTTTTGCCTTATTTTATATGCAAGTGTTGTTGAATTTTTGAATTTAAAATATACTTTTACAAAAAAATCAACTTATTTTATTTTTAAGTGCATATTTTTTTTACTTTTTAGTGCATATTTTCAAGTTTTTAGTGCATATTGTATGCGCATAAAACACTTTTTTAGAGCATATTTCTGGTTTCCCTGCTAATAACTCTTGTTTTTTAAGTACTGTTTGCAAAAGTAAATAAAAACTTCTTACTGTTGTTTGATTGTTTTGTATAATATTCAAATTACTCACAAAAGGACGTTGGACAGATGAAGTCTTAAATTAATAAAACAGTGCGTATATGTTTTCATACATTTTTGAAATAAATTTGAAATACTTTTGAAAATTGATTTAACAAAAGTTAACATAATGAATTCAGAAATAATAAGAATATGGTTTTTCAAGAAATTTTCAAAGCAAACATACTGATTCACTGATCATATGAATAAACAGAACTTGCAAGCAATGGCATGCATTTATTAACAATAGTCTTGTGAATATGAATCATGCATTAGCAATTTTAATTTTTTTTTAATGTTAAGTGCTAGAAAAATATTAATTTTTCAAAAAGGCAAAAATTATGCCGTTTGATTCGCAATCATGCAGATCTCTAGATCTTTGGAATGTACTTAGACAAAGTAGATTACAACTCAATCAGATTTTTCCGTGACGTCACTTTCACCAGAACTTGTTACAATTTTAAACAAAATATTATAATACAAATAGTTTTTAAAACATGCGCTCAAAACGATACATAACTAGCCTTTATTGCAACACAGTCACATCTCAGAAAATGCTTTTTTTTAGTTGATAACGGAGAATAATTTGTGATGTCATGTTTTATTTTAGGAGCAGATATATTTTTAATATCTGCATTGAGTTTGTATGTAAATTTAAAGATTTAAGTAGATGTTTTGCAAAACTAGCCTTTTTGGGTTAATACTATGTTGCAATAAAGGATCCGTAAGTGTATGTATTTACATAATAATGTTTTACATCTTCAGTAAATTTATAAATGTATGTACATATGTATGTGTATAGAATGTAAGTTCAAAATAATAAAAAATTGTTGCTTCTATAATCGAGTTCAAGCACTACGCAAAACTACAAGTGATTACATGGGGAAAACATATTATGGTATGTACATACATAATATATTCATAAAATAGGTTTTTATGCTTTTGCTAATATATTTATTTATTTACCTGCATTAATATTATTAAAGAACGAGGTAAAGGCATCGTTATTTGATTTTATATTAGTCGTAATCGCACTGGCATCCACATCATCGATGCGTTGGCGAGTTTCATCTTCAGTAGATGAATTTGTGTTTGCCATGCTGCCTTCGACAACTAATCCTCTTGAGATTTCTGCTCTCGATTCAATACTATTGATAGATTCATTGTCGGTATTGTACAATTGATTTGATTTTTCATCATCTGAGGACGAAGAGAAATTAACAAGCAAATTTTGTGCATCATCTCTTGCTCCCTTACGGTATGGCAGATTTTCTATTACTTTTACCACACCATGACCGGAAATAGTATCATTGATTAAAACCGACGAAGAGGTTGTTTTCGTGGCAAATTCATTGTTTGGCATTGTAAACAGTGATGAGGATGCATTTGTATGCTGAGACTCATTCATTTCAGACAACGTTGTAAAATCATCCTCCCCATCATCATCGTCATCATTGTTGTTGTTGTTATCATTGGCATTGTCATCTTGTTGCTCATCTACATAATCGATATCGACACATTCACTAATACTGCGTGCTGTATGTCTTTTTAGTTGTTGATGGGAAGACAATAATGTAGCTGATGTTGTTGTTGTTGTTGTTGTATTTGGTGGCTTTAATGCAATATTTGTTGAAGTTTCTGATGTTGTATTTATTTTAAAATTGTTTGCTCCTTTAGTTCAATACAAGCCAAATAAATAAATTACAATAATAGGTAGATAGTAATAATTAGTACAAAAAACATCAATTAAACTTAAGTTTGAGTGTGTTAAAAGGGAAATTTTGAAATAAATTAAATACGGTTTTATTACACATTAAATAAAGGTTCGGATTCGATGAGAATTAACTATTTTAGTTAGAGGAACGTAAGACTATTTAATAAATAAAAAAAGTGCCTCTTAGGTACGTACATCTTATAGAAGGTACGGTTTATAAAAAATACTTTTGCAAACAATACTTTTTATACAAAATACTTTTACAAAAAATACATTTTATAAAAAATACTTTTAAAAATACATACATATATGTATGTATGTATACTTTTTATAAAAAATATTTTTGCAAAAACTACTGGCAAAAAATAATTTTTATAAAAAATACTTTTAAAAAATATACTTTTTATAAAAAATAATTTTACAAAAAATACTTTTTATAATACTTTTATAAAATATACTTTTTATAAAAGGTACTTAAAAAAATACTTTTACAAAAAATACTTTTACAAGATATTATTTTTATAAAAAATACTTTTATAAAATATACGTTTACAAAAATACTTTTTATAAAAATTACTTTTACAAAATATATCGAGCCTTATTTTCGATTTAATCGTAAGAGACAAAAATTTTATTTTTCAGGAGAAGGTTTATTTTAAATATTCAAATATGTTTTTGTACGTAAATTATCGCTTTCGATAAAATTGTCATTGATGATAGTTCTAAGCCAACGGTTCACAAATGGGGGTCCGCGGACCTCTGGGGGTCCGTATGAAAATTCCAAGGGGTCCGCGAAGAGCTAAACAAATATTGCTATGATTCCTCAAAAGTTAATATTAATAAGATTTAGTAATGTGGCTTTTGTATAATAAATGTAAAACGTATATTTCGCATTGCGGTAGGCCGTGCTACTATTAAAATTTCTGAAGGGGTCCCCGAAGAAACAGCTTGTGATAACCTCTGTTCTAAACTATGTTTAGGGCCATAAAATTTTAATTTCAATTAAAAAAAAGCTATTTTCGATAACATGTCGCTTACGATAAAATCGAAAATAAGGCTCGATATGTTTGTATATAAAAAATATTGTAATTTTTGAAAGAACTACATACTTTTCATGAAAAAAAAAAATTTAAAGGCACATACTTTTTCTAAAAGATACTCTTCTTTAAAGGTGCTTTCTATGAAAGATACTTTTAATAAATGCTACTTTTTATAAAAGGTACTTTCGTAGAAAGCACTTTTTATAAAACCTGTTTTTTATGAAAGGTACTTTTTATAGAAGGTACTTTTTATAAAAACTACTTATTATAACATGTGCGCTTACATATAATACGCACTTTTATATAGTGTACGTTTGCATGAGAGCATTACTGATATCGGGCAGTATAAACTAGAGGAAGCCCCTCTTCATCATGGGAATTCAGTGGCTTAATGACGGATAATAGGGTCACTTCTTGGTACAAATATGGGGTTAATATTACTTTTAATGGGCAATAGAAGGGAATCACAATGGGTCCAATTGGATCTTCGAATGGAGGTGCGTTTTTTTTTTGTCAGCACCCTTCCTAACCTAACCTAACCATAGCTAACTTTTATAAAACTTGAGCCCAGATTTTGTAAAACGCTAGTGTTGCGTCAAAAAATTTTGTATGTGTTTTGTTTTTAGCTTGCGACCCAAAAACGGATGTTATAAGTTTGTAGTGTGTGTCTGTATATCTGTACGAGTCCACGCATAGACCAAACGGCTAAGTCGATTTTGATTCTTTATTTGATTTGTTTCTTTATTTGAAAGGTGACTTGAGCGAGAGTGTTCTTAGCTATGTTCATAGGGGTAGAAAGGCCATTCTGTGGGGTGCATTGCCTCTCCCTCCCCTAGAATTATTAAAAAAATTGCATGCTATTATTTTTTTTTTTTATTATTACTCATAAAAATCACCAGTCATAATGACCCCCCCCCCCCCCCACTAGAAAAACTGTATAGCTTCGCGAAGGGCTATGTTTTAGGAAAATCGGCCGTTTAGAAGATATTAACTGCCAGTTTACAGAAGCCATGTAAAATTTCTCGCCTGCCTATTTATATTGAAAGCAAAAACAAAGCACTCAAAATTTGTTTTTGTTTTCAATATAAATAGACAGCCGAGAATTTGTACATGGCTTCTATAAACTGGCAGTAAATCATGTTTAATTTTTGTTATTGTAATTTAAATTTTTTTCATATAAAAATTTTAATTTTTTGTTGTTTTTAAATATTTTAACACTTCACTAAACATATTTTGTGAGAAATGTGTACGTATTGTTATATGCAAGAGACATTTTTGTAAAGTTTTGTACTTTATTGTTTTTGGTTATGTGTTATTTCTAGTTTTTATAACTTTGCTCTTGTGGTTAGACTATAAGTTTAAATTTTAGCTCATTAAAGAATTTTTTAGCAATTTTAGAGATCATTTCCGACTATACGATATAAACAAATTTATCCAAAATTTCATATATTATATCGAACCAGCCAAACAAAACGATTTTTTGGCGGTTATGGCACGATATTTTAAACTAGTTTTTCTAGTTTTGCAGCTTCTTTCTTAACTGAGAATTATTAACAGTTCAACCGATGTTTCAGTTTTTCTTAAATTTTCAGCCTAATTTGTGTTACGGCAGAAGTTTTAACATCTTACAATTCATCTTACAAATTTAAACAATTTCTGTTTTAGAAAATAGTTAAATTTTAACTGCATTTAGCATACTATCTCTATAAAAACTAAAAACAAATTATTTTTGGACTCTCGTTACATCGATGTAAAAAACCCGCTCTGGGTGATTAAAGTATTTTTTTCCAATTCAAACTTGTTTGCATTTTGGACTCAATTTCATTGATAAACACACATAAAAATCGGATAGCAGCTATTTACAATTTGTTTAGACAACATTAATAGGCAGATTTTGTAAGAAAAAAATTCGTTTCTAATCGTTTAAAATTTGCATGAAAAAAAAAACGAAAATTTGTTTCAAAAAATATTTTTCCATAGAAAATTTCAAAACGAAAAAATCTTTTGTATTTACAAAATCTACCATTAAATGCAGTTCAATCTATACTATTTTTAAAAAAAGAACAAATCCTTAGCAAAAATTGATTCATTTCAGCCAGTGTGTTAGTACTTTATCGATTTCTTTTTTTAGAGTCTTGCAATGTAGACATATACGTTTTTTTTTAATCACTTACCTTTTAGTATTTCAATATTATCATCTGCGTTTTCATAGCCTTGCAAATTAAATATTTGCTGCTTTATCGTTTCCTTGTGTTTTAAATATTTAACATGCTTTAAATTCTTGTCACGCACTAGTTGCAATAGCAAAGGAGCTAGGTGAGTGCAGTTTTTCTTTTCTTTACTACTTAGACCTTCTAAGCTTTGTAAAATGGAGTTTATTACTTCCAAGGATGCATTTATGAGGGAATGTTGGGTTAATGGTGTTGAGCTGGCCAAATGCAAACAGTAATCATAGATTTCTAAGATTTGACGGGCTTCTTCGGAATTTGATAAGTTGCCGGATTTGTGAGACGGAAATGTCTCTTCATTATCGTTGGCATCCCAAGGGTACCCCTTGATAATAATAACTACTAGTTGACGTAGAAATCCTAATACGCCTACTATGGTATTAGCTTGATGATCGCAGAGAAGAAGATCTATAAGAATTTAATATTTAACAATTAAAATTAGTATTGAATTTTTATTTCTAAAATACCTATAACTTTGGTTAGAGCATATTTGGCCATCAAAGATTTATTGCAGGCATGTTCTATTAAGTTTATACAATTCTGTGCAGTACATCTCCTTTTCACAGCACAATCTGAGCCAATGTTTTCAATGAAAACCTGTAAATTTTATTATAAATGTTTTTTACATATTTTTTGTAGGCTTTATTTTTATAATTTACCTCGAATAGTTTGCATGTTTCACTATCTGTCAATCCCTGCTGAATATGCTTTCCAAATTTCAATACGAACTCACATAGAGTTTCTTGCAACAGAGTTTCTTTTCGTTTGCTAATGACTTTTAAGCATGGCAATAAATTTTGAGCATACCACGATATAATATGTTCACGTATTTGTGGTGCATAGTAGCCAAAGTTTCTTAAACAAATTCGCAGAGACCTGAAAGATAAGTTTATATGTATTTACAATTTTTAAAACTATTCAAAATGTAATTATATATGTATATATTTACAACAACAAAATTATCAGATTATTTTAGGAATGAGCTTAGTTACATTAAGAGAATTTGTTATTTTTTTAAAGAATGATTAAATGAACTTGCGATTCTCTTATTCAGTTCAAGAACATTTATAATCAGTTAATAAAATCGATGAAATTAGTGTTTAATTGAATTTTTATAAGTTGTCAGTATAACTAAATATGCAAATAATATGATTTACTGAAAACATATGAGTTTATCAGCTTGTTTCTAAAGCTTGGGGTTGAAGTCTACTGATGAGTTCCTTAAGTAGGAACGATATAGATATAAAGGGTGCTTAACCAGCAAAATAAGCAAAAATTTCTAGCACATTGAAGACTGCATGTCAAATAAATATATTTCAGTCATTCTTAATAAATCATTTTATTTCTTATTCTTCCGAGTAGCTCTTTATAATTGTGTGTTGTATTAAAACACATTTTTCCCACAACTTTCCATCTGGCATATATGTGCCCAAAAAGTGTAACTGTTTGATTCAGGCACGTACTTATTAAGTTAAACATAACTAATAGACAATTTTGTAGAATCCAACATGATTGGAAACTGCTTAAATCAATAAATACATGTCTGATAATTAGTGGTTACGCTTTTTTTGGCACATGTATGCCAGATGTAAGCTCGGCCTTATGTTAAAACACTGAAATGCTATTACTATAACAATTTCATAAAGCTTTTTATTTCTATTGCATAATTTAAGTTTCGAAACTTTTAATACAATTTAAAAAGTTCACTGACACCAACGGAAAGCAGTCGAACCCAAAACAAAATCTTCGTTAAAAGTAAATCTTATTTTAGTTGGAAAAACTATGTTTAAAAACTAAACATGGCTTCTTTGTTGCTGCTCAATGATAATAATAATAAGTAACACAAATAAAAAATTAAATAGGTACCAATAGCATTTATAGCTCGAAAATGTTAAATATGTATTAAAGAAATAACTTAAAAATTTGCTCAAGAGAAATAACATTGAGAAAATTACTTTTACATATGTACATATGTAGGTTCTCGTAATTGGTCACGATTAAATTAATAACTGCTTAACAAATAGAATACACATACCTTTGGTTGCCATTTCTTTTAATCTCGCCATACAAGTCCATCAAGATGCGACTAACCTTGGTCTTCTCTAGCACACGAAAAATTTTATTTAAGTTTTCTTCAGCACTTATGCGAACTACTGAGTCCAAATCTTCACAAAATAACAGAAGAATATTTACGGCTTTGGTGCAGTACGTGGCATAATTTAGGTGTGTCGCCATTACAGGCGAGATGATACACTCCGATATTCGTTGGAAACATGCAATCTTTTCTTTTTGACTAAAATGAATACAAGAAAATTATATTTACATGATCAATGTCTGGTGAAACACTCCCTCGGAAAAAAAAAATTGTGTGGCAATTGGCCGTAATTAAATGTTTTACCTGCATTCTGTATTTCGCAATTGATCTAATACTTCGGTAAATGTATTCACAATACTTATTTTGTCCATGTTTAACAAAAATTTAATCGTTTATATTCTGGTTTATGATTATAATTGCATTTTTCGATTAGATTTTCTAGCACAAATGTTTTCACTTCAATTTTCTTCTTTTGTTAAAATTGCAATTGTTTTTCATCGTTTTATTTTCATTTGCTTCCAGCTGTTTAGTGAAAACATTGCAAGGTGGCCAGACCAGACGAAATTGCCTTAGCACTTGTTTGAATTATAAGTGTGCTGGAAATAGCGATATGGTAATATTGTGGTTGTACGAATAACAGGATGACCTGGAATGAAAAAGTAATTCCTCTATAACTGTAATACATTATATTTTGTAATACATTACTTAGTTCAAATAACACGGGTAATAACGTGTTTGGTTAATTTCAGAAGTACAGAAGAGTGTCACTCGGTAAAATATTCTTTCATATGCATTTCAAGCGGGCCTACGTACATACATTGAAGTATGCTTTCTTATTGTTGTATTTCATGTAATATTATTGGCTTGAATACAATGATGTGGTAGTGCAGTGCATTGGTATACTATGCACCATTTTATCGACAAGGGGTATGAATTTACTAATTAATTAGCATGTCCTTGGTTTTGATATTAGCTCATCCAATAAACGATATTGAAAAACAAACTTTGTTAAGTCTCAATTACAATATGGTTATTTCCAGGAGCCGTATCGGTTATAAATTTTATTTTAAAAATTAATTTTTAATCATCATATCATGATTTTTATTTATTCCTCAGAATATAACAGTTATTTTGTGATTTTTATTTATTCCTCACAAAATAAGAGTTATTTTATGACTTTCATTTATTCCCCACGAAATAAGAGTTATTTTACGACTTTTATTTATTCCTCACGAAAAACAGTTAGTTTTTGATTTTATTTTGCTTAATTTTTAAAATGTAGAACGCGTGTAATTTTTCCGTTAAAATTGATATAAACCGATTTAAAATTGAATTTATCGCCAGAGTCTATAAAAAAAACCCTTATATGTAACCTTCTCCGAGAAAAGGGATCTAGTGTGTGAAAATTAAGTTTTTTTTCTAACTCATATCATCTTATTCTACACACTTTTAGGTACCAGAATCTACTCTTAAGCCCAAACAAAAAAAATTCGTATGATAAAAAAACACTTTTTTTAATTTCAACCTTACTTTTTCACTAAATATTATAAACACATTTTCATTTGAAATAATAAACACATTTTTGTTTTATTTTTGTTATTATTATTACATGTATTTTTATAATTTCAAAAGCGCTCAATTCCATAATGATATAATCTACATAAAAGGTATGTGTTGGAAATCGAACTCAAAAACGAGTAACTTTCAAGTAGAAAAAATTTTTGTGACCCACTAATTATTTCCGTGTTTAATAAATTAGTATTTACACGTTTTTAATCATTTTTGTTGAATTTGTTTTCAAAATTGGTGTTTGTGACATATGAATATTGTTGTATTTTAACTTCTAATTTACTTTTTAACAGTCAATAAAAAGCGAATGAATCAAAATTGATTCCAGAAATCGAACGAAATGCATCACAACTTTCCAAAACGATACGTCTTACAATTATTCGATTTCCATCACATACCTGGTGAACATGCTTACATACAGTTTATAAATTTACAATTTTATTTAAACATTTTCTTTTTCAAAATTTATAAGACCAATTTTATTTTTGGATGGAAGCTTACATTAAAATAAGTATATTAAAATAAATTCCTAAATTTTAAGGATTTAAAAACTATAAAACTAATAAATCATTCCCCAAATTTTTCATATTTACTAGAATGGAAAAATTATTTTTTTAACTTAAATATAATTCAAGGGACAGACAGCAAAAGAAGGAAAGTTTTTTATTGGACATAATAGTAAGAATGAAATGTTTAAATGATATTTATTCGCGTATGCTAAATTTGTTTGTATAAAATAAAAAAAAAATACACTAATCACAGTCCATTAGAGTGTCAATAACGAAAAAATGGAGTAGCAGCTAAGAAGAAAAAGAAACAGAAGTGAAGTATTGCCACGAGAAAGAAATCATTTAATCTTATTTTTTGTTTTTTTTTTTGTTTTTTGTTGTAAGAGTGTATATACAAAAACCTAAACCTTAATTTATTTAAAATTAATATTGAACTGGTTCTTAAGTAGGATGGTGTAGATGTTTTTGTGATTTCTTTCTTCTTGAAATAGTTATTTCTTTATCCAAAAGAAAAGTGATGCTTAAATATCAGATGAATACAATGATGAGTTTAAAAATATAAACTAAATTTAATTGTTTCAATTTTTTCCAACGAAACGAACAATTATAAAACACAATGCACCTTAAACTAGTTACTACTTAAAAGCAAATATCTCATAATTATTATTATTTTTTTTTTATAAAAATTAGGACTTGTTAACTTAGGTAATACACAAGAAAATTAAACTATTTTGTTTTGTAGGAGCTTTTAAATTTAAGCATTAAATCTTTTTTTTTTTTACAAAAAAAGGCTTTTGAAACATAAATGTTGGATGGAAGGATGATGGTAGAAGTAGCAAGTGGATCGTAAAGACATTCGTAGATATAAGAAGAAAATTAAAAGGAAAATTAAATAATATTATAGAGGGAGAAAAAAAACAAATTTGCCAATAAGTTTCATAAAGCCTTTCAAGACTCAAAATTAGTTCCACCGTACGCATACGCACACACTTAGTCATCATTAAAATCAACCTCGTTTTGAACGCAGCACCAGCAATGTTAAAATTAAGAAACCTAAAATCCAAGCTAAGGTACTAAGAAATCCAATATACACTGAAGTTTCAAGTATTGCCCAACCCCTAGTCAATATAGACCGCAACGATGAAGTGGCCAATGTTAAAGGAAGGCACATCGATATGTATCTGCAAAAGATAAAATGTAAACATTTATTCGAACGTATTCTTTTGACAATAAATTCCACTTTGAACTCACTTCAATACAATTGGCATACCCTCAATGGGCCAAATGACACCAGACAGCAACAGTGTGGGATAGAATGAACCCAGTGCCAGCTGTATGGCATTACGTTCCAATTCGCATACCGATGATATAAGAAAACCAAAGCACATACCACACAATCCTTGTAACAGAGTCAGAACGATAACCCAGAATAAGTCACCGTTATTGGTGACACCGAACACCACCAACATAAAGACGAGCACCAATGTCGTTTGGCCGCACATGACCACAAATTGAGTGATTACATGAGAGAATAAAATTTCAGCCGGTGTAACGCCGGCAACCCAAGAGCGATCTAAAAGACCCTGTAAGAAAAAAAAGTGTTATTTATTTATTTATTAAATGTTACAAATACATTTGCAAATTATATAGCAACTTATTTTGATGAGCATAGTTTCACCCCTTGTAGTGAAACAGATTCTGGTATTCGAATCATAAATAAATAATAAATTTCTTTAAAGTTCAATTAGTGTTTTATTTTTCATTTAGCCTTGTAAATACTTTTATTGTTATCCGATGGATTTCTAATTGTATAAGGATGTAGAAAAATAAAATGAGTTCACCTGAATATATGTAAATTATTTGCTGGGTTTTGTATCAGTTTCAAAGCCTACTAAGCTTATTTTTTCTTTTGTGATTTTCAAAAATATTATTATTTTATGAATTCTCATATAGGTTTTGAAAGTCTGTGCATAAAGTAAGAGGTTTGTGACTGTTGAAAATTATGGTTGAAGTCTACTGATGATTTGGTTCAAGCGCCAATGAAATACGTATATAGACATGCTAAACTACCAGCAAATAAATTTCAATTATTGTATCTATACTTCTGACAATATGTCAAATAATAAATTTCTTTAAATCTTATGATAATATTAAACTATCTGAAGTACCATGTAACTTTAATTTTAAAAATTTAATATTGTATGTAGTATGTACATTATGGGTATAACTTTTTAACAATATTTTAAAATATTAAAATTCGCATAGCATAGTCCGATAGTAGTGTTTTAAAAAGCGGCTACTTTTGAATACTCAATACTACTTGATACTTTTTCAATTGGGTACTCGATACTACTCAATACTATACCCGCTTTTGGAATTTAAAATTAAAAACACACATACATATGTACTTATGTTTTTTTTTGTTTTTTAAAGAACAAACACAACCCGCAAAGCGATTAGCTTGTCTGCGGAAAACACCCAGGGTCTATGGTGGGAATCGAACCCACGACCTCTGGACTGAGAGGCTAGCATCGCTACCACTCAGCCACATGTGCATATATGAGAGGTTAAAAAATATTATGTATTAAAGCAAATTAACCTGCAATGCATATTATATAATGCAATATGCAATTAAATAAATTATATATTATTATTAAAAATAAATTATTTTGAAGATTAATTTTTGTACGTTAATTTTTGTTGAATGAGTGAAGTTGTTTAGTTCAATGAAGCATTATGAATTCCTTGTTTCATTATGCGTTTCCGTATCAAAATAATTCCGAAGGACCTATTGCTTCCTGAATTTGTATTTATTACACTAATTCCAGGAGGTCCAGAGATATATTTCTTCTTGAGATATATATTTTTATCAAGCTTAAATTCGCACACAGAGTTGTATAAATTTGATGTATTTTAAAGGAAGAATTTGGTTTGAATACTAGAAAATGCAACCATGAAAGTATTGAGTAGATACTTTTGTGTATTGAGTACCGGAAAAACACTCGGTATTGAGTACTCAGTACTCAAATATTCAATACTTTTACAACACTATCCGATAGAGCATAAAAAAACTATAAAGGTAGAGGTCCATAGCTCGCTTTTTGGGCGTTATGCTTTACACGCGTTTCATCCTCCTGTTTCATTCTATACTTTGTTCGCGTTGAGTTACATGCACTGCTTTTCATGCGCCATTTTATTTTTGTGTTGATCAGGTGTGTGCGTTTGTTTATAAATACTTATAAAGCAAAAATGGAGAGTGAAGTGAGTGAGTGAGCAATTTCGAACCGCGACAAGAATGTCTGCAGACGTCTTTGACTATTTATTCAGCATTTTAAATGATAGTCTTGAGAAGAACTCGGCCAGGGCTATTCCAGCAAATTGTCGAATGTTCTTGACTTTAATGTTCTTAGAAATCGGTACACAATTAAATTTAAGTTAAACAATATATGTTTATTGTTTAAAAGTTTGAAATGGAATGGAAAAATAAATTTACATAAAATTATGTTAACAATTTAAAATTCAAATACAACTTGATGTAATTAAAACTTAATTGCAAAGTTGTGAAATATTAAAGTATAATTCGAGTGTTCTCCTACAAATGTAAGTCTGAGTTTACATCTGGCATTTCTTGTGTGCATTTACCCAAAAAAGCGTAACCAACTGATTATTAATGAAAAACTGTTTGATTCAGACATGTATTTATTGATTTAAACTGTTTACAATCATGTTGGATTCTATAAAATTGTCTATTAGTTATGTATGGAACTATTTAACTTAATAAATACATGAGTGAATAAAACAGTTTTGCATTAGTAATTATTGGTTACGCAAAATTAATTAAAATTAATTAATTTTGCCGTGGATAATTAAAATTAATTATCCACGGCAAAATAGTATTTATCGATAACGTAAGAAACAAAGTATTATTTAACGTCTTTAGCTTTCAAGAACAGCTGACTTTCTTTCATGGTGCTTGTAACGCGTACAAAAGTAGAAAGTAGACCTACTTTTCGCTTTGAACGCGCCTACGCGTTCTGCGTTTTTTGCAATGTAACTTGTCACATACTATTGCATTGATTCTACTTTTTGGAAAGATGCATAGAAAGCGTAACGCGCATAAAGCGAGCTGTGGACCTCTACCTTAAGGGAACGTATATTTATTTTTTCGCTAAGGTGAAAAAAGTTCAAACATCAACCGCGATGGAGTTAATATAATATGTTTATTTAAAACAAAAAATAAATAAAAAACACCGTATAAAATTATGAATATTCAATATTGCATTAAGAAGGCCTCGAAATAATTTTAGATTATCTAAAATAACATTTTTGTTAGTTCAAGTCCGTGCTTTAAGTGGTTACTAGGACATGGTTGACCTCATGGTAATATGCCAAAAAAATTGGTTTATACCCCTAATGTTCATATGTATGTCCTATATTTTCACGCATTAAAATTATTTTATTTATTTTTAACCCCTGACCAAAAAAAGGGGTGTTATAAGTTTGTAGTGTGTGTCTGTGTATCTGTGTGTCTGTCCGTGTCCACGTACAGCCCAAACGGCTGGACCGATTTTGATTTAGTTTTTTCTGTTTGAAAGGTGACTTGATCGAGAAGGTTCTTAACTATCTTTGAAGAAAATCGGTCTAGTCGCTTAGAAGATATCACATCTTTTCTGGATATATCGGGGGTTTTTTAAATTTTAAATTTTTGTTATTTATACTTCATTTGCCTTGTTTTGTAATGTCTGACGATACACACACAAGCATACAGTGTATAAATCTGCCACGTTTTATGCTTGTGTTTAGCTCTTTCTTTCCTTTGACAAAATGATTCATTACAAATGAACTGAGCTACTGAGCTATCTGAATGAAATACTTCAGTAAAGTGAGCTGAGCTGAAAAGAGCAGTCACCAAAAAGAGCTGATAAGCACAACTCTACTACGGAAACCTTCGTGTGCGAGTCAAAGTAACACTTTACTGAATTTATTTAACTCTTCTCTTGCTGGAAAATTACAATGTACCGCAGCTTGAGGCACAAACAGAGAATTTGAAGGAACCTAACGCGGGAGAAATTCACATTTCGGCAAGCTGTAGGCGCAGCTAAACACCAGCGTGCTACCTTTGCCAGTCCAACAAGTTCATATAGTTATTACACAATCAGAAAATAATGTCCAAGATTCTTAACAATCATTCCCTACAAACAAGTTTTTTCACAGAACATAAATGTTTTTAATTCACATGCAGTGAAACAGAAAATTTATTATATGTGACCTTCTCCGAGATAAGCGACCTAGTGTGTGTAAATGAAGTTTTGAGAAAAACGCATTTGAAAAATAAAATTTTTATTTTAAATTTTTTTTTATAAAGTTTCGTATATAGGGCAGACATCTACATCAACTGACACCACACACGGTGGACCAAAACACAGAAGAACGCTGATGAGGAAGGTTTAGTGGCCTTCGAAAACGGCTGGCTGTTCCGTTCAACTATGTGTTGTTGTCAGAATATTTACAACTAACTTTGATGTTATTTGTTCATTAATAATTATCACATGTAATTTGGCTTAAAAAGCGTTACGAACAGTAGCCTAATAAAATTTTTATGTTTTTCTCATTTTTATCGATTTTGATACGCACCCGTTTTTTGACACACTAGATCCCTTTTCTCGGAGAAGATCACATATGTCAAATTGGAAAAAAATGGTCTTATTTTCCCATATTTTTTTATTAAGTCAGTCACACTTACCTCAGTTCGTTCAATAATTAAAGCCGATGAAGTTAAAGCGACAGCCAAGAAGAAAACAATGCTGAAAATCAAATTTGTTTTCTTTAATTGTCTTCATTATTACTAAAAAAAATACTCACGTTAATATGACACCTGGCGCTACAAAATCAGTAAACGAAGGATTCATGGTGCCATAAATGGGTTCTTTGAACTGAATAGGTACATCACCCAATTTGGGATTATTTTCACATTGAGACAAAAGACCCATAGCAAAGTCACGATAAGCCAACTGTATGTCACGATTTAACATAACACCAATCTGTTGATTCGACATGTCCAACCACACCTTCACTTCAGACTGATCAATAGTCTCATCATCCGAGTCACGACCTTTAAAGCATTTAGGACTTTAAAATCTTTAAATCATTATCATTATAAGTTTAATTTCATACCCAAAGCTGCTCTGGCGGTAAAAGCATCCGTAAAGTTTTCCGTTATATAAATAGCTCCCCATGCTTTACCCACTCTCACCGCTTCCTTGGCATCTTCTACATCCGTATAGAACTTTTTCACCACACTGCGATTCAAATGCTGTAAATAACGGCAGCCCAAGTGCGAAAAGTGACAACCATCCTCCCAATAGCAAATATCCTACAATTTATTTGAGTTGTATATGTATGTGTAAATGTGCAATTATTTGTTAAAAAAAATATTATCACTACCGTATTATTCATTTCGTGATTAACAATAGCCAAATTGAGACCGGTGGGATCTCGCCCTATAGCCAAACAAAACAGTATTACTTGCATAACTGGCAAAGCAAATATGAACAGCATCACGCCCACATTGCGCCACATGCGCAACATATTTTTCGTTAACAAAGCCTTGATTTTTCCTTTTGAAGTCACCTTTTGAGAAATTATAAAGATTTAGGGAAAACTATTTATAATTTTATAAAAAGATTTTATGATTAGTACTTACTTTACATAAATTAGCATAACAATCTTGACAACTTTCTTCATCATTTGGATTATTCTTTTTCACGGGTGGATCGTAGGGTTCTTGGTTTAGCTAAAAGAAAATATAAAAAAAAAATTTTGTAGACATACATACATACAATGTATTTAAGATAGCGGTGGCGCACAGTGCTTCTGTTCCCTTTTATAGTATCCCCAATTATTATGCGGGATACCGCATATTTTCCAGGAAAGAAATCCCGGGAAATTTGTGCGGGAATTCCCGGGATTTTTTTTCTTGATTTTATTATGGCAACTTTAGTTTGTATGTACACATTTGACATTTGACACTTTGATGAGTTTCAGGTTAGGTTAGGTTAGGTTTATAAGATAGAAAGCCAGGCAGTGACACAGTAGATGTTCCATTGTTTCAATTTCCCCGAATTCCTTATATTTCCTGCAGGTACCGTCAAGTACTCGTCCTATCTTGACAGCATACGAAGCCGTCCAGCAGTGCTCAGTTAATACCCCCACTAGAAGTTTGCAGTTGCCTTTAGTTAGTGATAAAAGGAACTTAGTCAATTTGGGATCATAGGAGCTCCACATGATTTTAGAAGTTTTGCAAGTTTTCTTCGCACGCCAACATTTCTCCGCTTCTTCCCTCATATTAGAGTCTATGATATCTTTAAGGTGTTGAATTGGTTTTCGGACATATAACGTCACCTCAGCCGGTAATTTCATTTCTCTCAATTCCCATGTGTCCCCGGACCCAGAATATACTTGTCTACCAGCACATAACATATTTAGGGCCTTTCTACACATGAGCACAACCGAGGAGTATACAGATTTACACGCGCGTTCATAGTTAGAGGGGTGAAGGCTAACTCTGCTGCCATTTTGACTGCATAGATTTCCGCCTGGAAGATGCTACAGTGATCAAGAAGTTTATAATATTCCCCTATACCGAGCTCCTGACAGTAAACCGCAGCTCCCACCCTTCTATTCATCTTTGAAGCATCAGTGAAAAAGTTGAAACCAGAACCACTATGATTAAGACTTTCCAGATAGCCTTCTTCACTTATAGTGATCTGTGGCTTGGCAAAAAAGTTCGTTACTGGAATGATGTAGTCCGAGCTACACTCCATGTCTTCTAGTAATTTACTGTGACCAAATATTCTGTACGACATCTGTCCTGTTGTCCTGAGTCGGATAGCAGATTTGCATGCCGTGTTCACTGCAGTTAGTTTTATTGGTTTAAGGTCCAATATAACGTCTAAAGCTGCAGTAGGTGTACTCTTTAAAGCTCCAGTGATGCAGAGCTCCCTTAGTCTCTGGATACTTTCTTCTTTTGATGAGTGTCGTTAATCACTTTATGAAAGCGATGGTGCAATAATACGGTGATGGCACTGGCACAATAGTTAAAACTATACAACAACTAAGGCCGAGTTTACATCTGGAACACATGTGCTCTGAAACTTAGAGGCCTTCTTTTTGCCAAAAACGGAACGCGCCGTTCAAAATTTAATTCTATTTAATTGTACAGCAATTCATAAAAGTAAAAACAGAAATGCGCAAGGAAATAAAAGAAAAATTACAAAATAATAACAGATTTTCTTTGGTAAAAAGAACGATTCCAAAGAAATATTTTTTTAATAATATGATTTGTTTTTTTTTTTTTTGCATTTACATATAATATTGGTATTTGTGCATTACTATCATATAAAGATTTGAAATTGTATTATTTTTTAACCCCCGACAAAAAAAGGGGTGTTATAAGTTTTTGTTGTGTGTGTCTGTGTATCTGTGTGTCTGTCCGTATCCACGTACAGCCCAAACGGCTGGACCGATTTTGAAAGGTGACTTGATCGAGATGGTTCTTAACCATGTTTGAAGCAAATCGGTCCAGCCGTTTAGAAAATGTCACATCTTTTCTAGATATATTGGGGGTTTTTAAAATTTTTAATTTTTGTTATTGACTAATATGTTTATAAAACTTTATTATTTAATCGATCTCATGAATTATAATTAGTTTTTTGTTGAAATACATAAATTAAATTAAAAAAAGTTTTTCTTTTGTTTTGCATTGGACGGAAATTCCCGGGAAATCTAAAAACCGTTTCCGCCTTCCCGAGAAATGAAAAAGTTCGGGAAAAGAAAAACTCTAATGCACATACATTTGTATGTATGTATATGTAGATTTAAAAAAATTAGGATTGAGAAAAATTAAAAATTTTAGTAAAATTTATCTAAACTGCTAAAAAATTGAGAATATGTAACTTTTTATGCAACTAGTGTACACACGATATTTTTTTGCATATGGGGGTAAAAAGTTAAAATAATTAAGAACACTCTCTAGTGTAGACTATTATATTAGTAGACTATTATATTGCAGAATACTCGTACATAATTCAACTCAGGGCGAATAATACACATTTTCGATTTTTGCGCGTTAGGTAAAGCACTGTGCGGCGGTGTAAAAATAAAAAAATAAACTTTTATAAATTGGTTTAAAAAAAATCAAAATGTTTATAATATTTTTTTTAAATTGTAAACAAACCGTATATATGGATCCATTGGTGTCGTTAATTAAAACTTCTTTGCTCTGATGGAAATTAAGTCCAATAACGCCGCCTTCTTGACTGGAACCGGGTTTGTCCATTTTGCTACCGAAGCCCATGGCATGTAATGAAATATTGTTACTGTTAGTTAATGCGTTTATTTAAAGGGCAAATAAACAGACATGGACACATAAATGTTATAACAAAAATATGACAATGTCATATGCGGTTAGTCAATTATTTTTTTTTTTCATGATTTTTGTTTTGGCACAGGTAGATACAACATTGTTGTTGTTGTTTTTTTTTTAATATTTTTTTTTATATCAATTGAGAAAAGTGGGCGTGATGTTGATGTTGATGGTAATTGTAGAAGAGTAGAGAAGAGTAGTTTTGTTGGTGGTAGATGCAAAATTAAAATGAAAATAAAACCAATAAAAAAAACAAATAAAGAAAATATTGAGAAATAAATAAAAAACATGCCATTAATTGAAATTAAAGTTTAAGCAAAAAGTTTTCAAATAAAAAACCATGCAGCTTTACCTGAAATTAACCTGAGATATATCGCCCTTTTGTGACTGAATGCGAGATAGTTTTAAAAATACTTCTTCTAAATTGATACACTTGTACATGGATAGTAAAACGCTGGGTGATTCTTCGGCCAATAAGTTACCAGAACGCATTAAACCTATCTAAAAATATGAAATTAAAAAAACATCAGTTAGAGTTATAAAAAAAAGTCTTCTACTTTCATTTGCTTACCGTATGCGCTTGTCTGGCCTCCTCGATATAATGTGTTGTAATAATAACTGTTTTTTGTCCCGATTTCGTTATGTGAACCAAATGATTCCATATGCTCTGTCTAAGCAGAGGATCCACACCAACTGTGGGTTCATCTAAAATCAATAGTTCCGGATCGTGCATTAAGGCGACGGCAAACGATACACGTCTCTGTTGCCCACCACTCAAGTTCTTGACTAAACGTTTTTCCGATGGCAAGTCCAGGAAATTCAACAAAAACTGCAAACGTTCCGCAATCTCTTTTGTTTCCATACCAAATATCCAACCGAAATACATCATAGTTTCTCTTATTGAAAATTCTCCATAGAGTGCAATTTCCTGTGGCATATATCCGACGCGTTTGCCGGGTACACCCGAGCCACGAGTGCCGGGCTTTCCGCCCAATACAAATATCTCCCCAGAATCTATTAGACGACGGCCAACTATGCAGGAGAGTAAAGTTGTTTTACCACAGCCCGAGGCACCAAGTAAACCATAGCTGAAAAGGAGGTAGAAGTTACATATGTACATATGTAAAATAAACGATATTTTTTCAGAAGTTTTGCAAAGAAACTGAAACTAAAAAAAAAGCGAATACATAATAGGTGGTCTCAAGAGCTTAGGTGTAATTTAAATATTTTTCAGTATATTTTTTTGATCAAGCCCATGCTTGTAACTAAAATTGTTACTAATTTAAAAAGTTTGTTTTGTTATTGGTTAAGTACGTGTAGAAGCATTTCGTTGCTGCTTAGGAAACTCATAAGTAGACCTTAACCACAATTAGAAGGCATCAACCAGAAGTTTATAAAACTCAAAAAAAAAAAACCAACAAACAATATTATTCAAGATGTATTGCTTAAGAAGGAACGAAATGCATTTAGACATGCTTAACCAACAACAAAGAAACATTTAAAATTCGTATTAATTCTGAGAAGGGCTACATAAAAATAAGAAATTGCAATACTTAGAGCCAATTTCACCAACTTATTTAAATATCAATTCATATTTAAAAGTAATTTTTCCATACAAAAATTAATGAAAATTGACATTAAAATATGAATTGATATTCAAATAGCGTTGTTGAAATTGCCCCTTAGTCGTTACTATTGAATGAAAACTTTTTGAATAACTAGAAAAATTATTTTCTATAAAAATATCGTACTTGTAACATTATTATTTCGACAATATAATACAGCCAGGCTGCCCAAAGTAGCACCAGAGTGCCGAACATCAATCGGCTTCTTATAGAAATGAATACACATACGCGAATACACCCATGTTAAAATTTAACAATATATAATCAGGGCAATCATGAATCAAATTCCACGTGAGATTTTTCCCAGGGAACAATTCTAACTAATAGCAAATAATAGGAAAACAAAAACTTCTAATTAGAAAAGGGAGAAATTTCACACGGAATTTTATTCATGATTGTCCTGAATAATTTGGCATTAAGAACTGAAAATCGAAAAATGTTAACTTAAGCGTTTATTGTTAAAAGCCATAAATAAAACGACGTTTTATTTACGCTCAATGAGATTTTGATTTTATGACTCCATCATATTTGTTTATAAGGACACAATGAATCATTTTCTTGAAAACTAACGCTCCCGAAGTGTTGACAAGAAAATATTTTTTTCATAGGACCAACACTCAGGGAGTGGCCGGAAAAACAGGGGTCTAATCGATAATCTCAAACTGAAAAAAACGAGATCGAATCAGCTGGTTATCGAAAGCGACGATTAGACGATTGGATTCTTATGAAACTTTCTAGAAACGTTAATTCATTCATTCAACGGAGGATAGTATTTTTAACGCCCCTGGATTCGTGAAATGTTCTCTTAATCATCCTTATCGTAAATAAAAGTTCACGTGAAAAGTGTTCCCTTTCCCTAAAATTGAGATCGCAAATGTTTGCTTTGTTGTTGTGTCAGTATACTATTTTCTAACTTTGTTCGCCATTTTTTTTTTGTTCACGGTAAAAATTTCACGCGAACAAAATGTTAGCTTTTTTCCCGCGATAAGGGTGAATATTTTGTAATGTATTGCTTGAAAACTTGTTATTTCGAGGCTTAAAAAAATGTTTTCAACAAGTCTCTAAAAAGTTTTAGCGTTATGACTATTTTTAAAAAAGTTTTATTTTCTGGAAAATCTCAAGAAACGAAAACTGAATTAAAATCTCAATACTTAGGTTAGGTTAGCAGGCTGCTAGTGAAGAATGAAAATATAGGAGTCTAGCTCACTTGGATCCAATACGATGATCCCTTTGTGCTGCCTGTAAGTTGAAAGTATAAGAATAAGGGTGAGACCGGGAGTATAGGGAGAATATAGATGGAGAGGATATAGATGGAGAGTTTTTGTACAATAAGAGAGAGTCGAGTAGAGAAGAAGTGAAGAAGTGGGACAAGGAGAGGGTCTAGTACATACACCTGCCGTGAAGGCTAGCGGCCATACCAGCCGCTGCTCCTAATGTATAGACTTAGGTTTCTAAGTCCTATTTCCGATAACTCGGACAAGCTATTGAAGGATATTCTGCCAAGGAAGTGCAGACGGAGATCCTCCAAAGCAGGGCAGAAGCAGAGAAGATGCGAAATGCTTTCCTCCTCTTCCTCATCATTGCAGCTGTAACAGTAATCATTATACGGGAGACCCATACGTTTAGCGTGGGTTCCGAAAGTGCAGTGGCCTGTAAGTGTGGCCAAGAGATTCCTCAGATGCTTTCTGGTAAAGCTAATGAGGTTTCTGGTTCTTTTAGTATCTAGACGAGGCCAAAGGGTTCTCGATATAACGCAGGTAGGCTCATTGCGCCATCTTTCCTGAGCTAAATTAAGAAAGGCAGTATCGAAGCGTCTCCAGCAAGACGACAGAGGGAGCTCACAGAGATTGTCAATATAGACTGCCCCGAGTAGGGTTCCTCTCTTTGCTAGTTCATCCGCAACTATATTGCCTGAATTGGTTCCGTGTCCACGCACCCAGTATAGTGTGATGGTTGAGTGCTGCGCCAGTTCATCCAGGACTGTGCGGCATTCTTGGACAAGTAATGATGTAGAATATACACCTGCAAGGGTTTTGATCGCGGGTTGGCTGTCCGTTATTATCTGGATATTACTATTGTGTATCCGATAATAACTCAACCAGTGTGTTGCTCTTTTTATGGCGGTTATTTCTGCCTGTAATATGCTACATTCGTCCGGGAGTCTGAAGGATATTTCAATTCCAAAATCTGGAATATATATCCCCCCCTCCAACTCTTCCCCTCCGTATAGAGCCGTCCGTGAAAACCTGCACGGCTCTGTCCACTGGGGAGAACCCTTCTGTCAAAGAAATATTGAAATTCCTATTGAAGTAGGGTTTGGGAGTGCAGTAGTCAATGAGTTTAGGTATATTGTTTGCTGAATTTAGGATGCTAGCGTGAACCCATGGTCTATAGTTCCATACGCCTATAGCGTTCAGCCTAACGGCCGTATGTAGGGCCAGTTTTCTAGCCATTAAGTCCACAGGAAGCCAACAAAGCATAGCGAAGAGTGCCTTTGTCGGCGTGGATCTAAGGGCACCTGTTATCATAAGTGCCGCTTTGCGGAGAATACCTTCTATACGGGTCTGGTTTCCCGCTGATTCTAGTGCTTTCCACCAGACCGAGACCCCATAAAATAGGATAGGTTTTATGACCATCTCTAGTATCCAACCGACTCCTTTGGGGTTAATTCCCCAAGTAGAGCCAATTGCTTTCCTACAGATGTACATTGCCATAGCGGCTTTCTCTATCCTCACCTGAAGATTTTCCCTCCAGGAGAGTTTACTATCTAGAACAACACCTAGATATTTGTCTCAATACTACAACTCAACAACTTCTGGAAGTCTTGTGCTGGAAACTGGTGAAAACTTTTTTTAAAAATTTGTTTTAGCCAAACAAATGAACCATAGTGCAGACGAACAGTTTGACTCAAAAGCGAATTCTCTAGCTCCATCAAATACAAATGGATGTGCTCTTAGTGACGAGCGTGCTGTGCGAAAATATGTATGTCAGATTTCACGATTGAAGTTAAGCATTAATTTTACTTTCATCTAACTCAATTTAATTTTTATAAGTTTTGCTTGAATTTTATTTTATATTATTCCATATTAAGTTATTTTATCTTATTTTATTGCCACAAAAATTTTGGTTTTCCAATATTCTTTTTTTTAATTATTTGTTATTATATAATATATATTTTTTTTTCGATTCTACTTATAACAACTATTTATTCGCAATGAACAAAAAAAAAACTTTGTAGTATCGAGATAATCGCTCTAATTACAATCGCATGTCTAAACACCTTTGAACGTTTTTGAAATCAAAACAACTCGTTATAACAATAACGTAAAAAAGTTGCACAAAATTAAAAATATGTATATGTACATACATATCGTCGCTGTTTTAAGTAAATGACCTGACTAGCATTTTTAAAATTTTGCAGGAGAGCAAGTTTTTTTTTATTGTTTAATACATGCATTCTTATGGAATAGTGTGAAATATTTTTAATTTTATAGGCATGAAATAAAAATTTTAGACAAGATTTATTATGACCTATAAAGTCTAGTAATAGTGGTCTTAACTCCTTTGTAAAGAAAAAACAAACGTCAATTAGGTCAGTTAGTCAAAACAGCGGCGATATGCACATTCTTACATATTTATTTTAAATACTAAAAAATATTTTTTTCTCTTTATTTGAAAAATTTTGTAAAAGTCTTATGAAATCTATTAAGAATTAAGTATAACAAAAAAATTATTTAATTGACAGATAGCATGGTAAAATGACTCCGGTCTTCACTGTATATGAAATTGTATTAAAATTTCATATACTACATGGTTTCGTCATTATAGAGTTAGTTGTTATTTTTTTTGTCGTTTTTGTTTTTCGTCATTTGAAAACTGTTTAACAGCAGAGCTAAATATTTAGCATGTTGCTAATAAGTTTATTATATACATAACATGTACATTAGTACTATTACATACTTACATATGTATCTACGTTATTATTACATAGACTTTCATTTTAATCTTAGTCTAAGATTTAAAAATGATTTTAAACAAGCTATATTCGGCTGTGCCGAATCTTATATACCCTTCACCGAAGTACGTGCGAAGTATGTACAATATTTTATTCTGCACTTTGTATTAAATTTTTTTGCATTATTAATATTTTCCCTTTTAAAAATTAATGAAGAGAAATTAATACGAGAGGGCTCTAACAGAGATCTAAAGCAACTTGAATCTGCATATGTAGGTATGTATATATAATTTAAAGATTTTGCCAGCCTTAAATATATTTATCCCGACGCTGAAAACTGAATTAAATAACTATCCATAGTTGTAGTAAAACAAATTTCCATTTTTTAACATCTGGAAGAACACCTATACTAATTACACACCTGCATTTGCGCATAATATGCAACATATGTATCACAGAGCTTTGTCAGACTAATAAGAGACCATGTCTATGGTAAAATTAGATTGTCATATAAAAATTTCTAATACATAAAGTACATATGTTTAATTAAACAGAAAAAACCAAGTTGTTTTATTTAGATACCTTTTTGACAAAAAAAAAACAAACTTTCCAACCCTGGAACCTTATTTTTGATTTTTCTGATTTTTAATACTAAGTTATTCTTTTCTAAGAAAAAAAAAATTAGTTTTATTCAGTTACTTTTATTCAACATAAAAAGTTTAAGTTTTCCAGCTCAGGAGCAGTCTTTTCTATATATTTTTAATTTTTTATACCAAACTTTTCTTTCTAAAATATCAACTATATTTAATGTCTAAAGGAAAATATGAAATTAATTTGACTTGGTTTCTTTTATATACATAAAAAAATTTAATTTTCCAACCCTGGAATCAGCGTTTGAAAGTACTTCCATTTTTTTTTATTTTATTTACTTTCACTGTGCTGTGACTGCCAAAAGTTTCAAAGGCGACAGCAAAACGATATATCAAAACAAAGAAACGAACGAACGCCTGTCGACTGTGCTGTTAACGAAAAAAATTAACTTAACTGTTGCTGTGCTGTCAAGATCTTCGCAGCTTAAGTCAAAGCAACAGCACAAAAAATTCAACTGTTGGTTTTGTGTCGCTTTATTTTAGCTACGTTAAACTTCTTATGCTATAAACACAATCAAAGGCTACCGACCATCGACTACCGACTACAAAAGTAGCTGGCTACAAAAATAGCCAAGTCGCCAGCTACTTAATTCTTTTACCGACTACCGACCACTAACTACAAAAAATAAACATCATTACATTAAACAATATAATAAGTACATATAAACGACTATTATATACTTACCAATTTCAATAAAAAAACCAAAAAATAAATATAAATGAAACAAATGAACAGATGATTATTATTTTTCAATGGTGCCACTATAATAGTTTTTCGCGTTTTTAATAGCGATATTTAATGTATTGCGTTTTTAAGACCACCATTTCATGCACATATTGTATTGGCAGCACTAATCTGTTTTTCGTAGCCAAGAAAAATAGAAATTAGCCTAAGTTGGCTACGGGCTACAAAAGTAGCCGTGTAGTCGGTAGTCGTGTAGCGGCTAAAAGAATTATTCTCATAAGCACGCATGTATTCTACATTCTATTTGACATCTTGTAGTCGATGGTCGGTGGACTTGATTGTGTTTATAGCATTAAACAATTAAGTACAACAACAAACGAACGATGATTCATAGTTTTGACTGAACTGTTGGAAATTTCGAAGTTAAAGCATCAGCAACGCGCAATGAAGCTGTGCTGTAACCCAACTGCAGACATCTGCGCAGCACAGCACAACAAGAAAAGTGTAAAAAAAATAAGTAGACTTTTCGCAGCAAAGCAAAAGCAGATTTTTTTAGTGCTGTTGTTGTTTTACGGACAGTTTTTCAAACACTGCCTGGAATCACCCTTTGATATTTTTCTGATTTCTTATACCAACGTTTTTCTCTCTAAAATACAAAATATGTTTAATTTATAGAGAAATAGAAAAAATTAGTTGTAGTATGCTAATTTTATATACCAAAAAAAGTTCCAGTTTTCCAACCATTTCTGACACATAAGCAGGGCTGCCGTTTTTGGTTATTTCTAACCAAAAGTGGTTACTTTTTTCTTTAATGTGGAGATGTGAATATTTTTCTCATTTTGGTTATTGTTTTGCCAAAATAATGATACACATGTACATATTTTTTATGTTATACTTTTTAAGCTTTATGTTCTTCAATTTTTAGTATTCCTACTAATGCAACTGAAAATAAAACAGCTGTGACTAAAATCGTTAGTGCAGCCACCTGTTATGAATTCGCCTTGATTGCTACTCACTTGTTTACAATACTTTTACAACACTGTCAACAGTTTTTAATTTTAATAAATGATCGCAACTCTGTACTACAGAAATTACGTCTTTTGTAATGGCGGTAAAATTCAATTAAAAGATTTTACGAAGTAAATTTATATAAAGAATATGTACGTAAAAATACTGTTCGGCTGTCAAATATAAAAACTAAACGTGTAAAGACAAACAAAATTCAGCAATAAAACGGAAAACTAAACGAGAAAAAATTAATCAGCTGCTGACTGGCATATACCTTACAAATGAGCATTGAACAATTGCTTGCAAGTCAGCTTCATGTACCTTGATTTTTAGTTGTAGTGCGCCACAAGGTGTATGCATTTTAAATTTTATTTAATAAAAATACTACATATTGAAATTTGGTTATTTTTTTCTTATTTGGTAACTTTTAAAGCGAATTTTGGTTGTAAAAATTTTTTGGTTGTGGCAGCACTGCACATAAGTTTAAAACCGAAGTCGCTAGCTTCTCTGGGAGCTCCGGAAAACCGATTTCAGGTACAGACAAATGGACGAACAGGCGGACGGACAGAGAGACATCCCTTGTTCGTCTTACCTATTTATAAGGCCCCAGAATAAATATACTTTATATATCGCATATTAATACTCGTATTGTGGAAATTACACACGGAATGACAAACCTATATATACCCCTTACCATTTTTGGTGAATGGTATTAATAATCAAATACAGTGAGCATAAAATAAACAAGGTCACTTTATATTTTAACTTTCGATAATATTTATATATGTTTCTAAATTTGTTTTTCTAGCTCTCCTGGCTCAAAAATTTCCTTAAATAGACACTAACAATATAAATGTATGTTATGAAATCACTAAGCGTTAATGTGACTGAATTAAATAGAATTATTGTGTGTTTACTTTACAGCGAATGTAGCACACTTTTCTTATAGAACATTCGACAATATCACAGCATACTTTTCTTATAGAAAACTCGACTGTATCACAGCACACTTTTCTTGTAGAAAAGTCTTCTGTATCACACCATACTTTTCTTATGGAAAAGTCTACTGTATTACAGGACTCAGTTCTTATAGGAAAATCTGCTGCGTCACACATTAGACTTTTCTTATAGAAAAGTCTAATGTATCACAGCACACTTTTCTTGTAGGAAAATCTGCTGCGTCACAGTCTACTGTTTCACAGCACTCATTTTATAGAAAAATCTACTACGTGACAGCGCATTTTTCTTATAGAAAAGTCGACAGTATCACAGGACACTTTTGTTATAGAAATATCTAGCACACTTTTCTTATAGAAAAGTCGACTGCGTGACAGCACACTTTTGTCACAAAAAAATCTATTATGCCACAATACAATTTTCTTATAGAAAAATCAACTGCGTCACAACACACTTTGCTTATAGAAAAATCGACTAAGTCACAGCTCACTTTTTTTATAGAAAAGAAGACAGTACCGCAGGCCGCTTTTCTTATAGAAAAGTCAACTGAGTTACATCAGTCGGTGAAAAGTTATGTTATATGGCAACATTTTTGTTTCTATAGTTTTATTCGCTAGCTTACTCTCTCTCTCTCTCTCTCTGACTTTCCCTCTCTGTCTTACTCTTTGCCTTCAAAATTCAATAAGCCAAAAGGAATTGGTTGCTCTCGAGGTGCATTGAGAAACAAGTGGCTTCGTCAACCATGGTGCTAATCAGCTGTTCGAAGTCGAATTGATACGTTTTTAGTAGAAAAAACTAACAAGTTAAATTAAATTATGCGATAGACAGTAAAATTATATTTAACACATATTGTTTATGGAAGGAGATAGTAAAATATAATACAAATGTTAATATTTTAATTAAATGTATTTTGACAGCTGTGGTCAGTTTAATCCGGATGAACTGCAAATTGTTTGTATTGTTGTACATGTTGTAGCGACAAAATCAACTAATTTCTCAGTTTGCCTTGGTTACTATTTTGTCACTCTTATTATGGAGCTTTAGATGCATAGACCACAGCAGGCTAGCCACCTCAAAAATAGAATACACAAGCTTGTATGAAAACGATTATTTTGACGTCATTATAGCTGCGTGATCAGCTGTTTCCTACAGTTGCAGTTACATTTCAATTTTTTATTTTTTTAATAACAAACACAATCCGCAAAGCGATTAGCTTGTCTGCGGAAAACATCCAGGGTCTATGGTGGGAATCGAACCCACGACCTCTGGACTGAGAGGCTGGCATCGCTGCCGCTCAGCCACGGGGCACCCTGGGCTAAAGGCTCAGTTAGCCAACTGTAATGAAATGTAAGTGCAACAGTAGGAAATATGTAGCTGATCGATATTGTTATGTGAAAAGTAATGAAAATGGTTATAGAGATGTAATGTAACGTAACCTACTTCTCATATAAAAATATCGATCAACAGTTTCCTACATTACTTTTACATTACATTACCGTCGGGTAACTGAGCCTTTAGTTAGCCAAATGTAATAGAATGTAAGTGCAACAGTAGGAAATATGTAGCTGATCAATATTGTTATGTGAAAATTAATGAAAAAAACGAACGAAAGAATCTGTACCCATCAGCTGTTTCCTGCCGTTGCAGTTACATTCCACTACAGTCGGCTAACTGAGCCTTCACATAACGAAGAAGATATACAAGTAATGAACGAATAGCAAAAATATAGAAGATTTGGTAATGCCAATAATTATTATGATTCCCATTGCAAATGCATCAGCTGATGACAGACCTAACAATGAAGCTTCAATAACTTGTCAAAATTGGAGCGGATGAATGGCAGAAAACAATTTAAAAATTTTTCCTAAAATATTATTACTTTTGCCAAATCAATTATTCTATCCTCGTCAAACAAATATAATTTATTATTTTTATTCATTTTGGAATTGTATTAAATTAACTTTCTTGAAATTCAGAACAAAATGTAGCTTTATGAACTTGATGCACATAATACATAAATATGTTTCTCACTTTGTTTTTTATTATTTAACATTTTTTCTCGTTGTTTTTTTTAATATGAAATAAATATTTATGCAACAGAAGAACAAATAATTCCCTTTCATTTAAAAATATTTCTCATTTGCTTACAATAGAGATAGTAATCTGATATTTATGCAATAAATTTTAGGTATAAAAGTATGAAAATTTTCTATATAATAATTAAATATGAATATTACTTAATATTTTAATTTTTGAGCAATAATAAAACAAAACTACGTAAAATTAAAGCAAATTAAATAATAAAACTATTCGGATCTAATGATTAGAATCAACAAAACATTTGTGCTTTGTCTGTAAAATAGATTATTCCTTTGAAATTCTTTGAGCTCTTCCATTTGTTTAAGACGAAATTTTTCTCCGAACGAAATTTTTATATCTAACTTGACTTCTTCTTCTTCTTCTTCTACATAAAGAAAACCACTAAAGGCAATTTACGTTATAAATGACAGCAATTCCACAAAATTACAACAATGCAAAAAAAAAACAAACATATGTAATTTTTTTATTGGCCCCAAGGCTTATCGCAGTGCAACATGAAAAAATATAACCATATACGGAAACCACCAGAGAAACAAGGCGATCGGTTCACAGCCGTCTCAAGAGCCACCGCTGACTTTCAACGTAACCTCAAGCCGCCGCCGATGCTTGCGACTAGCCTCGGCTCAAAATTGCAGCCGGTAAATTGTTTTTGTAGTGGCAAATTTTCACCAAATCTTACAAATTCTGAATTTTTTTTATAGAAATATATTTAAAAATCTTATCAAAATCAAAACCAGCGGCTGCCAATGTTAGCCGGCTTATGAGCCACCGCCGACTATTTTTTACTAAGCCGCCGCCAACATTTCAAGGCGCCTTGTTTCTCTGGACACCACTACGTGATAAAAAACCAAAAAAAAAAGACTCGTGTGTCCCAGTTTTGCCCCAAGTCATGCACTTTTTTTATGGGCCCCCAAAGATTTGGGGCTTTGGTGTTATTTTTGCATTTTCTCAGGCTCATATCTTGCAAACCGTTCGGAATTTTGATTTACTCCCTGGAGCGAAGTTGTAGCTCTAGTCATAAAGAACAAAAATTGCGAACATATAAAATCCAAAAAACTTCATCATCAAGATCAAAATCGCAAAAAAATTTAAAAAAAAATCCCTTTCTTTTTGCCTTTTTCAGGTTTATAGCTAGCAAACCGTTCAAAACTCAAGGAAACAATCAACTACTAAAATGTACCTAAGATCTCAATGAACAACTTTCTAGCACAAATGAAATTCCTACAAATGATTCTTAACACTGGTTAGGTAGCGCTTAGGTAGCGCTTAGGTAGCTGCAAAAGTAAAAAATTTCCAAAAAAAAAAATTAAATTAAAAAATGTTCGGGAAATTTTCCTTGAATTATGAAATTAAATAAAATCACTTATTTCTGCTGTATTCTTCATTTTAGACACACAACGAAAATAAAAACAAAATGAAATAAAGTTGTACAACATACTCCTAAATTTTACAACCTGACAAATTTTACAACCTGAAAAAAAAATCAAATCTTTTTGATATTTAGTACAACCGAGACACATTTTCATACAACAACCCCACACACTTTACAATCCCGTACACAGCCTGCTCATATTGTATCAACGGTCGCAAGGTGTGCGGCTTGCTCTACAATGTTTCACAACTTCGTATCTTTATACGATATACAATGTAAATACCGCATCCGAAAAGTATACAAACTTTGTAATGATACGAGGGCGCATCAATAAGTCCGTGACTTTTCAAACTTCCCTTCGTCATTTATTTTGCGTTTAACAGCTGTTCAAAACATACAACCTCGTGTATTTTTCTAAAAATGGAAAAAGTGAATTTCGAGCGCTCATTAAACATTATTTTTTGCGAAAAAAAACCATCAATCAAACCAAGCAAAAGCTCGATATATACTAGGGGGACTCTGCACCATCGATTTCAATGGTACTGACTTTCGTTGTGGTCGCACAGGTACAAATGAGGCTGAACGTTCTGGACGGCCATACACCCGAAAATGTCGAAAAAATCCACGATATGGCTTATCGAAGAGTAAAAGTGCGTGAGATTGTTGATGCGATAGGCATTTCATATGGCAGTGTGGTTACGATTTTAAATGATCAGCTGGGTTTAAGAAAGTTGTCTGCACGATGGGTGCCGCGTTTGCTCACAATGGACTACAAAGACATGTGCAGTTTCCATTGCTCCCTCATCCGCTCTATTCTTCGGATTTAGCCCCGAGTTACTTATTCCCAAACTTGAAGAAATTGCTCATCGGAAAGAGATTTGACTCTAAGAACGCATCATTATACAAACAAAGGCCTATTTTAAGGACCTTGAAAATCCTATTTTTTGGAAGGGATAGAAAAACTGGAGAAACGTTGGACTAAGTGTATTGAGTTAAAAGGAGATTATGTTGAAAAATAAATTTTTGTTTTGCAAAAAAAACTGTGTTCCATTCAAAAAATCACGGACTTATTCATCCACCCTCGTACGTTTTAGAACTTAGCTTATAAAAAAAAGTGAACTTCAATTATTTCTCGATTTCACTGTCCACCAACAAAAAATTGTCATGTACTATCCTTAAATTGTCAATTCGTTTTAATATTTTTAATATAAATTTTATTTAAAAAAAAACTCCCATCAATTCTCTCAAGGTTATTGAGCTTTTTCATCACAGCCTAACTAACTTGCCTTTAATTGTGATTACAATAAAACCGCAAAATTGCACAAAAGAAACTCTTGAAGAGTAGACACATCATGAAACAAAGCAAAAAACAATGTTGTTAAAGCAAAATGCATTTAAAAAAATTCCAATACAAAAACGAACTACAAAATTTTCCACTAAACAGACATTCTGAGGAACAGAAAATATATACAAATTGCAATATTTCCTGTTGCTCAAATGAAAAAAAACTTGTTTTTAAAGCAAAAGCAAAAACAAAAGCTTAAGGAATATTACATACCACAGATGATAAAGATTTGAGTATGTTAAGAAAATAAACTTTTATTTTTTTAAAGGAATGACGAAGATATTAGCAAAATAAAAAATAAAACGTATTATGGAAAATAGCAGGTTACACAAAACAGACGCTTAACTCGTTTTAGAACATCTCTATAGGAATCATTTCTAGTTGAGCTAATCGTTTGAATTGTGCAAACCGCTCTCAAGTACAGAAAATAATACTAATAGTTAATAATACGAATTTGTTACTCACATGGTGCCCTTTGGTACTGTCATATTCAAGTTGTTTAAGACTTGATTTGCATTTTTCTTTTTGCCATATGCCTTAAAAGCATGACGAACTGATACGGCTGCCTGTGAATTGCGCTGCCACTGATTTGGTGCTATTGTTCCGCCATCATTGTTTGTGGCCATAACTGGATCGGATGAGCTGCAAATAGAAAATGATGACAATTTCTTTATGAATATTTATTTTTTTTAATAATTTACTTATATACATGAATGTATGTATGTATGTATGTAAAAAGTATATAAAATATAAAGAAGTGGTGGTCGAAACATTTACGTCTGACATCAGATACATACATACATATGTCAGTAGATATGTATGTATGTAACTCTTGGATTTAAATATTATTGAATTAATTACATACACGCAAAGAAAAAATATGGTTGAGGTAACCATAATCAAACAGCAACATACTATAATTGAATTATATGGTTGCAGTCAAATCATATTATTGTCAATGGAAAAGCAAAGTTTAAATAATATTATTTTCTGAGTTAATAATAACATTATCTACAAAAACAATTAACTTTGTTATACCTAATCTTATTATTGTAAATAAGACAATACTATTGTTAGATGTGACTAAAATATAATTGAGACTTACCATACCATGTTCTAATATCATAATAATATTGTTAAATATGACCATAGTATTATTTTATGTAATAATAATAATTTGTTTTTTAATCATATATTTATTGGCAAATCTTTTGTTTAAAACAGCCGTGCGGTAAATCCGAAATAAAAATAAATTAATATTGTTGAAAGAAAATGTGTGCATGTATGTATAGAAATGTATACTTGCATATACGTGTATACACGAAATACAAACACATCTGTATAAAGAGATATACATACATACATACATATGTACATATTATTTTTATTTATCTACCCTTTGGTTTATACTTTTTTTTATTTATTTAACACCACGCGTGCACTACCGATAGCTTACAAACGAAACACTGAACTGACAGAAGATGTTTCTGAAAAAGATTTTTTTAAAAACTTAACATAGTATGGTTTTGGATAACATTATATTGTTATTTACATCATATTATTTTTACACAATAATACAAATTATATTGTAGTAATACATTTTTAACAAAACTATATTGTTAAACTCTAACCATATCGCACTTTCTATGAATATAATAATGTAATTATTAAATTCAAACATTACTGTATTTATCGTAACGAAATTAATGTTTAAAATAACAATAACTAGTTTTGAACGACCACACATTTGTTTCAGAGAACATAATATTGTTTTCTCAACCATTGTACAACCATATCTTTTCTTTGCGTGTACATACATATATACATAACTTGAGAAGCAAATCTTAATTAAATCACACCAAGATTGATTTGCCAAAATCATTAAAACTAGAGATAAACAACATTTTTGTACGTGATTATGATCATGCCTAAACGAGAATATAAAAAAGGTTCGACATAAGTGAGTAAGTCTTCATGAATAGAATTATTGGTTTATTTGTCAAACTGGAATAACAACTTTAGTATGCAAATGCTTCAATTTTAATAGCTCTAGCGCACATCAAAATTTCTCTTTGGTCAAACGGAACCGTTTTGTAGTAAATCCGCAATGAAAGAGTTATGCATAAATTTTACTGAACTGAATTTCATTATTCTCTCATCGTCTTTGCTGTCACTTTGCTGTATTCAAATAAAAATATAAGACTGGATTCAAATATTTACGTTTTGCAAGTTTTATGTATTAAACACATTCAGCACAGCAGGCGACATGAATACACGACTTCACATACCGCTAGCTGCATTTGTTGCCTTGTAGCCAGCAAAAATATTCGTCTACCTGTAAGCAGGTAGATACGAGAGAGAGCACAACTCTCACTTACCCACCTGCTTCGGTATCACATGATTTTTGTTCGCTATGCCCCACTTGGTAGCTGTCCAGGTATCAGCTTTTGAATGCATATAGGATGTGCAGAAAGAAGCCCATACTTTTCATATGTATTTAAATAAAAACAATTGATCTCTAGATCAGAATTTTATATCTACTCTTAGATTAACTTGCAATACTTTATTTAGTTTTTATATTTAATATATGTGACCCGGTCTATGATCATAAGCCACCTTTATGACTCAAAAACTAAATTTCGGGAAATCAGCTGTTAAAGATAAACAATGCATTTCGCCAGTTTCTCGGTAGTTGTTCTCCTTCGTTCTGTTTCTGTTGGTATTTTCGGTTATAAACTAGTGAAGTTTTGAGGGGAAAAAACTGTGTACGGTTGTTGTTGTTAAAATTTCATTTATTTCCAATTTCTCCTTTTCCACTCTAGGAAATTTTGACGTGAATACCTATAATGTCTTTCGGTGAAGAATTTTGCGAGGTTTTTAAAAAATATTTTGGTGAAGATGAAGATGAAGAGCATGATGATGATTCTTTCGATGATGTTGGTATCAATTTTTACTACACTTCTAAGCAAGTTAGGATTTTCTGCTTTTCACCATGTTAAAGAGAGTCTCAAAAACTATCCGAACCAAAAAAAAAAGTGAAAAATAATTTTTTGAGTCATAAGTCACCTTTTCATAGAGCGGTTAACATACATATATATTAAATACAATGTGAAATCAAATACTTTTTGTTTGAGCGTTGAATCAGGAGTCGATCTGCAAATCTCCGTATGTTAGGCTAGAACACTACCCGATTCAATTAAGACTAAAAAATCAAAACTCGAAGTAAAAATGTCACTCACATCCAAATTGTGTATCCAGGTAAGCGAGAGAGGATGCACTATAAAAGCTTTGAGAATTTGAGTATAAACAGTCGACCAACTTGGTAGTGTTTGTGTTAAATTTCATCATTCGCTTACATTATTGCATCCTCGTAAGGCAAAGGGGATGCACTGTGGGCTTTTGCGCGCTTTCGAAGCGCTTCTTTTTGTCTCAGTGCTTACTTGTACCAAATTTATTCTTGCTGGTAGCCAGCTAATTTTTTATAAAGCTACCTAACTATCAAATTAATATTTAGTAGAGTTGCAAAACGCATTAAAATTAAAAGTGAAAAGCACAAATTCAGTGCCTCTTTTAAAATGCATTAAGTTGAAAAAAATTGGAAACTTTTATGACTCAAAAAGCACTAAATCTAGTGCAATTTCGACAGAAATCGTTCGATCGACAACTTATATTCAAAACAACAATAAAATAAGAAAATTTGTTTTTATATTTATAATTTGATCAGGCTAAAGTTGATATCGCTTTGTTAACCAAATTACATGTGATAATTATTAATGAACAAATAACACCAAAGTTAATTGTAAATATTCTGACAAACATATATAGTTGAACGGAACAACTAGCTGTTTTCGAAGGCCACTAAACCGTCATCATCAGCGTTCTTTTCTGTTTGGTCCACTGTGTGTGTGGTCAGTTGATGTAGATTTCTGCTTTATATACTCAGCCATTATTGCAAATGGAATATGTGAATTGTTTTGATTCATCTTATTTCAATTTGCTGAAAGCTTTTTTGTAATGAAAGCTCAATTTTACCATCTCTAAATTTACAACAGTCTTGCCATTGTCGTTTGTTCCTTACTAATTATGCACATGCTAGTTTATTTGCTTATTTCTGTTCTACTTAAGACCAACTTTTTAGGTTTGTTACTATTAATTATATTTATTTAATTTTTGCCACAGGCCCATGACTATTAATTTTAATTATTATTGTTCAAACTTCATTTGTTTCTATATTTATGATTTGTTAAGGCTAAAGTTGTTGTAGTTATTGTTGTTTTTTGTTCTTAGTATAAGTAATAATCTAACGAACATTTTCTGTTGATATCGTGGAACAGGACGTACATTGGTATCGCTGTTTGTTTGTGTTTATTTTATAAAAATTCAGTTGTATTGGTGTGCATCAGAGACCTGCAACGGGTGATTGGTAAAATAATCATACGCAATCAATATCCTAAAAACATGCTATTTTTTTGAAAAAATCAAACTTGTTCAAACACGTATATTCATTGCTAAGTTTTAATCGCTCAAGTGAGTGGAGTATTGTTGGGTGTGAATTATAATCATTCGTAGCATCATACCAATCAGTTCGGACGATTGCTATTTGGTTCGACAATGAGTGTTTTGAACAAGAATATAATGCGAAAGAAAAAAATTTTCATTTTAAATCAGCATCAAGTAGTTGATGCAGAGTAATAGCGAAAATGAAAAAAATCATTGTGTATGAATGTGGTAATTATTAAGACCCAACGCAAACTGCTGTCATAATAACAAACCAATTTTTAAGTATGTATGTGTTTGTGTAGCTAAGATGGGTGTTTTATATCAGGGATGGTAAAATTAAAGAAACTGTCTAATAGAGCTACTCGCTACGAACTTTTTGAAAAATATTAGAGACAAATTTGTTATATAAATTTCAGAGATTATTTGTTAAAAAAATGCATTTTAAAATAAAATTTGAGGAGGATTTTCAATACAAAAACTAATTTTAGTTAATTAACTTAACAGAATTTATGTTTGAAATATTGAGCGGTATTTTTGACTTAATCGTAAGCGACAAAAACTAAAGTTTTTGGGAGAATGTTTTTTTAATATTGAAAAATATGTTTTTGTACGTAAATTATCGTTAACGATAATATGTATTTTAAAAGTTTTGAACAGGCAATTTACTACCCAATATTTATGTTAAAAATTTTAACAGCCTTGTTTATAAAATATATGTACGTACATATTAATAAAGGTCTTTCGACAACTATCGTAAAGAAAGTTGTTAAATCAGCTCTAAATAAGCATCAAATATTTTTTGAAAACAAGAAGGTTAAACTTCAAGAGGTATATAACAGGTTAAATGAGTTCCCCTTATGTAAGTTCTTTTGAAGATTTACCGCCATATTCATAAAAAAATATTTTAGGTTTATTACAGGTTTATTTGACAAATTTCCCATAGAATTACGTCAAATAAGCGCTTCATAAACCTAAAATATTTTTTATGAATATGCCAGTTAGTTGTTAATACTTAAAAAAAATTTGCACCTTTTTTATAATTGGAACAAATACAAACCTCCAATTTTCCATCCCTGTTTGACACGTTTATGTGTGTGTGTTTTAAAATAAATTGAACGAACTTTACTACTTTGATTTTATTCGACGTCATCGCTTGTTCACGTAGAAGTTTGAATAAAACCAGTTCGAACACTCCACTTACAATTATTCAAACGATGCGTTCGTTTGTACGATGCTGATTAAATTCAACATTGAGTTTTGTTGCATGATTAAATGTGAATAAAACATTTCTGGTATGGTGAGTGAATTGATTTAAACATGTTCGATCGCTACACTCACAATCACTCCAATGAACAGATATTACTACGACGCTGATTTTATTGAACGTTGAATGTTTTGTACGTGATTAAATGTGAGTAAAAATTTTAATGTATGAGTAAATCATCAAAAAGCATGAAATTTGCAGGTCTCTGGTGTGCATGTTAGAGCTGGTCCAACTTATTCAGTCGTTCATTTTAGACACAAACCTATGATCAAACCCATGTAATTTAAAACGAACGACTGAACAAGTTGATTCCAGCTCTAGTGCATGTGAAAAAAATTGTCTCTCCTGTATGGGTAATTTGCTCTAGCAAAAGTCTACATCTACGTCACCACAAAACGGACCTGCGTAATATAAAGTCTGTTATTTTTTTGATTTACAAACAAAATGTAATGTTGTGTAATTTTCAATATGACACAAGCAGTAAAATAACCGAATGTTGAACAAATGGGAAGAAGTAGAAGTATAAAAATTAAACCAAAATACCGAGTGTTGTGTTACTACGTTTATACGTGAGACTTATTCGCAAATAAAAATATTGCAAATAGAGAATTTTGCCGCATAAACGGCGAATAATTTTTTTATTTGCAAATAGCTAACTCACAAAAACAATTCCTGATTAATACACTATTCGCCAATAAAATGCTTGAGGTTGCCAAGCTTACAAATGTTTGATAAAAAAAAACAATTAATGGATAAATGTTGCACAAAAAACATTGATAGAAGCAAATAATGACAATTGAAACAAATAACTATTTGATATTTTGTACATGTACACTATTTTTTTGTAAACATAAGTAAGTTTTCTACAGAAGTGTTACCAAGTTTGTGTACTTTTGCTGTGCCGTATAAACAGTGAGTTAATTTATTTTTATTTGTAAATAGTGCACGTATAAACGTAGTATATGTCGATCACCATCAATCGGTCTTTTATTTAACGAAAGTAGAGATGCCATATTGCATGGTAATCTTACATTAATTACCAACTACACTACTACAGTAGAAAGGCCCTAACTCGTATTTTTTACGATTTGCGATCAGTGATTCCAATACATTCCAATACATCACATAAATACACTTCGGCACAAAAATGTATTGCAATTGTGTAAAAATAAAGCTTTTACAAGCATTTGTACAAAGCAGTAGTAATGTTTCTAATATATTTCTCCTGTAAAGTTACGATTATTTGAGTAAGGGCCTTTCTACTAGTGACCAACGATATGTGTATTGCAAAACGAGGACGATTTCTTTTCAAAGAATGTAAATGTATTTATTCACTACTAATTGTATTTTTAAATGCAAGTTACTAAACAAACGTGCATCTTTTCTTATTAAAAAATAATAGTAAAAATATAGTTATGCGTATTACGAGTATACGTTCCAGTATATTTACAATCAAATGTACTTGAAAGCTTGTGTAAACGTTTTTCAAATATACATAAGTGTAAAAACTAGTTCAAGGTCACAGCTTAACTTTAAATAAGACATACAAAAAAACATTATTTTCTCATATGCAAATCGTAAAAAAAAACTTAAAATAACAACAAGAAAGGTATTAATGTATTAAATATAAAAAAAACTAAAGACTTAATGTACAATAAACAAAAATAACATCAAGTAACATAAAAGCGGCGACTGGACTTAAAGGTTAATGTTTTCAAGCACAGTGGAAACTAAATAAACTACAGTGGTGTAATAAATTCAGCACCATTAGATTTTTTTATTATGCAATATACATACGTACATACACACATACATATGTGTGTATGTAGCTATGCATCGGTATTATGGATGAAATAGTGCTAACAACATTCTAATATGATAGTATCCTTAGTTTTGTTAGGTTGGAAATAAAAAATGCATCAGCCAAAAAGAGAGGAAGTTGGAATGGGATATACAACTTTTAATTTTTTTTTTACTTTTCTACAAATTAAGTTACTACGGCATTTTGGATTATTTTTTAAATAAAAAACATTTGTGCAAAAACAAAAATTAGCCATACAAGGTCTCCACTGTCAATCTGTTTTAGGGTTCTGTACACCAAAGGTCACTCCGTCACTCCGTCTGTCCGTCACAGGCTCGAGCAATGTAAGAGCTACGGACCAGCAATTTTGACAGAGTATGTAAAGCCTTGGCGGCACAACAACAAATACATGACAGATAAAAATTAAAGGGTGTTCCAAAACGAGCAACTAAAAATTTTAAAATCCTATGAAATACACATACATATATTTATATACAAAACTTGAAATTTGCAAAGTTAGTGTAGTTTTATACAGACTACAATAATTAACACTAAAATTTAAAAAAAAAATAAAATTGAAGGGTGTTCTATGAGTTACGTACCTTTTCACAATGTATGGTTAAAAGATAACAGAGACCTTAACTGCAAGTTTTGTTAGACGAACTGTCAGTTAAAGTTCAGGTTAACTCTTAACCATACATTGTGAAAAGGGACGTTAATGTAATTTTGACTATGTAATTTTGACAACTTGTTGTATCTTGAAAATCGTAAGAGGCAAACTCTTGAAATTTTCAAAAACTCTAAAGCTAAAAAATCCCAAATCCCAAAATTATAAAATCGCCAAACCGAAAAAAATCGCCAAAAATCTGGAAAAAATCACCAAAACGAAAAAAGCGCCAAACTAAAAAAATATCTAAAACTAAGATAAACCGCTAAGAGCCGAAAAAAACGTCAAAAACAAGACAAGCACCAAAACTAAAAAAATCGCCGCAAACCAAAAAAAAAGTTTGCCGTGTAGTTATACTTTTTTATGTGTTCACATCAGGTAAGATATTGGATTATATATGCTAAAGTTCCTATAGTGTTACATATCCGTACGGAAAAGCTGCCGCAAATACCACATATCGATGGTCACAAGTACAAAGGCCCTGGCTCGTATGCTCACGAAATTTATTTTTTCAGTGATTCTAATACATTTCACACAAATAAACATCGTCACAAAAATGTATTGGGATAGTGTAAAAATGTTTTTATTTATTTTAATAAATCCAAAATTTTATGGATTTTCCAGATTTAGCGGAAAGTTTCAGACATGGCCTGGAAGGTATACAGTTGACCTATGTTGACCCATGTTTTTTACAGTTACATACTTTTTTTATCTACGTAGGTATACATGTTTATAACAAAGACATATATACTAACCCTTGTTTACTAAGTTTTTATGTATAATAAAACCGCACTTCAGCTGAATTATTTTTGACTATCATCTAATATTTTTTAAAAAACCTCATGTATGCATGACAAGTATGAATTTTTTCAACAGAAACGTAAATCTAATCTGCTAGTGTAATAAGTTACCTAGCAACAGCTATTTAAATTCTTTCCTTCCTTAAGTTTAACATTAAATTATTCATAACGTACACGCACACGGAAAAATTACGAATTTTAAAATTTTATATTATATTCATAACTGTGAGGGAGTGCTTGCTTTATACCCGCTAAATTTCTAACAAGTTTATGTAAAGTGACAAGATAATATTGACACACGCAAAAATTGATAATAGCTTTTTGAACTAAATTTAGTAGTTATATTAAATATATATGTATATAGGTTTCTACTCCATGAGTACAAGTTTGATAATGGAATGATTAACAAATAAACATTATATATTATGAGACGTTATATACTATAAGACATTAAACAATAAAATATAACTAGTTATAGAAAAAAAAGTTTTGAAAATTATAAGTATGCAAATTGCATTAAAGCTGAATTCATCCATACAGAAATACATACATACATACATACTCGTACATAATAAAATTTGTGCCTGAAACAAATGCGTGAATTCAGCTTAAGATTTTATTTAATTGTAAAAATATTTGTCAATAAAAAAATGAATAAAGCTTTACAAAAGAACGTGGTAAGCAGCCATTAACATAAAATCTTTATAGCCTACACAACTATTTTCACAACTGATTGCCTTAAAGTTAGTATATCTACTAATATACTCTGCTTTTTGTAAAAAAAAACAATTTAAATTATAATTCATTATAATTTATTCTTCAATTAAGCCCCGTCAAACAAAAGACTTAAGAAGCAAGTGTAATTTTGTGGGTGTGTGTGTGAGTGTGTGTGTATGTATTTGTGTTTGTTCATGTGTGTGGGATAGAGATCGACCGAAGGCGTTTTTTTTTGGCCGAAGCCGAAGCCGAACTTCGGCTAAAATCCTAAACTTCGGCCAAAACCGAAGCCGAAGCCGAATGTTTTAAATTTTAAAAATGATACTTGTTTTATATGAATTAAGAAAAAAGTTTCCTTTTTTGAGATCACTGAAATAGCTGTAATATCTATTGGATACATAACAAGAAAAATAAAACTACTTTGCAATTTCTAGATTGATTTTTCATATGATCACTCACAAGAACGTCCAAGTAAAAGAAAATAGAAAGCAACTGGGTTGTATTTCAAAGCAACCCTTTCAAAACGTTAAACACAATAGAAACTGTCGGCGAGCAACGACCAAACATAATGTTATTTTTCAAGCTTGGAATGAAAAATATTCGGCTTCGGCTAATCGGCCGATTTTTGCCGTAGGCCGAATGTTGGCCGAAGGCCGAAGCCGAAGCCGATTAATCGGTCGAACTCTAGTGTGGGATATATTAAACGAAACAAACAAAATCTATTAAACAAAATTATAAGAAGAAAAAAAAAATCAAAATTAAAATCACTTGAACAAGTTAATTGTTCGTTCGTTGTGAACACAATGTGCAAAGAAACAAAAATTCAAACAATTTATCATAATAAATATTTTTTTTTTTTTAATTTTCATTCATGAATTCTTAACAAAATTCTTCAATTGTTATTCCATTTAAAAAAGGTTGTGTGTGCATCATCACAAGCTAAATATGTACGTCATCTTGTTAAATCGCTGAATGTTGTTTGTTGACTGTTCGTTGTTCTTGTGTCATTTATTTACAAAAGTTTTGCTCTTAAGTCTTTTGTTTTGATATTTCAGCAATTGAGCTGACTGACGTCAAGTCAAGTCAATCAATTTTTGAAATATTCCATACAAAATGGAACAGCAAGGGAATTAATTGCATAAAAATGTCTTTCAAGTGATTTATTACTATTTTTATTATTTTAAGAATTCTCTAGAGTTCATTTGCCTGTAGCGCAAGTGACTTTTTTGGTCGGTTAAACAAGTGCATTATGAAAAAAATTTAAAATTATTTGGCTAATGACTTTCTGAAAGATTCGTATATTTTGTAACTAATTAAAAAAATAATAGTACTCCCTCGGAACACCCAGAACTCTTTGTTCGGTGGGAGTTAAGCAAAAAAGCACAGAAAGAGGCAAAAACGATTGTTAAAGTTAAAGCATGCCTTAAACCCGGTTTTGCCATACAAATTCCTTTGTTAAACCAACTTTAAGTTTAACAGTCGTTTTTGCATAAGGGGGTAAGTACCCTGCAGAAAATTTGGTGACAATTGATCCAAACGTACTCGTCCTATAGCTGGAGAAAATGTGGGTGTTATCAAAAGTACGGAGTAGTGCATGGCGAAAAAAGACATATCGTTTAAATGGTAACATATTGACCATTTTCGTGATGTATCGTCTTAATCTTGAGCCAATTTAATTCGGACTGGGTCTAGTATTGTAGTCAACGGCACTGAACATGTTCGATGTGGTCGAATACAGGACCTACCAAATACTGTAAATATAATGTTAATTGCTCCCTTCAATGTGACTCTGGAACCAGTCCCGTAACTATACTTAAATATTAACCTAAGCTTAACGGGTATTTATACTTTTGAAATGTGAGTGGCCCTGTGATCGAGTGGGTAGTGTGCAAGCCTGTCATGCACGAAGTTGTCGGTTCGAATCTCAAAAAATTTTCAGATTAAAAATAAAATTAAAAAAAAAATTTAATTGCATTTGTAACAATAAAAAATATATAAGCGTTAATTGTACAGCTAAATGTCGAAATTTTATTTATAAATAATTTATTTTATTATACATCGAATAGGTACCTATGGGATAGTTCAGTGACAAGTCACAAGGTGCATACAAAGTATCAATTAACCCCATCCTAGGCCATCCCCATGTAAAAGTGACTGGTCCGCTTCATAGGAAGTGTTAGAACTCGGACTGGTCCCTATCACTTGGGGACCGGTCACGTGACTAGTCTTGTGTCAGTTCCATTTCCTGCAGGGCCCTAAGTTTTTATACTTTAGCGACAGAGACTGTTTTACTTGCATTACTTGTTTATGAAAGGCCATTCATTTATCACTCTTTTACCAACTAAATTTTATTACAAAAATTTTTGGGTCTTTCAGTGACTCATGGCTTTGTTATGAAAGAACACACATCTGATTCTAGTCTCTCCCTTCAACTTTCCGTATACATACTTATCACAAACTACATGTCATTAACGAAAAAAATACCTCTGCATAAATAAATACAAAATGAAGAAAATACACCCAGAGAAAAAACAACTTAAAATCAATCAAAAAAAATAAGAATTAATAAGAAACATTAACGAAAATCTGGTCAAGTTGAAATTTCTTATTTCAATATGGAAAAATATTAATTTATTAATTTTGTTAATTTTTAAGTATCTCAATATATATTTTTATGTTCCAGCTTTTCCCCGAGTGTACTGAACTTAGATTAATTAATTTAGTTAAATAAAGAAATCAGCACTTTCTAATGGCAATTTATTCAGCCACATCTAAAGCAATCCAAAAGTGCATATATAAGGTAAAAACTTGTGCCAGCCTTTACCATATTGATACCGGCACCGAAAACTGAACAAATATAAGAAAAAAACTCTTGAGCAAAGATTAATTAGATTAACCCCCTGTTTCTACAACCCAGACGGTATACAATTTATATGGAAGGCACTAATATTTTGAGTGATTTTCGTAAAAATTTTCTAGACGACTCGTCTGCCTAACTTGTAGAAACTGCACATAAAAGAAAAAAATAATAATTTTTATTTAGTTACTTATTTTAACAAAAAAAAAAAATACAAAATTTGTCTGCTCTTTAATATTAATCAAGTTCTTTCTAGAATATAAAATATATTTAATTAACAAAGTAAAAAAAGAAATAGTTTTACTTAGTTATTTTTATATAAAAAAAAGATAAAACTTTCCAGCTCTGGATATTTTTTTTTGTATTTTTCTAATTTTTTATACAAACATATTTATAAAGAAAAAGAAATAAGTTTTAAGCGAATTCGATAAAGTTCTTAAAAATTGTCCGGCATATTGGATCCGCCATTTTAAATTTTAAAAAGAAGATAGACATCTTAAGACACCCTGTTATATCTATGCTGCTTAGTTATATAAAACAAATTTCATATGTGAAATAACAATGCAATAAAATATGATGATGTCAAATTCTCTGCAAATATTTCAAAACGTTTCCATTTATTTCCCATTATTTTTTTCTAGAGGCGTACGATTAAATTAATAAATTGTTTGTGGCCGGTGGCGGTTTTTAGCCGGCTTACAGCCGATCGGCTGTGTTCAAAGAAATCAGAACAAAAATAAATGTATAACTGTAATAGTGTCGATTATTTTTGTTACGAAAATCACGTCCTAGCTCCTGTATAGCACAAAAAATAGCATAGCTATAAAAAAACTAATTTGACCTAGTTACTTTTATATACCAAGAATTGTAAACTTTTCAACCATGGAATCATCCTCTCATTTATTTCAAAAGTATTTTTAATTTATAGAGCAAATGAAAAAAGTAGTTTCAGTTGGTTACTTTTATATAAAAAAAAATTTGCAAGTTTTCCTACCCTGGAATCGTCATTTTTTATATTTAACAAAAAAAAACAATAATTAGTTTTAGTTGGTTAATTATATATACCAAAAAAAGTTTAAGCTTTCCAGTTCTGAAACCGTCTTTTCGATTTTGCTGATATTTCAATACCCATGTATTTTGGACTATTTCTGTCATACCAGTCCAAAACCGCAGTCTCTAGCTTTTCTGAGAGCTTCGAAAAACCGCTTTGACCTACAGACAGACTGCCGGACGGACATCGCCTATTCGTCTTCCATATTCTTAGGGACCCAGAAAAAATATATATGTGACGCGTAAAATAGAAGTGGACCTAAAGATATAAATACGTGTATCTTTGGTGTACCATCAATGAGCGTGTTGGTATTGGTCTCATTTGAAAGCGACACATCTCATGACGTCAGGAACGTGTTGGTCAACCTTGAAAATTACGCGTAGGTCGTCCCTACCTCTTATTTTGTGTAGTTGGTTTTTACTGTTTTCTACCTAGCGCGCTGTTTCCATGAGTTTGATATCAATTTTGCTCGCGTTTTTTTCGAATCCAGGTTTATTTTCTGAAATTGTTAATTATGAATTATAATAAATACTCATTTATAATTAATTTAAATCGTGAATATCACTCTGTTAGTACGAAAATTTTTTCACATAACCTTAGAATCGTCGACCTCATTTCATAAAACGCGCATATCTCTGGGAGGGAACACTTTTGGGGCATGGAATCGGTCTCATTCGATGCTCAGATGTCCGCATCAAAAAAAAAAGTGAAAATTGATTTTTTTACCCTTAGGTCCTTTTCTCTATGCGCTGTCACATATGTACTTTATTGGTCGCATATGAATATTGTGGAAATTACACATGGAATGATAACAAATTTATAAAAGAACAATGGAAAGACTGTTCCAAATTAGAGATGGTACAATTGAGCTTTTATTAAAAAAAAGCTTTCAGCAAATTGAAATACGATGAATCAAAATAATTCACATATTCCATTTGCACTGAAAACTGAGTATATAAAGCTGAAATTTGCATCAACTGACAGCCGACTCAAGAGCCGCCGCCGACTTTCAACGTAACTGCAAGCCGCCGCCGATGCATGCGGCTAGCATCGGCTCAAAACTACAGCCAGCTAATTGTTTTTGTAGTGGCACATTTTTTCCACATCTTACAAATTATGAAATTTTTTTATATAAATATGTTTAAAAATCTTATCCAAATCAAAAACAGCGGCTGTAAATGTCAGCCGGCTCAAGCCTCCTTATGAGCTGAAGCCGACTTTTTAAAGCGGCTTCCCAGCAAAAAATTACACATTACCATCAGAACTACTTGCCATATAATGACTTACTTTTCTGATTACCAAATTTAATTACTCGCTTACAAATCACATTACCTAAAATTTAAAAAAACTATGTACAAGTTGCTCAATGAGAAAAATAATTTTTTTAGATTAACTAGATTACGTGAACAAGTTGCCAAATAAAAAAAGTAGGTAGTTCTCAAGAATCGATTATTTTAGTCTCACGCCTTGTTATAATCATTAAGTTGATAATCCAGTAAGGAACAGCTTCCACCAAAAATGCTTAATTCCAAACCCAATTACCTTTTTTGAAATTTTTTGCTGGGTTGTTTCTCTGGTGGCAGCCTTCGAAAACATCACGTTGTTCCGTTCTGCCAGTGGTTGTCAAAATATTTACAACTAACTTTGGTGTTATTTGTTATTAGAAATTATCACATGTAATTTGACTTACAGAGTGATACAAAATTTGGCCTAATCAATTCATAAATATGGAAAAAATAATATTTCAAAAAATGTATCTTCACGGTGCAAAAAAAATAAGGAAGGTCTGATTTTATTAATGCAACTGTTGGCGTTACACTCACCATGGATAATAAGCCAAGCAATCAATACATTCAAAGAAAATCTAACGTAATTAAAAAGTTCGTGTGGAATATCACTATAAGTATCGGAATATTAACTTTCACTATTTCAAAATTTAACTTGATTAATTATTTGATTGAACAAACAAATTTAAGCCGAAAATAATAATAATTTTCAAAGTCTAACTTATAAACATATGTAAATATAAAAATATACGTTTTGAAAAATACATTTAATATGAATGCATTACAGATGAAAAGTGCAATCAAAGGGTATCCATTTAATGAAGCCTAAAAACTCTCCAAAGTACCTTAATTGTTTTAGTAATTTCTTCAAATGCATTCATTAATCATTTGTATTTTTATTAACTTTTAAAATAAACAACAAAAATTTATTATAAAATCAATTACAGTCCTGCTACAACTGCGTGGGCAATATAATGATTGCAACAGCTTTTGTAAGAAAGTAAAAAAATAGAAATTGAAAACACACCTCTTCCAAAATTACCGAAAATGAGTTTAAAATTTAAACAAAAAATTAAGACATTATTTCATTGTTAATAATAATCAAAATTACATAAAAACTTTTTGTTTTAATTATAAAGTATAATTGCGCCGTAAAAAGTTCCTTAAAAGTTTTGTGAAATGTGTATTTTTTATGTAAAACAAAAATATTAAGTGAAAAATGTTTGATAAAGCTTTTAAGCAACAAGATTGTTTAATTTATTTCAATAATATTGAATTATTTAAATCTTGATTATGTAATAATGAGTTATAATCATCTTACATTCATAAATAAGATGCTTTTAAGTTTGTTTACAAATAAATATTTATACATTTGCCTGTGCGAAAGGAATAGCTAGAAGAAAATTAATACTTACTTGGTTGTACCAACAAGGTACCCCAAGTTTTACAACAAATAGTACGAAACCAAAACACATATGCACTTTGTTGGTATAAATTACTCTGACACTTGTCAATGTCCGGTAACCTTATCAAAGCATATTGCCGGATACGCCATTAAATTAGTGAAAGGGCTCCAAAATAAATCTCTTTTAATATCGAATTTTGCGAGAAATTGTTCTTCAGCAATGAAGCTAATTAATTTTTAGTTAGGTGAATGCGTCAATAAACAAAACGTCTTAAAAAATTTAATATTTGGTGACATGTGCTGTTTCTGTAACAGGACCTAAAGCTGAAACAAAACTTATATATATTAAATTTATTAACAATTCAATTTTCAACTAAAATTATTGTTGACTAAATTAAATTTTGAATTAAACTTTTTATTAATAAAATTTTCTAACAAAACTTTATTGATTCAACTATATTTTCATTTGATTACTTATATTTTTTAACTCCTATAATTGTGTGGAAAAGTTTAAAAAGGCTCCCTTGGGAGGTGAAATACAACGAAAACTTCGTAAGCGCTTGACTCGATTTAGATGCGTAATGATTATTGCTTTGATATGTATGCACAGAAAAAAATGATTTTGATATTTGAATACAAAAATCGCTGATTCAATAAAAAAAAATATTTTGAATTTTCTTTGATGACACTTTTTGCATTATTGATAAATAAAATTGTATGCTCGTTTATTGAAAATATTATTTTTTCAGTCAATAAAGAAATTTAATGAATCAAAGAAAGAAAAAAAAATTATTTTCAGTGATAATTGTTATTGTGTATGTCAATGAATGTCAGGTTTTTCAACCACTTTTTGTTTGTACTCGTATATAAAATTTAATGATTGCTTGCAATTTTGATAAGCAATGTGTTTGAATCAAAAACATCATTTTTTGAATTCTTTACTTTACATTAGTTAGACTAATTAATTCGTTAGTTGGTGCAATCCTCTTGTAGAAAAATAACCAATTGCGCCCACCGTTATATTGTTTAGGCTTAGAAAATGAACAGTATAACAGTATAGGGATTTCCATTCTCAATTTCTGTGTACCGAGCCTAACTTTTATTAGGAGAGTCATATACAGTTTGATTTAATTAACAGATCTATGACACAAAAGGTTCACTAGGCGTTGCAGTGTCAGTCTTTGGACCTTATCTGTCACCTTTTCTATTATTTTGTAGTTCGCGCAATAACAACCGATGAAATCTGTGAGATTCAACATAACCTTTTTTCATTAGTGTTTTGTATGGGAATTGTTAAAATTTAAGTTAAAAATTTTTTAAACGCACTAATAATCTCAAATTATTATTTTACTTATTAAGTAAAATATTTTTTATTAAAAATACATTGAAATTGATTATGGGCATTTCACTGTTGCTAATGCAGGTCATCAGGGAACCTTTACCCAAAGTTTCTTAGAACAACTAGAGTTATTATGTTATAGACTTTCATGTTAACAAATGAGAAGCTCAACAAAAAATAACAATGTTGAAACAAGAACTCAATAATCAACGTGTTTTTTATTTCTTTGATGACACTTTTTGCATTATTGCTAAATAAAATTGTATGCACGTTTATTGAAAATATTATTTTTTTTCAGTCAATAAAGAAATTTAATGAATCCAAGAAAGAATTGCTACATTGGCTGACTTTTTTTCAGGTTCAAATTGTAGTTGTAAGAGTATGTAAAAGAAAATAAATGTAAATAACAACAACAGCTATTCAAGAATAGAGTATTGCCACACAAGTATTTTTTTGACCGGGTGCAGTCAAGTTAAGAATTAGTGTTTTTTATGGGAATTGTTAAAATTTAAGTTAAAAATTTTTTAAACGCGCTAATAATCCCAAATTATTATTTTACTTATTAAGTAACATATTTTTTATTAAAAATACATCTGTTCTGTTAAATAACTTTAAATATATGTACCTATCAATGATAATAATCAATTAAAATTATAAAGAGAAAACTGCTTTAATTAGAACTACTACTTATAGGTATGAATCTATTTTAGTTAAAACAAAGTGCGACGACATAAATTCTTTTATATAAAAAAATTATATACATACATATCACTTATTATTATTTAGGTAGGCGTCTGCCTAGCAGTTGAGTTAGACTTATAGTTAAGATATTTTCAGAGTAATCCATTTTTATCTTAATTGGGCGTCGGTACATTATTTAAATTACCGTTAATACATATGTATTTTTAAAGTAATTATACCATATATATAACAGCTGATACATATATTTTTTTATTATTGTGTAGCAACGATTTTTGAATACATACATACATTTATGAACAGTTATTAGTGGTTGCTGTCAATAACATTCAAACTTAAAAACTTTATAATTTGCTAAGGAATTTCGACTGTTGAACCATCACTCGTGTATGGATGTAAATACATGTTAAAAATCATTGAAAAATCAACCATTAAAATTTTAATTAACATTATAGCCTTTACAAATCGTCTGTGCTGTATCTACATATCTCTCTTTCTCACCCAGTCGCTCATGCGTCATTTGCCAAATAAATAAGTTCAAGTTCGTGTCTTTAGTCTTTTGTTTTTATGGATTTTTTACAATACAAAAAAAAAACTAAAAATCAGAAACTACAAAAGTAGGAAAAAATATTGCGTAAAAATATTTTTTTAATATTTGCACTCAAGCTCACTTAACACACATACGCAGTAAATACATACGTACAGACGTGTGTATGTATGTACATATGTATACAATTTATTTACACCTGTTAAAGTTTACATTGCTATACATACAATGTAAATTAACATGAGTGTATTTGTGCATACAATTTTAAAGGCATGTGAGAGTGTGTGTTTTAAAAAAATTTAAGCTGCTGTTGGCATATGATCAAAACCCAAGGTCACTGCATAAAGTATGTACATATGTATGTATTCATATAAAATTATACACACATACTGTAGATATGTATATACATATGCACCGACATATGTGTAAGCATACATTGTAAAAAAATACCAACTAATAACTCTGTATTATTATTTTATGATTGTGTATGGCTATTTTACAATATAAGTAAACTTTAAGTAGGTTAACAATTAAACTCATTATTAGTAGTTTCTTCTTCGCTTTTTGTTGCTCTCGTTTGTCTAGCGAACTTTACCTAAAACATAAATGATTTCATATTAAAAAAGATGTAAAAATATATTTTTTTGCCATAAACTTAATTCACTATTTTCCCACATTTCTACATTGAATAAAAATATCGAACAATACCAGATTGAAAGAAAAGGTCATTCACATTGCAGTTAATTCACTATTTACCCACATTTTTGCATTGAACAAAAATATTGAACAGTACAAGATTGAAAAAAGGTCATATCGTCGGCTTAGAGTGTAAACCAGCTAACTCACTTCAACCAAATTTTATAGCAGATACAAAAAACTGTTAACAGTTTTTATATTTAAGAAATTAGCTTAATACATTAAGTTTTTTAGATAAGTAGAGTTTCAAACTCAAATAAATGTTTATGCTAGTTGATGCGGCGTCTCTTTCTCTTTCGAACGGAATTAAAAAAAATGTCATACACGGAAAAAAATACGACTAAATTGTAGGTAACAAAATAAATTGTTAAGTTTTATTTGTAACTTAAACATATATTTAGTTACTACAATTAAGTAATTTTTTAATATAACAATGTCGTATATTTTTTTCAATTAACTAATTTAAGAATTTTTTTGTTGATTTTACAGCTTTATATTTTATTATAATAGTGATTTGTTAATAAGATATATCTTATAAAAAGTGAATTTAGCAGATTTACACTCTAAGCCTACGATATGCTTCATGCGCTTGTTTTTTGTTAAAATTTTTTTATAAAGCATTATTAAATTGTAAGCCATCAAATAAGTTTCATATAACAAATAAACGAATATAATGCCTTTAGCTATAATAATATAATTTAATAATAGCCACTTTATTAAAAACAATGTCCAAAATGTCCATACAAATTTTGAGTAAAGCACACTTAAAGTACAAATTATTTTTTTTTCATAAGAGGGTAAAAGTTTTAATTATAAAAAAATTAGCTGCAAAAAATACTAGACCTGAGTCGCACTAAGAAGTTGTTAATATTATAAAAAAAAATTCAATGCACTTCATATAAAATAGTAAATAATAAAAACATTTTTTTTACATTATTTCTTTTCTTCATTCTTACACGTATTGCCAGCAAATGAGAAGACAAAACTAAAATTGAATAAATAATAAGCTATTATCGGTCAAGATCATTTTTAAAGTGTAAAAACTGAAAACATGTGCAAACACTTTTAGACGTAATTTAATTCAAGAGGAAAAAATGTATGTGTGACTCAGTGACAAAAAAAAAATATTTCCACTTTATATTTATAAAAAAAAATATAAACTTTTGTGATACTGAGCTAAAAGTTCAAAGAACATTAACTTTTATTTGCGATCTTTTGTGTCTAAAAAAAACAGCCAGTTTAGTTATAAAATAATAATTATAAGTTAAGAGCAATAGTTTATTCAAACTGAGAAAACAATGAAATAAAAAATACGATAGCTATAATCTTAAAGTTCAATGCAAATTTGGTTCATAACACATAAAACTCTATGATTCATGAAGTCATTGTCATTGTTTTTGGTGAAAACATATATCATTTATAAAACTATTTAGGCCTGCTTGGCCTAACAATTAGAAAAAATAAGAAAATAAGCTTTTATTTCAAATAAATTTTTTGTCAGTTACTTCCCTTTCGCAGTCACATTTCACTGTAACCAGCTAGACAAAACAAAATTAAGGTGGCTACACGACCAAATGACTTCAAGTGCCAGCAGCTACAAATGTCCCCCTGTAGCCAGCAACTGCATTATTTTGAAAACGGCCGCGACATCATAAGCACCTAATATTAAAGTTTAAATTCATATTTTATACTTATAAAAATAATAATTACTTATTTTACATGTCCTTCTTCACACTAGAGAATATTTCTAGCAAAACTTATTTAATTTCTCTTCTAAAATTGCATTCGTGTACACACTGTGAAGTTTTGTGTTTACTATTTTATCATAAATTTCCCATGAGAATGAGATGAGAATGAGATACTCAACAATAACTGCATGCTCATGAAACAAAGTATCCTTTTCCATTCCCCTCTACCCTCTCTTCAAAAAATGCAAAAGTTTTGCAGCAAATGTTTTCTAGTGTGAATGAGGACTCACGTACATAAAAATATAAAAATAAATCAGCTATTTTCTTTATATGAATTTTTAGATGTTCTTACTGTTAAATAATATTCAATATTTTAAATTTGTATTATATTAGCAGCACTATATTTGCTACTTATCGCTTACAAAAATGGAAATTAGGTTCATTTGGCGACAGCCAACATCGCGCTTGTATAGTCGTGTAAAAGTTTTGTGGTGAAAACAATTATTTCTATAAACACACATGCCATCTAGTTTTGATAGGTTGTAGTTGGTAGCCTGCTGTCGCGAATGTGTTTAATACATAAGGCTATAATACTTAGTTGCTTTAATCCAGGGGTGCCCAAAAGTTCCCTATGGAAGATTAAACACCAATACATTTAAAGAAAAACTAATTTTTATTTAATATTTCTTGTTGTTAAAACCAATACATACATATGTACATAGAAAAAAGAAAAAGTGTTGTTGATTTGCATTTGCGTGTATACAGTGAAAAACGATAAAAAACTAATAAGACAAAGTTGTTTGTGTATTTCGTATTGCTAGTGCTGAGTGCCCTTCCAACATTTGGAAGTTTCTTTCATCGTCCATCGTCAAAGGCGTTACGTCTTACTCACTTCCAGACGTTAATTGGAAGATAGTTTGAATTTCACAATAAAAATTTACATTCCAGTCGTCTTTTAATCATCCAGACGACGTTTGGAAGATAGTTTGTTGTTTACAACACCAGCCGAAAATGACATGTGCCGTTATGGATATAATAAACAAGAACAACACTATGCACTTCTGGGAAAGTCGCAGTGACCGCGAAATAAAATTTAAAAAATTAAAAGAATGCAAAAAAGAAGTTTTCGACATCATCGAGATTAGTTTTATTTTTTATGTCTTTTGTTGTGGTCGGTCAGTGGTTAAGTGTGACTTTGTTTTGTTATTGTTATTGTTGTAGTTTTTACATAATTGTTAATTATTTTCTTAATTTGATAATTATCCCATAGTCAATATGAGTAAATTATCTGTAAAGGCAAAAAAAAAACAAAAGCAAAAGAGAGCCGAATAAAATAATAAAAAATATATTTCGTCACTATGAAGTAACTTCTTGAAGTAACGCAGAAGTGACTTCTTAAAGTAACGCAGAAGTGTCTTCTTGAAGTAACGCAGAAGTCAGTTTTTATGTTACTTCCGGGGGTACAACTTCTCAATACGGAAGACGCTTCTACGATGAGAAAATGGTATCGCAGACAATGAGGTTCAACTTCTTAGCGTCACTTCTGAGTCACTTCCGCGATAGAAAATGTTGGCAGGGTGTATGCTGTGAGTATTGAAATACACAGCCTGCAGTTAAGAGCATTTACAAAAACAAATGAGCACCAAGAGCATAGCGCTTGCGCACCCTTGCTTTAATCTCTGCCTTCGAAAATCAAAACAATTTAGTATATGTACGTATGCACTTGTAATTTTCCTTAGAGTAAATGACGCAATTACTTGTACGAGTACCGGCTTAAAATCTTTTCTCTTCAGTATCTTTTATAAAAGTATTATTATTGTAATTTTTGCGGTTTTTCTTATTTGAATGAGAATGATTTTGTGACTTTTTTTTTGCATATGTAGAATTATTTACATGTGTAGAATATTAAGTACACTCACTGAATATGACTACGTATGAATACTTTACACGTAATGTTTATTAATCGTTTAAAATCAACAATAAATCGTATTTAAAGTGTATTAAAAAAGTACATGCTCACATTTAACAAAAAAAAAAAACGCGTAAAACTTAAAATACATATACATACACACATATCGCTCATTTACTCAAACAACGTCACAACTCAAAAAATGGTATTTTTGAGTTGATGAAGCAGAACTAGTCCTTCATTCATATTGTGTAAAAATTTCATACAAGTATCTTGTTTACCCAACTACTGAGAGAAATATATAGGGCCTGTTTCTCTAAATGCGAACGATAGATTCGATCGAACATTTATATTAAAAACAAAAACAAAAAACTGAAATTTGTTTTTGTTTCTAATATTAATATTCGATCGAATCTATCGTTCGCATTTAGAGAAACTGGGGGATAAATTTTCTTTTTCCTTTAAGTTGTTTGTAAATTTAAAACTTTAAACTCGTTTTGTGGCAAACTAGATGTGCACGCACAGTTAAATATCGCTTTTAACGAACGATATAACGTCAAACTTATTTCGTTGTACTGAAAATTCGCTATATGGGTAAAAAAAATTATACCCCTTTTTTAAGACAAGGAAAGTTTACTTTGCAAAGTCTTAATTCAGCTGGGAGAATGACAGAAAGATATAGTATTCCTCTCTCTGTCTTTTACACAGCTGAATTGAGACTTTGCAAAGTAAACTTTCCGTGTCTAAAAGGGGTATTACTCGATTTCTGTTTTCTATGGTATATTACCCCTTTTAGATACAGAAAGTTTACTTTGCAAAATCTTAATTCAGCTGTAAAAAAGACAGAGGGAGGAATACTATATCTTTCTGTTATTCACCCAGCTGAATTAAGACTTTGCAAAGTAAACTTCACGTGTCTAAAAGGGGTATATTTTTCAAACTCCTCTTTACACTGCTCTTGTTGTTATTGTTGTTACGTTTTTATGTTACTATTCTAGCTTATTGTTATTTGTTATTGTTACTCTTTTAGCTTATTGGCTATAAGCTGGAGAGAAGTAAAATTAGATGGGCAAAAAAAACCATCATATGAATTACTACTTTTAGACACGGAAAGTTTACTTTGCAAAGTCTTAATTCAGCTGGGAGAATGACAAAAAGAGATAGAATTCATCCGTCTGTCTTTTACACAGCTGAACTAAGACTTTGCAAAGTAAACTTTCCGTGTCTAAAAGGGGTAAATGCAAAAAAAAATTGGTACCAAATTCAAAAGGGAATTAAGAAATATATTTAGACGTCATAAATTCCATCGTGTGAATTCACTCTAAGCACTATGCAAGTGATAAGATAATTGACTTTATTTGATGTGATTCTTGTAAAATTTTTCATAATTCTTCTTAACACTAATTTTGCTTTTTACAAGGATAACGTATTTTCCACTAAAAAATTTCACCTTTATCCATTGCTGTACTCAATACATTTATAACTAAACATAATTTGAGTAAAAAAAAAATACTAAGGGCCATTATTACAACTTGCCGATAGCTAAATGCAAGATTTTGTCGGACGGATAAATGGCGTAGTATTACAAAATCTCCATTTATTGATCTTTTTATGCGTTAAATGTTATTATTATTAGTAATAATAACAAACAAAAATTTAAGTTGTAATAATTCCAAGCTTTTTATCGGGCTGACAAAATCCTGCCTTTAACTATCGGCAAGTTGTAATAATGGCCCTAAAAGTGACGAAACGACTAATCCTTGCTTTTAATTTTTCTGCTTTTAAATTTAGATTTTGATGTACTTTTCAAGCTTTTTTTATAAAATAAAGCGAGATTCGTCATATCCAGCTTTAGCTGTATCCAGCTTTAGCTGTATATGTATATGTATGTATGTATATACATACATATATGAAACTTTTGGAGATGTAAGCTTTTTTCTTTCGTCAAAATTTTTCCTTGTTCTGGGTATTGCCAAAAAATATGTAAGTAAACATATACAAACACATAACATATACATATGTACATATGTAGATATATAAACATTTACAAACATATTAACACAAAATATATACAATGCGTAAGAAGGAATAAATTATATGCCTGCCTATGAAACATGTGGCATTTTTAACAGACCAACAACCAAATCTCAATAATTATTTAACAAACAATTTGTTCGCAATTTTGTTCGTGTATAGAAATCTTAATATAAGCAATCAACAAATCATTATGCTCATGTTTGATATTGAAACAATGAGTGCCTAGTTCATCAGCCATAAAGTTTTTAATATTTTAAGATAAAATTTGTAAAATATCATTAATGTAGTTTATTTCAAACAATTTATTTTAATTGCCACAACTTTTATAGTTTATGAGTAAAGAAGCACTAATTACTTGGCGTTTTTATGACTTGAATATAGCAAGTGTTTTACAATCTTTGAGCAGAATATCTAGATACGTGTAAGCACACTTCAAATGATTAAACAAAATTGAGTTAAAATTAAAATATTTAAACAGTTTGAGATTTCTAATTGCCATAAGAAGTAGATATAATATAAACGGTCATGTCACAGAGTACAATTCCGTTCGGAAACGGAATTGAATCCACCTCAAGATCTCATGCCCTAGCCGGAGCATACCCCAGCATATCAGCGCCCCTAACAGTCTGGGCACACCTGACACATTTCCATATTTTAGATTTCTTTTTTAAACAATATCTGCTACAAAAATGAGGTGGATTGAATTCCGTTTCCGAACGGAATTGAACTCTGTGACATGACCGATAAAAAGAAAAAATATAATATGTGAAAATTTTTAACAATTAGTTAACATGCACTTCATCAAAATGGATGTGTTATATTTTGCAGTCTAATTCAAATTTGGACAGCAAGAATTGTTTTAAGGGTTCGCCTTCGATGTCCATTCGTCCGGCTGTCTGTCTGTCAAAGGATGTTTTCTCGAGAACATTAAGAACCTGAAATTTTCACAAAATATGTAAAACTTTGGCCGCTACAATAATAAATACTCGTATATGACAGTTAAAAATTAAGGGGTGTTCTAAAACTAGCAACGAAACCTGTGGAAATCCTACTGTAATATACAGAAAATTATATATGGACCAGCAGCTACGTCCAAGCCATATACATAATGTGCAAACTTTTATAAAGAGCTTTTTGTGCTTTCACACCGACGAGAGCAGAACAGCCAACTAGATCTCAGCGACAACAATGCTTGCTCTTATTTAGCAAAGAAACAAGAACATATTTAAGAGCTTTCAAAGCTGTTTACCTCAAATGCAAATATCACAGTATGTGTGTATTTTTATGCAGACTACACCAAGTAACACTGAAATTTAAAAAATTAATATTAAATTGTATTCTATAAGTTAAGTTATTCTATAAGAAACCGTAAGAGGCGTACTGTTGAAATTTATAAAAACGTTAAAACTAAAAAAATCCAAAATTAAAACAGTACCGAGACGAAAAATCGCCTAAATGAATAAAGCACTTAAATGAAAAATATCACCAAAAATAAAACAAATCGCTAAAATGCAAAAGAAAAAACAAAAAAAGAAAAAGCTCGCATAAAGCGAAAAAAATTGCCAAACGAAAAAAGTCGCTAAATGAAAAAAGCGCCAAAACTAAAAAAAACGCTAGAACTGAAAATTTGTATTGTAAAACAAAAAAAAATCGCTTAAAACCGAAAAAAAATCGCCAAAACTAAAAAAAGAAAAAATCGAAAAAAAATTACATCAGATATGATATTCGATTATATAGACTCAAGTTCGTATAGCATCACATATGTAGTGTCCGTACGGAACACTTCATGTGCGATTCAAAGTCGCACTTTACCGAATTTATTTATTATTTGTATGTTTTTTAAAAAATTATATTTATAATTATATAATCCTAATTAAATATATGATAAAAAAAATTATATTTAAATATTTTTTCAACAAACCGTAAAAATCGTTAATCGTTATTTTGTGAAATTCGTCTAAAAATTAGAGTTTTTCTTTTCCCGGACTTTTTCATTTCCCGGGAAAGCGGGAAAGATTTTTCGGTTTCCCGGGAAATCCCGGGAATTCCCGCCCAGTACAAACCAATACAAAATATTTTTAAATTTAATTTATTTCAACAAAAACAAATTATAGTTCATGAGATCGATTAAGTAATAACGTTTTTTACACACATTATTAAAAAAATAATACCGTTTCCGTTCTTTATATAGTAATACATAGATACCAATATTATATAAAAGAAATTATACGAGTATTATTAAAAAAAATTTACAAAATATCCCCCTTATGAAAAAATCATTGCTAAACTTAAAATTGGTTTAACAAACGAATTTTGTGTGGCAAAACCAGTTTTAACGCATGCTTTAACTTTAATAATCGTTTTTGCATAAGGGAATATTTCTTTGGAAACAGGACTTTAGTACAGAATAAGCTGTTAATGCTTTTAACCATACTACTTACCAAAGAGAATCTGTAATTATTTGTAATTTTCTTTTATTTCCTTGCTCATTTCTGTTTTTTACTTTTATGAATTGTTGTAGAATTAAATTTTGATCGTCGCGCTCTGCTTTTTCCAAATAAAGGCATCTAAGTCTCAGAATGCATGTGTACCAGATGTAAACTCGGCCTTAGTTGTTGTAAAGCTTTAGCTATTGTGATATTGCCATCACCTTATTATTGCACTATCGCATATCGTGAATAACGACACTCATCAAGTAATTTGTACATACAAATTAAGTTGCCATTACAAAATCAAAAAATCCCGGGAATTCCCGGACACATTTCCCGGGATTTCTTTCCCGGAAAATGTGCGGGATCCCGGGAAATTTTTCCCGGGAAATCCCGTATGAAAAACACTACTAAAAATAGTAGAAATGAAGTAAAATTGTCAACTTTGCAACCCTGCTCAAAATTGTTTGTTGACCACAAACTACAAGCGGCGGATACAATCACCTACACTCCTGAGGCCTTACTACCACCTGTAAACTCAATTCGCCTTGCCACAAATATTGTGACGAAATATTTGTTTGCTTATAATTTTGTTCTCATTTTGTGTTTCATATCCAAGGCGAGTCCATATCAGGTGGCCGCGACAGATCAGGTGACTGTTTTCGCCGCTTGTAATTCAAATATCTCTTAAGCCTAGTACTCACTATGCTGCACAATCGTATGACTTTTGAAAAAATACGACAATGATATAATGAATTCTAGTTTATTTCAGACAATTTTCATAAACTCCATCATACCAGGTTGTATTTTCTCAAAAGTCAAACGATTGTGTAGGATAGTGAATCCTAGCCCGTAGATGTTAACAAGGCAAAACCATATTAGTTGGTCTCAATTGCTCAGGTGACTATTTTCGCCGCTTGTAATTTAAATATCCCTTATATATCAACCCACATGTTTCAGTACATTCTTTTTACATCAAAAGTATAAGTTTTTCAAGGCGAATTGAGCCGAGGATGATTCATTCCTTACACTTCAACATATGTTTTTCAGTAAACGTTTTTATAACATCCAAGATTGAATTTTTCAAAGCGAATTGGGCCGAGTCTTGCTTATATGAATATGCTTTTATTCATATCAATTTAAAGTCAAAGTGAATTCATATCAGGTGATTTTACTGTTTTCGCCGCTTTTAATTTGAATGTCCCTCAGATGTCAACACACATCTCTCAGTCCTTTGTTTGACATACAAGTTTGAACTTTTCAAAGCGTATTGAGGCAAGTCTACCTTATATGAATGTGATTTGATTCAAATCAATTTATTGAGATCATAAAACAAATGATCAAGGCGAATTAATGTCATGTGATTTCACTGTTTTCGCCGCTTGTAATTTGAATCTCTCACAGATTTCAGTACTCTTTTTGACATTCCAAATATCTATTTTTCAGAGCGAATTGAGACAGGTCTACCTCATATGAATATGTATGTATAACTTTACAAATTATATGTCAAATTAAATATTTCTTTTGGTGTGATTTCATTCATACTTCTTTGAATTAGCTTGTTTTTAAAATCTTTTTAAATCAGGCAGAAAATATCTGTATTTTGTCTAATCATCGGCGAACTTTAATCGAATGTAACAAAATTCGTGTAGCTTAAATGATATTCTTCTGCCCATATATTGAACAATGGCTTAAAAAAAATAAATCTTATAGCATATTCACATCACGGATTTACGAGATAAATATGTATTTTTCTACTAATAGTTACATACATACATACATACATACATATGTATGTACATATATACATACACATTTCAAAGTCTTATGCACGTGTAGCAATAAAATTTTGTTTTATTTGTTAAATATTCAAGTTTTTATTTTAACATGCATATTTTTTTTATTATACTCGTAGTATATAATATTTAAGGTGATTTTTTATATTTGATCCAAAAACAAGAACAAAATTTAGTTCTGCCCTTAAAACAAGATATTGAAAAACCAGAAAGTATTTTGGATATCCACACAGTTCAATATGAAAATAAAAATAGTCAAGTTAATGGCGTGTTATTTGTTATTAATTAATTTAGCACATTATTTTGTTGTTTTAGTAAGGAATTTTTGCCTAAACTAAATAATTATTTAAATTGTTAGCAAAGTTCTCATTTGAAACACTTAAACGAAAAAGCAAATTATACTTTTTAAACTTGTTCAAATATTTATAGAATAATTCATATGAATAAAAAATATTTAAATATAATTATCGCTTAATAATGTTGGTTTGTTTTTATTTATACAAAGCAAGTTTAGCCGGTAAGTTATTTTTATTGAGAAACTAATTTTGAGCCCTGAAAAGGATTTATATACATAAGTCTATCAAAGCATTTGTGAAAGCTATGATATTGAAAATTCTTGAATGATATCTCTCATTGGATGTGTGGATTTTCCAAAGATTTCATATATTTGTGCAGCAACAGGGTGTGGCTACTATAAAACAAACTTTTATGAAGAGCTTTTTGTGCTTTCACACCGACGAGAGTACAACATCTGCAACAACAACATAGCAGACACCAATGCTTGCTGTTACTTTGCAAAGAAAAAAGAACAAATTTAAGAGCTTTCAAAGCTGTTTACCTTAAATACAAATATCAGTGTATGTGTGTTTGGATAGATAGATAAATTTTCTATTAGAAAACCCAATCGACAGGCGACATGTCGTGCATTAATCGTCGAAGACAATGTCGTCTGCGACGATTTGGCCAACTGGGATACTCTAAGGGTGGCGTTGACTGCATTAGTTAGCACTTTGACTAAAATACCGAAGGTGCTGGGTTCGAGCCCAGTCTCCAACAGTCATTACATAATAACACCACGCATTTTTCAGACGTGCATTAGTGTCCCTTTGTATCAGGTGCTGAAGACACTGAAGGCACTGAAAGGCACTGAAGGCTCTAAAAGGCACTGAAGACACTGAAGGCACTGCAGGCACTGGAGGCACTGAAGGCTCTAAAAGGGCACTGAAGGCTCTGAAAGGCACTGAAAGGCACTGAAGGCACTGAAGGCACTGAAGACACTGAAGGCACTGAAGGCACTGAAGACACTGAACTGTACCGACTTCAGCAGATGCTAATCCTAATGTAAGCTCAGAGCACCCTCCTTCAACGGTATTTACTAGCATCATCATCGGCTAGGTAAAACAACCAATAAAATGGCTACTAAGCACAGCTTTGAAACTTTAATACGACTCATTGACACCAGAGCCGCTGCATTATTAGTTAGAAACGTGTCAAAAAGCAGAGTTGTAAAAGAATGAAGCATTCCAATATCTCTTCCTTCACCACCTGTCTTCTCTACCAATATCATTAACCTAAAGAAGGTATTATCTAGTAATAGTAGTAGGCATTCATTGCCTTAGTATTACTTCTCTTTAAAAAAATCCACCCAATAAGTTTATATTCGCCATTGATTGTTTTACCCTTTTAATGTGGATTATACTGCGTGCAGCCCAAAAAACGGTTGCCATAGCTTTATTGGCCAGCAAACCCATCTAGGCCTTCTTTGGCGACGATCCAACACGAGCAAACCACTGCTTTGACTGAGATTTTATCTTTATTTGTCGGGTATGTTTGTCTCTGGTGGATCTTTGACAACGTCATAAAAAGTTTAGATATCTCTGAGCACCCAGCAAGGTGCTTGACGTATTACATTGATAACATCTATGATCGAAGATTGCAACCTAAGTGCCTTGAAGAATGGGCATTCATTATAAAAGAGTGCAAGGGGCGATGGTTAGCGTTTTTCCTACACCCGATGTTTAGACCAGCGTGAGATAAGGCCGTAATGGCAGGTGCTCACGATAATCTGAAACACATCTGTCTCTGGTGGATCCACGTTTTATCCACACTTCTGAAGCGCCACAAAAAAGACTCCTGCGAAGTTGTTACACGATTGAGTTTATTGCAGAAATATTTCTTATACCCAAGTTATAATTAAAAATTTAAACCACTGAGTTATGAAAGATGTTTAAGGGTTCCACAATCTGTATCACTTTCAATCCCCGATTGGCCAACACCGTTACGTGAATTTTTTCAATTGTTTCAGCTATAGATCCCACAAACTGTAACTGCTTATAACCCTAATTGTGGCGCAAACAATTCGTACGCTCATATATTTTATCTCAAGCAACTATGACTATAGACGATTCCAATATAAAAGATCATCTCTACTTCGTTTATGCGAAAAACTAAAATACGATCCAACTAATAATAAAAAGGTAGATGCGTATCAATCACATTGACTCTCTCTCTCATACTTACAGTCTGAGTATGTTTATACTCAAATGATACTCGGGATATTTATTCATCGTTCGCCACCGTATACATAAATTTTTTTATATAAAATGGTAAATGTATGCGTGTGTGTGTGGCTGTGTGAAAACTGATTTACATGTGTATGTAAATAAAATAGCCCTATATATACGCATGTATACCCGATTAATAGTCAAAGTATTTACATACTCATGCGTATGATTGTAATCGTTTGTGCTGCGTAATTTCATAAATATAGTTGTTGGATGTTTGTAGTTATACGTAGTCGGTTGAAAATTAATGCCTTGGTTTGAGTATGTACATAACTTTTATTTTTAGCTGTACGCATTCATAATTGTTTGATGACCAATACTCAAAAAGTACTTAAAACGATTATCTCATTATCTACTAGAGACCTCAACTGGGCGTACAAAAGGTTCAACATCTTCCGTGCTTGATGTTTTTTTTCCGCAAAAAATAACCCTTACTGAGCACACGAAATTCACTTTGTTTCGTTTTCTTCTCAAATCACATGTTAGTCTGCTATCAATGGTTGTCTCGAACACAAGTTAAATGACTCGCTCAGCCTGTTAAAATTTTGACAGAAGCTAAGTGAGAGTTGCTTGTTGACAGAAGTCGTAATGCCATTTTACTTAAGAGGCGATAAATTAAAAAATTCACGGACTTATTAACCCTCCCTTACATATAGCTCGTATACTCAAACAACGTCATAATTAAAAAAAAAACAGTTTGCCAGAACCGAGTTTGAAGTTATCACTTTCCACACAAGTTAATGGAAAAATAAAATTTTATTTTTCTCTCCAGAGTTGAGTAAACAAGATATTTGTATGAAATTTTTACACAATATGAAAAGAGCAATATGAGGATTAATTCTGCATCACTAACTAGAAAATTCCAATTTTTGAGTTATGACTTTCTTGGAGTAAATGAGCGATAAGTTTGTATGTATATTTATAAGTTTTAACTAATATATTTAATTGAACTTCTCATTTGTTTAAATGCAAGTTTAGCATAATATCTATAGATATACTTGTTCTAAGAAATATTTGGGTAAAAGTTTCCTGATGATATGAACAGCGCATAGGATCCGGCAAACCCCTCAACAATCAATTTTAATGTATTTTTAATAAAAAAAATATTTTACCGAATAAGTAAAATAATAATTTGGGATTATTATTTATATTAAATTAAAAAAAACAATTTAAATTCACATTTTTTGAGATATAACTCTCTTGCAGTAAACGCTCAATATGTTCAAACATTTAGGAAAATATTTGGTTTTTTTATGCGGCATTGATGTAAATGTAACAAGTATTTTAATATGACTTGTTTTGTAAATTTCACTCTTCTTTTTTTTAATAAAAGGAAACCAGAACGGAATTTCTTAGTTGTTTATACCTACAGCAAAAAAATATCTCATTAATCTAGATTTATTTTCATTATAATTTTATTTTTTTTCTAAACAAAATTTTCCTATTTATAATAGAAACTATTTCATAGATTTTTGCATAATTTTTTAAACAACGTCATAACTCAAAAAAGCAAGTTTTATATAAAAAACGAGTTTAAAGTTGGCAGTTTATAAACAAACTCAATTAAAATATAAACAAGTAACAATGCCGAACCTTATGTACCCTTCACCAACGTACTTATGAAGCACACATATACATAAATACTTGGGTATATATCGTTGGTCTCATGTATGAAGGCCCTAACTCAAATCTCTCTTTATGTTTTGGCCGCACAATTTATGAAAACGGTTCATAGTGCGCAATTTTACATGCATCTCTTTTTGATGCTCAAGTTTTAATTTTGTGTGAAAGACAGAGAGAGAGAGAGAGAAAAAGTAATATAAACCTTTTGTAAAGGATCTTTCTAATAATTAATTTATATGTATAAAATATGTTTAATTAGAAAAACAAAATAAATAAAATGAATAAAAAATTACAAAGTAAGATTTATACGATTATTCGAATAACGAAACTTTTTTCGACTATATTTGATACTCAAATAATTGACTAATAACCCTTATAGAGAATAAATTTATTGGTCAGCCATTCATGCGACTAGTACTTTAAAAAGTAAAATTTATTCGAAGACTAGACTAAGAAATCTTTCTTTCATCACATTCCGAGTTAAAATAATTGCCAGCCCTGATAGCGAAGAAATAATATTTTTTCCTATTTAAGGGAATAATAAAAAAATAACCCAAAATTTATTTGTTTGTTCGAGATAGGAATCTTATTAAGAACTTGAATATTCCATTAAAAGTTTAAAGTTATTCGATTACTCGAATGAAAAATAATTTTTCTAGCAATTCTTAACTCATGTCATTGATAAAACTAATACTAATATCATTAGTTGGTCGCCTTCCATTTCAAGAGTCGAATACAATTTAAAAATTATTCGATTACTGAGATAACTATACTACATATTTCGAATAATTTTAGAATAATTCAACGGACCAGCATCTAACAAAATTATTTATGCACTATTGTTTTAATAAACAAATTATTATTCAAATAATTTCGACCACTGAACAACAAATAATAGTACCACACATTTGATAGTTGTTTCGAATAATCGATTAAAAACTATATTTATTCGATTAATTTTTTTTTTAGTTTTTAACTCCTGTACTTGACAATACAGGCACCGAAATAAATTATTTATTCGAATATATTTTAAATTTATGCGATTAATAAAACAAATATTTCGGATAATGTAGAACAAGTTCATGACCCCAAATAAATGTATTTATAAATTATGAAATTAATCGAGTAAAAAATGTCATAACATAGCAAAAAAAAATTTTTTTTACGAATAATCGATTAAAAATTACATTTATTCGAATATTTTTTTTTTAATTTTATTTCTTCATATAATTAACAATATTGGTAATTGACATTAGCTATTGTACAAAAACTTTGTGCGATTAATAGAGTAAGAAATGTCTTTTCCAGTAATTTTACCAATGGACAACATAGCATAGCAAAGCACAATATAAATTCGAATAATCGATTATATTTATTCTTATAATATTTTTTTTTTTTAATTTTTAAAATCATTCTATTAACAACAATGATAACTAATAAAACTATTTATTCGAATATAGCTTGGAATTAATGCGATTACTCAACCAAATGTTTCGGATAACGAAAAAATAAATTAATGAGAAAAGTATTAAATAAAATTATTTATTCGCTATTGTACAAAAAATGTATGCGATTATTAGAGTGAAAAATGCTTTTACCGATAACTGGTATTTTGACCAATGGACAACATCAATATTTTTTTTTTCGAATAATCGATTAAAAATTATATTTATTCGCATAATTTTTTTTCTAATTTTGAACTCATTTAATAAACAATACTGGATAACGAATAAAATCATTCATAACGAATAAAATCATTTTTAAAAAATTTTAAAACAATTTTATAACAAAAGTGTTGAATAAAACTATTTATTCGCTATAGTACAAAATAGTTATGCGATTATTCGAGTAAGTAATATCGTAATATAATACAACATAATTTTTTTTATTTGCAATTTTTTCGAATAATAGATTAAAAATATATTAATTCGAAAAATTTTATTTTTAATTTTTAACTCATATAATTAACAATATTGGTAACGAATAATAGTGTTTTATTCGCACAAATGTTTCGAATAACGATAAACAAATTCATAAGAAAATTGTTAAATTTAATTATTTATTCGCTATTGTACAAAAAATTTATGCGATTATTAATCGAGTAAAAAAATTATTTTGACCAGTGGACAATATAGTATATCATAGCACAACGTAAATAGTTTTTGATTTGCTATTTTTTTGAATAACCGACTAAAAACTATATTTATTGGAATATTTTTTTTTAATTTTTAACTCATATAATTAACAATATTGGTAACTAGTGATAGTTTTATTCGAATATAGCTTGAACTTTATGGGATTACTCAAACAAATGTTTCGGATAACGAAAAAAAAATTCATAAGAAAAGTTTTCAATAAAATTATTCATTTTATTGTAGAAAAACTTTATGCGATTATTCGAGTAAGAAATATCTTTTCAAATAATTTGTATTTTGACCAAAGGACAACATAGCATAGCATAATTTTTTCTTCTTTTTTTTCGAATAATCGATTAAAAATTATATTTATTCGAATAATTTTTTTTTTTAATTTTTAACTCATTTAATTAACAATAGTGGTTAGGCTAAAAAAACGCACCTCCACTCGGAGACCCAATTGGGTCCATTGTGATTAACAATACTGCGTAACGAATAAAAAATCATTTAGTCGAATATAACTTGTTATTAATGCGATTACTTAATACAAATATTTTGGATAACAAATTCATGACACCAGAGTATAAATAAAATTATTTATTTGCTATTGTACAAATAAACAAATAAATCATGAAAATCATTCGATTGATCGAATAAAAGTTTTCTTTGAAACTTGAATAACTGGAAACTCTACTAATAATAATAGAGCACAAATATTTCCTATAAATTAATAATTAATTAAATTTTGAAGAAGAAACAAATTGCGTGCATTTACCTATTATTATACGATTTATTCAAGAGGAAAGTAGTAAATGGCATGTTCGATTGTTATATCTTTATGGAAACTGTTTTAAAACAATAGTTTTAAATTTATTATTTATTATTATTTTCTTATATTGTAATTGTAAAAATAAAGAACTTTGGTGCAGTTTCTGGTAGTTAATGCGTTCGTTCGTTCCACAAATTTATGAGAAAACAAGCAAATTCTTTGCATGATTTCTAGGCCAACGCTTTTAAAGAAATAACTAGCACATATGTACATATATGTTAAAAATAATTTTTAATTATTTCAAAGGAAATATACTTACGTTATAAGCATGATGTGTAAATTTTGTATTTATTTATTTTAATTTTTGTTTTATTTAATTTTTGCCTTTGTTGAACTTTCTGATGGAAGAAAAATTAATATTAGACAAATAAATTAACAAACGAGAGATTTGTTTTTTAAATTAAGACTTTTTTTTATAAGTAGATTTTGAGCACAAGACTCATAATTATAACAATTAAAAATTTGTAGTGTTTTAATTTTTGGCAATAAAAATCACTTGGAAAACATAAAAAAGCTGTAAAAAAAGAAGAAAAAATAAAAAAAAGTTAAACAAATTTTTATCTTGTTTTAAAAGAAAAAAAGAACACACAAAAAACTGATTACATATTCTTAAAGCATACATTATTGTTATGTAGGAAAGATATTAAAAATTTAAGATTTAAAAACTAAAACAAACAAAACGATCCTTAAACTGCCGCAATCAAAAACAGTTTGTTTTATTTTATCGTATTAAGCAAAAAAAAAAAAAATACAAAGTGATTAATAGAACTTAAATATCTGTTGAATAGATTTCTAACAAACAATAACAATAATAAATATTTATACAACACATTTTTATGGAAAATTACTACTTTAAATAATAAAGACTTTATTTGTGGTATAATTATGTGTTTTAGAAACAAATTTTAAAAAACAGGTTCCATTGCGATAAAAAAAATTAAGCAATATTTTAATACTTTATACCTTCGACTTTGAATTTTAAAAAGGCCATTATTTTATGTAAGTCTTAACAAAAAAAAAAGGGGGGGGAAATATCTTGTTACTAAGTTGAAGTAGAACCGGTGTAAGATCTAAATATGAGTAAATTTTTTTTAAATTTCTAAAATCATTTAAAATTTTATGTTTTGTTTAACAAATGTTTTATTTAAAATATGAGAAGAAAAATTTAAACTATTTTGCCTTTTACATAAGTAAGTGAAGCTGAACTTAGAAAGCTTACGGACATGTGTATGTATGTATGTACATACATATATTTATTTTAATTGGAGATTTCAAACAAAATCTTTTTGATATTCATTGAAAATAAATTAAATAGCATACATAGTCGTATGTAAATAGCAAACGACGCAAAACTAATCGTTATAAATTTAAATTTCCTAAACAAGTAATCAATTCGCAAAGGCTGCCAAAAATAAATATTATGAGTTATAAAAACTGTTTTTTAATTACAAAAAAAATCCAGCAAAAAAGGACTTACAACACACTATATAATATTCACAGACTAGTATTAGGAAGCAGTACAACTTTGCATCATATCTAGAAAGTTCTATATGCAACAGATTGGAAATAGTATTGAAAATGGTTACTAACATTTGACCAATTCACCAGGTGTTCTATTAAGTCTTATTATCATAATATTTTACATTGTTTCAATACTAGCTTTTACCCGCTGCTTCGCTCGCGTCGGTCTGATATTTTGGAAGCTATACTTAAAATTTATGAATATTTTGTTATTTGTTACTCACTGATAATGTTAAAAAAAAAATGATAAAAACTGAAAAAAAGGCGATACAAAATTAAAAAAACAGAATAAAAACCGGTTTTAAAACTGTTTGCAAAATCAAACCCGAAACGAAAATTGCCCTAACCAGGCCCAAAATTAGTTTTTCGGAAAAAAATCCGCACCAAATATAAAAAAAAACCGGTTTCGAACCGTATTAAAAATAGGCTATATTTGATGCTGGTAACGTAGCTTTGTATTGGTGAAAGAAACAAACTCACTCAAGAATAATTTTTTTTGCTTTGCTTTCAAACAAGATATACATTGACATAATGACACAATAGGACACTTTGTGAGTTGCCCAATTAAATGATGATTATTGAGTTGATTATTAAGATCTTGTTTCAACTTTGATATAAGTTATATTGGGCCTTATTACGAGTGTTGTATTACGACTTCGAGTACGTCGATTTTGTACTAGAGTAAAGAACATTGTAAAATTCTTTCTTTAATCCACTACAAAATCGTCGTAGTCGTAATACGATACTCGTAATTAGGCCCAATCTCTCTAGTTGTTCTAAGAAATTTTTGGGTAAATGTTCCCTGATAATCTGCATTAACAACAGTTAAATGCGCAAGGCATCCAGCAAATGTTAAACTTTCCAAAAAAAATATCACTTAAATTATTTGATGTTATTTGAAGTTATCAAGTCAAGCTTGTATAACTTCGACTAAGGTCGAAGTGGCTGAGAAGTTGCTTAGCATTCACTCTTATAGTGTTTTCACACTTAGATGGTTTTAATGAATGTGGTTTTAACGTTAAAATCAACTTTCAAAACAGCTGATCGATGTCCTAAAAGGAAAAATTAATAACTTTTTTAAAACTAAAAAAACTGCGAAACTTTTTTCACTTGACAGCGCAAATTCCCATCGTGTCTGGCAGGATGTGAATCTATGACTCTCCGAGTACAAGCCTGACAGTGTTTTCACACCTAGAGTTAAATTAAATTAATTAAATTAAATTAAACGTACTATAACCACAACCAAGGTGTATATAACCAGGTGGCAGCGCTACTTCAGCTGATAATTTTTTGGTCTATGTGCTTTGTAGCTAACGAATGTCAAAGACTTCGTTTTGTTTTGGTTTTGGTACAATTATTTTTGTTTTTTTGACATTATTCGGTTCTTTACACAGCCATGGCTGCCGTATTTTTGTATAACAAATCCTTACGCAGTCACCAGTATAACTACACCATGACCACAACCATACAAAACAGCTCTTAGAACCAAATTAAAGGGCAACACTGCATTTGCGGCTGCTTCCAATTTTTAAGTTAACTTGGTAGCACTGAATTTAGCACAGCGAAAACTAGGTTGCATTTCATAGAACCAACTTAAAACCGTTTCAAAAATGGTTTTAAGTTGATTTTAACAAAATCATTCGGTATGGTAAAACAAGGTCTTAACAGTTGCATTTAACGTTAAAACCAACTTTTATTAAAACCATGTCAGTGCGAAAATGCTAAGACACATTTTAGCAAAAATTTCCTCATCAAACTTGGATATTATACAAAATTAAGGACTTTTGAAATTTTCCTCGTATTATCCTGTCAAAAAAAAAATTACGTCGCTTTCGATAACGAGCTAATTCGATCACTTTTTTCCGTTTGAAATTATGGCATTAGCTACCTAACAATGTAATAATACGTTTCGACATCGAATGCCAAAATATCTAACTTAAAAACGTGATCGAACCAGCACGTTATCGAAAACGGCGATTATACCCCTGATTTCCGTATACTTCCTTATTGTAACATCGTGATACATCCTACTATTTGTATACTTGTACAATTTATCATACGATTTGTAGTAGCGTCTATACACTGCCTTAAAAAAAACTTACAAATCTACTAAAATATAATACGATACTAGCAAAATTACTATAATTTCTTAAGTACATATAAACTACTTAAATCAGCACAAGCGAAACGAAACAAAAAAATAACTAGAAATGCTTGAAGGAAAGAAAAAATTATTTGCAAATAAAATAACAAAAAAAAATTAACAAATAAAACTTAAAAATTTCACAAATGAATAAATAAAAACTATAAATTTTAAAAGCAACTCAGTCAGCAGTTAAATCAGCCGTTGACATTGAGGAATTTATCTGGTTATTATTGCACAATATTACGAACTGGCAATTAATACCCGGCGTTGCCCAACAGATTTTCAAAAGTAAATCGTTTGTCATATGGAATCGCATTTTGTGCGAATCTTACGCAATCTGTGATCCAGAGAAAACAAAAGCAACAAGAAGTTTGATAGTTACAAGTACGTGTAGTACATAAAAAATTGGCAAAAAATTACATACAAGTTACAATTTGAAAAACCATTGTGCAGCCATACATCTGTTTATTAAGGCCCATATTTTCAATTGAGTTTAACGCTACGACGGAGAAGGTTAACACAATCACCCTTATTCCTTATTATTTGGGCTTGTCTATCGTTTGTGGAAAACTACTGGCTGGCTGGCTTTACAGACTTATACTATTTTCTAAACCTTAAGCAACAGAAATGGACTTTCAATAGCACAAAATTGTGCTCGAGAGCGAGTAGAGGAGCCCCAATTTTTTGGTATTGTATTGACATGAGTACTTTGTTGACGGAATCATTAGAACAGCCTCAATAGGTTTGTTCTTCATTTTTAGGGCTTAGCAGACCAAAGATGACAAGGAACCCTATTGTTTTTGCTACGATGTCAGTCTGTCTGTCACAGACCAAACAAGAACTTGGTCGAAATTTCGATCTGAGTATTTTTGACGGCCGAAATTTTTCATAGAACTTGGCCTTTTTCCAAATTTAGGTTATTGTGCAGATTGAATGCCAACACGAGCAACTTTCGATCGTCGACTGTGGTCGGAAGAGGTTATCAGAACCAGATTTAATAATTTTTTTACAGTTATGCGGCATCATAACGGAGCACTCCAATTTACAAGCGCATTTGTGCCGGATTGCAGCCACATCTGATAATGAATTCAGGGCATGCATAGAGGACATTGAGAGCACTTCCTTTGTCATTGTCCAGCTTTCGCCCAGATTCCACTATTTTAATGATGCCAACTTACCGGAGATTACCCAACTCAGAGGTTTTGACTTGAAAAGTTTGAGGGACAACGCAAACGATACGTTTAAAATTAATTTATTAAAATCCAGAAATACGAGTAACAATTGAAATTAAAACAATAACCACGATAATCGTATACGTCAAAAGTAAATGAAATGATTGAAATTTTTGAAAACCCCGATATATCTAGAAAAGATGTGATATCTTCTAAACGACTGAACCGATTTTCTTCAAACATAGCTAAGAACTAAGAAACATATCTAAGAACGATCAAATCATCTTTCAAAGAGAAAAAACTAAATTAAAATCGGTCCAGCCGTTTGGTCTGTACACACAGATACAGAGATACACAGTGGCACGCTACAAACTTATAACACCCCTTTTTTTGGTCGGGGGTTAAAAAATAACTGAGAAAAAGTTGTTCGTTAAACTGTACTATCTTTGACTAGCCGAAGTTGCATACCTTCTATATTACCCCTTTTAGATACGGAAAGTTTACTTTGGAAAGTCTTAATTCAGCTGGGAGAATGACAGAAAGAGATAGTATTCCTCTCTCTGTCTTTCACACAGCTGAATTAAGACTGCAAAGTAATTTTTGTCTTAATTTTCACCAGGCAATTGTGCTTGCGCAAGTCTTGAATTTGACGAACAAAGAAGTGAGGAGCGTAAAAACCAACAGAATTGCCGTACAGACATGCCTGTACATGGTAATTCTGTTGGTTTTTGCACTCCTCACTTCTTCCTCACTTCTTTGTTCGTCAAATTCAAGACTTGCGCAAGTAAAATTGCCTCGTGAAAATTGGGACCATGTATAAGTAATCGAAAAAGACTTGCCCAAGTTAACTTGCTCTATCTAAGCGCTACAGCAAGTTTAATAGAAAATTTTATGACTTGCGCAAGTAAAATTGCCTCGTGTAAATTGGGACATTCCGTGTCGAAAAAGGGTATATGTAACTTAATATCGCAACATCGTTGCATACTTTAGCGTGATTGGTCCACACTCACTAAACTTATTTGTGGTAGTATGCATAGCTTGCATATTATAATGAGCAATGATTGCATACTCCCACTACACACAATGTATGAATAACTAAAGAAGAATTACAAAAAAAATATATTCTATAAAAATCAGTCGCACAAGAGGCTGCTCAAAAATAAAATAAACCCATTAATAAGGATAAATTGCTAGAAACTGTTTTATCTATAGTTAAAATTAAATAGAAAGTGTTAATATTATAATACGCCATAATGCGTTATAGCCCCGTGTTCATTATAACCGAAAACGACTGTACTTATATAATTAATCGGTTAAATAGAGCAAGTTCACTTACGCAACTATTGAGCTTATAAGCGGAGAAAGTTAAATGAAAAGGGCCACATAACTTGTCTGTACACGTAATTTGTATTGTTTTATCATTAGTTATATTTAGAACTAAAGTTTGCTATGAATTTATTTTCGATACATAAATATTTATTGATTTTTTGTGCGTATACTTAGTTTTTGCTTAATAGCAAAAATGTTGAAATCACAAGCAAACAACATAAAAACGAAAATTGTTTTGACAAACTTTCCTCCTAAAAAATTGTGTAAATATGGTCTTACATCATTACTCACGTTGTACTTTTTCCGATTTGACTTTTTTAATGTTCTCTTTAAAATTTGTTACATAAAATTGTACACATCTACAGTGTGGCTTTTTTTCTTTGGTTTTTGACATTTGTACAATAGAAACAAGCGTTTTTGCAACAGATTTGCGAGATGAAGAGTATAAGAAATGTCAAAAATTCTACTGAAAATAAAATATGTCTCTGTTTATCCACGCCACAAGCCTTTCTGCACCATTCGCCGACAAACTTAATCGACGGTCTTAAGGCTCAGTTAACCGACTGTAATGGAATGTAACTGCAACGGTAGGAAACAGCTGATCTAAAAAGTAGGTTACGTTACATTACATCTCTATAACCATTTTCCATACTTTTCACATTCTCATTACTCTTCCCATAACAATATCGATCAGCTGTTTCCTAACGTTGCAGTTACATTCCATTACAGTCAGCTAACTGAGCCTTTAACGAGACATAAGTTTGGCAGTTTCAATTTTAGAAATTTGTCAAATTTATAACCTTACCTAACACCAGATATTAACCTGTGGACTGCATGTTATTTTAACACATATTGGGATATCAATGTTTTAACACATTGCTGGACAACACTGTTAAAATAGATATAAGATATAAGATATTCCAATATGTCTTATCATCTAATTTTTTTATGTAAAAGAAAACCTCAATTTTACTTTTTAACAACCCCTGCAACAAATTTGGTGACAATTGATCCAAACGTACTCGTCATATGAATTCAGAAAATGGAAGTGTTACCAAAAGTAGGAAGAAGTGTCTGGTGCAAAAAACATATCCTGTAAATGGTTACATACGAATATTGATCATTTTGCTATGTTTCCACTACGAGTTGAATCACATGCTTCACTTTCTCAATAAAATTTATGAATCTTGCCGTTTACATTGCGCATTCGTGCTTCGTCTTGGCATTTCTTATATATATTCACACATACACAGTATCATACTCATATATATACACACATACACACATAAGCATACATTGTACGTATGTATATTCCACTCAAAAATCTTGCTTTTGAAGGCATCCCTCAAATTCCTTCTTATTTTTACTTTTTATACTATTCACAACTTAATTAAATTTTTTTATATTAAACTCAAAGCGAATTCAGTATCAGGTGAACTCTTCCCTACAACAATTTAACAACACAAAAAACAACATGTAGTTTGCTGTGCTAAAAAACCAATCTGTCAGAAGATTTTCCCGCTTTTAGACACACAAAGTTTACTTTGCTAAATCTTAATTCAGCTGTGTGAAAGACAGAGGGAGGAATACTATCTGTTTCTGTCTTTCTCCCAGCTGAATAAAGATTTTGCAAAGTAAACTTTCCGTGTCTAAAAGGGGTACTTCTAAGCAAATTTTAACATTTTGGTTCAAATTGCTCAATTTGGCATCAGCAGCTGATAATCAGCCGGGCGGAAAAGGTCGCCTGATACTGCATTCGCTTTGATTAAACTCACATCTATGCTTTTTTGGTTTGTTTTGATTTGTTCAGATACACATACACATATATTATTTTGTTTTGATAGCTAATTCAGATAAAATGGCGATAAACTGCGATAAAAGCCAGAGAAGTTACCAATTTTACGTGCTTTGCTAGTAGATTCGTATTGAATCTACTTGATTCCTTCTCACAAACTTGTAAGGCGAAGCAAGTTGTTTCGCTCATGATTAGGGGGTGAAGCATGAATACAGGTGCGAAGCACGTATAGTGGGAACATGCTATTTTTTTTAGCGATGTATCGTCTCAATCTGTGCATAATAGACACTTTGCAACGTGTTCACATAACACGTTTATATTACATGTTGCGTATTTTGACACTGTAACCTACAATGCATTTAGAGCTCACTGCACAGTTTAATAAATTTTATAAAATTATAGATTTTTCTTTAAATGTAAATGTTATTAAACGATAAGTTATCGTCTTGCTAAACAATCAATATTTTTGTATTTTATTTGTATTTACTATATATTATTACTCGCATATTGCTTACCTGCCTGTAAGGATATGATATCCATAGACAAAAATTTTAAATAAAAATAAGAAACTGATGTGCATTAGAGCCGACCTAGTGAAATATTTGCTAAAAACAAAGAATGTATAATATATGTAGGTAAATATTTCTGGGGGAAAATTTTTTTAATAAAGCATTTACATCTGAGCAAAACCCAGTACTTATAAGATTTAAGCAAAATTTAAGGTGAATTCACCCATTGTTTCGGAACAAAAGTTTTGTTTGGAGAAAATTTTTTTTACTGAGAGTTTTTTGCAAGACGATTCATCCATTTCGAACATTTTGTCTGGAAAATCAAAGCTACCATATGAAACACGTGTGTAAACGATGAGTATTAATTTTGCAAGTGGCAGCACAGCGGCAAATGATTACAATTTGCTGTGTCATACACATCTTTTTAATTGTTTACTGCAATGGTTTCGTTCAACTTCATACATTTGGATATGTTTTTCTTAATTTTTCTTTACTTCTATTGTAATAAATACAAGTACACTCTGTGCTTTTATTATTCATATAACATGATGTGGCAGCTCAGTTCAACTTTGGGTGAAAAATTAAAAAAGATGGCAGCTCAGTTCGATTTTGTCCGGACAAAAATTAAAATTAAACCAATTCAAGTAAAAAATGTTCCGAACAAAATTTGTTCTCTTCTTCTCTCAAAAAGAGAAACGTCAAACTACATATAAAACAAATTTTGTCCGGACAAAAATTTTGTTCCGAAACAATGGGTGAATCCAGCTTTAGTATATTTCGAGTAGATTTCTGATATAAACCAAAATCTACTTCGGCACTAGATTTTGTCGAGTTCTACTTGAGTTCTTAGTGATGCAACTATGGTTTTGTTGTTAAAAAGTCTACTAAAAACTAAACCAATGTACATAAAAAGGTGTGTGACTTAGCTAATTTTGCAATTGCTGGATTGTTGCTTAGGAAAAATTTTAGTCAATGGTTTTTATTTTGGATACGAAATCTTAATAAGTGTCAACAAACTGGATTTCAATAAACATTTTAATTAAAATCTGCTAGATTTCGTGTAAGTGTAAAAAAGCCATAGTAATAATTACATTTTAACATTTTCTGTTCACACCTTTGGTTGTAGGTTTGATTTCTCAAACAAAAGATTTTGCTTTGTTTCACTGTAAAATAATTAATATTGTTATTCCTTAAAAGTGCCTTTCTATTATGTATTGATAAAACCAGGTGCTTAAAAAATTAGAATAAAATTATATTTTTTAACCTTTTAGAAAACTTAAACAATTGTAGAAATTATTTAAGCAAAACCAACCAGTTTTAAGATGATTAACTAAAAATTTAAATTTAAACTTAAGAGAAATTTATTTAAAATTAAATCATTATTAATTTTTGTTTATTTTGTTTTTATTTCATTGTACATTAGTTAAATATAAATATGTATTTACTTACTATGTATGTATATACATAAGTATGTATGTATGTACAACAACGTATTGCTGTCTATGCATCATCTTCATTGTAATCATTACGTTCATAATGATCGACAAGATCATTATAAGAAATAAATAAAATAAAATTTTTTTTTGCTGTCTACATACATTTAAATGTAGAAATATTAAGGTAATATTTGCTCAAAAAGTATCTCACCACACCAATGTCACCACGTGTGTATGGTCCGTTTAAATATGTTTGTATATGTGTATGTATGTATGTATGTCTCTAGTTATAAGTATATATGCGTATATACCCAGTTGGCCAAATCGTCACAGACGACATTGTCTTCGACGATTAATGTACTACATGTCACCTGTTCATTAGTTTTTCTAATCGAAAATTTAAAGGAAATCGTCGTTCATGACTATCTGAGCGACAATATCCATAGTTTTGTCTTCAATAAAACTTTGTTGAGGACAATCTGAGCGACAATATCCATCGTTTTGTTTTCAATAAAGCAATGTTGACAACAATATGAGCGACAGTGTCATACGTTTTGTCTTCAATAAGACTTTGTTGAGGACAATCTGAGCGGCAGTGTCACATAAGTTTTGTCTTCAATAAAGAAGTGCTGACGACTATCTGAGCGACATTGTCGCCCATCTCGTCTTGTGTGACCTCAGCGCCATTTGTATGAAAATTTCGTCGACGATTTGTATGGGGCTGTCTTCAATATGTCTTCTACGACTTACCATTGTCTTGTACCCATCGTCAAAGATGTCTTAAAGATATGGCCAACTGGGTACTCACATTAGTATTGTATGAATTTAAAATTTTATGTCAATAAACATGATGTTTAATAAGTGCCTTTATGACAAGGTCATTTTACATTAAAAAAAAGTTTATTTCCTATTAAAACATGCAAATCCGACCCGGTATTCTGTTTTAATGATGAATTTTACACTAAAATTACTATTTAGCCAGGGAGCAGTGCAAAGCTTTTAACACTCCCATTAATTTTAAAAAAATATAGCAAAGAATATGCGAGCACTTCCAACCAACCATACATTTGATGGGATGATAACATTTTTTCAAGCTGCAGACCTTTTAAACTTTTTAAATGCGATACAGTGATAAATTTTTAGTTATTTTAATTGAGCAAGGAGAGTCAGCCATTAAATAAATAATTATATACACTTAACAAAATTTGCAAAAAAAAAAACAAACTATTAAAAATTTGTTAAAAGTGCGTGACAAAAAAATACTTTGGACTAAAACTTCTAAAGTAACTATTCAATGACTATAATAAAACTATCAGTTTGAGTTACACCCAATTTTTGACTTTTTTTCTTTTTATACAAACACGACCAGCGAAGCGATTAGCTTGTCTGAGGAAATGACAAAGGATCTATGAAGGAATCGAACCCACGACTTTTGGACTGATAGGCTAGCATCGCTGCCACTCAGCCATAGGGTCACCCTGTGAAATACGTATTTATCTAATTTTTAAGTAAATTTAATTTGTATTTAAATACGGTTTAATTTGCTCAGTAGTTAATTAAAGTTCTTATTAAATTACGTTGAAAGCATGGCAGCACTACAAAATTTCAAAATACTATGGAAAGCTTAATTTCAAAATACTATGGAAAGCTTTCCATACAACAGCTGTTAAACATATCTAAATGAAAACATTGATTTATCAACGTGTAAAAAATTTAAAATGTCAACTACAAGGTCTGGAAGGTAAAATAAAAAAAATATTTAAAATAAATAGCAGACTGAGAACCAGTTTTTAACATAAAGATAAACTGCACTTGTGATTTAACTGTAGGTTAAGCTTAAAATATTTAGGAAACTCACAGTAGCGCTTTAAAATATGTCCTAATATTGCAACGTTTCAATTTTAATACTTCAATATGGGCTGGCAAGTTTGTTGTTTTTGTTTGTATGTAAATTAAATTTATTACCAGGTGGCAAATTTGATAAATTTATCCAAGAATAATTTCTAAATAAAAAAAAATTTTGTTAGACACGAAAAGTTTACTTTGCAAACTAGTTAATAACCTAGGTTTTCCTCAGAGCCACGGAACTGGTGCCACGAATTTAGCTGAAGGTGAGAAGGTAACCTTATACGTCGACAGCCAGGCAGTGCTAAAATCTTTGAAGGGACACAATGTCAAATCTAAACTTATTAGTGACAGGGTCTTATGTTTCTTATGACAACGAGGAAGCTATTGAAGTTTTTTTTTTAACAAGTTTAAAGAACTGTGATATTAAAAAAATTTTTTTTTGTCCAAAGTACAAATCTTAAATTCGCAAACAAAACCAAATAACATTTTATAATTTGTAAAGAGATAAAAATATTTCTAGTAAATATTTAGTTAGAAACGTTTTTAGTACAGTCAAGAAGTATTAAATCACACTTTCCATCTCTGTGATGCAATCAGTTGAACAGCGTTGCCATTTTAGTGTTTTATCATTTCACTTTTTTGGCAGCAGTGATGCTTGGAAGTGTGTGCAAATAAAATACTCCTATTTGTCACTCCTAAAAGTATTTTCAAAAGCTTTAAATTTTCAAGTTTCAGTTCTAGTTCTATTAAAAGCGAAATTTTTTTTAATTGTTTTATCATAATTTTTTATTAACATGTTATTTTAATTTGTTGAAAGCTTTTTTCTAATGAAAGCTCAATTTTACCATCTCTAAATTTACAACAGTCCTCCCATTGTCATTCATTACAAAAAAGCTTCCAGCAAATTGAAACAAGATGAATCAAAACAATTCACATATTCCACTTGCAATAATGGCTGAGTATATAAAGCAGAAATCTACATCAACTGACACTACACAGAGTGGACCAAACACAGAAGAACGCTGATGATGACGGTTTAGTGGCCTTCGAAAATGGCTAGTTGTTCCGTTCAGAATATTTACAACAAACTTTGGTGTTATTTGTTCTGTAATAATTATCACATATAATTTGGCTTACAAAGCGATACAAACTTTAGGTCTGTTCAAATCATATATATAGAAATTTATTTATTTCATGTGTAAGGCCAGGAAATATTTTTCTAGTTTTCCTTGTTAAAAGGATCTTTGGGTGGCAGCTCGCGTTGTGTATTTTTTACAACATCCAAGATCTACATAATTTTTGTTACTATTTAATTTATCACTTGTTCATATTCAACATTACCGGTTAGATTAAGTGTTAAAAAATTTCGCAATATTTTTATAAATAAATATTTTTAGCAACAATTAAACCAAAGCGCAAAATAAAAAAAAATTCATGTATTGTATGTATGTACTTCCATAATAGTAGCAAAAGCTTTTGCAGACTTTGATATTTAAAAAGAGAAATACAATTTTTAATTTAACCATTCATGTGTGTAGTGGAGTTGAAAAATAACACTGTTTCCACTTCATTTAAGAATGATAAATTAAAAATTATGGTATCAAAGTTTAGTCATTTAGCATTATTATAACAGAATAAAGTTGAAAAATTTGAATTTATGTCCTGTCCCACGATGTCACCAAAAATCGTTCGATCGAATACTTATATTGAAAACAACAACAAATTTTCTAATGATATTGTTGCTTACAATACAAGTTGTCTATCGAACGATTTCTGGTGACATCATGGGACAGGCCCTCAGTGTGTTTTAATGATGGAGAAACAGTAATAGTAAAGGGTGTTTTTTATAGAGGGATAGAACTTTGAAATGGAATAAAACAAAGATGTATATATTCCAAGGATAATCTCTGGCATTATTATTTAAATATGAGTTCTGGTATATGACCGCCACGGCTGGCGCGGACGTAGTCTAATCTGGAGGTCCAATTTTCGATGACTTTTCCCAAATTTTTAAAACAATAATGCGGCGAATGTTGTCCTAAAAGAAGCCAATCATTTCGGGTTTATCGCCGTAGACCTGCTACTTTTCATGTCCCCACAGAAAATAGTCTAGCGACATTAAATCGCATGATCTTGCGAACCAATTCACAGGTCCGAAACGTGAAACTATGCGGTTATCAACGTTTCCTTTAATAAATCAATGCAGGCACGAAGTGTGTGAAATATGTTGAAACCACAGCTCCTGCACATGACGGTTGTTCAATTGATGAACGCAAAAGTCAGTTAACATAGCTCTATAGCCTGATTAGGGACTCTATAGATTGATTCGGGTCTTCCTATACGCTACACTCTACAGGAACAATGACATCTTCTGTACGCACTGTACGACGTCTGTGTGAATGCGTGTTATAATTTAGAGTAAACGTGGCGCGAAAACGTTCCATAGTTAATCGAATTACTTGCTCTGGTGGAATCGAATTATTTGCTCTGGTGATTGACCATAAAATGCGCTATACCTTATTCAAACAAACCATAACTTTCAAAATAAATTTGCACAATTTCGAAGCGCTATTCAGGAATCAGTATATTCATGTTAAAATGGCAAACCAAACTAAACATAAACCACTCGCCAGCTGGCAAAATGGCTGGCAGTTTAGAAGTGTTGCCAACTTAAATTTTTATACTTCTATAAAAAAAACACCCTTTATTAAAACGAGAGCTTACTTTTTATTCAATCTAGATGTTGTTTAAAACTGTAATTCTTTTAAATCATACAATTATTTCATTAAAACTCTCTATATAGCGGCTGCAATCAACAATTGAAAAAAAAAGCAAGAGTGTTTGGCCTGTTTTCAATTTTCATTTGGAAACGGTGTCTTGCCACATTGACCAATATAAGCCATATAGAAAAAAATATATATATATGTATGTATATATAAAAATAAATAAAAAGCCAGCAAACGAAACGAAAATTTACAAGGTAACTTGCGGAAAATAGCAAATGAAAACGACCACAAAACAAATTATGTATGAAAATATTTAAAGAAGTCTGTCTGCATATTTTAATACAAATGCTCATTGAAAAAGGAAAAAAAAATCAAACGCAAAAATAAAACTATAAATCACAAATCAGCAGGCTTAAGAAAACTAATAATATTATTTTAGCTAATAAGTAAATATATGATATATAATTACTTAAACTAAAGTAATTAGCTAACTAAAGACTTTGATGTGAATTCGGGCCTGAGCGAACAAAAGAAAAATTTAATTTAAACATTTAAATTAAAAAAAACATTGCCAAAATGTTTTTTTTAATTTATAATTAATCAAGTGTAGAATTTACAGCACGATGGTAACAATGAAATAGAAACGAAATTTTCACTAGTTGTTGTTAGTTAGCAACTTGTTACTTGGTCGGATAGAGTTAGGTTGGCTACGACCAAGAATCAGTTGGAGAAATTATAGCGGCTAGCACGTGTCTATATAGCAGGAGTGCTAATACGGCAATGGATGTCCTTCTTGAAATAACAGCAATAACAATTGTTATATAAACTGAAAGAAGCACAGGTAGGTACTGTCTAAATAATTAATGGGAGTTACCAACCCTGGAAGGACGTTTTTATTTACTTTGATAAGATGTTTGATACTGTTCTGGACAACAAAAGGCAATAGGAGAAAATTGCACCACGATAAACCCCTAAGACATGGCACCATCAGGTGGTACAAGGACGGTTCCAGAATGCTGGAAGACCGTGGTGCGGGAGCTGTATGAATGAGGAAGTAAAATAGCCATGTTCTATGATATTTAGGCTGCTATAAAGGCACTTCGGTTCTACGAGCTGGCAGTTTCAAGAGAAACCGTCTCACTTGGCCTGTTATGGGTCCCATTGTGCACTTAATTCATATGGGTTTACCTCTAACTTATCTTTGGAATGCCTCATAAAGCTACATCAGATAACCAGCACGAATAAGGTTACACCCTGCTGGGTTCCCGGACACATCGGAGTGGAAGGAAATGGAAATGCAGACAAACTGGGCAGGATAGGGGCTTCCATACCCATGCTCGGACTAGAATGATTCTGTGATCTCAGACCGAATATAATCCGAGAAGATATATCAATGCAGATTACGAAAGCATTTTCGGTTCAATATTCCTGGTGGAGAAATCACCTCAACAGACTTGGCATTAAGTTACTTCAAGTGCAGCTTCTGTGATCATGACATCTTATTATGAAGGGCTCAGAAGTTTTATACCACAGAAGATACAGCAAATTGGGTAAGCATTTTTAGGAAGATTGGGAACTAACAATACTATAACCACCCTGCAGAAAATTTTGTGACAATTGATCCACACGTACTCGTCCTATTACTTGAGAAAATGCGAGTGTTACCAAAAGTACGGAGTAGTGTATGATGAAACAAAAGACATATCGTGTAAATGGTTACATATTTGCCATTTTGCTGATGTATCGTCTTGACCTTGAGTCAATTTAATTGGAACTAAGTCTAGTATTGTAGTAAGCGGCACTGAACATGTTCGATATGGTTGAATGCAGGATCCTTCAAATAGTGTAAACATAATGTTAATTCTTCCCACCAATGTGACTTTGGAACCAGTCACGTAACTATACATAGATATTAACCTAAGCTTAACTGGTATTTATACTTTTGAATTATGAGTGGCCCTGTGGTTGAGTGGGTAGTGATCAAACCTGACATGCAGGAGGTTGTAGGTTCGAACCGCAAAAGAATTTCTGTTTAAAAATAAAATGTCATTACATTTGGAACAATAAAAAATTTTACAAACGTTCATTGTTACAGTTAAATGTCGGAATGACATTAATATATACCCTACAGGAAATGGAACTGACACAAGACTAGTCACGTGATCGGTCTTAAGTGATAGGGACCAGTCCGAGTTCTAATACTTCCTATGAAGCGGACCAGTCACTTTTACATGGGGATGGCCTAGGATGGGGTTAATTGATACTTTGTATCAATTTGGCTTTTGACTTGTCAGTGAACTATCCCACAGTAACATATTCGATGTAGAATAAAAAAAATTAATAAAAAAAGTTATTTCGACCAGCGTGACCGTTTGACCGACTTAAGTGGTAAATTGCCTCTTTTTCGGCTGCCTTGCCACTTTTTTACTGCCTTGCTACTTTTTTCTCCATTTTCTTAGAGTGTCTTATATACCAATAGAAAAAAAAATAATGTAGTTTTCTAGTTCTTTTAATTTTGCACTTTTTTTTGATAAATCTCATTTTGGTGCCGGACACTCAACTCTAACAATGAAAACATATAATTTTTGTTTTTATTGTTACAAATTCAATTATAATTTATTTTTGGGACTCGAACTGACAACCTCATGCATGACAGGCTCGCACACTACCCACTCGAGCACAGAGGTACTCATATTTCAAAAGTAAAAAAACAGCTGTTAAACTTAGGTTAATATCTAAGTCTAGCTACGGGACTTGTTCCAGAGTGACTTGACAGTCCATTTATATCGATTCACTGTCTTTCCCACCCAAGTCTTTCTTATATATATGTATACTAAACCAAAAAAAAATTATATATATTCGTAATACATAACACATGCACTACCGGAGTCTTTCTTATATAGACATACTAAACAAACAAAAAATATTCGTAGTACATACATATAATATATAATATTCGTAATAGTGCCCTATTGAACTATGGATGAACTAATGTGATTCTAGCGAACACAAATGAAGCTTAAATTAACTCAGATACATTGGCTGATTAATTAGTAGAAATTCAATCCTCAGTCTAGATTGTAAGCTTTTAATATACCTTTAAAATCTGAAATTTGAATTTCAACTTGGCATTTTCTGAAGGATACAAACTTTTTTCTGGGAGTCAATGCTGGCGGATAATAGATTAATACCCAAGTGGTCCTCTAAAAACGTGAATACTCAGAATTTCTTGAAGTTAGAAACTGTGGAAACTGTGTATCTTAAGTACATACGAAACTGTATATGTCCATATTACACATACCGGTTTCTAAAAGATATGTATTTGTGTTTAAATCCCAGTTTTTGATGGATCATGTCCCGCTTTCAGCTTCCAATGAAGAGAAAATCCAAAGAAAAAAACATATATTTATATTATTTGATAGGTCCTGGACTCAGGTACAATACTAGAACGAGTCCCAATAACTAGAACGAGCATGCTGTGATGTCTGTTGAAGATTTTTAGCTGTTAAGATGTTTGGTAATTCTCAATTACTTTATGGTAGATTTTATATAATTCCAATTTTTTTTCCAAGAATTTGGTTGGACATTATCTGATAAATTGGCATTAGCATTTACGTAATTCAGCGTATAGAAAATATTAAACAATATAGTTACCTTAATATGACATTTTTCAATATATTAGATACATCACGAAAATGGTGAATATGTAACTACTTAGACGATATATCGTCCTAATTTTTTGGAACACTCCCATTTTCTAAAGTCCTACGACGAGTACGCTTGGTTCAATTGTCACCAAATTTTCTGCAGGGTAATTTATATTACTCTACACCGAATAGGTCTCTATGGGATAGTTCAGTGACAAGTCACAACAAGGTGCATACAAAGTATCAATTAGCCCCAACCTAGGCCATCCCCATCCGCTTTATAGGAAATGTTAGAACTCGGACTGGTCTCCCTATCACTTGGGGACCGATCACGTGACAATCTTATGTCAGTTCCATTTCCTGCAGGGCAACAGCAATCTTAAGATTCTTCAGGATCTTTTTGTACACAGAGTACTGTGTTTCCCATGCATTTTTAACAAATTCATTCATTAATTCAAGTAACACACTCATTGTTTCCCATTAAAGAGAAATATGTATGTATACTTATTGTCAGTTTTGCTAGTGTTTTTTATTTCGTTGTCTCTAATGTCAACTCATCAACAAAATTCTTGAAAAAACTTATAAACCTCATATCTGTATACATGCAAATACTCCCAAAAAGTAATTGAGAATTACATAGTATCTAAATATATGTATGTATTGTAGCACACGACGAATGATTGCATCAATTAATATTTTAATTATATATACATATGTACAATCAAAATTAATAAAAAAAAGTTTATTGAAATAATTCTTTCTGCCAAAAAAAACCGCCTTCAATGCAAAGATCTGATAAAAGAAGATGAGAAGAAGTACGTCCGACCATTTTTTAAATGCAAGATTGTGTGTTTTTCAAGGCTAAGGATGTGTGTTAAGTTTTGTAAAAATCGGTAAAGTAGAGCCCCGTAAAATAAAATATTTTTAAATAAAAGATTTTCTCTATTTACGAGCTCAATTGGTGTGGCAAGTTTCGTAAAAATCGGTTAAGTAGAACCGCGTGAAATATTATAATAAATTTTAATGGGCGTAACTCCGCCCATTTTTCAACTTTCAAATTGTGTAATTACAAGAAATAAACGTGTTTTATAGGTTTCGCAACAATCAAATAAGTAGAATATCATAAAATTATATTAAAAAACAGTGGGCGTGTCTCCGCCTACTTTTTTGCAATGGGACCAATGTGAAGCTATACCCTCTCAGCAACAAAAAAAAAATTAACAATCGATCTAAAATGTACCGAGTTATGAAAAAAAAATAGAGACGAATTGTTAACCTCCTCCTTTTTTTGAAGTCGGTTAAAAATATATGTATAATTTTATGTTCAATTAAAAAAAAATATTAAATCAATTAAAACTTAATTGAATTTTGTTGAATTTTGATTATTATATCAGACAAGTTTTAATTTTAATAAAAAATTATGACATTTTTTGTGGAAGGTAAAAAGGAGAATTATTGAAAACGAATTATTTTACTTTAATACAATGGACATTGTGGAGCCTGACTGAATGAATGAGTATATTTCGTACTTACGAGGAACTTGTTAGATAAGTTATTTAAGCAACTGCTAATACAAACGTACAAATATTAATTACATTCTGTTTTTTATTATTTTGCAGAAAAAATAATTACCTGTAATCTTATTTAAGTTACTAATTTTTTTTTCCAATTGCTAGAGAGCTTAATTTTTTGCCACACCAAACAACAATTGAGCCAAATGTGAAACCATTTTAATTTTTGATAAATTTTTATAATAAGAATTTCAACAATTCATAACACTAATTGATAATAAATAAAAACAAGTAAGAGTGCTATATTCGGCTGTGCCGAATCTTATATACCCTTTACCAACGTACGTACATATATATATTATACACATACATACACATACATACATATTAGTTTTGTGAAAAAATTTATAATTTTTTTAAAGTTTCCATCTTTGGAGCTGTAATTTTCATTTTTCAAATTTCATACGCCAATTTTTTCTTTCAGAAAAAAAATTGGAGGTTTTCTTCAATTTGGCGACTTTTTTCTGTTTTTGGGCTTTTCTTCATTTTGGAGATTTTTCTTATTTTGACGATTTTTTTTTATTTAAGCGATTTTTTTCTTTTTTTTTGTTTTTTTTTTCATTTTGGCTATTTTTTTATGTTTTTGTGGTTTTTTTCGTTTTGGCGATTTTTTTAATTTTGGCGATTTTTTTCCGTTTTTTAAGTTTTTTTTTTGTTTTGGCGATTTTTTTCATTTTGGTGATTTTTTTTTTCATTTTGGAGATTTTCTTTCATTTTGGCGTTTTTTTCCATTTTAGCAATTTTTCCGTTTTTTTGCGATTTATTTTAGTCTTAAAATTTTTTTTAATTTGGTGCTTTTTTTCGCTTTGGTGATTTTTTTTTGTTTTTGGCGATTTTTTTTCGGTTTGGCGATTTTTTTCTGTTTTTTTGGGGTTTTTTTCGTTATGGCGATTTTTTTTTTCATTTTGGCGATTTTTTTCTGTTTTTTATGTTTTTTTTTTTTGTTTTGGTGATTTTTTCATTTTGGCGATTTTTTTCATTTTAGCGATTTTTTTTCATTTTAGCGATTTTCTTTCATTTTAGCAATTTTTCCGTTTTTTGCGATTTATTTTAGTCTTAGAAATTTTTTTTAATTTGGTGCTTTTTTTCGTTTTGGCAATTTTTTTTGGTTTTGGCGATTTTTTTCGGTTTGGCGATTTTATAATTTTTTGTTTTTTTAGTTTTGCCGTTTTTGAAAATTTCAAGAGTTTTGATCTTACGGTTTCCAAGATACAGCAAGTTGTCAAAATTGCATAGCCAAAATTGCATTAACTGATGGAACACCCTTTAATTTAAATTTTTGGAAATTTTAGTGTTAATTTTTGTAGTCTGTATAAAAATACACTAACCTTACAAATTTCAAGTGTATATACATATAATTGTATGTATATTACATGAGATTTTAACATTTTTCGTTGCTCGTTTTGGAACACCCTTTAATTTCCAATTGTCATGTATTTGTTGTTGTAGCGGCCAAAGGTCTGCACACTGTGTCCAAATTTCAGGTCTGTAACTCTTACGGTTCTCGAGAAAATACTAATATAGTTTTAGACATAGTTAATTTTACATAACACAAAAAGTTAAAGTTTTCCAACCCTGGAAACGTCTTTTTAATTTTTTATATTTTTTTAATTTAAAATTCCAATTTTTGTCATACTGAAGTGTAAAATAAGTTTATTTATTAAAAATAAATAAAAATTTGTTTTCGGTAGTTACTTTTATATGGCAAAATAAAGTTTAAGTTTTCCAGCTCTGCAATCGTCTGAATATATATATATTTTATGGGTCGCTTATTGATATTATAGAAATTACAAACGGAATGACAAACCTATATATACCCTTTTACCATTTTTTTGGTAAAGGGTATAATAATAGTAATTTAACATTTTTGCACACAAATTCAAATTATAAAATTATACAACAAAATGAAAACAAAACAAATAAAAATCAATTAGTATGTCAGTCTCAAAAACGAACTAAAGAAAAACACTGACTGACGAAAGTCCCCCAAAGATAATAACAATAATATGGTATTACAAAACAACAACAAAAAGAAACTATTTTTATTCTACAACTCACCAACAATTTTCTTGTTAAGTCAGCAAAAATGAAAACAAATGAAAATAATAGTTCTTATAGCGACTTGCACACACTTTTTTATATGTATGTACGTATGTATGTATATATGTATGTATGTATGTATGTATGTATGTATGTATGTATGTATGTATGTATGTATGTATGTATGTATGTATGTATGTATGTATGTATGTATGTATGTACTAAAAACTTGCAACAGACAACGACAATATTTAGCACACCCCTCTCCAAAGATGTTGTAATCAAACATAACATCACTGGATCAGACTGCGGTAGCGAGTGCTTTGGCTTGTGTTATTGTTGTTTATTATACTATATGCAACATTACAACAACTACAATAATAATAACAATAACAATACTATTTAAAACGATTTTTTTTTCGTATTACAGCTGCATGCAACAACAGCTTTGAAACTGAAAAGTGGTAAGACCAGTTGCACTTTTTGCCATTATGATGAAAACAAACACGAACAAACCCATTTATGTATGTAGTTCACGGATGGAAATCATGGTACAATTGTACTTTTTATGGTACAGTTTTGACCTCGTTGGTACCGTGGTACTACCGCGAGTTACTTAATACAATTTAAAAATGCCAATGTTTCAGTATATCGTCGGTTTGTTTCTGGCTTGCTGCATATTATATCTGTACCAAACCAGAAACCAACCGATGATATGGTAACATTAATTTTGCCTATGTTGTCTTTATTTTTTTGTGTGTGTGTTTTATTTAGAAAACCGATCTCTAACAAGTCTAATCTACGGATGTAACCTTATTAATGTAATATTTATTATTTTTTATGTTATTTTTAATTTTTTATACCGAATTTTTATACACATTTTTGTTAAAATTCTGATTTTATTGTTTACTTCTGAATTTTTACACATTTTTTACGTTTCCGGTCTTATTAATAAATATTAAAAAAAAAATGGTACCGTCATGTTCCAAAAAGTACATTTTGTTTTCACAGTTGGTACAAAATCCAAGAAGTCATTTTCCTTCCCTGATGTAGTTCGACAGATGGATGGTTGGTTGGTTGGTTGGTCAGAGGAAAATTAATTTTTTTTTCTGCCTAAGAGTCAACTTTTCCATGGTTTGTGTTTATTATTCGCAATTTCATTTGTATGTACATATATATATATGTGCAGCATGCAACAGGTTTATTTCCATGCCGGTTTACATAAAAATCTTTCGGAATCTTAAATGAATGTGTAATCTTAAGTTGAGTGACTCAATCAGCAGAGAATTATGAGACAAACAACCATAGATTTAAATTTCGTATGCGATAACTATTTTGTATTCCAAAGCAAAGAAAAATCATTATATTAACACTGTTTCCTACAAGAAACCAAAAAGCTATTTTTATTCTATTTTAAAACGTACTCGCAATAGGAATAATAATAAAAAAAAAACAAATTTATTAATGCCCTAATTCTGTTCGAGGATTGTATCGTCTTGTCAGTTGTGATTCTTTAAAACAATTATAATTTATTGTCTATGCTAGAAGGTTCGTGTATTTGCTTTATGATTTTGCAAATATATCCAACACATATATTTTTCAAACTATTGTATAATACTTTAATTAAATATTTATGTTTTAAAAACTTGGCAATGATATTTTTATTTTTCATTATCAAGGACAACAACCATTTTTAAACAAAATAATATGGAGAATTCAAAAACAAGAAGTCAAAAGTATTTTCAATCAAAAACGTCCTAAATCTTCTTACTGAATTAGGGCATTAATGAAACATTCAATTTGAAATATACCAAAGTATAAGCTAAAGTGGCGCGCTATGCTCCAATGGGAGTTAAAGAAACTTATATTTATATAAGCTAAATTATACTATTATTCCATATGAAATTATAAGTCGAAAAAAGATAGGCAGCAAGTCATTGGGCTATAACTTCCTGAAAAAGTTCACAATATAATTGAAAATGTTCCAAGAGATACGTTTGAATATGAAGATTACAGGCATGCCATTAACTCAAAATCAGCTTATCTCGACTCAAACACTTTTTTTCCTTTTTTCCAGAGATATGGCAAATCGTTATGAATGGGGGGTTCCCAAACAAACATTTGTGACTTTTTTAAATATTTGTATGGGGAACCCCCAGGGGTGGTTCCAGGGGGTGTGCCACTGACATAGGTGGGTCGGCCCTCTAAAATTAGTGGGGGTCGGTCATACATTTTGACTCGATTGAGGAACTCTAAATGGGTCAAAGTGAGATTTTTCAAAATATTACCCTTCAAGAAAATTTTACCCTGCGGATAAAAAGTCGGGACATGGTTTCCTCGGCAAATCTTTATATTAAAAAAAAAAACTTCTTTCTATTATGTTATAAATTTGTATCCCAGTTTTTTAGTTTTACTGCAAATAAAGATCCAGCTCACTTTCTCAAAATGCTATGCAATGCTTTAATGGGAAATTAATTATTTATTCTTTTTATTGGATTTTTCATTTTTCACTCACTCATTCATAACATGATGAAAATAAGTAGTATTAGCAATAGCAGCAGCGAAATGTTTTTTGTGCAATTTGGGGAATTATGTCATTGGAAAAACCAAAAGAAGCAACAACAACAAAAATCAAGAAACATTCAATACTGAGCTGCCCAAAGTGGCACCAGACGTTGACGTTCGGCCCAATTGGCTTTCTATAGAAATGAATACACATACGCCAATACATTACTCTCGTGTTTCTCTCTGTGGCCAGGTCTGATTTAATATATTGGTGTGTTTATATTTCACATGAGTTGCCAGTCCCTCCATCGTCTATACGTACATCCATTCAAAACAATATGGACACAGAAACACATATTCACTTGCAAGTGTAAGTGATTGTGTGCTGTTGCGGTAGGCAATGGGAACAATCACGAGAGCCACAAGTTTATTGGGGCCACAAACCAAAATAAAATAAAAATAAGAAAATAAAATAAAACACAAGAAATTTCAAATTTAAAATTTCAAAACAAATCCATAAATGCGAAGAAAAAAATTATGCAAACAACATAGTGGTTTGAAAAATATTTGTTTCAGTATTGATTTCATATAAAATAAAATTTCAACGGGAAAGGTAACAAGTCTAAGGGACTTACTAGGGCTTCAATGCAAGGGAATTGCAAATATTTATGTTTTTTGATGATTTAATAAATAAAATATTTAATGAATACGACAGACAGGAAGGAAAAGAGATCTACTTCAATTGATGCACTTCAATCCCTTGAAAGGAAAAAAGTAATAGCGTATTGAGCAAGTTAATCACCCTTATTCCAGTTGACGATAAAAAATTTGGGGCTTGTGTAACCGTTATAGAAAACAATTGACTCCTATTCGCAGGTTTATGCTATTTTCTATACCGTTCTAGGGAACGTAGCACAAAATTGTCAGTAGCACAAAATTGTTCGCGAGAGGGAGTAAAATAATTTTTTTTTTGGTATTGTGATTAAGACCCGATTCACACTCTTTAACTTTAATTGATCAACTTTTAATTTAGCTGGTAGAAAAAAGAGATATTTATATTTTCTTCTCCGTCTTTCTTACAGCTGAAGTACGAGTTGATCAACAAAAGTTGGCGTGTGTGAACCGGGACTAAGCAATTGGTATATTCTCATAGTATTTTGTTTGAAAACAGTTTTCTTAAATTTTGTGTGTGTGTTTTTTTTTTTGCATCCACAGAAATTTAAGTTGGCAATACTGCTCGATATGCACGCCATTTAAACAGATGTTACTTGATTTGTATTTAGTTCATCAATCAAATAAACTAAATTCTTGTGGACATAGAAAAGAGACAACAATCATTATAGAGGAGTGGGTCAAGAATTGGCTAGAGGGGAGTCAGCTGCTATACCAGCCACTGTTCCTAATACAAAGGCTCAAGCTTTTGAGTTCAATTTCTGATAACTTTCCTCCTCTTCATCATCATTACAACTGAAGTAGTAGTCATTATACGGGAAACCCTTACGTTTAACATTGGTTCCGAAAGCACAGTGACCGGTCGTGACGACGAAGTTCCTCAAGTGCTTCCAATTGAAGTTCAGAGATTGTCGATATCGACTGCTCTTAGTAGGGTTTCTCTCTTTGCCAGGTCATCCGCAACTATGTTGCCTGAAATAGCCCTGCGTCCTCGCACCCATACCCGGAGCTCCGTATACCCCCATTTGGGAACATATTATATTAAAGGTGAAAACAAATAGTGAATAAATAAATTCAGTAAAGTATGACTTTTACGCGCGCACGAAGGTTTCCGTACGTTGGGCTTTGGGCATTTTTTTAATATGTCGTTTCTTTGCGTTTTTGACCTTTTTTCAGCTGAAACGATTTTTTTTTTTTTTTGCTTTTTTCATTTTGGCGATTTTCTTTCAATTCGGCGATTTGTTCGGTTTTTCCCGATTTATTTTAGTTTTAAATTTTTTTTTAATTTGGCGCTTTTTTCGTTTTGGCGATTTTTTTTTTTTTTTTGTTTTTAGGCGATTTTTTCCGTTTGGCGATTTTATAATTTTGGGATTTTTTTGTTTTACCGTTTTTGAAAATTTCAAGAGCTTGGCTCTTACAGTTTCCAAGATACAGCAAGTTGTCAAACATAGTCAAAATTACATTAACGGATAGAAAACCCTTTTATTTAGATTTTTTTAAATTTTAGTGTTAATTATTGTAGTCTGTATAAAAATACACTAACTTTACAAATTTCAAGTGTATATCTTAATATATATAAAAATCAAAAACACGTTTATTTGTTAGTGGTGAACTCTTCAATGCCCCAACAGATTTTCGCCTTCCACCCCACAAAATATTTGTAAAAGACCGGCGCGTGTTTTTATATATATTCTACCCCGGTAAATGCTACGCCCCTTTCAGAAATAGTGATTCGTCCGACAGATGGCGCCATATTTAGTTTTTTTTTTTGTGATTTAGCACCGTAACTCAAGAACTACTGCACCGATTCCGACCAAACTTTATATACATGCTCTATGGGGCGTGAGGAGCGTTTCTGTGTAGTTTGATGGCGTCCGGCAGATGGCGCAATATTTAGTTTATTCGTGGGCAAAATCCAATTTTCATATTGTACCACCAATGCCATATACAACACTAATGTTTTCTTAGGGCCAGCAACGCGGACCAAAGTCAGCTAGTACATATATACAATTGTATGTATATTACATGGGATTCTAACATTTTTCTTTGCTCGTTTTGGAACACCCTTTAATTTTTAACTCTCATGTATTTGTTGTTATAGCAGCCAAGGTTCTACACACTATGTACAAATTTCAGGTAGCTCTTACGGTTCTCGAGGAAATAGCCAGTGACGGACAGCGTACCGAAAACAATAGGGTTCCTTTTCACCTTTGATGTATGGAACCCTAAAAATTAAAATAAAAAATAAATTTACGGCCTGTACCACGATGTTGACAAAAAGCGTTTGAACGACAACTCGCATTGAAAACCACAATAAAATAAGACACTTTGTTTTTGCTTTCAATATAAGTAACCGATCAAACGTTTTCCGGCTAAATCGTAAGACAGGATATTAATTAAGGCGAATGAGTAAGTAAGGGGATTCACCGATTACGTGCTGGAAACATGAACAAAATTGGCAGCAATTTTTTAAAGAGAATTGAAAATAAAACGAAATTTTTAAATCATCGTATGAAATGGATGTTACTTGATTTATTATTATGTGATTTTATCAAATAAATCACACAATTTGATTTACATATTTTCTAACAATAAATTTAAAAAGCTATTGATTCTTTTTATGCAACTCGCATCTAATATGCGAATCGTCATCTGTTTTTGGCTTTAACTTGAAAACAATTAACAATAATATCATTGAGTTGGCCCCGATTTAATTACGGAAATTGGGGAAAGGTTTTATAGCATTCAATGTAACAACATACTACAACAGCTAAAACAAAATATGTAGTTAAAAAGCCTCTCAAATTACAAGTCATTTAAAGATGATTTCGAACTATCTACTGTTTGTGCAATTTTCATAGCACGCATTTAATTTGCATATACATATATGCATGAACAAGTGACCTAAACTTGCTATTAAAAAAATTATATTTTATGACATAAATATTTCTTAGGATAAAATTTGTAGATGTTATTTAAAGTTTCCAAACTAAAACTAAACAATAAAAGGCCAATCTCAATTTAAATTTTTAAAACTTTAAACAAAGTTGTTAAATTAAAAATTTAAATTTTAAGCAACATTCATGTTATACACACTATGTGTGTATGTATGCATGTAAATATGTCTCACGATTTTATTCCATGCAATGACATTTTAATCGTTTGTATGTATGTATGTGTGTTGTAAGTCGTTATTTTAAATTGTAATAATAAACCACTAAGCTAAACATACAAAATCTAATATTTACAAACGAACTAGTTGCATGAAATATTTAGCTGCAGACTCGTACTATTAGATACATATGAATCTACCTACCAGTATCTATTACAGTGGTCCCAGTTTAGGGGATTTGTCCCCTAAATTGGGGATGAAAATTTCGTACTATGGATCTAGGGATGATAACCAAACTTTAGGGGATTTTTTGGGAATTTTTTTATAACAATGATTTTTTAACTAAGAAATCTGCGTCTGGCAAGCCTAAAAATGTGTGTTACTATTCATAGTGCATGGTTTCTAATAAAGAAGAAGTATCAAGGCAGATTAACCAATAAAGCACTTCTTAGAATAAACACACACATAAAAAATTATTCAATTTGTTGTCACAAATTTAATCCTTCTGCTGAAATGCTAAAACTTTTTAATACAAGTAAAGGGTGTTTTTTATTGAGGTATAGAACTTTAAGTTGGCATCACTTTTTTAACTGGCGGCCATTTTGTCAGCTGTCAAGTGATTAATATTTAGTTTGGTTTGCCATTTCATCATGAACAGGTTGACAAAAGAACAACGCTTGCAAATCGTGCAAATTTATTTCGAAAATAATGGTTCAGTTCGCGAATTTTACCGCAAGCTCCGTCCATTTTATGGTCGACATAATCGTCCATCAGAGCAATTAATTCGGTTAACCATGGATCGTTTTCGCACTACGTTTACTCTATGTGATAATACGCATCCGTAGAGACGTCGAACAGTGCGCACCGAAGAAACAATTGCCGCTGTAGAGCAAAGTGTTGAAGAGGACCCGAATGAATCGATTCGCCACCGTTCACAGCAATTGGAGCTTTGTCCATCAACTTTATGGAAGATTTTGAAGATTTTGAATGTGGATGAGTTGTGGTTCCAACAAGACGGCGCTACATGCCACACAGCGCACGTCACAATCGATTTATTGAAGGAAACATTCGATGAGCGCATAATTTCGCGGAATGGACCTGTCAATTGGCCACCAAGATCGTGTGATTTGACACCATTGGATTATTTTCTTTGGGGATATGTGAAGTCGCTCGTCTACGCCAACAAACCAGAAACGTTAGGGGACTTGGAAGCCAACATTCGTGGCGTTATTGCCAACATACGGCCCCATATGCTCGAAAAAGTGGTTGAAAATTGGACCTGTAGAATTGGCTTTATTCGAGCCAGTCGCGGCGGCAACATGCCCGAAATCATATTTAAACATTAATGGCATAAAATTATCCTTCCAATAAAGCCAAATTGATGGACATTAAAACGATTTTCTTGTGTTTTATTTCAATTCGAAGTTCTATACCTCTAAAAAAACACCCTTTACTATGTACAACAAAGTTTCTGAGGCTGATGAATCAGAAGATTTCAATTCTGAAGTTTTGGAAATGGTAAACTTTGGTTAAAAATTTTTTTATACTTATGTATATTAAACTATGTGTAATTTTTTCTTTACAAGTTTTATAAGTACAAATCAAATTTATATGAATGTAAATATACTCGTAGCTATCGATATAAATGAATTTTATTGAATAAATATGTTATTTTTGTTGTTGTTTTTCAAATAAAATTAAAAAATTATATTAAAAAAATTTAATTTTTTTCACAAAAGAAAAAATTTGAATCAAAAAAACTGAATTTGGGGATTTTTGGGGATGAGATATCAAAAATTGGGGATAAGCTCTAGAAAAAAACTGGCAACACTGATCTATTAGATGGTTACAGCTATTAATCCGCTAATATTGACTACTAACACAATTTAACTCTGAGCTTTAGCAGCAGCAATTACGTTTACCACGTCTGTTACATTTACATTTTAATATTAAAAAAAAAAATCATTTTTATGCACACACACATACACACATACGACATTCTCGTATGCATATGTGTGTGTGTTTGGATGTATGTGAATATCTGCGATAAAAAATATTGCGTTTTGCAATCATTTTAATACCAGTTTACAAAATTAGTGGATTTTTTTTTATTTTTTTTTTTTTGCAGTTATCTAGCAAAATAATAACAGTTGAAAGAGTCAGAAATAAAATACTGAAACAAAAAATATTGAAAAGCAAAAGTAAATTTGTTGTTCTCCACCATTAAGTGTTAAGAGCTACTCATCATAATGATTTTTTAAGAAAAAACTTAATTTTCATCAAAATTTATTTAAACGAAATTTTTCTTTGAATACAAGCTAGGCAAATTTTTAAAAGTCTTTAATTGTCGAAATAATCTTAATCATAAAAGTAAAGAATTTAAATTCCATCAGCAGATACTAATCCTAATGTAACATCAGAGCGCCCTCCTTCGTTGTGTAGCAGAATTATCGGCGAAGTAAAATAATCAATAAAATGGCTACAAAACACAGCTTCAAAAAATTAATACGCCTCATTTAACATCAGACAGGCGCTGCAACACTGCATTATTAAAAACGTGCAAAAAGCAGAGTTGTAAAAGAATGAAGCTTTCCTCTATATCTTCCTTCACCACCTGTCTTCTCTATCACTATCCCTTGCCTAAAGAAGGTAATACCTAGTAATAGTAGTAGGCATTAATTGCCCGAGTGTTACTTCTCTTTAAAAAAAAAACAAAAAACAAAAAAAAAACATCGAGCCAGAACTGCCAAAAGAAAAAGCTTAACCGACACATTTTTTGGACCTCGAAAATCGATTATTTTACGAAAATCAATTATTTACGATCGCAAATTATCAATATCGGTCAAAAAATTAAGTTCGAATAGCATGTCGCTTAAGCTTTTTTGGCGGTTGTGGCACGAAATGACTTGCATTCTATAAAAAAAATTTTTACGGCGATACTGCATTGAAAAGACTTTGAATTTGTCGTCGTGATTTTTAATAACGACTTGAAGCAAACACTAATTTAAGATTTAAAAAACGGAAAAACTGAACATAACAACTGCAACATTTTTTGAGAAATTAGTGGAAAAGTTGCAGAAGAATCACTCTATTTTAGTAGGTTTTCTTACACTGAAAGGAATATCTTCGTGCCAGCTATGATTTGTTTTACTGAATCAATGAATTCTGTAATTAATAAGGAGTTAACGTAAGATTTCATTGTATTAATGAAGAATGTTTCATAAATGTTCATGTAAAACACTTTATTGATTAATGTGTAGTTTCCACAATGCAAGCAAGCGACTTGTCTAGAAAAAATATATGAAAAGCACTAAAATTTTTGAGTGATTTCTATACAAATTTCTAGACAAGTCGCTTGCTTGGATTGTGGAAGCTACACATAAAATAAAATAATAAGTAATTAATTGCACCTATTGCAAATGTTGTCAAGTGATTATTTATTATTTTACTATAACGACCCAATACTACTATTCTCATACTTATAGTCTGAGTATGGTTATACTATGGATATGGATACGCTATGGATATTTAATCGGACAAAAAAAATTACGCATGATACTCCGGATATTTTTTTTATTTTAAGAGGAGTAACACTCAGCCAACGAATGCCTACTACTATTACTAGGTGTTACTACCTTCTTTAGGAAAGGAATAGTGATAGAGAAGACAAGTGGTGAAGAAGAGATAGAGTAAAGCTTCATTATTTTATAACTATGATTTTTGCACGTTTTTAATAATGCAGTACTGCAGCACCTCTGGTGTTTTTGAATGAAGCTGTGCGTAGTAGCCATTTTATTGCTTATTTTACTTCGATGATTCTGCTACACAACGAAGGAGGAGACTCTGATGTAACATTAGAATTAGTATGTGCTGAAGTCGGAATAGTTCAGTGACCAGTGACCTTGCCATCACTTGAACTTTCCTACAACAACTGATAATAAATTCAGTAAAGTGCGACTTTGACTCGCGCACGAAGGGTTCCGTACGTTGGCTTTGAGCATTGTTTTTTTACGTTTTTTCAGCTGAAATAATTTTTTTTTATTCGCTTTTTTCTCGTTTTGGCGATTTTTTTAATTTTGGCGATTTGTTTTTAATTTTGGCGATTTTTTTAATCTTGGCGATTTTTTTAATTTTGGTGATTTTTTCATTTTGGCGATTTTTTTATTTTGGCGATTTTTCCGGTTTTCCGCGATTTATTTTCGATTTAGAAATTTTTTTTAATTTGGTGCTTTTTTTCGTTTTGGCGGATTTTTTTTTTTTTGATTTTGGCGATTTTTTTCGGTTTTTTTGTTTTACCGTTTTTGAAAATTTCAAGAAGTTTGCTCTTACGGTTTCCAAGATACAGCAAGTTATCAAAATTACATAGTCAAAATTACATTAACTGATGGTACACCCTCTAATTAAAATTTTTTAAATTTTAATGTTAATTGTTGTAGTTTGTATAAAAATACACTAACGTTACAAATTTCAAGTGCATATACATACCATTGTATGTATATTACATGGGATTTTAACATTTTTCGTTGCTCGTTTTGGCACACCCTTTAATTTCCAACTCTCATGTATTTGTTGTTGTAGCGGCCAAGGGTCTACACACTCTGTCCAAATTTCAGGTCCGTAGCTCTTACGGTTCTCGAGAAAATACCCTGTGATGAACAGACGGTCAGACGGACAGACGGACAGACGGACAGACAGACAGACGGACAGACGGCCAGACGGACAGCGTAGCGAAAACAATAGGGTTCCGTACACCAAAGGTGAAAATGGACACTAATGCACATTAGAAAAATGCGTGGTGTTGTTATTTAGTGACTGTTGGATACCGGGCTCGAACCCAGGACCTTCGGTTTTGTAGTCAACGTGCTAACTACTTCAACCAACGCCACCCTCATTCGTATACATGCATTTGTGTATATAAAATGGAATTGGACATTCCATGGGTGTATGTGCAGCTGTTTGAAAACATGCTTTGTGTGTGTGTAATTAAAATAGCCCTGTATATACGCATGTGTAGCCGATTATTAGTCAAAGTATTTTATACTCATGCGTATGATTGTAGCTCGTGGAGTCTATAAATTTTAGTTATGGTTGTTTGTGCTGCGTAATTAAAGAAATGCGTATAAGCGTTGTTGTTGCAAGTTTATAGTTATATGTATTCGGTTTAAAAATTAATGCATGTGTTTTCATATGAGCGTGTTTTTTATTTCTAGCTGTAGGCATTCATACTTATTTCACTGCCAATACTCAAAGAGTACTTAAAGCGCTGCTTTTGTCATTCGCAGTATGGATATAAAATGATATTTGCCATGATCTTAAGATAAGAATTTACAATATCAGTATTAAGCTCGTCCTTCTCTATGGATGGGTCTGTTTGTAAATGCATCACTGCGCTGCAAATGGTAATTTAAATGCTCTTAACTGGTTCACTGAAATAACGCACAAATAAATGTTATATATGGTGTACAAACATGATGACTACTAAAACAGATTATTAGCGAACTTGTATTGCATTTTAAATAAAACTTTGCACGTATGATGCGGAGCAGTGATGCATTTACGAACACACCCGATATGAAGGCTGGGATATGAATAAATGCACCTCAAAAAGGCTACAAACATTCACCAACCGCTGCCTACGTCGTACCATCCGATGGTTTTGCCCAAACTATACACGTCAAAGCAGATAACAATTCACCGGGATATTTTAAGGCGAAAATTCAGAATGATTGATCATACGCTCAGATGGGCAAACCGTACACCGAAAAAATTTTGCTTCATAAGTCCAATGAAACAATTTCATTAAAATTTTTTTCACTAATCTAATGATCATTTCACAAAATCCAATTAAAATTTCATGAATATTGTGAAAGAATTTCATTGGAATTGCTTCGTTGGTATTCTGGTTTCGTAAGAATATTTTATTGGATTTATGACAACAATATTTTCCAATTACTAAGAAACCCCTTTGTATTTAAGTTATTTCATTATTTTCATGAAATTATTTTATTGTTTCGATGAAGTAATAGCAATGCATTAATTAAACTGTTAAATACATTTGATGAAGTTTTCAATAAAATAATTTTGACGAAAGTGGTTTCATTAATCCAACGAAGCGTGACGTTGGTTGAATTTTAATGAATTTTTTCATTAGATTAATGTCGAAATTCATAGAATTTATGTCGAAAATTCTTTCAGTGTATAGCAAATGCTCATCTGACGTATAACCCATAACGTCCCCGTAGACGAGGACCAACTAGCATCATCACAATTTACAGGCTGTACAAATAGCTCCCGACCGAATTCGATGCGAATCTATAACTGAAGCCGTTTGCTTCTAAGCTGGAGCATAACGGAACATCATCATCGCTTTGTTTTATTTAAATCTTAAGAGAAGAGTTCCTTAATGAAGAACTTTTCATAAAGGGAAACTTTAGATCTGAGCTGACCAAAGTAGCACCAGAGTGCCGAATATTAATCAGACTTGTGTAAATATTGGCAAGAAATTTACTTTATTAAAAATTTAATGACTCATTTCCTTTGAAAAATCTGTTATTGCCAACAAATAAAACAATAGACAATTTAGGATAAAAGACGACTGAAGTATTCATTTGTTTATTTGTTAAGGAATGTGCAAATGAAAATATACGTACACACATATGTACATATATGTATATATGTACTTACATACTTATAAAAGTATACAGTATGTACTAGGGATGCCAAACGGGAAATCCCGGGATTTTCGGGATTTGGAAAATCCCGAATCCCGGGATTTGTAAGATTCAATCCCGGGATTTCTTTTTCGGGATTTCTTAGCAATTTTTATATAAAAAACTTAATAGATTAAAATTTTCGTTGATTTTATGGTATTTTTTTATAATATTTAAAAGTCCCATACAATTTTATACGTGCAGTTTTAACAATTTAATGACTATTCGTGGCATATTTCTTATAAATTAACAACAAGTGCAAAATTAAATTAATTATTTTCATCAAAGGTGATACAATATACAACTAAGAATTATTTTGAAAACGAAAAGAAGCATATGAGCTTTGGAAGGAAAATAAAATTTGGAAAATTTAATAAGATTGACAAATTTATTGCGTCTTATTCTATATTATAAGGCCAATTATGAATAAAATTCCATGAGAAATTTTGCCCGGGGAATAATTTCAAACAGTAGCAAATAATAGGGAAAACAAAAAAAATTATGGAAAAGGGAGACATTTCTTGGGGAAATTTATTCATAATTGCAGTGTATAACTCTGTATATCGACTCCTCAACCCTTACCCACTTTTAGGTAACAATTGAGTACTCCTGACAGCTCCTTACAATTGAAGTAGAAAATAAAAAGTTGGGTTGACCTAAAAGCGAGAAATATTTACAGAATAATGCGTACTATTTTGTCTAAAAAATTGCTCTAGTGTGAATGTATGTTTTTTTACATTGCAGCTCAAAATTATTTTCGTTAGACCGTTTAGGTCGTTTTTTACACAAACCTATGACCTATTTAAATTACATGGGTTTGATCAAAGGTTTGTGTCAAAAATGACCGACTGAATGACTTCGACTCAATTATAGTTTTATTCGAGTTGCAGAGTAGAAGGACAGCACACTAATAAACCATACTCCTCTTAGCGAACTTAGGACTACATATGTATCTGTTGAACTTGCAGAAAACAACTTATGTATGAATTTAAAATTTTTCAGCAGAACAAAAATCCTGTTCAGGTGCTCAGGCAAACTTTTAGTGGCATATTCATAAAAAATATTTTTGGCTTATTAAGCGCTTATTTGACGTATTTCTTTGAGAAATTTGTGAAATAAACCTGTAATAAACCTAAATTTTTTTTATGAATACGGCGGTTAATGTATGTGCCTACAAAAATGTGATCATTCGACGTAATTTATAGAATTTTATTAGAATTGTGTATATATTTCTTTTAATTTTTCGACATGTTCAGCCTTATTATCGTTGTCGTAGTAGTGACGAAATCGATTAAAAAAATAGGCAATGCCTGGTATATGTAACAACCGTAATGGCTACTTGTTGGTCAATCGCAATTAAAAAAACGTTAATAGATATATTTAAAAAAACAATAATGTTTTTGCAGCTTATTTGTATGAAAGTGCATCTAAAATTTTCGTAAATCAACTTAAGCGATAGTGCTAAAAGTCCACAGATATGTACATTCGTTTTGATTTAGATTATAGAAAAACATTTATATTAAAAGCAAAAACAAGTTTTCATATTAAGTTATTGTTTTCAGTATAAATTCCCTAACATCAACTTAAAAATAGATGACAAAAATTCTTTAGATTTTTATTTCATACTGGTATTAAAAAAAATTTTAACTTTAAAGACAAATGTTTAATGATATATTATCAACATAAAAACTTTAAAAATGCATAAAATTTGTTATTAAAGCCAATATTTATTAAAAAAAATTATTTATTTTACCAAAAAATTTTAGATCCCGAAATCTCGAAAATCCCGAATCCCGGGATTTCTAAAAATCGATCCCGATTGGCATCCCTAGTATGTACATATATGTATGTACTAGTGATGCACGAATATTCGTATTCGTATTCGAATTGTCGAATATTAGGCCATTTTTAAATATTCGTATCCGTATTCGTATTAGCCAAATTCGGGCGAATACGAATACGAATATTTTTCCAAACAAATTAAATAAACTAGTGTTCGCCCAGTGGTTGAAAATCAACCATTAACGCACAGAGGTGGAAAATAGAATGAAAATATTTAAAGTTTGATGAATTTAAAACACAATTTAAAAACTATATTCAAATATACATATGTATAGACTCCAAGGTAAACCACTCTCTTAAACCACTTTCTTAACTACTAAATACGAATTTAAAATTTCATTTATCGGCATAAATAAGAATAGATTTTAAGCAAACTATTTAAAAAAAGTTGTTCACTTTTAGAACTACATATATGTAATTAGATATTTGCTCATAGTGTTTTCACTTCATATTCATTATTATTGCCCAAAACAAAAATATTCGTTTATTTTTTCATTAAACGCTTTTTCTCTAAAATTTTAGACTCCCCATTAAAACATTTGTTACAAATAATGTTTCTATTCCCTATTCTTTGAGAAAGACCCCATATGTATGTAGGAATTTGCTAGACTAATAATATAAACATTCCATCATATTCCAACATTCCAGTATGTTCAGTAATTTAAAGCACAGAAAAATAATGAAAACAATGAACAAAAACAAAAACGCACACAAAATAAACCAACAATAAAAAACTTACTTTGTGCTGTAGGTGAATTTAACTTTAATCAAAGTTATTAATAATTAAAAAAATATATTATTTTTAAGCATCTAAAGAAAAATAATACAGTACCACTCGTTATTTAAATATCCAAATTTTATTAGTTTCAGCAATAATCGTTTAAGTACATAGAAAGATGGAAATAAGAATAGAATGAACAAATAAAATACGTTTTTCCTTCTGAGTGTTTATGGAGTTGCCAAGCCAAATTGTTGTAATTTTTTTTTAGCAAATTAAGAGAGAAATAGAAATCATGGCTTTATGATTGGCTAATATTCTTAACTGTTTTTAACTATCTTAGACACAAAAATGTAGAAGAATCAAGCGAATACGTTGAGTTTAAGTCAGTTAAAATGGTTCTTAACTTTTTTCACTTGCCTATTTATATATAGATAAATGCATTAATCCTAAATGAAATTTAAATAAATGGCTAAAAATATTAGTTTGTACATATCCATTAAATTTTTTATAGAAATTTGTGCTTTATATCATTTTCAAATATTATTTAACGACGATCATTAAAATGTTGGGTAGTTTTTATTAACTTTAAGGTACGGCAACAGGAGTATTAAGTCCTTTTTCATAAAAACTTTTTAATATTTCATATTGCAGACGTAAATAGAACCCCAATTTAATGTCTATAAATTTCACATACAATATTCGTATTCGTATTCGCCAATATCAAAAATTGGCATTCGTTACATCACTAATATGTACGTATGTATATGGAATATTTGATTAACATGCCATAAATGAAACTTCGTATTTGTTAGGAAAATAAATCTCTGATGAGAATAAAAGCCCTTAAACATTTCACAAATTGCATAAAAGAATCGTTCATTTTTAGAAATGCATTTTCTTGAATGCATTTTTTTTCTACTATTTTATTTTTGTTTTATATTATTTTAAGTACATTTACAATTCAAAAATGAAATGATTAATTGTGTTCCTTACAAAATTTCATTCTTCAAACAAACAGATTTTCAATGGAAAGTAAATATAGAATAAATTAAAGACTATTGCTTTTAAATTATGAAAATAATTATTTAAATTAATAGCTTGGATGGTGATTATTAATTACAACTTTTTAAGCCAGTTTTGCTTACACAAGTATGTATGTATAAAAATGTCTACAGAAGTATTTATAAAAAGAAAATTATATCAAATTACTTGCAGTCATTATTGTTGACGGTAATTGTTATTTAATAATATAAATCCAGTTTTCTTACCTTCTGTTTAAATCAAAATGCTGGAAAAAGATTTTTGTTTTATTAGAGGAATTAATATGACGGTGTTGTTTTTCTCTTTAAAAAAATCTGAATTTATGTTTAACTTATAAGTTGAAAGAAAACGGCATATAATATTTTTTATCCATAGAGTCCATTTTAAATAGTTTCTTAATCGCTGTCACTAGAGGGCGCTACAAAAACCACTAAATATTCTACATTCAAGCAATAAAAATTAATCCAAAATAAAGTCAACGTGGATTTAGTGCGAATTCATATTATTTTAATATATTATCTTACTACATAACCATATGTTAGTAAAACATTTTTACGATGTTAAAAAAACTGATTTTAATTTAGCACTGCAACTATATTTTATTATTTCTGTATAGTTTAGGCTAGGTTAGGTTGAAAAGAGACACAATCAATGTTGAACCAAATCATTTCGGATTAGACTTATGCTCTTATAACATATTAAGCGCTCTTAGTACAAGTGCTGACAGGAGTTCCCAATAAAAGAACCAAAAACCTCTATTAAACTTGGTCAGTCTAAGGACCTTGTTTCCTTAATATATTTTTTATTTTCTTAACCTTTTCCAATATAAAACCCTAATATACTCGAACTTTATATATGGCATATTTCCCAAATAGCAGACTTGTCTTCTGATTTGACTAAATATTGGACAGTCGTGCTAAATAGTGTTTGAGAGTTTCAATGCCTTCGGCAGCATCCATACGCGTCAGGTGATTCATTAACTCCGTATGTCCGGTCACTATGTCCGCCAGTTTCCGGAGTGTTTGTATGAGCCACAATCACACGCATGATTAGAAAACTACTCTGCCATATATGAAAATATATGACCGATTAATAGACAGGGTTCTTTTATTTACACACACATAAAGCATGTTTTCAAACAGCCACTACTCTGACTATTAATCGACTACACATGCGTATATACAGGGCTATTTTATTTACACACACATAAAGCGTGTTTTCAAACTACCACAAACAACCATAAATTTTCCATTCCATTTTATAGACACAAATGTATATATACGGTGGCGAATGATGAATAAATATCCCGAGTATCATTAGTATTTTTTTTATCCGATTAAATATCCAAAGTCTGATTATAAGCATACTCTAAATATAAGCATACTAAAACTATAAGTATGACAGAGAGTCAATGCGCTTGATACTGATGTAAATTTTTTTTTAGTTGTAGCGTATTTTGGTTTTTCGCATAAAGAGATACTCTTGTAGCTTGGGAGATAAGATATGAGCGTAAGAATTGTTTGAGCTACAATTATATTTATACGCAGTTACAACAAATTAGACTACATATTTACTTATGCATATTTTTTAAGACTGACTTCCAAAACGTATCAATACTAGGTTAATATACATTTTCCCTGCAGTATTTATATCATGTCCAGATACAAACTTGTTACTTTCATCATTAGCATGAACTTTTACCATGCCTTACTTGCCTTAATTTTTCGAAATTATTACCCTAAAATTATCCTTAAATTTTACTTGCAAAACATTTTTCATATGCTTTTGGCCTCACTTAATTGTTCCATTAATAAAATATTTAAATATTTTATAATTATTATATTACCTGTTAAATAGAAAAAGAAATGTGTGGGTCTAATCAATTGAACAGGACTGTATACATGTATGTATGTATATAATTATAATTATATATTTTAATGTTAAAAAAAATATCAATAAATTGCTCATTTTCATTAACATATTTATGCAATCAAAGTACAAACTGTGATCCAATTGTATCAACGTCAACACGTTTATTGAGACGTTGAAGAAATTACGGGTTTTTAATTATTTAGATAGGAAATCAATTTTTTTTTTATTCCACTTGAAAATGTTCCATGGGCGTAGAGAAGCCCTTTCGCAGCTGTATCCGCCAGTGTTGTTGATGACTGTGAATTATCGATTCGGCGCCATTCGCAGCAATTGGGCCTCTGTTACTTTTTTTTCTGCCCAAAATGGAAGAACTGGACTTGGCTGACATTTGGTTTCAGCAAGACAGTGCTACATGTCACACAGCGCGCAAAACAATGCCCCAATTGAGAGGCTATTTCGGTGAACAGTTTATTTCACGTTTGGGGCGTTCAATTGGCCGCCTAGATCGTGCTATTCAACGCCTTTAAGTTATTTATTGTGGGGCTATGTTAATGCTCGTGTCTATAGGGACAAGCCCCCAACGATTGACGGACTGGAAGACAATATTGCACAATTTATTCGTGAGATACCGACCTGTATGGTGGCGAGAGTATACCAAAATTGGACACAGTGTAGAAACCAGGCGTAGGCGCCGTCAACATTTATATGAAATCATCTCTAAACATTGAATCATATAGATCGTTCTACCGACTCAAATAAATATTTCATACATTTCTCTGAATTGCATGTGTTTTTTTATAAATCAAATCCAAACGCTCTTAAAAAATCACCCTTTAAAAAGTATTTATCAATTTGAAACTCGTACATACCCAATTGGGTTGATATTTTATAAAGGGGGTCTTCTAAAAGAAGTACCCTATCATGTGTTATAAAATATATTTTTTTACAAAAAGTAACAAGAGTAGTTTTTGAAAAAACTAGTTTTTACAAAAAGTACCTTTTTTATAATAAGTACCTTTTAATATAAAAAAATACGTTTCTTAAAAAATAAATTTTTTTATAAAAAAGTACCTTTTTATAAAGTGTGTTTTTTTTGTTAATAGTACTTTTAAAAAAAATATATATTTTTTCAAAGTAGCTTTTTAAAAAAAAGCCTTTTTTGAAGAAGACGCTTTTTATAAAAAGTACGTTTTTCATAAAAAGTAGCTTTCATATGAAAAGTACCTTTTTCATAAATAGTACCTTTCATATGAAAAGTACCTTTTCCATAAAAAGTACCTTTCATATGAAAAGTACATTTTTCATAAAAAGTACCTTGCATATGAAAAGTACCTTTTTCATAAGAAGTACATTTTATATAAAAATTACCTTTTTTAAGTACCTTTTTTATAAAAGGTACCTTTTATAAAAAGCAGCTTTTTTATAAAAAGCACCTTTTTCATAAAAAGTACTTTCAAAAACTATTTGAGAATTCACAAATAATAATATTTTTGAAAATCACAAAAGAAAAATAAGCATAGTAGGCTTAGAAACTTATAAAAAACCCAGAACAGATTCATATCGAATATAAATTATTTGATGGGTTTTGTATAAGTTTCTAAGCCTACTATGCTTATTTTTCTTTTGTGATTTTCAAAAATATTATTATTTGTGAATTCTCAAATAGTTTTTGAAAGTCTGTACATAAGATAAGAGGTTTGTGACTGTTCAAAATGTGTGGTTGAAGTCTACTGACGATTTGTTACAGCAACAATGAAATGCATATAGACATCGCTGAACCACCAGCAAATAAATTTAAAATTAATTAAGGTATGCAATCGAAAAAGTTGTTATTAAATCGATATTGCTAATAATTATTTCCAATAATTTTATTGACATTTTTATTGAACACATGTGAACACTGTGGCCTGTCTGCGAATAATTTGCATATAAAGTATAATTTGGTGTAAATTAGTAACGAATCACTTTAAAAAACCACAAAAATTAAATATGTAGATATATAAAAGAAATTTTTCAAGTTTATCAGTTTAAATTACCAATGCTGTTCTCGTTCTTTTGCTACTTTGGCTTAGAAATACAATAAATAAAAACTTTTTCTGTTAGCTTTGCTCAAAAAACTATTTGATATTGTGCCTTCAAGATATTTGATATTTAAAACGTGTCTGCATCTAAAAAAAAGCACTAAGACAAAAGAATCTAAACTATGAAATCTTAATCAGCATGACAAATCATTTTCTGAACTACTTAAGTAGATACAGTTTTTATATATTTCTATTAAGTTTTATGTCAATGAAGACCAAAAACGTATTTGCTGCTTGTAAAAAACTATAAAAGACTTTTTTAATATTTTCTATAGTAAAGTTTAAGCTGAACACTTTTTTAGTATCTAAAGCTGGTTTATTACTACATAGTCTATTATAGTAGAAGCATTAGTTTGAAAAGCAAGGAAGCTATTAAATGCATATATGTACTGGGGGCCAAAGGTGAGCTGTTGGGTAATGAGCTCACTTTCGCAGTTGTATTATTGCTATTATTTCCTTGAAAATTGCAGTAATTTAGTTAAATTGTTATTTCATAGTTATTGTTTATTAAAGTAATGCAGTTCCACCTCAAATAAGTAGCAGTGACATTTCAAATTAAATATGCACTGAAATTCATAAACTCACTCATGTGTGTATGTATATTCATATGTATGTATGTGTGAGTGTATGTGTGTGGATATGTTTGTGTGTGTGCATGTTTAAGAGATTGTGAATATTAAAACATATAAAATATTAGTTTTTAATAATTGAAAAGTTCAGGCAATTTGCTGCGTCAACATACAATTAGATTCTCAGATATCTTAATAGCCCTTATCATAAATTTAAAAGAGTAATATAATTATGCACAAGTATTTATTTGACAAATTTCTTTTAAGCCCCTAAGGGCCAATTTTTTACTTATTTATTAAACTGCAAATACTTTTAAGTTCTATTTAAATACGATATTTTGTTTTGCAGTGCATATTTAAATAATATTTAAATGCCCAATCTTGTGTATTTAAATTCTATTTAAGTTTTATGAGCATACCATTTTCTTTATGGGCGTGTGTGTGTGTGTGTGTGTGTGTTTATGTGTGTGTTGAAAAGATATACGTGAACATCATGTTCATAATGTTCATCTCAGGGCTGTTGAATTTCGATTACGATTAGTAATCAATTAGATTACATTTTAAAAAGAATTGTAATGATTATATAATTGCCTTCAAAAGAATTGCTGATAAAAATAATTGATTACGATTACTAATAATCGAAAAGTAATCTGAATTACTTAAAATGACTAAAAATAATTAAAAAGAATCAAAAGTAATCAAAAAGTAATCCGACTACTTTCAAAGATTACTTTTGATTCTTAATAAATAATCAAAGAGAATCAAAAGTAATACTTAGAAATAATCGCATTATTTTTTTATTACTTTTGATTCTTTTTGATTATTTTTAGTAGTTTTAAGTAATTCAGATGACTTTTCCATTATTAATAATCGTAATCAATTAGTTATAATCGTAATTTAATCATTACTTCATCTTTAAAAAAAAGTAATCAAATTAGTAATCATTACGATTACTAATCATTACTTAACAGCTATGGATGAAATTAATATCAAAAAGTCTCTTGACTATTGCGACAAAAAAATCTTTATGCTCGTATGTGTATTCATTTGTATAAAAAGCCGATTGAAATTCGGCACTATGGTGCCACTTTGGCCATCTATGATGTATAGATATTTTTCGTTCTGTGACATTGTGTTGCGAACAAAAAACATAATGTGAGCGGCATTGAATTTTGAAAACGACAGCACAAAATGACAATAAAAGGAATCAGTGATGCCAACTTTTTTGGGTCACAAAGAAATTTAAAAAAAGCACTAAAAGCGCAATTTTGAAATTAAAAAAGCGTAAAAAGCACTAACGTGAAAAACGAGTGAAGATTCAAACGCGTGAAGTTTAATAATGTTTAATATATTCTAAGCTATTCTATATTTAATGAAGTACATCAAACGAAAAAGGTATGCTTTACACTGAAAAAATAAATACACCAAGTTTTTATTAAAGTAATTTTAAGAAATACATACATTTCTTAAAAGCACTACTTAGTGCTTTTTCTTAGTTTGGCACTAACACATAAAATTTGGCGATTTGAGTATTCAAAAAGCACTAAAAATAGTGCCAAAAGCACCAAGTTGGCATCGCTGAAAGGAATGCCAAATTTGTACTCAACATAAATCTCTTAAAAAATATTTTTACATATAAATATACATAAACTTCTAACAGCCCTTCTGGGTAACATTTTTGATAAAATCTATTTAACTTATAGTGGCATGCTGCGCTGTTTTGTCTTGTCTTGTCACGAAATTTTCAAAATTAATGAGTTGTTTAATTCAAGCATTAGATTAATTGAATTTGGTTTTTTTTTCAATTAAACAATTTAACTGAAATTCATGGATATAGAAAATTTAGTTTAATAGTCAAAAACTCCTTTCATGGAAATAAAGCGAGTATTCACTTGTCAAAGCTGCAAATTCCAGCACATAAGTTTCAATATTTTTTTTTTAATTCTACTCGTAATGGAAATTTTAATCAAGTCGCGCTCTGATCTTTCCTAACGTCACTAGATTTGCTTTCAGTTAACATTTAAAAAAATATTTTCAAAGCAATTATAACAACATGGATAATTGTAATTAAAGCATTAGTGAGGTAAAAAATATAAAAAAATGTTTTTTTTTTATAACACAAGATAGATATCTTGCCTGAAACATTAAGATCAGAAGCCATTGACTTTTCACACAACACAATTCATATTGTAGAATACTTAGCACTAGAATTTAATTTTATTTCTTTTATATATCGCACACTAAATCATAAAGAGTCACAACTCAAAAAATTTCAGATGCTGAGTAGTTGCAAACAACTGTTGATACTGTGCGAATAACGCAAGTATGTGACATAAAAACAAGTATAATGGTATTTTATATTCTTCAAGAAGCCTACATATATTGCAAAAGAAATTGATGAGGTCGTTATAGGTTTCTTCAATTAACTGGTTTATAAAAAAGCTAAAGCACTTTTATAATTTTGAGTTGTGACTCTTTATGATTTAGTGTGCGATATGTAGTTTTTATTTATTTATTATTACTCTGCAAATTAATACAAAGTAATTACACTTATAAATGTGATTGCAAGTGGACTTTGCAATCTGTAAAAAGAAAATTAAATATCTATTAATTGCACAATAACTGCCACATAAAGAAAAGGAAAACAATTCTGCATTAAAACAGAAAAACAAGATTAAAGAGAGACAGACAGACAAATGAAAATAATTTCATAATTAATGTTTAAAAATAAATATACCTCGGTATTTCTTGTTTAAAATTAAACAAATATGTACATACATATATCAGAGTTTTAAATCCCCGCCCCTCCCCCCTCCATCAAATGTCATGTGCAAGTACAAGTGAAAAAACTCAATACACTAAAATTTTTTACTAACACATCCTTGTTATTGACACTTTCAAGCAAGTTAATTTTTGATACTTGTAGCAAGTAAAGTGACAAAACGAAAAACAGTATTGGCGAGTACTGAGTTTTTTATTAATTTGATAATATTATAGCTGATTTCTTGTATATCAATATATAAAAAGGATATTGAGAAATGACACAAAGGCTTTTTTGTTTAATGTTTTTATAAAATAATTTAACAAAATTACAGGTAAAATTCTATATTGACTATACTGCATTAAGAATTGAAGTAACACCATTTATGTTTCAATTAAACGTGCCATAACCATAATCATACAAAAGATCTGTTCGAACCAAACTTATTGGCAACACTGTATTTGATTATAGTTGACTCGATGGAATGTTATAGCCATAGCCATAACCATAACCATAAGAACCAATTGAATTTTGGTTTTCCACCGTAAACATAAACAGCTGTTTGCTGGCGAGACAAATTTGTTGTAGCACTTTTGAAATTAATAAACATGTTTATGGTTATAGCATTATTAAGGCATTATGGCACGTCTGATGTAATCTTTATTTTGAACTTCAATTGTTGATGACACTTTAAATGACCTTGCACTGTGAAGTGTTGTCACTCCAAAAATTTTTGTGGTTTTTTACATTTCTTCTGATTTTCCTTTCCTGAGTGGCCCAGACTATTATACATATATAAAAACTCTCATCACATTTTACGTGGAAGAAATCTAAAGAAATTTGTTTCGACTGTAAAAAAAAATATAGCGCAAAGTGAAATTTTGTCTTTACACCATAGAACCTCAAATTACATTAAAAATACGAGCAGAAAGCAAACAGCTGTTCAGAATTAATATGCCTACATCATGCTAGGAACACAACTGGGACGAACGACGAATTTCGTTCACGTCGACGAATTCGTCGATAAGAGTTCGCTGCGTAAATTCGTGGTGTGAAGCACAATAACGACGAATTTACTCAGCGAATTCCTCTCGTATATTTGATAAAGTTGGTTGTTGTGTGTACAAAGACAGAGAGATAGAGATAGAGATAGAGATAGAGAGAGAGCGAAAATTGTTTTTTCGTCGTTCGTCGGCGTACAAATTAGAAATAAATCTATATCAGAATTCGTCACGCACAACGAATTTCGTTGTACGGGGCTGTTGTGTTCATTTTCATATGCAAAAATGTGTTTTATTTTTTATGACGAAAGTTCGTACCGAAAAATTCGTCGTTCGTCCCAGTTGTGTTCCTAGCATTAATCGTTGACTTCAGACGGCAAAGCAGTTTCATGCACGCTGTGGTCGTGCCGGCTTTAAAAAAAAAGAACAATACTTGGAGACATTCCTTACACGAAATATATTTCAATACGATAAACATATTCAATATTTACAGCCAATTTAAGATGAAGAAATAAATATACCATAAACGGCGGCGCGGCATCGGCGTCAAAACAGATTACTTGTCAGTTTATTTATTACTTAATTTTTTAATAATGCAACTCTGATCAAATGAAAAGTCTTACGGGATGTTACATTTTATTATTATTTATTTTAGTATTATTTGAATATTTGACATGTACTAAAAGTGCAATTAGACGTGCCATAACCATAGCAATAGAAAACAGCTGTTCGAACCAAACTAATGGGCAACACTGTATTTGATTACAGGTGACTCGCCATAACGCCATAGCCATTACCATTGAATTTTGGGTTGGTTATGGCTATGGCATTATTACTATATCACGTCTAATTATACCTTTAGACTAAGAATAATAGTCTGAACAGCCCTTTCGTAATACATATATGTACTTGCAAGTAATTACTAACATATGGCAACGGGGATTTAACGTAATAAGTCATTGCAACAGTGATTTTGAAAAGGTACCTTAACATATTTACATATTTATCATGCTGTGAAGACATTAAAAAATATTTTAAACATACTTTTAACAGCAACAAATAAATATATTGATCTGCTTTTATTTTTATAGCCTATTTCCCACCTGCGAAAGAAAACGTTCGACTTAAAATTTATATTGAAAACAAAAACAAATTTTCATATTTTATTGTTGTTTTCAATATAAATTTTAAATCGAACGTTTTCTTTCGTCGGTGGGAAATACGCCATTAATGTCAAATTCTGCCTAAGGAGGCACCTTATCGTCTTCACCAGCCATACATGAACATGACGCCGGCATAACAACTGTGAAAAATTCATCCACATCTCTACCGTGGTGAATACGTGTGAACTCCATAATCTGCCTTAGCAAAATATTTTGCGGTAATACAATAGAAATGGAATATTTACCAATATTGTTATGTGTCTTTTTTTCTATTGCAAATGGTTGCGGACGGCGAATCTCACGGCAAACATTGATGCTCAGCCAAATAATTGGGCATCGATGTCAGAATATAGATGAAGCTTGGACAAGATATACATACATTAGCCAGATTCGTAGTCTGACATGATGCTCATACGAAATTCATGGCTAAAGGCTCAGTTAACCGACTGTAATGTAAAGTAACTGCAACAGTAAGCAACAGTTGATCGATATTGTTATGTGAAAAGTAATGAAAATGGTTATAGAGATGTAATGTAACGTAACCTACTTTTCATATAAAAATATCGATTAGCTGTTTCCTACGTTGCAGTTACATTACATTGCAGTCGGCTAAAGGCTCAGTTACCCGACTGTAATGTAAAGTAACTGCAGCAGTAGGAAACAGGTGATCGATACTTTTATATGAAAATTAGGTTACGTTACATTACATCTCTATAACCATTTGCATTACTTTTCACATAACAATATCGATCAGCTATTTCCTACTGTTGCTGTTACTTTATATTACAGTCGGGTAATTGAGCCTTAACTAAGCCATAATGGAGACCCCCAGTAAGACATATACGGCCTGGCCCACGATGTCACTAGACATCGTTCGATCGACAACTTGTATTGCAAACAACAATAACTTTAGAAAATTTGTTGTTGTTTGCAATACAAGTTGTCGATCGAACGATTTCTCGTGACATCGTGGGCCAGGCCGATAAAGTATTTTCGCAAATTAATATTAATATTTTAACAATATATTTTTCACAGTCACGGTATTGTTTCAGTTTTTGTTTTCCTTTTCTCTCTGTGTAAAATTTATTCTGTATTAATATTTTCTGTCAGATAGAAATCAAAAGTTATTGCCCACATACACACACACACACACACACAACAAACTAAATTCGGACACTTTTAAAAACTATTTTATTACCACAACCAGCGACATTGCACACATAAAAAACTTCTCATTTGGTTTCTAGTTGCATATTTATTAATTATTTGCAAACAAAATTATTATAATGAAAAAAAAAATCAAAAATTACATTAACGCAAGCAAAGGAGGTGTGCAAACCAGCTTTACGAGTAAATATTTTTAATTCTAAATATTATACTCAAATAATTTGTGTACGAGTATATTGGAACTTTCCGTAATGATAACAATAAATTTTGTGCAATTATTTTAACATACGAACGATGAATTTTAATTTTGTTCTCAACAGAACTCAACAGGTTTGTCCATATTTGTAAGATTTCACTACTTCTGCTACTGCTACTTCTTTGGGTTTAGAGTGACATATAAGTATGCATTGCAGATATTTTTATATTTGCAATGCATACATGATATTTTATACAATATCTTATCACTTTCAAGAGACTTTTATTTAAAAGAAATAAACTGGAAATTTGCAAATTTTCTTTCAAAATCTTTTTTCTTTGTTTTATTATAAAATTCTCTAAATTCTGCCGGCATGTGTTGTTTTAGTTTTGCAATGTCTGCAGTTTTTTCTTTAATACTTAAAATGTTTCTTTGCCTCCACAATATAGAAGAGCTTACTTATTTTACTTTAGCTGTGACCTTTTTGGAACTATTTTTATGCAAACAAAACTTTGAAATTATTTAATAATAATCACTCAAACTGTGAGACTAGTTATGTGATAAATAAATCAATGACTCAATCAATGAATTGTGCTACAAATTGCTCTCGTCTCTGGCCTTAGTCACGAGTGACTATTTCTTATTCCCAACCCTGAGAAAAAGGCTTGACGGAATAATATTTGACTCCAACTATGAAATCATCTCACAAACAAATTTTGAAGATCACGACAAATCTTTATTTCTATGGCAATAAGCAAAAACTGTTTAAGTCTAATTTAACCATTTTTCAGCAGAGCACTTTTAACTTTAAGTGAAAGGGTTCCTTTTTATTTTGTTTTCGCTACGCTGTCCGTCTTTCCTTTTGTCTTTTGTAAGTTGTAGGACTTACGGAGCTGAAATTTTGACAGAATATGAAGAACTTTGACCGCTACAACAACAAGCATATGACAGTAAAAAATTAAAGGGTGTTCCAAAATTAACAACGCAAAATGTTAAAATCTCATATAATATACATACAATTATACTAGTATATAGACACTGGAAGTGTGCAAAGTTTGTGCAGTTTTATACAGACTACAATAATTAACACTAAAAAAATTTAATTTTAAGGGGTATCCTATCAGTTAATGTAATTTTTTTCTTGAAATCTTTAAAAAGCTAAAACTAAAAATACCAAAATTAAAAAATCGCTAAACCGAAAAAAGTCGCCAGAAACCGAAAAAATCGCCAAAACGAAAAAAACACCAAAAGCCGCAAAAATTGCCAAATTAAAAAAACGCCAAAAACCCGTTTCATATGGCCAAAAACCGAAAAAATCGCCAAAACGAAAATAACTCCATACTAAACAAAATCTCTAAAACCAAAATAAATCGCCAAACAACGAAAAAATTGCCATAATGAAAAACGCCAAAACTAGAAAAATCGCCAAAAAGGGAAAAAAGTTTACCGAGTGCTTGAATTTTTTTTTATGTCTACATCAGGTAAGATATTCGGTTATATAGACTGAAGTTGGTAAAGTATTACATATGTATGTAGGGTTCCGTACGGAACCCTTCGTTTGCGAATCACAGTCGCACATTACTGAATTTATTAAAACTATTTCTACTTCTTTAAAATATATTACTTTTTTGCAGGACCATTGTAAGGTCCTGCAAATATATATAAGCTTAAAATATATTAGATGAAAAGTCAAGTTATGATTCCAAAATCGCATATTGAAATTAAGTACGAAAAAATTAATTTTGCTGTAAGTTTCTTACAAATCACATAGATAAACTGAAATTTCACACAGGCGTAGTTTTAAATTTTAGCTTAAGTCGACTTAAGCACTTTTTCTTTTACGCCACATATATTTTTTTAATGATATAAAATAATTTAAGAAACTTTGGACAAAGCTTAAACTGCGTTTAAAAATTAAAACCTGAGTTTCATACCTTATTGACCCACCCTCGTATAACTCCTATATAGTTTTTTATTTGAAAAAATCAACCTTTTTTACGTTTTTATTTTTAAGAATTTTTATAATTTATCTACCATCCAAAGCCCCCACCAATTAATTTAACTGGCGAAGGTTGCAATAAAATGATTTTTTTATGTGAAAATTTTTATTTGTTTAAACTAATTTATGTTTATAAAATTTGTTCAATCATTTCATGCTATAGTTTCATTACAAAGCCTGTTTGCGGGAATAAGTCTCTATTATTTCACATACTTTTTTATTTATTATTTATTTATTTTTATTTATATATTTTATACAAATATGTATTTCGGGAATAATAAACAGAAATGATGAAAACTTTATTCAATAGCTGCTCCAATTTAGTTTAAGGTCAACTTTTTGTGTCTTTTTCTTATGTAAATTTGAAGCAGCTTCATTTGTAATGCTTTTTGAGAGATTGTATGCATTAAAATGTGACCTATTTCGATTAGGTTGACTTTTCCAAAACAAAAACAATAAATAACTAAAAATTAATAACAAATAGCACAGTCCAAGGCATAATAGGTATATAATGTAAGAGTCAATATTTAACAATCATGATAATGAAAGTATATACAAATAGCTTATTTCAGAGATTAAATAATGAACTTTCATTTCTGTGAAAAGTGAGCGAAAATTGAACTCCCCACGATCCAGGCGAGTAAATTATATTACATGGAAAAATCCATATTCTGGTCACTTGACACCTGGTACTTAAATTTAAAGTGCTATTATAGCTCTTAAAAGAATACCATTTGCTTAAAATTCCATCTTCTTTTTTTCAGGTGCAGAATTTTCTCTTCTTCTCAGTGCAGCGCCAAAATTAATCTTTCAGAATGGCACTTGTTTGTGGTTTGTTAACGTAAGCCCGGTCTTTTAAGTGTCTAAAAAAATACTCCAGCGGCGTATAAATAAATTTAAATAAAATTAAAAAAAATGTTATTTTTTTTACAAAAGAAAAAATTTGACTCAAAAAAACTCAATTTGGGGATTTTTGGGGATGACAAATCAAAAATTGGGGATAAGCTCTAGGAAAAACTGGCAACACTGATTACAACGACAAAATCAGCATGGACAACAACCGTTAAAATAATCGATCTCATATAAGCAATTGTATTCTATTATTATTATGTGGCTGACTGTGTTGAATGTGTTTAATGCCTGACATTTATATTTCATGTAGCACGAATGAATTGATTTTATGGTAACCAAAACTAAATACATAGAAAAACTGAAAGCATTTTTTATGTCACTCACAACCGGCTGTTCGTTAATCAAACTTTTCAAGACATAAAGTAAAGACGTGGATTCTGGCAGAGGAAATCATTAAAATATACCAAAGGCGAATTCATAGTAGGTGATCTCAACTGCTCAGGTGACTTTTTTCACCGCTTGTAATTTGCACATCCCTTAAATTTCAAAAACATTTGTCACATAGATTTTTTTGGCATTAATAGTACATACAGATTTTTCAAAGCGAATTGAGCCGACTATAACTTACATATATGAATATGAATACTGCGTTTTAAAAAATTACATACATATGTACCTCGTTTCTGTAACTCGTAAGAAGTTCTCACATCGAGAAAAATTAAATAATTACATTGGTTGTCCTATTTTACACAGGGTTATTCATATAAAAACTTAAAAAAAAATATAAACAAATATAGTTCTTGTCTTAAAGTGCATTTATACTGTCTCGAAATCTAGTATTTCCGAGATTTCGAGTTGAGTTAAGCTGCTTTTTTCCAGATTTCCCATACAAAAGGAAATCTAATTTTTCAGTAGATTTGTAGGAAATCTAACAAAAATCTAATGTTTTTATTTATTCTTTACTACCCTGTACAACAAAAGGTGAGTGAATTAGCTACGGTCTGCTTAAACAAGTGTGTGAATTGGCTACAATGCAGTTGTTTGGTTGTAGTTTTGGAAACAAATCAGTTGATGGGTTTTGTTTTGGATAAAAATATCTTGATAAATGTCAAAAAAAAAACTGGTGTAAACGGTATAGATTTTCATAAAGATTTTAATCAAAAAATGCTAGATTTTGTGCATGTGTAAATGCCTTATTACTCACCCTAAGTTTCACAAGATGATAAGAATTTTTTCGACTCGAAAAGTTCTTACATTCCTTACAGAAACGAGGCACTAGTTGTAATTGAACAAAGGGAGTAGTGAAGACGCAAGAAAGAGGTTGGAGGAGGAGGGCACAGGAGACTTACTAATTGTTTTTATAACATTTAACAAATATTTCCTTTTTATCAAATATGAAACTATGAAACAATTTTTGTAAAATATTTTTTAAAAACATATAACTTCAGGTTCGAAAGTTGTTTGGAAAAAGAAAAAATTAAATAATTAAATTTCCTATGCTACACTTTGCGCTTACTAAGTCAAAATTAACATTTGATTTCGGACAACATTTTTGGCTATACATTTCAAATCAAGCCCATATTACATAATCTCTATAAGATAAAACTTAATGAAATTTTTGGGCAAAAAAAAATTAATTTAAATATATGTGGACTGCGCACAATTGGACTTAGCACTAGCCATACTAGTTATAATAAACGTTTGTTTTTTTTTATTTTTAAATAAGCAATCAAAATTAATTCTCTTATAGCCAATTTACATATGTTTGTAGTATGTTGTAGTTAACCAGACAATAAGTTAGTTAAAGTTAAACTGTTAAGAGTCTATTTTTAAGTTGATTTTGTTGACAAGTTTGCTTTCAATCAATAATTATTTAACTCATTTCACTTGCATACATAAAATTTCAAATAGTAATTAATGAAATTAAAATAAATTAATTTTATCGCATAAATTAAAAGTTTAAAAAGACAAAATTTAGTTGCTCGGTAAAGTGTGAAATTCTTAAGTTATTTTAAGATTTTAAAAACTTTTCCTATTCCTATTCCTATTCCTATTCCTATAATTTATTTTTTATAAATAAATTGAAATTCCTAAAAGCTTTACTCAAAATAGTCATTAGAACGTTTGAGTGCAAAAAGCATGAAAAAAAATTATTGATTGATAAAATAAATTTAACTAAGTGATTTATATGCAAAGCGCATGTATCTTGCTGAGAAATTATTAATCAAGTAAGGGAAAAAATTCTACATATTTTTATATATCGCTCATTTACTCAAAGAACGTCATAACTCAAAAAATAAATTTTTTTTTGAGTTAACGATGCAGAATTAATCGTTTTTCATATTGTGTAAAAATTTCGTACCAATTCTTGTTTACTCAACTCTTGAAGGAAAAATAAAATTTTATTTTTCCATTAAGTTATGTGTTAATTTAAAATGTATAACGCGTTTTCTGGCAAACTAGTTTTTTTGAGTTATGACGTTCTTTAAGTAAATGAGCGATATGTATGTATTTGTAAGCCTTATGGCCACACATGAAACGCTACTTTTAAATCATACTTTGAAAATATGTAACAGTTTGATGCTTGAAGGAAAAAAAATTATTAAAAACTAAACTTACCTTAAATAAGTTAGAAATCCAAAATTCCTTTTAAAAAAGTGTTTGTGGGTTAGTGTACGAGTATTTGTCAACGTCTATTCAAATCGTTACAAATTTCAAAACTTGCAATCTTTTCTTGTAATTTCAATTATTTTGCTTTATTAATCTTATGTTCAAATTTAAGTTATACCAAAAAGCTTTATATATGTATATTTACTTTTTAGTTTTTGCTTTAATGCTTTTCGCAAAAAAAATTTGTTTCACTTTTAGTTTCAGTTGCTTGGTTTGTGTTCATTCAGCAATAAAATAAAAATAAATAAAAACATAAAAAATTAACACACTTTATTTATGTAATATTTGCTACTTGTTGTTTTAGTTTTTTTTTTTTTTTTTGTTTTATTATTTTTTATTTTTTTATATATTTTTTTTTTTTTTTTTGCTTTAAAGCAAATGCAAGTTTTTTATTTCCTTGAAACGTTCTAAAAACAAAAGATTTAAGACACAAACTCGTTCATGTAACTCTTTCTCCTCTTTTTTTTTTTTTTTTTGCTTTTTATTTTTAAATAAAACACTTACTTTGTTTAATAAAAAATTTGCAAACTTAAGTATGATTTGCAATTTTTGTTAAATTAAGATAGATTTGTTTTTGTTTCGTTTTTATTATTTTGGTTTTTCTGAATCTCTGCGCTTTGCTATTCCATGTGCTTCAGTACGGCTACGAATTGGTACTAAATGTTGTATAGTTTGCTGTTAAACAACTCAATGTACATACTATATCTCTTTATCGTTAGCGCTGGCTTCGTTCGCTGTTGCCGCTTTCAAAGCTTGGTTTTGTATTAAACGGCATTAACGCCAGCCAGTTCAGTTTATTAATGCCGATTTCTTAATGTTTGGTCTCGGTAAGTTTTATTTGTAGTATGTATATTTAAGTTGCCTTATGTGTATGAAAAATTGTTTTTGTGTGTATGTGATTTATTTATACATAATACATACATACATACATTTATTTTTAACGCTTGTCGTTTGTTGCTAAATTCGCACTTTACGCTCACATTCAAGCAGATATGAATAAATAGTGTGCAATCCACCTTATGTTTATTAAACACATACATACATACACTCACTCACTCGCTTAATTTAAGCTCTGATTTATAGAAAAAATCATATACAAAATGTAAAGTCTACCTGACGTATTCATAAAAAATATTTTAGGTTTATTAAGCGCTTATTTGACATATTTCTATGGGAAATTTGTCAAATAAACCTGTAATAAACCTAAAACATTTTTTATGACTGCCGTATTCACAACTTTTAAGTATAGCAAAACATTACCTATATTTTTGCTGTCTAAGTTCCTACTACTGCTATGATTTTTTTAAATTTTGCCAACAAAATTATCTTAAAAAAAACTTAAAAAATATTCGATAGTCCCAGGCACGTTTGTTTAATAAGAAATAGTTCGTTGGCTAAGCAAAAGCTACCGTAAATAATCGATCGAAAAGTAACGTCTCGAATACACCAAAGTTTAAACTCAACTGACCAGACACCACCATATCCATTGGTCTAACTAACATGCCATAAGCTCTTTTGCTTCCACACAACCGAAAGCTGTTTACAAACTAGATGGCCTCCAAAAAAGACTCAACATCATAACGTTTACAGAAAAAAAATATTCTTTAGTATCCCTTAATTTTCTTACATATTGAAAAGCTGCAAAAAATAAACTGGAAAATTTCTTGTTTTTTATTAAATTTAACAAGTAAGAGTGCTATATTCGGCTGTGCCGAATCTTATATACCCTTTACCAACGTACGTACATATATATAGTATACAGACACGTACATACATATTTGTTTTGTGAAAAAATTTAAAATTTTTTAAAGTTTCCATCTTTGGAGCTATAATTTTCATTTTTAAAATTTCATACACCAAACTTTTCTTTCAGAAGCATAAAATATATTCAATTTATAAAGAAAAAGAAAAAAATTTTTAGACCTATTTAATTTTACATAACACAAAAAGTGTAAGTTTTCCAACCCTGGAGTCATAATTTTGGATTTTTCTGATTATTGATACCAATCTAGTTCTTTAAAAAATGCATAAAATATGTTAAGTGAAAAAAGCAAGAACGAAATAAGTAAAAACTTAGTTTCATTTAATTCCTTTAATATTAAAAAAAATCAGTTAAGTGCGACTTTGAATCGCGCACGAAAGGAAGGTTTTTTGCTTTTTTGAAGTTTTTTTCAGTTAAAACGATTTTTTCAGTTTTGTCGCTTTTTTCTCGTTTTGGCGATTTTGTCTGTTTTTGGAGGTTTTTTTCATTTTGGCGATTTTTTTCTGTTGTTAAGCTTTTCTTCATTTTGGAGATTTTTCTCATTTTGACGATTTTTTCTGTTTTTTGGGTTTTTTCGAGATTTTTTTGGCGATTTTTTTGTTTTTTTTTTCGTTTTGGTGATTTTTTTCATTTTGGCGATTTTTTTTCATTTTGGCAATTTTTTTCTTTTTTTTATGTTTTTTTTTCGTTTTGGTGATTTTTTTCATTTTGGCGATTTTTTTTTCATTTTGGCGATTTTTTTTCATTTTGGCGATTTTTTTCTGTTTTTAATTTTTTTTTCGTTTTGGCGATTTTTTTTCTTTTTTTGGCGATTTTTTTTCATTTTGGCGATTTTTTTCTGTTTTTTAGGTTTTTTTTCGTTTTGGCGATATTTTTCATTTTGGCGATTTTTTTCATTTTAGCAATTTTTTCGTTTTTTTGCGATTTATTTTAGTCTTAGAAATTTTCTTTTAATATAGTGCTTTTTTTCATTTTGGCGATTTTTTTCTGTTTTTTGGGGTTTTTTTCGTTTTGGTGATTTTTTTTCATTTTGGCGATTTTTTTTATCATTTTGGCGATTTTTTTCTGTTTTTTAGGTTTTTTTTCGTTTTGGTGATTTTTTTCATTTTGGCGATTTTTTTTTCATTTTGGCGATTTTCTTTCATTTTGGCGATTTTTGTTTTCATTTTAGCAATTTTTCCGTTTTTTTGCGATTTATTTTAGTCTTAGAAATTTTTTTTTAATTTGGTGCTTTTTTTCGTTTTGGCGATTTTTTTTCTGTTATTTAGGTTTTTTCTTTTTTTTGGCGATTTTTTTCATTTTGGCGATTTTTTTCTGTTTTTAAGGGGTTTTTTCGTTTTGGCGATTTTTTTTTCATTTTGACGATTTTTTTCTGTTTTTTAGGGTTTTTTTTCGTTTTGGTGATTTTTTCATTTTGGCGATTTTTTTTCATTTTGGCGATTTTTTTCTGTTTTTTAGGTTTTTTTTCGTTTTGGCGATTTTTTTTCATTTTAGCAATTTTTCCGTTTTTTGCGATTTATTTTAGTTTAAAAATTTTTTTTTAATTTGGTGCTTTTTTTCGTTTTGGCGATTTTTTTTTTCTGTTTTTGGCTTTTTTTCATTTTGGCGATTTTTTGTTTTTTGGGGTTTTTTTCGTTTTGGCGATTTTTTTCATTTTGGCGATTTTTTTTTTCATTTTGGCGATTTTTTCTGTTTTTTAGGGTTTTTTTCGTTTTGGTGATTTTTTTCATTATGGCGATTTTCATTTTGGCGATTTTCTTTCATTTTGGCGATTTTTGTTTTCATTTTAGCAATTTTTCCGTTTGTTTTTGCGTTTTAGTTTAGTCTTAGAATTTTTTTTTAATTTGGTGCTTTTTTTCGTTTTGGCGATTTTTTCTTGTTTTTGGCGATTTTTTTCGGTTTGGCGATTTTATAATTTTTTATTTTTTCAGTTTTACCGTTTTTGAAAATTTCAAGAGTTTTGCTCTTACGGTTTCCAAGATACAGCAAATAGTCAAAATTACATAGTCAAAATTGCATTAACTGATGGAACACCCTTTAATTTAAATTTTTTTAAATTTTAGTGTTAATTTTTGTAGTCTGAATAAAAATACACTAACCTTACACATTTCAAGTGTATATACATACATACATACAATTGTATGTATATTACATGGGATTTTAACATTTTTCGTTGCTCGTTTTGGAACACCCTTTAATTTCCAATTCTCATGTATTTGTTGTTGTAGCGGCCAAAGGTCTACATACTGTGTCCAAATTTCAGGTCTGTAGCTCTTACGGTTCTCGAGAAAATACTAATATAGTTTTAGACATAGTTAATTTTACATAACACAAAAAGTTAAAGTTTTCCAACCCTGGAAACGTCTTTTTAATTTTTTTGTATTTTTTTAATTTAAAATTCCAATTTTAGTCGTACTGAAGTGTAAAATATGTACATTTATTAAAAAAAAATAAAAATTTGTTTTCGGGAGTTACTTTTATATGGCAAAATGAAGTTTAAGTTTCCAGCTCTGCAATCGTCTGCCCGATTTTGCTGAATTTCAATACCAATCTATTTTGGAAAATTTCTGACACACCAGTCCAAGAACGAAGTCTCTAGCTCTTCTGGGAGCTTCGGAAAACCGATTTCACGTACAGACAGACGGACAGACGGACAGACGGACAGACGGACAGACGGACAGACGGACAGACGGACATCGCTTATTCGTCTTCCCTATGCATAAGGATCCAGAATATATATATTTTATGGATCGCTTATTGATATTATAGAAATTACAAACGGAATGACAAACCTATATATACCCTTTTACCATTTTTTTGGTAAAGGGTATAAAAAAAAATTTAATATTATTTAATATTTTTAACACGTTTATGCAAAAGCTATGAGACAACAAGAAAACAAAACTCTCTTATAATCTCATTAAAAGAAAAAAGCTTTTGCTTCACATATTCACCACACTTTGCAATTTACTCTTCAAACTTTTTGCATACAACACAACTTTTCATTTAAACCGCTTAAAATGCTGAACAAAAAGACCAGACCAGAAAACAAGAAGCGAAAAAATTAAATATTTAAAATGCACTTTTGATTTCTTTGAGGCCATAATGAAAAAAATTTGAGAACCAGTAATTTTCTGTGTAAACTGTGTTAAATTGTATTTGTTGTTGTTATGTTCGCTATTATGTAGTTTCTTGTAAAGTCATTCAATGCTTCAAATTTTTGTTTGTTTTGGCTGTGTGCGCTTTAGAAATCGTGTACTATAAGCAGAAGAAGAAAAAAATAAACGAAACCTTACTTTTAAATAAATGCTATAACTAGTTTTGTTAAATGGTTTTGAGTTTAAATGGCAGCATATATGTATAAACACTCGTATTATTAGATCATATCCTTTAATAATAAATATTCTGCTATAATAGTCAGACCCAGGCGAGTATTGGTTCATAAGTCGACATAAGACACCCATCTATTAACCTCCTGACAAAACGAAAAACAATTCACTTAAGTGCGACTTTGATTCTCGCACGGAGGGTTCTGTCTAGACTCTACATACATATGTAATAACATACGAACTGTAGGCTATATACTCGAATATCTTTTGGCTATTTTTTTTTTTGGTTCTTGGCGATTTTTTTCAGTTGATTTTTACTTTTAGCGATTTTTTAAGTTTTGAAGCTTTTTTCGGCTATTTCTTTCGTTTTGGAGATTTTTTTGGTTTTCGGCGATTTTTTAGTTTTTTTTTGTGATTTTTTACTTTTAATAATTTTTTGGATTTGAGCGATTTATCGTATTTTTGGTGACACATTTCCTTTAAGCTTTCTTTTCATTTGACTATTTATTATTTTGACAATTTGTTTTATTTTGGGAATTTTAGTGTTTTTGAAAATTTTAAGATATTGGCTCTTACGATTTCCAAGATACAGCAAGTTGTCAAAATTACATTAGCTGATAGAATACCCTTTCATTTAGTTTTTTTTTTAATTTCAGTAATAATTGTTGTAGCTCGCTTTTAACTTTCATATACTTGTTGTTGTAAAACAGTTTTACATATTCTGTGAAAATTTCAGGTCCGTACGTCTTACGATTCTCGAGAAAACAGCATGTTACGGACAGACGGACATCGTCGTGAAAATGGTAGGGTTACTTTTCACCTTTGTTGCAAGCAACCCTAAATAAACTCCGTTCCGTACGCACAATAGTTATATGAACTTTAGCCTATAGAATTTTATAGTTTTAGCACTTTTTCGTTTTTGGAATTTTTTCGTTTTTGAGCGTTTTTTTAATATGGGGTTTTTTTAGTTTTGGAGTTTTTTTTTATTTTTTCGGTTTTGACAATTTTTTTAGTTTTGGCACTTTATTTTGGTTTTTGGAGATTTTGTTCGGTTTATGGTGTTTTTTAATTTTGGGGATTTTTTCATTTAGGCGATTTTTCCGATTTTTGGCGATTTATCTTAGTTTTGGATTTTTTTTAATTTGGCGCTTTTTTCGTTTTGGCGATTTTTTATTTTTTTATTTTTGGCGATTTTTTCGGTTTGGCGATTTTATAATTTTGGGATTTTTTAGTTTTACCGTTTTTGAACATTTCAAGAGTTTGCCTCTTACGGTCAAAATTACATTAACTGATAGAACACCCTTTAATTAAATTTTTTTTAAATTTTAGTGTTAATTGTTGTAGTCTGTATAAAAATACACTAACTTTACAGATTTCAAGTGCATATAAATACAATTGTATATATACATACATATATTACATGGAATTTTAACGTTTTTCGTTGCTCGTTTTGGCACACCCATGCATTTTTAACTTCCATGTATTTGTTGATGTAACGACCAAAGTTCTACATACTCTGTCCAAATTTCAGGTCCGTAGCTCTTACGGTTCTCGATAAAATAGCATGTAACGGACAGACGGACAGACAGACAGACAAACGTACATCGTAGCGAAAACGATAGGATTCCTTTTCACCTTTGTTGTACGCAACCCTAAATAAATTCAGTAAAGTTTGACTTTGACTCGCGCACGAAGTGTTCCGTACATTCGGTTTTGAACATTTTTTTTATGTGGTTTTTTCTTGTTTTGGCGATTTTTTTCATTTTGGCGATATTTTTTCATTTTGGCGACTTTTTTCTGTTTTTGGGTTTTTTTTATTTTGAGGATTCTTTTCATATTGGCGATATTTTTTTCTGTTTTTGGGTTTTTTTTTCATTTTGGCGATTTTTTTTCATTTTGGCGATTTGTTTTTGTTTTGGCGATTTTTTCCGGTTTGTTGCGATTTATTTTAGTCTTAGAATTTTATTTTAATTTGGTGCTTTTTTTCGTTTTGGCGATTTTTTTTTTGTTTTTGGCGATTTTTTTCCGGTTTGGCGATTTTATAATTTTGGGATTTTTTAGTTTTACCGTTTTTGAAAATTTCAGGAGTTTTGCTCTAAGGGTTTCCAAGATACAGCAAGTTGTCAAAATTACATAGTCAAAATTGCATTAACTGATGAAACACCCTTTAATTTAAATTTTTTCAAGTTTTAGTGTTAATTGTTGTAGTCTGTATAAAAATACACTAACCTTACAAACTTCAAGTGTATATACATATGTACATACAATTGTATGTATGTATGTATATTACATGGGATTTTAACATTTTTCGTTGCTCGTTTTGGAACACACTTTAATTGTTAACTATCATGTATTAGTTGTTTAAGCGACCAAAGGTCTACATACTTTGCCCAAATTTCAGGTCCGTAGCTCTTACGATTCTCGAGAAAATATCCTGTGACAGACAGACGGACAAACAGACAGACGTACATCGTAGCGAAAACGATAGGATTCCTTTTCACTTAAAAAAGGAACACAAACAATGTCAGAGGTGGAAAAGTGCACCTTTTTCATAATCCTAAAATAATCCTAGTAGTGTACCTCCCTCCATACCAACTAAGCTAACTTATTTCATATTTTCTGATATATACTAAAATTTTATATTGTTAGGCCGAGTACACACTATGGCATTTTGTGACATCGCAAGCAAAAATAATAGTGGAAACTAGTGGCAACATTTGTCATTTCCGATATTTTTCGTTGTGTGGCATTACCACACAAACTGTTTCCGCATCTGATGTAAACAGCTGTGAGAATAAGTTGGCAGCATTGCAGACACAAAAAGAAAATGTCAGCGTGTTGACATTTTATTATATTGAGTACCGAAAGAATTTTAAATGTGTGTATAAAAATTTAAAAGTATGGAAAACGAAAGAGAAAGTGGAAAAGCACAGAAGAGTGTGAGAAAAAGCTAATTCAGCTGGTGGAGGTTCTTGCGGATGTATGGAATCATATATGTATGTAGCATTTATAGGGATAGAAATGAAAAAAAAGGAAACTGCATGGGCAGAAATTTCAGAGGAATTAGGGCTTCATGCACACGAAATTTTTAAACCAACTTGAATCGTGCTTCCGTATATTAAGCCCTGGTATACTATATTGCGTACTAGTCAGTAAAGTTTTTAGTAATATACAGCCCAATCATGAATATTCCCTCAGAATTAATTTCTCACTGAAAATAATTTTGCCGAGAAAAAATTCATAAATTCATTGGGAACAAAACGCAGTATAGTAAAAGGCGAAAGCTCATATAATTATATTTTAAACCTATATTCGTAACAAAGCAAAACTAACGGATTTTGTTTATATTAGTTGGAGAAATGCGCATTTTTTTATGCCAGATTTAGTTATTTTTATTGTCTATTGAATTAACAAGTTAATAGACGTTTAATACGAGAGATGATTTAATAAATTTACTGTTCAGTAAATAATTAAATTTTTATTTAAATTTGGCCACAGCTGAAAATGCTACAAAAATATGAGTTCAGAATTTAAAAACTCAAGATGGTGGATCCAATATGTCTGCCATTGATTTTAAAAAGAAAAGTTAACAACAAAAAAAACCGTCAATATTTTATTACGCACATATAACACGTTAAAACCACGTTTATATTACGGCGATCGATTAACAAGTTTTGTTAAAAATAAAATGTTTTTTCGCCTCTGCTCTTTAATTTATTACATGAAATTCTGTAGGAAAATAGTTTGAATAAATTAGAAAAAAAAAGCAAATCAGCATACTTATACGAGGTGTGCTAAACAAAAAGTGATAGAAATTTTCAAAAAGTTTATGCTGTAGTTCGATTGATAATTCAATTTTTTTTTCGTAAGTGGCTGGAATTAAAATGAATAAGTTGTAGGATTAAGGATAGAGAAACTTAGTAAATGATTGAAGGGTAATGGCCTTCAATCAGACCTGCAACACAAAGAAAAATACCAATATAAAATCACCATGCAAACACTTTGATTGCAAATCATATTAAATTTACAAGAAATAATATGTTGTTTAAGTGTGTTGGTGTTTATTTGCCTTTTTCATACCCACCTGTCCTGAGATTCGGTCAAAACGATAGTAATAATAGTAACAAACCCAAAAAATTTGTCTTAAGTAACTGGAACAAAAATAAGCTAATTAACTAATATCTGCATAATTAGTAAAGAACAATCGGCAATGGCAAGACTGTTGTAAATTTAGAGATGGTAACTTTGAGCTTTCATTACAAAAAAGCTTTCAGCAAATTGAATACGATGAATCAAAACAATTCACATATTCCATTTGCAATAATGGCTGAGTATATAAAGCAGAAATCTACATCAACTAACACCACACACAGTGGACCAAACACAAAAGAACGCTGATGATGAAGGTGTAGTGGCCTTCGACGAAAGCTAGTTGTTCCGCTCTACTACGTGTTTGTCAGAATATTTACAATAAACTTTGGTGTTATTTGTTCATTAATATTAATTATAATTATCACATGTAATTAGGCTTACAAAGCGATACGAACTTTAGCCTGATCAAATTATAAATATAATAACATAAAATAATCTAACCATACATTGACCTGAATTCATATAGGCTAGGTTAGGAACTTAGTCTCCTCATTATACTTTCTTGGGGTTTTCCAGTCTGTATGCCTTCGGTATCTGGTATATTTGGCAGATGGAAGATTTGTCTTCTAATTTGACTGAATGCTTTTGTCACTCACTACAAAAGTAGTGTTTCATCATCGTCCTCTTGGCAAGCTCTACATGTCGTATCCAGTACCCAGCAAAAAATTTTCGAAATGTTGTAATGGGTAGTACTCTTTTAATGGCTTACAAAGTAACGAGTGGTACTTATTTATCTAATTATTTTATTTGCATAATAATGACTGTCATGTAATGAATAAAAAAAGAACTTATTTATATCACTACGTGAAAGTACTTATTGTAGTACTTTCCAGTTAATAAGCAAATATGTATATCTAGAGAAATTTGTTACAATATTTTATTCATTTAATATAAAAAAATTAGAAAATATAGCAAATTAATTTTGAATAAGTTTAGGCAAAAATTAATCTATATTATTTTGCATATTTGTACGCAAAAAATAACCCATTAAATTTTGAGTACTTTTAGGCAATCAGTAATCTATAAACTTTTGTATGTTTGTAGGCAAAAAGTATAGGGTACCGCATACTTTTTGAACTTCTCAAACAAAAATAATGGGTTATTCAGTCAAATTGTAAGTACTTACGACTGAGGAGTACATACACTATTTTGCATTCTAGTAGGCAAACTTTTTTGCTGGGTATTGTCGCCAAAATGAATTTTATATAGTTTTCCTTTATATATATTTGATAATAAACTTGTTTTTATATAAAAAATTTTTTAAATTAAAATAAATTTTTATCAAATCATCGTATTTCCCATCGTACCAATTTATCAGAAAATCGGCAAAAGTAAAAATAAAATCGCCAAAAATTATTTTTTGTAAATTTTTATCATCCAAGTTAAAGACGCCTTATTTTAAATTAATATAAGAAAAATAATCGAAATCCAATTGTTTTAATTTTTTTGCAGACGAGTTTTCGTAGTTTCCGGTATTACAAAAATTTTGAAGTTGAATTTTGTTAAAAAATAGCCATAAAAATCGCCAACAAAGTTATTTATCTTAGTTTGTCAAGATATGCATCTATGTATGTTATTTATCGCCAGAATAATCGCCATGTCAACAAACCAAAATTTTGGACGCCAAACAAGTTGAAAAATCTCCATTTTTGGCGAAAAATCGCCATATCTGACAGCCCTGGTGGTATCGTCAACAACGCCCATGCAAGCCAGGTGACTTCTTAACTTTGTATATACTGTTATTATGCTGACCCAGTCTCACCAAATTCATATAACTTAACTTAGCAAAAGCTAAGATAACTTATACTACGTTTATACGCAGGGCTTATTTGCAAATAAGACTGTAAATTGTTGCCATATTATTCTTTTTATTGCGACTTACTAATTCAGAAAACTATTCACGATTAACGCACTATTTGCAAATAAAATGCTTGAGGTTGCCACACCCTGCAGAAAATTTGGTGACAATTGATCCAAACGTACTCGTCCTATAACTGGAGAAAATGTGGGTGTTATCAAAAGTACGTAGTAGTGTATGGTGAAAAAAGACATATCGTTTAAATGGTGACATATTGACCATTTTCGTGGTGTATCGTCTTGATCTTGAACCAATTTAATTCGGACTCGGTCTAGTATTGTAGTAAACTGCACTGAACATGTTCGATCTGGTCGAACACAGGACCTATCAAATAGTGTAAATATAATGTTAATTGCTCCCTTCAATGTGACTCTGGGATCAGTCCCGTAACTATACTTAGATATTAACCTAAACTTAAATGGTATTTATACTTTTGAAATATGAGTGGCCCTGTGGTCGAGTGGGTAGTGTGCCAGCCTGTCATGCACGAGGTTGTCGGTTCGAATCTCAAAAAATTTTCAGATTAAAAATAAAATTAAAAAAAATGTCATTGCATTTGTAACAATAAAAAAATATATAAGCGTTAATTGTTACAGTTAAATGTCGAAATTTTATTTATAAATAATTTATATTATTATACATCGAATAGGTCCCTATGGGATAGTTCAGTGACAAGTCACAAGGTGCATACAAAGTATCAATTAACAAGGCCATCCCCATGTAAAAGTGACTGGTTCGCTTCATAGGAAGTGCTAGAACTCGGACTGGTCCCTATCACTTGGGGACTGGTCACGTGACTAGTCTTGTGTCAGTTCCATTTCCTGCAGGGCACTTACAAATGTTTGATAACAAAAGCAATAAATGGACAAATATTGCAACAAAAAACATTGATAGAAGCAAATAATGACAATTAAAAGAAATTATTATTTGATATTTTGTGCATTTACACTATTTTTTTGTCAACATAAGTAAGCTTTCTATAGAAGTGCTACCAAGTTTGTGTACTTTTGCTATGCTGTATAAACAGTAAGTTAACTTATTTGCAAATAATTTTATTTGCAAATAGTGCGCGTATAAACGTAGTATTAATCTAAGGATTCATAACCATAACCATAACCATAACCATAACCATAACCATAACCATAACCATAACCATAACCATAACCATAACCATAACCATAACCATAACCATAACCATAACCATAACCATAACCATAACCATAACCATAACCATAACCATAACCATAACCATAACCATAACCATAACCATGGAGATGTTATAGAACAATTTTCATTACTTTTCACATCGATCAGCTGTTATTACTATTGCAGTTACAATCACAGTCGGCTAACTGAGCCTTCAATCAGACGTGCCATCCCATAATGCCATACCATAGAAAAAACTAAAATTCAATTGGTTTTTACGGTTATAGATTTATGTCGCATTAGTGTTGTCCAGTAGTTTGGCTCGAAAGAGCACAGTGTAATTTAATATTATTAATCAATTAAGCAAAAGTTTGCCTGAAAAACAAATTTTATATTTTAATTAAATTTAGATAATAATCAACAGAAAACTGTTGAAAATCGTTTCCATGTATGTGTGTATTGGAAATTTGATATTAAGAGTTTTCAAGCTAAGCGCACGTTTTTTTGAAAGTTCAAATGAAAACCTCTTGGGGTAAGTGGGTAGCGAAGGGCATCCCTTATGTTACGGTAATGGATGCTGCTAAACAAAAAAGAGTAATTTGTTTTTTGTCTAGTGGTTGATACGAGTAGCTTCAAATAGCGAATAGAATCGATTGGAATTCACAAGCTGCGTATATTTTATAAATAGGTTTTTGCTGTTTTTATATCTATAAAATTTTCTAAATAAAAACTATAAAATATCAATAATGATTCTCTCAGTACAAAATGATATCACTTTAATATGATTTATATAGTAAATTGTAAAATAATTTAAATTGCAAATTTACAAAACTACACCCTGCCTCTATTTAATATGCAAATCTCTTCCATAATTTACACATATTGTAAGTCAAATTTTTATATATTCGTTCAACAATAAATATTATATATCTATTTCAAATTATTTGTAAGATTTTATTTTTCTGTATAAATACAAATGTTATTTCCGATTTTTTTTAGCTTTTTTTATTAAAAACATTGACACTAACTAAACATAATATATGTAATTAACTAACAAGCACAACATAATACAGATGATTTTAATGTGCATCGTACTGGGAGAAGAATAGTTGGCTGGGATTAAAGTACAAATTATCGCAATTATTTTACAACTAAAACTTAAAGTTATGACTCTGAGTTGAAAGGTAAAGCCAAGTTTATCATACATATTCTTGATCTTTTTGATTTCTTTATCGTAAATTTAAATTTGGTTAGAAGAAAATAAGTAGATCAAGGTACGAAAATGGGAAAAGATTTACTTAAAGTGAACTTAAGTGGCTTAATGAAAATTATTGAGCGTAGAGGTGAAGGGCTCAATGCCTACTACACATGCAAGAACTCCATGGGAAGGAACTAGGGTCTGCAACCGAAGATAGTAAACTCAGACCGGTTATTTCCTATGGTTGTATATTATGGTGAGAGGCTTTGAGGAAGTAAAGTCACAGGAGATTACTAGCTAAGGCTCAGTGGTGTGTCTCGTTGGGCATCACAGGTGCTCAGAGGAGCACACCTCAGGCTACCTTGGACGTCATCACGTCTTCAGCTACTTCCAATAGAGGACTAGAAGTCTCCTTAGACTCGTAGAATCAGGTTTGGTAAGGACAGGCATAACAGGTCACACATCAATCTTAAATGAGATCAGTTTTAGTGATTAGGGATCCGTAACCTCTGTTTTCATGGACTATAAGCTCGCTGAAATTGATTTTAGTAGAACAACCTCACTGATAATTCCGGATAGGGAATATTGGTTCGAGTCCGATAAGCTATATGAGCGTAGTATGGTCTTTACAGACAGATGTGCGATAGCTTTCCGTGAGAACCTGCCCTTACGGCCTTATCTCACGGGTGCCAAAGCACCGGGTGTGGGTTAGACGCCAGACCAACGCCCCCATGCACCCTTTTAGGAATGCACCTATGTTCACTCCACAAAGGCACATAGGTTGCAATCCTTATATATAGTTATCCCTGTACTATATTTAATTACCTTGGTGAGGTAATTTGAGCTATCTAAACTCTGCTACTATGTTCGTGCCATAGCAGCTTCTGTTGATTGGCAACAGCACCTAGAATAGTGTCTGGCTGACCGCGTCGTACCAACCACTAGCATTGATTTAACACTGGTAAGCCAAGACTATTCTCCCAGCGATTTTGGTAGCAACCACAGCCACCACGATAATTCTCCTTCTTCTACGCTATAGTGCTGTGTATACATGCACTCAAACTTCAGAGCAGCAAGAACCACCTACGCGAGAAGAACGCAAGCTCGCCACCAAAATCCTGTGCCTATTACGATCAGACACAAAAATGCCAGTGCCCTGGGGTCATATCCAGGACGTTCAACCTTTTGAGCACAGAATTTTGACAACCGCAATGCATTTATCTCTAAGCAGCTCAGCTGTCGGGCAACCGGCACCCGTGGTACCAGAAGTAGTTTCTGGTCAGACCTCGCAGTTCCACCATAAAGGCTTCACTACTACTATCTTTTGAACTCAGGGGCAGTTCTAGGTGATCATGCACCTAACTGACAACAACGGTCCTACAATATTTGTTTTCCTTTTATAAATACATGCACATCCTTTGCTCTGTTATTTCAGAGATCGGGTAGTAACACATAAGTTTTACGGGTAATAAGTCAAAGGTACGTCAGCGGAAAAAGCCACATTACCCCAGCTGGGGCCCCGAGGTTGCCAAGCCCGTAGTCATAAATAGACTCCCCTGACGGGGTCTTTACAGACAGGTTAAAAACGGGAGAAGGTACAGGGGAGGGTGTGTATATCTTTAGAATGATATGAATGGCCCTCAGATCTTGGTGATCTGCAAGGCCACGGAACTGGTGGCCAGGAATATAGCTGAAGGTGAGAAGGTAACCTTCTACGTCAACAGCCATGCAGCGCTTAAAGCTTTGAAGGCACACAATGTCAAATCGAAGCTTGTTAGTGACTGTAGTAGAGCCCTCCACTTCCTTATGGATAAAGATAGTGTCAGACTATATTGGATTCCTGGCCACAGCAGTGTGGAGGGAAATGAAATTGCTGATGAACTGGCAAGAATAGGGTGTGACAGATCGGTGAAATTATCGATAGGTCATTACTACAGGAAACTGAGTAATTGGGTAGAGAGCAGGACCAATAGTTCATGGCGAAGTAGAGAGAGTTGTAGAGTCTCGAGTTATATGTGGGCAAACCTTGACTCAGGAAGATCCAAACTGCTACTGAATATGAATAGGAAAGCGATGCGAATCGTGACCGGTCACTGCTCGTTCAGAGCAAGAACCAGCATGTGCGAAATTGGCACTCCGGATTTCTGTAGGATGTGCGGTATTGAAAAGTAACCAGAAACCATTGAACATTATTATTCACTGCCCGAAGCTGCAACGTTAGAGGCTTAGATGGCTAAGCAGACGTTTCCATGAGAGCTCTACTGATATCGGGCAGAGTAAACTAGAGGACTTCAGGCAATTCAGTGGCTTAATGACGGATAATAGGGGCATATCTAGGTACAAATGGAGGGTAAATATTACTTTAAATGGGCAATAGAAGGGAATCATAAAAGACCCAACTGAGTCTGCGTTATAGCACCACCCTTCCTAACCTAGCTTGACCTAACCTAACCTAACCTAACCTAACCTAACCTAACCTAACCTAACCTAACCTAACCTAACCTAACCTAACCTAACCTAACCTAACCTAACCTAACCTAACCTAACCTAACCTAACCTAACCTAACCTAACCTAACCTAACCTAACCTAACCTAACCTAACCTAACCTAACCTAACCTAACCTAACCTAATCTAACCTAACCTAACCTAACCTAACCTAACCTAACCTAACCTAACCTAACCTAACCTAACCTAACCTAACCTAACCTAACCTAACCTAACCTAACCTAACCTAACCTAACCTAACCTAACCTAACCTAACCTAACCTAACCTAACCTAACCTAACCTAACCTAACCTAACCTAACCTAACCTAACCTAACCTAACCTAACCTAACCTAAACTAACCTAACCTAACCTAACATAACCTAACCTGACCTAACCTAACCTGGGCATTTCAATTTGATTCAAAAAAGTTATGAATTCTTCGCTATAAGCAATTTTGATTAAAATAAAATGAAATGAATTAAATATTTACGTATTTATTATTAAGAAGAATTTATTTTCTGGTTAATTAATGTAACAAATGGAATAATCCCAGACCTGACCGCAACATAAAATTCAATCGTATAATTAGAACCATGATACAATAATATAAAGGTACAACCGTTCTCTCTTTTCGTCGCCATATTAACCTTCTGACGTTTGTGCCGACAATTTTTTACTCTCAAAATTAATGCTCCCTTATTAATTTATGAAATCCGAGTTTTTGATTAATGATTTTGACGTTCTTTTTTATTTATTGAAAAATATTGAAGAATATGTATTTAAATTATAATTATAAAAAAAATTTACATCAGCATAAGCAATTCAAGGGAAATTACCAACGGAAAAGCCTCTGAATCAAGGGTGGGACTTTCTCTTCGTACTACTCTGGCTTATTGCTTTACATCAGGTGCGTCCAAGTTATATGCACAATGTGCAAACTTTTTTAAAAGAGCGAGAGCACAATTGCCAATCAGATCTCGGCGAGAACAATGCTTCCTCTTAATTTGCAAGGAAACAACAGCACACTTAACAGCTTTCAAAGCTGTTTGCCTCAAATACAATCATCAGAGTATGCCTGCTTAGAGCCTAAAATTATAAGCAAAAGGCCACCCGCGGGCACTTCGTTATGCTCTGTTTTAAACATACATATGTATGTATATATAAACGAATAAACGTATCATGGGTTCTAAGCACTCATTGGAATGATGAGCAATTTTGCTAAATGTTCGCCCATGCTCGTCAATGACACGCCTGTGTTAAAATCATGCGTTCTGCACCTAAATTGAACCAATTCATTAGCAATAGAACCCATGCATTAACTATTTCTTTTGCATGTCTTTTTTTGTTCAGATTATTCAGATGTAGCCCATCAAAAAAGCATTAATTCTTACTGTAAGCTGCAATAAATTTGCACACGAAGTGTATGCAAATGTGTATTATATGCATGAAACACGCTCATCCATTCTACATCATATTATACACATGCATATTTCATTATCCACGTATCCAATTAATACAACATTTAAAAAAATGTGTATTAAACCATAATTTCTAAACTTAAAATTACACATTTCCAAAAACATTCCTAAAAAAAAGTTCTCCGTAATTTCGTGTGGCAACGTTTTCCTCTCTCTTTACAAAAAAACAGCAATCAAACAATTTTGGTAAAAGTCAAAATTAATTTTATACGTCAAATGTGGTTGTACCTTTATATTATTGTATCATGATTAGAACATACTTTTGTATGAAAAGTATACAATATTGTATAGTTAGACGATTAGACAAGGCATGCGAAGTTAATGAATTGAAGAAGTAATATAATTTAAACAATAAAGGCACCAATTGTTGAAATCACGTCACTAATTTGATATTTATATGAAAACAAAATTTTCAAAATTAGCAATTTTCATCTATGTGCATTTCCTTTCTGTGTAAGACAAGTGTCTTGAAGTCAACCAATAAAATCTGAAACTTATTTAACTATTAAAATTTTTTTTATTTCCCTTATAACTTGTGAGGTATTTTATATGATTAGTTAGTTCCTTAATATCTTTTTAATGTCTATTTATTTATTTTAAGCAAACTAATTCACTTTGGACATTGGACATTGCTCTTACAAAACATCAATAATACGAGTACAAATAACAAACCTACTCACACCTTGACGTAACTCAATGTTAAGAGAGCAAATAGGAACTATAAGCTGCAATTAGTTTCTAATTACTCGTACATAAATCTTTAATTTACATTAATTTTTAACTGAAAAAAAAAATTAATTGATTCAACTAGTTGTGAAAATTCTTCACCTCTAATTACATCTAACGAGAATTGTTATTCAGTATCACCAATCAAATGAGCACTCAATAATTTTAGCGTTTTCATTATTCACAAAGAATTGTATGCAAGAGAACACAGTGGCAACAGAATGCTATTCAATGGGCATCTATTCTATATAATTAATAGGCGAACACGTTTCTTGTAATCCCTTTTACGCCGGAACTACTGCACCGATTTTGGAAAGATTTATATCATTTTAAAGGAATTTCTGCGCAGATGTGCAGAATCTATATTTTATTGAAATCGGTTTAGTATTTTGGGAGCTATAAGCGTTTAAAGTTGCTACTACTACATGCAAACATAGTACACGCTCATTTGTTAGTTTACACTGTGTGTTTGTGTGTGTGTGTGTGTATTTGTGTACTATTTTTCATGCTATTCCATTTTTTTCTTATTTGTTGTTGTATGAAAGCCATAAAACCAGGGTGGCCGATGACATTTTTCAAAAAGTTGCACCAAATAGGGGATTTATCAAAAAAAAGGGGCAAAATTAAAAAAAGACGTGAAAACTACACTAAATTTTTTATTTTTAATGTATTATTATATAATTCACTCTAAAGAAAGGGGAAAAAAGTGGCAAGGCAGTCGAAAAAGTGGCAATTTGCCACTTTAGTCGGTCAAACGGTCACGCTGCATAAAACTTATAGGACGAGAGTTCAATAAATTGAATTAGGTTTAATAAAGAGATTTTGTTTCTGTTTAGAATGCGGACGATTCTGTCGTCCGTTTGGTATATCTAGTTGTTATTAATTTATAGCCGACTTCAAAATAGTAGCAGGCTCTTAATTCAGCTTTATTTTTATTTTTATATATAGTAAAATAATTATTTTGGGAAAAATCTTAAAACATCATTTACTAATGAATTTAATTCTATACTTCAGTCAACCGAGTTAAAAGTTATCAAAATTTTTACAAGCCTTTGAAGACAAAAATTTAGGCAGTCATTAGTCAACAATGGCACCAAAGCAAACAATAAACTTTAGCGCATGTTTCTTGACCATGAAAACATAAAACTTTAATCATAAATAAATAATGAAAAATGTCAACAGCGGCCAAAGAGAAATATGTCTAGGCCTAAGAGTAGTTTGTTTTAAAAAAAACTTAATTAAGGCAAGAGATATGGGAACGTGCCGAGTGTAAATTTATTTATGTTTATTTTTTTTTAATAATCAATAATAATAATTAGCACAATTGACGGAACGGTCACAGTTACTTCTACGAAGGTAAATTAATTAACACAACAAATTTCAGCTATCATTATTGTTAAGAGACATCTCAAGTAGTTTAAAGCCCAATGAAATAATGACCAAAGAAATAACTCCGAAATATATATACATATATACATATGCATATATATTTTTTTTTTTCGGAAAAATATATCATATATTTTCGGAATTATTTCATTGTGATTTGGATTCCATGATATGTTTTGGAAATAAGCTCATTTATTTCTAGCAAGTATTTTATTTCGTTAAAAACCGCAATGAAATCACATTCGAAGATAAAACTCCGAAAATAAAAATGATATAAAAATTAAAATAAAAACAAGTAAGAGTGCTATATTCGGCTGTGCCGAATCTTATATACCCTTTACCAACGTACGTACATATATATAGTATACACATACATACACATACATACATATTAGTTTTGTGAAATAATTTATAATTTTTTTAAAGTTTCCATCTTTGGAGCTGTAATTTTCATTTTTCAAATTTCATACGCCAATTTTTTCTTTCAGAAAAAAATTTGGAGGTTTTCTTCAATTTGGCGATTTTTTTCTGTTTTTGGGCTTTTCTTCATTTTGGAGATTTTTCTCATTTTGACGATTTTTTTTATTTAAGCGATTTTTTTCTTTTTTTTGTTTTTTTTTTTTTAATTTTGGAGATTTTTTTATGTTTTTTGTGGTTTTTTTCGTTTTGGCGATTTTTTTTCATTTTGACGATTTTTTTTTTATTTAAGCGATTTTTTTTTGGTTTTTTCTTCATTTTGGCTATTTTTTTATGTTTTTTGTGGTTTTTTTCGTTTTGGCGATTTTTTTCATTTTGGCGATTTTCTTTCATTTTGGCGTTTTTTTTCCATTTTAGCAATTTTTCCGTTTTTTTGCGATTTATTTTAGTCTTAAAATTTTTTTTTTATTTGGTGCTTTTTTTCGTTTTGGTGATTTTTTTTTTGTTTTTAGCGATTTTTTTTCGGTTTGGCGATTTTTTTCTGTTTTTTTGGGGTTTTGTTCGTTATGGCGATTTTTTTTTCATTTTGGCGATTTTTTTTCATTTTGGCGATTTTTTTCTGTTTTTTATGTTTTTTTTTTGTTTTGGTGATTTTTTCATTTTGGCGATTTTTTTTCATTTTAGCGATTTTTTTCATTTTAGCGATTTTCTTTCATTTTAGCAAATTTTTCCGATTTTTGCGATTTATTTTAGTCTTAGAAATTTTTTTTAATTTGGTGCTTTTTTCGTTTTGGCGATTTTTTTTTGTTTTGGCGATTTTTTTCGGTTTGGCGATCTTATAATTTTTTGTTTTTTTAGTTTTACCGTTTTTGAAAATTTCAAGAGTTTTGATCTTACGCTTTCCAAGATACAGCAAGTTGTCAAAATTGCATAGTCAAAATTGCATTAACTGATGGAACACCCTTTAATTTAAATTTTTGGAAATTTTAGTGTTAATTTTTGTAGTCTGTATAAAAATACACTAACCTTACAAATTTCAAGTGTATATACATATAATTGTATGTATATTACATGAGATTTTAACATTTTTCGTTGCTCGTTTTGGAATACCCTTTAATTTCCAATTGTCATGTAATGGGTGTTTTTTATTGAGGTATAGAACTTTAAGTTGGCATCACTTTTTTAACTGGCGGCCATTTTGTCAGCTGTCAAGTGATTAATATTTAGTTTGGTTTGCCATTTCATCATGAACAGGTTGACAAAAGAACAACGCTTGCAAATCGTGCAAATTTATTTCGAAAATAATGGTTCAGTTCGCGAAGTTTACCGCAAGCTCCGTCCATTTTATGGTCGACATAATCGTCCATCAGAGCAATTAATTCGGTTAACCATGGATCGTTTTCGCACTACGTTTACTCTATGTGATAATACGCATCCGCAGAGACGTCGAACAGTGCGCACCGAAGAAACAATTGCCGCTGTAGAGCAAAGTGTTGAAGAGGACCCGAATGAATCGATTCGCCACCGTTCACAGCAATTGGAGCTTTGTCCATCAACTTTATGGAAGATTTTGAAGATTTTGAATGTGGATGAGTTGTGGTTCCAACAAGACGGCGCTACATGCCACACAGCGCACGTCACAATCGATTTATTGAAGGAAACATTCGATGAGCGCATAATTTCGCGGAATGGACCTGTCAATTGGCCACCAAGATCGTGTGATTTGACACCATTGGATTATTTTCTTTGGGGATATGTGAAGTCGCTCGTCTACGCCAACAAACCAGAAACGTTAGGGGACTTGGAAGCCAACATTCGTGGCGTTATTGCCAACATACGGCCCCATATGCTCGAAAAAGTGGTTGAAAATTGGACCTGTAGAATTGGCTTTATTCGAGCCAGCCGCGGCGGCCACATGCCCGAAATCATATTTAAACATTAATGGCATAAAATTATCCTTCCAATAAAGCCAAATTGATGGACATTAAAACGATTTTCTTGTGTTTTATTTCAATTCGAAGTTCTATACCTCTAAAAAAAACACCCTGTATTTGTTGTTGTAGCGGCCAAAGGTCTGCACACTGTGTCCAAATTTCAGGTCTGTAGCTCTTACGGTTCTCGAGAAAATACTAATATAGTTTTAGACATAGTTAATTTTACATAACACAAAAAGTTAAAGTTTTCCAACCCTGGAAACGTCTTTTTAATTTTTTTATATTTTTTGAATTTAAAATTCCACTTTTAGTCATACTGAAGTGTAAAATAAGTTTATTTATTAAAAAAAAAAATAAAAATTTGTTTTCGGTAGTTACTTTTATATGGCAAAATAAAGTTTAAGTTTTCCAGCTCTGCAATCGTCTGCTCGATTTTGCTGAATTTCAATACCAATCTATTTTGGAAAATTTCTGACACACCACTCCAAGAACGAAGTCTCTAGCTTTTCTGGGAGCTTCGGAAAACCGATTTCACGTACAGACAGACGGACAGACGGACATCGCTTATTCGTCGTCCCTATGCATAAGGATCCAGAATATATATATTTTATGGGTCGCTTATTGATATTATAGAAATTACAAAAGGAATGACAAACCTATATACATATACCCTTTTACCATTTTTTTGGTAAAGGGTATAACAAGTAACAGTGCTATATACGGCTGTGCCGAATCTTTATTTTAATTCTTTAAAAACCGCAATGAAATCACATCCGAAGATATATGTAACTCTGAAAATAAAATTGACATAAAAATTAAAATAAATAAAAGTAAGAGTGCTATATTCGGCTGTGGCGAAACTTATATACGCATCACCGACGTACGTACGAGTATATGTAATATACAGATATCAGGGACGGCATTGAGAATTCTAAAATTGTACCATCAACTTTCAATAATTGTTTTCACAAGACTGTTTTCAAGGGAGAAGAATATGAGTTTCGTTGTTCAAAAGAGAAAACTGACATATTCAATCGTTTGAAAGGAAGTGCGGAGTGAAACTGGGGAGATTCCATAAATGTACTAAATTAGTCATTGGTGTACTATTGTACTTTCCGAGTTTGAATAGTACCAAAAAAAAATATATAACTGTACCAACTTTGCCATCCCTGACAGATATATACATAAGTAAATACATACATACATATTTGATTTGTCAAAAAATTTATAATTTTTTGTTGTAGTGCAATTTTTAGTAAGTGACCTCTCGGTATTTTTCGATTAAACAATTTGATTCAAATATTTTATTTTCGATGTTCGCAATAGTTAAATATTTTATTATACACTCTATATTTAGGAAATAAATATTTTACAATCACTCTTATTCCAGTTGTCAACAGCGACGTCATAGCAATAGAATACCAAAAAATTCGGGCTTGTTTACTTGCTCTCGAGATATTCAAAAACCGTGCTATAATTTAATAACCCTGAAATAGTCTTAGTATTTTACCTCCAGACCAAGTTAACTAACTCTTGTTTTATATTTTTCCGTATTTAATAATCTTTGATGTTGATAAAATGTTTAATGTCAGTGTCAATTTGCCACTTTAGTCGGCCAAACAGACGAGTTAATTTGATCGTCTCCAGGGCTTTTAAGAAAGTTTAACTTTTTTAATTGCTTGTTTACTTTTTTTCGAGTTATTTTATTCCTACTTATTTCACTGGCCATATTTAGGGAATGGTATATAAAATGTATTAAATGACGTGCAGCGTTCTCAACTCGGTGCTTTTCGCACCGTTTTTAGTGCTTTTTGAAATTTTCGACGCGAACAATTCTGAAGTTAGTGCTCAGTGCTTTTTTAAATTCATTTTCGGTGCTTTTTGTTTCGAACGGTGGCACTAAACCAAAAATACAAAGAGAAATTTCCTTATCTATTTCTTTTTCGAGGAAGTCTATCATTGAAAAAACATAAGCTCTGAAGTTGAATAGAGCATTTAAAAAAAAAACTCTAATAAGATTGTACAAGACTTGGTTGAAGAAATAAGCGCCATATTACCCTCAAACCTAACATTTTAAGTATGTATAATTAATGTAAGCAGTGTTTTGCCACACAACAAGGAAGACATAATACAAGTATTCAGTCCACTATCGAGTTTTGGGCAGAAGTAAAATCTAATAGCGATTCAGTTAAAATGAATTCGTTTGTGGCATTATTAAAAATTGCATTAGCATCAAACTTCTGTCTGTCACTTCCATATTTAACCGAAGAAGTTAAACGAGCTTCTACCTCTATGAGTGTAGTTTAGTCTAAACTACGTAACAGAATGTCCTTACACTTGGTTAACACTTTGCTTTATATAAAAATCGGCCTGAAACGAGAAAATTTTTATGTGAATAAAGCTGCCGTTTTTGGTTAATTATAAACAAAATTTGTAAAAAATTTTCCCAATGTCTAATATTTTTTTCATTTCGATTACTTTTTTGCTATGAATATTATTGTATATACAGTAAGGGACAAAATTGTTCACAGAAAAAAGGAAAATATATTCTACACAAAAAAAAATTTTGGTTCATAATACATCTGTCAACTCTTAAAATTGTACATATTGAGTGCCATTTTGTTTAATGTTGTATGCCATATCTGTTTCGGAAATACCGTTATGTTTGTATTTATTATAAAGTTAAAAAAGAAAACACGTGTGTGAACAATTTTGTCCCTTATAAAATAAGGTATACATAAAATTAGTAACTTTTTAATTACTCTTAATTGATTTTCTGTGGATTTGGTCTTAAGTAAATAAAATATGTCTAAAATTGTTTTTAAACTAAATCTTAAATAATAGTGTGCTTAGATTTAAAATTTTTATAATGGTAATCCCTGTGAAAGCTTCTTTGAAGAAAAATATTGTCAAAGATTTAACTGAAGGGTTCACATATCATACAACTGCCCAAAATTATAAAATTTTAATTGGATTAGTAAATAAAATAGAAAAATAAAGTGATTTCAATATCTTAAGCAACAAAGCAGGTCGCCCAAAGAAACTTTCACCTGCTGGTATCTGCGTAGCTAAGCGAATGATCACAACAGGAGCGGTTAATACAGCTGTTGAGGCAAAAAAAAATCTTCAAGAAGAGTATTATATAGATTTTAGCGCTAAAAAAGTTCGGAGGAATTTAGATAAAAGTGTTGGTGTTAAAGAGCGCAACATATGCAGCACATTAAAAATTGGAGGTGGTTCAATGATGTCTTGGGGTTGTTTTCGTGGTAATGAGCTTAAAATTCTTCGACGAATAAAAGGTAAAACTTGTGCTACTGACTACACAACCATTCCGAAAGATTCATATCTCCCAAGTCTGGATATATTTGGTTTGGGACCTGGTCAGAGCGACATCTTTATGCAAGATAACGACCCTAAGCATACGGCTAAAATTAGTAAGGAGTGGCTTGTTAGCAATGGGATTAAGACTTTAGATTGGCCTCCTCAATCGCTTGATTTGAACACGATTGAACACCTGTGGTCAATATTAAAGAGGAGAATATTTTCTAAAAAAGAACCACCTAGTACTTTGGATGAGCTTTGTGATCACGCCATTGAAGCTTGGGAAGATATTGTTAAAGCTGTTCTTACAAATCTTGTGGAAATTATGCCCAGAAGGATAAACACTGTTGAAGCCGCTCGTGGTAAACATACAAAGTATTAACAGCTAAATTAGTATGTTGCTTCTACGAGAGTCATAATTGTTCACACCTACACTCCAAAAAAAAATTTTTTTTTATTTTTTATGAAATAAAATATTTTTAAGTTAAAGTGTTTTCTATCATATCATTGCCTATGAACTACAAAAAGTATATAATATTCAAATAAAATAATATCTACAATAATATAATTCAACATATTCTTAATAACTACTATTCTGTGAACAATTTTGTCCCTTACTGTATATGTATGTATATGTAATTTGATAAACTTGCAAATCACTTTTTTCGTTCAAAATTTATTGCCTTTCTCGCATAGTTCAGCTGCAGCCGAAAGAATGTTTTTGCAGCATAATTTAATAACAACCAAATTTGGTAAGCCTTGATTAAAAAAAAATTAACTATTAAGCCCATCGAGTTAAAAAATAATCAGCTCTTAACCTCATAAATACTTGTCGATTACTGCCAACTTGACTAAACTCCAGTGATTCGTTTGTTCCTTAACGAAAAAAAATAATTTTTTTTTATAATAACTTCAAAAGTCTTCGTCAAATTGATTTCAGAATACACTGATTCCTATAGAATTTGACGTTTTAGGAACGAAATGCAAGGTCCACCGATTCCTTTATTTTTTTATATACGTACATATCGCACACTAAATCAAAGAGATTCACAACTCAAAATTATAAAAGTGCATTCATTGTCTTTTTAGGGTTTCGTACACCAAAGGTGAAAAGAAACCCTATTGTTTTCGCTACGCTGTCCGTCTGTCCGTCACAGGGAATTTTCTCGAGAACCGTAAGAGCTACGGACCTGAAATTTGGACAGAGTGTGTAGACCCTTGGCCGGTACAACATGAGAGTTGGAAATTAAAGGGTGTGCCAAAACGAGCAACGAAAACTGTTAAAATCCCACGTAATATATATACAATTGTATTTATATATACTTGAAATTTGTAAAGTTAGTGCATTTTTATACAGACTAGAACAATTAACACTAAAATTTAAAAAATTTTAATTAAAGGGTGTACCATCAGTTAATGTAATTTCGACTATGTAATTTTGATAACTTGTTGTATCTTGGAAACCGTAAGAGCAAACTTCTTGAAATTTTCAAAACCGGTAAAACAAAAAAATCTCAAAATTATAAAATCGCCACACCGAAAAAAATCGCCAAAATAAAAAAAAAATCGCCAAAACAAAAAAAAGCACCAAATTAAAAAAAAAGTTCTAAATCGAAAATAAATCGCAAAAAACCGGAAAAATCGCCAAAATGCAAAAAAAATCGCCAAAATGAAAAAATCGCCAAAATGAAAAATATCGCCAAAATGAAAAAAATCGCCAAAATGAAAAAAATCGCCAAAATTAAAAATACGCCAAAATTAAAAAAATCGCCAGAACGAGAAAAAAGCGAAATATAATAAAAAAAATTATTTCAGCTGAAAAAAACGTAAAAAACACTATTAAAAAAATGCTCAAGTCCCAACGTACGGAACCCTTCGTGCGCGAGTCCAAGTCGCACTTTACTGAATTTATTTATAAACCAGTTAATTGAAGAAATCTATAACGACCTCAACAATTTCTTTTGCAATACAGTCTTCTTGAAGGATATAAAATACCGTTATGCTTGTTTTTGTGTCACATACTTGCGTCATTTGTACGGTATCAACAGTTGTTTGCAACTACTCAGCATCGGAAATTTTTTGAGTTGTGACTCTTCATGATTTTGTGAAAAAAATTTTTTTTTAATAAAATGAAAAAAATTTAAATTTAATGCTTTTTTCCCTAAATTAAGTGCTTTTTTTACTGATTTCAGTGCTTTTTAAAATTTTAAAGTTGACAACGCTGATGACGTGCCTTTAAGTTACTGTTAATTTACTCACGATAGCAACACAAAAATAAATTATTTAATGTTGTTTATTTATTTATTTGGTATTTTGTCTTGGATGTTCATGAGATATAACTAAAATAAATTTGATTTTACATTTGGTCATAGCATTGCATCGCTTGCTCGTTTGTTGTAGGCGTTGACGCAACTTTGTCAGCTTTTTAATAGTTTCTAGTTTATTTTATTCAATGAATTTGGACCATCTGACGACATTTTTACGCAGAGCAATAAACTAAATAAACGCATCCACTTAACATTTTACCATTTGCAACTGTAAACTTATCATATTTTTTTCAAATATGTATTTCTTTTTTAACAAATAAGGTATTTGTTTATTTGCGCTAATTGTAGAGATGTTTCATGTTTAGCCTCATAAAATGTATTTTGCAATCTATTTGACTGGCATCTTTTCTGTTAAGTTTCGACAAATCGTCAGTTGGTTTCTGGTTTGCTGCAGACATAAGGTATTTTGTATATACTGTGCAGCAAACCAGAAACCGAACGACGAAATATCTCTGGTACAGCTCTTCGCTTAAAGAGATGTTTGGATTGTTATTTCAAATGTTGTTGTTGTTGTTGTTGTTGTTGTACACTTGCGTTTTTTGGGGCACTTCTTTAATGCTATTTTCTTGTATAAATTAAGAAGCAAAAAAAAACTGCGTACAAATATCAGTTAACCTGTTACAATGTCTGACTAATTTCTAAATGACCCAGAAATCTGTATATATGTACATATTAGGGATGCCGATCCCGACAATCCCGGGATTTTCGGGCTCTAGGGATTTTCGGGATCCTGGGATTTTTCGGGATTCCGGGATTTTTGAGATTTCGGAATCTAAAATTTTTTGGTAAAATATATTTATTTTTAAATAAATATTACTTTAATAACAAATTTTATGCATTTTAAAATGTTTATGTTGATAATATATCATTAAACAATTGTCTTTAACAAGTTAACAATTTTCAATACGAGTATGAAATAAAAATCAAAAGAATTTTTTCTCATCTATTTTTAAGTTGATTAATCACATTTGATGTTAGAGAATTTATACTTAAAACAATAACTAAATATGAAAACTTGTTTTTGTTTTCAATATAAATGTTTTTCTATAATCTAAACCAAAACGCGAATGTACATATCTGTGGACTTTTAGCACTACCGCTTAAGTAGATTTACGGAATTTTAGATTCACTTTCATACAAATAACTTGCAAAAACATTATTGTTTTGTTAAATACATATATCTATTAACGTTTTTTTAATTGCCTGAGCCCTTGAACAGTATTTTTGCTCTAGTGAAAAATTTTAAATTCATACATAAGTTGTTTTCTACAAGTTCAACAGATACATATGCAGTCCTACGTTCGCTAAGAGTAGTATGGTTTATTAGTGTGCTGTTCTTACTTCTACTCTGCAACTCGAATAAAACTATAATTGAGTAGAATTCATTCAGTCGGTTGTTTTTGACACAAACCTTTGATCAAACCCATGTAATTTAAATAGGTCATACGTTTGTGTCAAAAACGACCTAAACGGGTCTAGCTAAAACGAAAATAATTTTGAACTGCAATGTAAAAAACATACATACATACACACTCGAGCAGTTTAAATAGTCCGCATTATTCTGTAAATATTTCTCGCTTTTACGTCAACCCGAATTTCTATTTTCTACTTCAATTGTAAGGAGCTGTCAATAGTACTGAATTGTTGCCGAAAAGTAGATAAGTGCTAATTTTTTTATATCGTTGAGGAGTTATACGCTGCAATTATGAATAAATTTCCACAAGAAATTTCTCCCTTTTCCATTAATTTTTTTATGTTTTCCCTATTATTTGATACTGTTTGAAATAATTCGCCGGTAAAAATTTCTCGTGCAATTTTATTCATAATTGCCCTTATAATATAGAATAAGACGGAATATATTGTGAAACTTATGAATTTTACAAATGTTATTTCCCTTCCAAAGCTATTATGCTTCTTTTTCTTTTCAAAATAATTCTTAGTTGTATATTGAAAATAACCGTGAGAAAGTAGTTAATTTATTTTGCTCTTGCTGTTAATTTATAAGAAATATGTCACGAAAAGTCATTAAATTGTTAAAAGTGAGCGTATAAAATTGTATGGGACCTTTAAATATTATAAAAAATACCATAAAATCAACGAAAATTTTAATTTATAAAGTTTTTAATATACAAATTGCTAAGAAATCCTGAAAAAGAAATCCCGGGATTGAATTTTACAAATCCCGGGAATCGGGATTTTCGGGTTCGGGATTTCCCGTTTGGCATCCCTAGTACATATACATATGTATGCATGTATGTATGTAGTACCTCGTTTTTGATATGAGTCATGTAATAATTCTGCGGCAAAAAGGAAAAAGTGCTTAAGTCGAGATAAGCTTATTTTGAGTTAATAGTACCTCCGTAATTTGCATATTTCAAAGTACTCCTGGGCAAAATCTGAATTAATTTGTGCGATTTTTCAAGAAGTTATAGCACAATGTCTTGAGGCTTATCTTTTTAGGGTTTCGTACACCAAAGGTGAAAAGAAACCCTATTGTTTTCGCTACGCTGTCCGTCTGTTCGTCTGGCCATCTGTCCGTCTGTCCGTAGTACAATTGTATGTATATACACTTGAAATTTGTAAATTATTGTATTTTTATACAGACTACAACAATTAACACTAAAATTTAAAAATTTTAATTAAAGGGTGTTCTATCAGTTAATGATATTTTGACCGTAAGAGGCAAACTCTTGAAATGTTCAAAAACGATAAAACTAAAAAATCCCAAAGTTATAAAATCGCTAAACCAAAAAAAAAATCGCCAAAATCAAAAAAAAAATCGCCAAAACAAAAAAAGCACCAAATTAAAAAAAATTTATAAATCGAAAATAAATCGCGAAAAACCGGAAAAATCGCCAAAATTAAAAAATCGCCAAAATGAAAAAATCTCCAAAATGAAAAAATCGCCAAAATGAAAAAACGTAAAAAAACACTATTTAAAAAAATGCTCAAAGCCCAACGTACGGAACCCTTCGTGCGCGAGTCAAAGTCGCACTTTACTGAATTTATTTAGACTTCTTATCTCATTTGGAAGAATAGCTCTTAATTTCTTATACTTTTATATATTTCAACTTGAATGTATTATTTGCAGTGTGTAGAATGATCTTAGCTTAAAAAAAATAAAAGTTAACAGAGAATTCCCAATTTAACTGTAAAAGAAATAAATTTTTTTGAAAATCGACTTGAACGCTTAAAAGTGCTCTCCTGCAAAACAGTAAAATATGACTTAAGCACTTTTTCCTTATTGTCACAGAATTTTTAGATTCATTGTATTTGCGAGTATATATATGTATTTATAGTGCTTTGTATTTCCACTATTGTGAGCAAATAATGCAGTTTTAGCTGTTTTCGCTTCATGTTTTGATTTAGGCCTTTTAAATAAATTAATTACCTATTGTATATTTAATCTGCTGTTGCAGTGCAAGTAATCCGCAAGTAGCGCTTATTGCAGTTTAATAACAGGCGATTAACTAAAACTGAGATGGATTTCAAGAACGCATTATTATTTTTTATATACAAGATCACAAATAGTTGCAGCACTGTTGGCTTCGCTACCCTGGCTGTTTGGATTATATCATTAAGTTATTAAATTTATACGAGTTGCAGCATATTTTAACTTTAACCAAAATTTTGTGCGTTTGCAAGCAAAAATTACGCATACACACTCATTCGTTTTCACTGTTCACACTAGAGATGAGCTAACCCAGTGATTTTTTAATAACGTTGCTCGTACCCAGCAAAAAAAAAACATGACAAGACATTTGTTGAATCATGGGTTGAAGTGATGATGAATTGGTTCGATTTAGGTGAAATATGCATGATTTTTACATTTGCGTGTCATTGGATTTTAATACTTTGATTTCCATTAAAATTAATGAATTGAACCCATGAAAGAAGCTATTAATGCCTACTACTATTACTAGATGTTACCTCCTTTAGGAAAGGGATAGTGATAGAGAAGACAGGTGGTGAAGGAAGAGATAGAGGAAAGCTTCATTCTTTTACAACTCTGCTTTTTGCACGTTTTTTTTTAATAATGCAGTGTAGCAGTGCCTCTGATGTTGCATGAGGCGTATTAATTTTTTGAAGCTGTGCTTTGTAGCCATTTAATTGATTACTTTACTTCGCTGATGATTCTGCTACACAACGAAGGAGGGCGCTCTTCTGATGTTACATTAGGATTAGTATCTGCTGAAGTCGGTATAGTTCAGTGACCAGTGACTATGCCTTCATCACTTGAACTTTCCTACAACAACTGATACAAGTGGACACTAATGCACATCAGAAAAATGCATGTTGTTGTTATTTAATGACTGTTGGATACAGGGATTGAACCCAGGACCTTCGGTTTTGTAGTCAACGTGCTAACTACTTCAGCCAACGCCTCTTATCTTTTTATTATTTGTTAAAATAAGATAAAACTTGTTTTATCAAAATGTGTCAGTTTGCTTACCCTTTTCGGAAGAATAGTGTGTCCTACGCCAGATCACCCTAATAATAATGTTAAGAGGCAACTTCAATTCCTCTTTTATATTAGGATCAGAAGTATTGCCGATACACGGGTATTTTGTGTCTCCTTTGCCTGAATAAGTCATTAGAATCTTATTATTTTTATCAGCATCCAATTCAATTTTATGTAAGATTTCAAGAAATATTATATTATAACTTGCATCACCTTAGATTGTAATTTTTTAACTAATGAAGCAAAATTACAGTAAGCGCTTTTTGTGTAAAGATTTCCCTTAGCGAAAAATTTTTTTCACATACATACATATAAAATAATTCACACTTATTTAACAATCGGGCCCACACATCACTGTTTCCAAGAGAAAAATCATATTATTTTCTCTTTCAATTAGATAAATTAGTAAAACAATGAATTGAAATTGGACAATCAATTTATACAGTCGGTGACACCTAGTTTCATAGCAACTCAATGACGAGTATATTTCACATCGCAGCACATCTGCCAAATTATTATTCACACCTTTTATTAATATTCAATATCAAAACAAACTTGAAAGATATAACCCTACGTCTACGCCTGATATATTTTTATCATGACAAATTTCAAATTCCATATAGAAAAAAGATCTAACATAAAAAAAATATTTTTTCAATACAAAGTTTGACTTTTATAGTAGTAGGGAACTGCCAATCCGGCCGCAATTAAAATTTTAAAATTTCACAAAATTTTCACAAAATTTCACAAAATTTTACACTGAAATTTTGAAATTTTGAAATTTTAATTACCCAAATTTTAAAATTCTTGGAAATTTGTGAAATTTGATACCCTTGAGTTTTCGGCGGCACGCTTTGATGTTTTTTTGTTTACATAAGGAATTTTTTGTTTACATTAGGAGTTTTTTTTTTTTGTTTACATTAACCCTTGTGGGAACGGGTGATTTTTTTTTTGGGGGTTACATTAATTGTGTGAACGGGTGATTTTGTTTTTTGTGGGAATACGTTAAGTGGGTTCATAGGTTGGAGGTTTTTCTTTTTGTAATGTATGTATGTATATGACGACGGGAAAATCATGAATATGATTTTTCCTAGTACCAACGGGAAAATCATGAATATGATTTTTCCTATTACTAATGGGGGTGAAATAGTGAAAATTATTTTTTCCTAATGCCGACGGCAATGCATGAATATTTTTCCTAATGCCGACGGTAAAACATGATTATTATTTTTTTCAAATGCCGACGGGAAAATGATTTTTCATAATTCCGACGGGAATTATTATTGCTAATGCTAATATAGGAGTTGAAGACAGGCCGTGATTTGGGTGGGTGGAGTTGTTGTTGTAATATATAACCGAGGGAGTTTATGGATGTGTCTGTCTGTCTGTCTGTTGTGCGAGGCTGTGATTAGCCGGGGGAGCGTGGTGTAGTTGAGGTAGATAGATTCGGTGTATGTGTGTATACCTGTCTGTTGGAATTTGTGTGAGGGTATGATTGACAGGGGGCGGGGTGTAGTTGAGGTAGATCGACTGCGTGTATGCAGGTGTTGCAAGTCTGTAGGAATTTAAGGCTTATAGTGATTTGGGGTAGGTGAGGATGTTGTTGTACGAGTAGTATGTATCCATGGGAATTTGTGGATGTGTCTGTCCGGAGGAATTTAAGCGAGGCTGTTATTGGGAGTGGGTGTGGTGTAGTTGAGGTTGATCAACTGCGTGTATGTATGTCTATATGTTTGTAGGAGCTTAAGGCTGATCGTGATTTGGGAGAGGTGAGGGTGTTGTTGTAATATGTATACGTAGGAATCTGTATGTATGTATGTCTGTAAAAAATTAAGGCTGATCATGATTTAGGGTAGGTGAGGTTGGTGTAGTAATATGTCTGTGTGTATGTACATATGTTTGTAGAAGTTTAATGCTATTAGTGATTTGAGGATAGGCGAGGGTGTTGTCGTACGAGTGATATGTACCCGTGGGAATCTGTATGCATGTTCGTAGGAGTTTAAGGCTGATCGTGATTTGTGTTGTTGTCAGTGTTGTTTGTAGGAATGACCGTGAGAATTTTTGTATGCATATCTGTAGGAATTTGAGGTTGGCCGTGTTTTGTGAGGGGTGGTGTGTTGTTGAAATAATTTGAATTTTTCTTAGATGAAATCTGGTATATATGTGTGTGTGTGTGTGTGCGTGTGTGTGCGTATGATTTTCTCACGCTAGTAGTTTTATGTACGTAGAAATAAATTGTATTCAATATCGAGATTTGGTTCTATAAAATATTTTCATATATCTGATACATATACATAAGTATATTTTCATACTCAAGGTTGCTGGGTATTTTGTCATGCTTAAAATTGTGTATATTTTCATACTCAAGGTTGCTGGGTATTTTGTCATGCTTAAAATTGTCCAGCTTTAAAGTCTGCCTACGAGAAATTTGTTTATATTACAGATTTTGTTTATTTAACTACGTCCGGCTTCTTTCCCTGAACTTCTTTTCATACGATCATGGGAATTTATAGTTTCTCTGTCCATAATAAGGTCGTTTAGCTTGGGCATGTGCTCTGACTGAATGGTTTGCGTTATTCATATATTTTTATGATGTAGATATGTAAGTGTGATTGTCAAGATCTAATAAATATTTGAGTATTGATAAGAAATTTGATATTATGTGTACATACATATCTACAAATTGATTTTATGTATGTATGTACATATGTATGTACATACAAATAAGTGTTTGCCTCCGTGTTTGAATACATTTTTTTGTTTTTGTTGTTGTTGTAAATATTCGCCTGGTCTTTTATGTATAGATGTCAAATATCTTCATAGTTTTTTTTTTATTTGAAATTAAAAAAACGTTGTTTTAACTTTTATCTGTATTTACTTAATAGTTTGTGAGGATTTGCTGTTTTAAGTAAAACTAAATTCCTTAAGATACATACTTTAGAATAATAGTAACTATAATAGAAATATTTCCTATATTTAATTTACATTTGTTTAAAGTTGATGCAGCTTATCTTCATTCTTAGAAATATTTTGATATAAAATTTTTTCCAGCCGTAGGCTTTTTTCATCACCTTTTACATTTATTTTAGAACATCTTGCATTGCCTTTTATACATTTATAAACATTTTTAAATGAAACTGATCCAGCAGTCCAGCTTACGTAATGATAGTTTTTTGTTAGCCAGCTTGCTTCTTTTTTTTATTTTTTATTGATTATTGAGTTTTATAATGAAATCATTATATTCGTAATTGTTGAAAACAATCGCTACTTCTTTTGCGATGAAATCATTTGAATTACTTTTGAAACATTGTACGTATATAAAAATTATGTTGTTTTCCATATTACTCAATTTATAAGACTTTTCGAACTTGTCCTTTGATGGGTATATACATATGTATTCTATTATACGATCATGAATAAGAATACAGTAAGCTGATTTCTTTGCTTACTATTTCAAATTAAAATTTTATTCAATTGCCCCGCTATTGAATAAAAGGAGCTTTTATCTTAAACTCTGGTACAGGTAGAAACGCATGAGATTCTTTCATATACTACCTTTGCTGGAATCTTAGATACATATAATAACTATATAGAATTGCATTACGTTTATTTTTAAATTTTATGTTAGGATTATCATCATATGGATATGAGACTGAACTTAAATGTACTTTTAAATTAGTTAATTCATAATGAATAATCTTATTTTCTTCTTGAATAGCGAACAACAGAAAACGAAGTCGTTTTCTTACAATTTAGGTCTAACCTCTCAACTGGTCCTCTAGTATACAATATGACTTTATATGTCAACATTTCTGTCTCCTCTTTGTCAGCGTTAGGGATAATTAAATTTTAAACTTTTTATTCTTCAAATTGTGTTACTTCATACTGATAATATGTTTAAGTACATTAATAATGTACGAGTATATGTTTATTTTATGACGGGTCCCTATGGCTTTTATTTGATGTTCTAGATGAAGTGATTTTTTTTCTAATTTTATTAAAGTTTAGCGTATTGCGTATATATTTCTAATATATTTAAGTGAGCTTTTTGTACCTGTCAGACAGAGTGTACGTATCAGTTGATCAGTCAGTCTCTCTTTTTATTTTATTAATTTTTTCTTCTAATGTGTCACTACTATTTTTTCAGATTTTACTACTTGAAATAGAAAATATTTATATAATTTTAAGAGTATTAATATATACATACATATAGGTAAATATATGTATGTACGTAAAAATTAGTTCATATACAAAGAAATACATCTTTAATAATCAACTATTCTAGAAAATCGATCTAAGATAACACATTTACCTCCATCATCATTTCACCGTCAGTGTTTTCATAAAGTGTTAGAAACATTGGAATATCTATGTTTAGGAGAATTTTTACTTCAAGTGTTTCTATATAAGATTTGGTGTTTGACCCCTTGACGTTATTGTGGTTAACGTAGGCTGCGTTGTATCACATTCAGATCTAATAATTTCTCACTTAGAAAAGGTTCTCATTACCATCAATCATACCTGTATATAATACATTCATGAGTTGAGTTGATCTAGATACAATTGCTGTCTACAAATTAATGATTAGAAAAAGCTTTCTCATCACATTCTAACAGGTTTAATATTTTGCTAGCATGCATGCTTTAGCATGCTATTCTATCAATAGTGAGGCGAGAGTCCGACATTTAGTGGTGTTTCAATTAAAAATCTATACAATTAGAATTACGAATTCACTCTTTTGAATTTTTAACAAAGTAGATACATATGTATGTATGTATTTCATTTGCCACAAACTCTTAAAATTTCTATACTTATAAAAGTATGACGTGAGGAATTTTTTTAAATTATACATGCTTCGGCATGCTTTCAATATTTTTTTCGGTCAATTTATTTCATATTCATACAGATACAGATATAAAGTAAGATCTGTTTACATTCCATTTTACAATTTATGCATGCTTCAGCATGATTCTAGTTGAAGTCGGTATTTATTTAGTAAGTTTGTTTGATACCCATTCATACACATGTACATTGTTAAAGATTGGATATCAAAGTACAATTTCCTTAGTTTATCTAGAAATGAACAGAGTGAATATCTATTATAATAACCATATTCACAATTTAAAATTTTGTGTGCTAGAGCTTTCGAAATGGAAAATGTACAACTTTTACTATAAAAAATGATAATATGATGTGTTTCTGAATATTTTGAACTCTTAAGTTTTCACAATATTTCATACAGACCATCAAGTTTAAAGAATTCCAGTACATTAAGCTAATAACCTTCCCTGAGACCTAACATTCCTAATCAATCCTTCAAAAAAAAAAAAAAAAAAAAAAAAAAAAAAAAAAAAACCAATACAAACTAGATTTTTCCTTTGTAATTTTATTTATATTTTCATTGAATTTTAACATTTTGTACCTCTATAAATTACTGTATACTGTATTTTGCAACTTTTTCTTATTCGTTGAGTTAACTTTAATCGCAAATATTTTAATTTTCCGGTTAAATGAACTTTTCTATTTCATGCACTAAGTAAATCCTTATATATCTATATCAATCCACTTATTATTAATTCTAAATTCTTATCACATAATTCCTCTTAATGATCTATTAAATCATTCTACTATTGATGCTTTCATATTAAGTAATTTTTAATCCTCTATTTATGCATGAATTTTACAGTGTTTATTAAAAAATTCTTTACCATCATCTATTTGTAAGTTTTTTGGTACTCGTACCATTTCAAAAATATTTTCCATTGACTAAGTTTTCCCGAGTGCAGTTTTTATTTTCAACGATACTCACCATATAAACTTTAAGAATAAGTATATTACAGTCTACAAAAATCAATAATTTCTATTTTCTATAGAATAGTTACCCACTTCACCTAAATCAGCTCCATAAAATATCATCTATTCCATTCATTACATCACTACAATGCACAAAATGTTTTCGTGCTTGCTTATGGAGTTCGTTTACTAAATTTCTTTTTAAAGACATTGAGTTGTTTTGCAGTTTTATGGAGAGTGTTGTGATCTACTTGATACACTTTCAGCTATTTATACTAAAATGTAGTTGATTTTCCAGTCTATAAATTCTATGGTTCAGCTGTTCAATTTGTTTGTCAAAAGTTGATTTAATTTTTAGAATGTCTTTTTCAATTTTATACCTATCTTCTATCTATAATTTTATATCATTTGTAGTCCATTAATTTGCATTTGAATATATCCTTGAATTATATTAATGCCTTAAGCTTTATTATTAATTCATCCTTTAGTTTCTCGATTTAAGTTTCCAGAAACAATTTACTGATAACATTATTCTCCGTCAGTGAATGATGATGATTCTCTATGTATACATTGATAGAAATTATACATTTTATTTATCTATCAAAATCAAATTTGTCATAGTATTTACACGTTTTATTAATCATTAAAGAAAATAACCCCACTTTTAAATCCCATATTTGACCATCAACTTGTATTTTATCTTCATACAGTTTTAGATTTCTATCACCAAATTTCCATTCATTATTGAAATTTTTAGGTGAGCCATAGTTTGTATCTAATTCATTTCTTCCTTCCAAAACTAATAAGTCAATATAAGTGTCTTCGGAATTGGAAGTCTGTGAGTAAAAATCACCTTCATAATCGTCACCACCATTTTCAGTATTAACATCATTAAATAAGATGCTATTATCAAATATTGTTCCTTATGCTAGGTTCTTTGGTATACTTGTCTCTATCTTGACTAATGGATTTTCAGCTTCTGTCTTCATTTTATTTTCTTCATTCATGAGAATTCTTTTAATTTTTTAGAACTATTTAGGAATTCTTTCAGTGGTTCTGTTGTAGGTTTAAATGTATCTCTTAGTTGTTCACGTGTATCTATTTCACCAGTTTTTATACTACGAAGCTTTTTCTTCAAGACATTTCTTGTCAACACCAACTGTTTTAAAATTTTTTCATCCATGTTTAATAAATAAAAGGTATCAGCTATTAGATCAGGTATCAGCTATTAGATCAGCTTATCAGGACCGGGTCTGATTTTCAGATCAGCTTTTCAGGACCTGGTCTGGTTTTCAGATCAGCTTTTCAGGACCTGGTCTGGTTTTCAGATCAGCTTTTCAGGACCTGGTCTGGTTTTCAGATCAGCTTTTCAGGACCTGGTCTGGTTTTCAGATCAGTTTTTCAGGACCTGGTCTGGTTTTCAGATCAGCTTTTCAGGACCTGGTCTGGTTTTCAGATCAGCTTTTCAGGACCTGGTCTGGTTTTCAGATCAGCTTTTCAGGACCTGGTCTGGTTTTCAGATCAGCTTTTTAGGACCTGGTCTGGTTTTCAGATCAGCTTTTTAGGACCTGGTCTGGTTTTCAGATCAGCTTTTCAGGACCTGGTCTGGTTTTCAGATCAGCTTATCAGGACCTGGTCTGGTTTTCAGATCAGGTTATCTGATTCAGATTGAGTTATCAGTTTACAAGTAGTTAGTCATTTATAACATTTATATGAATAAAGTTTCAGGTCAGATGAAATAACTAAAGTCAATCTCTTATGAGCAGTAATTTATATAGTTATAAAATAGTCAAATTGTTTTCTATAACGAACATCATTTAATTTATCATCAAAAATCCATATTTATCCTTCCAACACTATACAAATTTATTAAAACTTTTCAAAATTCATATTACTGACAACATAATCCCTATAGACGAGCTTAATATTTTTCTCATCTTGATTAAACATTATAATAAAATTTTCATTGTCTCTTGTTAAATGCTTACAGCCGTATTCATAAAAATTTTAAACAGCATTTTGAATGTTGTTTAAGCAAAATTCGCTAAATTTTAGCTTAAAAACGTTTTTTAATTTAAACCTTGTTTAATTCACCAAATCCTAAAAATTAACTGCACCCATACTTAAAATAATTTTGAGTTAACGTCGTTGTAATTTTGCTTCATGTTTATTTGCATTTTTAACTTTGCCTATATGTATGTATGTATGCATGTATGTATGTATTTATGTATGTATTAGGAATTATACTAGAAGTTGGGCACAAGTAGAATGAGTCATCATTCTTCTGTCGCCCCATACAAAAATATACACGTACATATGTATGTATATTATTCTGCTTTTCACATGCAGCATCAGCAAATATCATACTTGAAATTCTTTAAGCTTCAATACGTCAAAAAAATAAATGTATAATATACTATTCTTTTAATTATGAAATTAACTTCTTCAGATAATCATATTCGACTTGGTATAGATAATTTTGGTATAAATATAGGTTTTTAAACCTGAGATAGTAGTAGGGAACTGCGGTTCCTGCGCCAATTAAAATTTTGAAATTTTAAAATTTTAATTACCCAAATTTTAAAATTCTTGGAAATTTGTGAAATTTGATACCCTACGAGGGTGGGTCAATAAGTCCGTCCAATTTTTTTTGTTTTGTTTTTTTTTTTTTGTGTTTACATTAATTTTTTTTTTTTTTGTGTTTTTTGTTTCTTTAGTACATACGAGGGTGGATTAATAAGTCCGTTTTATGTGAAAATGATTTTTCGTAAGTTGGACTGTAAAAATGTGAAAATAAATATTTATGTAAATCTGACGGGTAAAACGTGGAAATAAATATTTTTGTAATGTCTACGGGAAAATCATGAAAATGATTTTTCATAATTCCAACGGAAAATCATGAAATTGATTTTTCATAATTCCAACGGAAAATCATGAAATTGATTTTTCATAATGTGGACGGGAAAAACGTGAAAATAAAATGTTTCTAAAGCCGACGAAAAATTTGATGATGTCTGTCTGTCTATGGGAATTCGAGTCTGTCAGGGAATTGGGGGTTTGTAATAATTTGTGGGGGTCCTTTGTCGGTCTTTAAAATTTTAATCTACGCAGGAATGGCAGTTCACTACTACTATCTCAGGTTTAAAAACCTATATTTATACCAAAATTATCTATACCAAGTCGAATATGATTATCTGAAGAAGTTAATTTCATAATTAAAAGAATAGTATATTATACATTTATTTTTTTGACGTATTGAAGCTTAAAGAATTTCAAGTATGATATTTGCTGATGCTGCATGTGAAAAGCAGAATAATATACATACATATGTACGTGTATATTTTTGTATGGGGCGACAGAAGAATGATGACTCATTCTACTTGTGCCCAACTTCTAGTATAATTCCTAATACATACATAAATACATACATACATGCATACATACATACATATAGGCAAAGTTAAAAATGCAAATAAACATGAAGCAAAATTACAACGACGTTAACTCAAAATTATTTTAAGTATGGGTGCAGTTAATTTTTAGGATTTGGTGAATTAAACAAGGTTTAAATTAAAAAACGTTTTTAAGCTAAAATTTAGCGAATTTTGCTTAAACAACATTCAAAATGCTGTTTAAAATTTTTATGAATACGGCTGTAAGCATTTAACAAGAGACAATGAAAATTTTATTATAATGTTTAATCAAGATGAGAAAAATATTAAGCTCGTCTATAGGGATTATGTTGTCAGTAATATGAATTTTGAAAAGTTTTAATAAATTTGTATAGTGTTGGAAGGATAAATATGGATTTTTGATGATAAATTAAATGATGTTCGTTATAGAAAACAATTTGACTATTTTATAACTATATAAATTACTGCTCATAAGAGATTGACTTTAGTTATTTCATCTGACCTGAAACTTTATTCATATAAATGTTATAAATGACTAACTACTTGTAAACTGATAACTCAATCTGAATCAGATAACCTGATCTGAAAACCAGACCAGGTCCTGATAAGCTGATCTGAAAACCAGACCAGGTCCTGAAAAGCTGATCTGAAAACCAGACCAGGTCCTAAAAAGCTGATCTGAAAACCAGACCAGGTCCTAAAAAGCTGATCTGAAAACCAGACCAGGTCCTGAAAAGCTGATCTGAAAACCAGACCAGGTCCTGAAAAGCTGATCTGAAAACCAGACCAGGTCCTGAAAAGCTGATCTGAAAACCAGACCAGGTCCTGAAAAACTGATCTGAAAACCAGACCAGGTCCTGAAAAGCTGATCTGAAAACCAGACCAGGTCCTGAAAAGCTGATCTGAAAACCAGACCAGGTCCTGAAAAGCTGATCTGAAAACCAGACCAGGTCCTGAAAAGCTGATCTGAAAATCAGACCCGGTCCTGATAAGCTGATCTAATAGCTGATACCTGATCTAATAGCTGATACCTTTTATTTATTAAACATGGATGAAAAAATTTTAAAACAGTTGGTGTTGACAAGAAATGTCTTGAAGAAAAAGCTTCGTAGTATAAAAACTGGTGAAATAGATACACGTGAACAACTAAGAGATACATTTAAACCTACAACAGAACCACTGAAAGAATTCCTAAATAGTTCTAAAAAATTAAAAGAATTCTCATGAATGAAGAAAATAAAATGAAGACAGAAGCTGAAAATCCATTAGTCAAGATAGAGACAAGTATACCAAAGAACCTAGCATAAGGAACAATATTTGATAATAGCATCTTATTTAATGATGTTAATACTGAAAATGGTGGTGACGATTATGAAGGTGATTTTTACTCACAGACTTCCAATTCCGAAGACACTTATATTGACTTATTAGTTTTGGAAGGAAGAAATGAATTAGATACAAACTATGGCTCACCTAAAAATTTCAATAATGAATGGAAATTTGGTGATAGAAATCTAAAACTGTATGAAGATAAAATACAAGTTGATGGTCAAATATGGGATTTAAAAGTGGGGTTATTTTCTTTAATGATTAATAAAACGTGTAAATACTATGACAAATTTGATTTTGATAGATAAATAAAATGTATAATTTCTATCAATGTATACATAGAGAATCATCATCATTCACTGACGGAGAATAATGTTATCAGTAAATTGTTTCTGGAAACTTAAATCGAGAAACTAAAGGATGAATTAATAATAAAGCTTAAGGCATTAATATAATTCAAGGATATATTCAAATGCAAATTAATGGACTACAAATGATATAAAATTATAGATAGAAGATAGGTATAAAATTGAAAAAGACATTCTAAAAATTAAATCAACTTTTGACAAACAAATTGAACAGCTGAACCATAGAATTTATAGACTGGAAAATCAACTACATTTTAGTATAAATAGCTGAAAGTGTATCAAGTAGATCACAACACTCTCCATAAAACTGCAAAACAACTCAATGTCTTTAAAAAGAAATTTAGTAAACGAACTCCATAAGCAAGCACGAAAACATTTTGTGCATTGTAGTGATGTAATGAATGGAATAGATGATATTTTATGGAGCTGATTTAGGTGAAGTGGGTAACTATTCTATAGAAAATAGAAATTATTGATTTTTGTAGACTGTAATATACTTATTCTTAAAGTTTATATGGTGAGTATCGTTGAAAATAAAAACTGCACTCGGGAAAACTTAGTCAATGGAAAATATTTTTGAAATGGTACGAGTACCAAAAAACTTACAAATAGATGATGGTAAAGAATTTTTTAATAAACACTGTAAAATTCATGCATAAATAGAGGATTAAAAATTACTTAATATGAAAGCATCAATAGTAGAATGATTTAATAGATCATTAAGAGGAATTATGTGATAAGAATTTAGAATTAATAATAAGTGGATTGATATAGATATATAAGGATTTACTTAGTGCATGAAATAGAAAAGTTCATTTAACCGGAAAATTAAAATATTTGCGATTAAAGTTAACTCAACGAATAAGAAAAAGTTGCAAAATACAGTATACAGTAATTTATAGAGGTACAAAATGTTAAAATTCAATGAAAATATAAATAAAATTACAAAGGAAAAATCTAGTTTGTATTGGTTTTTTTTTTTTTTTTTTTTTTTTTTTTTTTTTTTTTGAAGGATTGATTAGGAATGTTAGGTCTCAGGGAAGGTTATTAGCTTAATGTACTGGAATTCTTTAAACTTGATGGTCTGTATGAAATATTGTGAAAACTTAAGAGTTCAAAATATTCAGAAACACATCATATTATCATTTTTTATAGTAAAAGTTGTACATTTTCCATTTCGAAAGCTCTAGCACACAAAATTTTAAATTGTGAATATGGTTATTATAATAGATATTCACTCTGTTCATTTCTAGATAAACTAAGGAAATTGTACTTTGATATCCAATCTTTAACAATGTACATGTGTATGAATGGGTATCAAACAAACTTACTAAATAAATACCGACTTCAACTAGAATCATGCTGAAGCATGCATAAATTGTAAAATGGAATGTAAACAGATCTTACTTTATATCTGTATCTGTATGAATATGAAATAAATTGACCGAAAAAAATATTGAAAGCATGCCGAAGCATGTATAATTTAAAAAAATTCCTCACGTCATACTTTTATAAGTATAGAAATTTTAAGAGTTTGTGGCAAATGAAATACATACATACATATGTATCTACTTTGTTAAAAATTCAAAAGAGTGAATTCGTAATTCTAATTGTATAGATTTTTAATTGAAACACCACTAAATGTCGGACTCTCGCCTCACTATTGATAGAATAGCATGCTAAAGCATGCATGCTAGCAAAATATTAAACCTGTTAGAATGTGATGAGAAAGCTTTTTCTAATCATTAATTTGTAGACAGCAATTGTATCTAGATCAACTCAACTCATGAATGTATTATATACAGGTATGATTGATGGTAATGAGAACCTTTTCTAAGTGAGAAATTATTAGATCTGAATGTGATACAACGCAGCCTACGTTAACCACAATAACGTCAAGGGGTCAAACACCAAATCTTATATAGAAACACTTGAAGTAAAAATTCTCCTAAACATAGATATTCCAATGTTTCTAACACTTTATGAAAACACTGACGGTGAAATGATGATGGAGGTAAATGTGTTATCTTAGATCGATTTTCTAGAATAGTTGATTATTAAAGATGTATTTCTTTGTATATGAACTAATTTTTACGTACATACATATATTTACCTATATGTATGTATATATTAATACTCTTAAAATTATATAAATATTTTCTATTTCAAGTAGTAAAATCTGAAAAAATAGTAGTGACACATTAGAAGAAAAAATTAATAAAATAAAAAGAGAGACTGACTGATCAACTGATACGTACACTCTGTCTGACAGGTACAAAAAGCTCACTTAAATATATTAGAAATATATACGCAATACGCTAAACTTTAATAAAATTAGAAAAAAAATCACTTCATCTAGAACATCAAATAAAAGCCATAGGGACCCGTCATAAAATAAACATATACTCGTACATTATTAATGTACTTAAACATATTATCAGTATGAAGTAACACAATTTGAAGAATAAAAAGTTTAAAATTTAATTATCCCTAACGCTGACAAAGAGGAGACAGAAATGTTGACATATAAAGTCATATTGTATACTAGAGGACCAGTTGAGAGGTTAGACCTAAATTGTAAGAAAACGACTTCGTTTTCTGTTGTTCGCTATTCAAGAAGAAAATAAGATTATTCATTATGAATTAACTAATTTAAAAGTACATTTAAGTTCAGTCTCATATCCATATGATGATAATCCTAACATAAAATTTAAAAATAAACGTAATGCAATTCTATATAGTTATTATATGTATCTAAGATTCCAGCAAAGGTAGTATATGAAAGAATCTCATGCGTTTCTACCTGTACCAGAGTTTAAGATAAAAGCTCCTTTTATTCAATAGCGGGGCAATTGAATAAAATTTTAATTTGAAATAGTAAGCAAAGAAATCAGCTTACTGTATTCTTATTCATGATCGTATAATAGAATACATATGTATATACCCATCAAAGGACAAGTTCGAAAAGTCTTATAAATTGAGTAATATGGAAAACAACATAATTTTTATATACGTACAATGTTTCAAAAGTAATTCAAATGATTTCATCGCAAAAGAAGTAGCGATTGTTTTCAACAATTACGAATATAATGATTTCATTATAAAACTCAATAATCAATAAAAAATAAAAAAAAGAAGCAAGCTGGCTAACAAAAAACTATCATTACGTAAGCTGGACTGCTGGATCAGTTTCATTTAAAAATGTTTATAAATGTATAAAAGGCAATGCAAGATGTTCTAAAATAAATGTAAAAGGTGATGAAAAAAGCCTACGGCTGGAAAAAATTTTATATCAAAATATTTCTAAGAATGAAGATAAGCTGCATCAACTTTAAACAAATGTAAATTAAATATAGGAAATATTTCTATTATAGTTACTATTATTCTAAAGTATGTATCTTAAGGAATTTAGTTTTACTTAAAACAGCAAATCCTCACAAACTATTAAGTAAATACAGATAAAAGTTAAAACAACGTTTTTTTAATTTCAAATAAAAAAAAAACTATGAAGATATTTGACATCTATACATAAAAGACCAGGCGAATATTTACAACAACAACAAAAACAAAAAAATGTATTCAAACACGGAGGCAAACACTTATTTGTATGTACATACATATGTACATACATACATAAAATCAATTTGTAGATATGTATGTACACATAATATCAAATTTCTTATCAATACTCAAATATTTATTAGATCTTGACAATCACACTTACATATCTACATCATAAAAATATATGAATAACGCAAACCATTCAGTCAGAGCACATGCCCAAGCTAAACGACCTTATTATGGACAGAGAAACTATAAATTCCCATGATCGTATGAAAAGAAGTTCAGGGAAAGAAGCCGGACGTAGTTAAATAAACAAAATCTGTAATATAAACAAATTTCTCGTAGGCAGACTTTAAAGCTGGACAATTTTAAGCATGACAAAATACCCAGCAACCTTGAGTATGAAAATATACACAATTTTAAGCATGACAAAATACCCAGCAACCTTGAGTATGAAAATATACTTATGTATATGTATCAGATATATGAAAATATTTTATAGAACCAAATCTCGATATTGAATACAATTTATTTCTACGTACATAAAACTACTAGCGTGAGAAAATCATACGCACACACACGCACACACACACACACACATATATACCAGATTTCATCTAAGAAAAATTCAAATTATTTCAACAACACACCACCCCTCACAAAACACGGCCAACCTCAAATTCCTACAGATATGCATACAAAAATTCTCACGGTCATTCCTACAAACAACACTGACAACAACACAAATCACGATCAGCCTTAAACTCCTACGAACATGCATACAGATTCCCACGGGTACATATCACTCGTACGACAACACCCTCGCCTATCCTCAAATCACTAATAGCATTAAACTTCTACAAACATATGTACATACACACAGACATATTACTACACCAACCTCACCTACCCTAAATCATGATCAGCCTTAATTTTTTACAGACATACATACATACAGATTCCTACGTATACATATTACAACAACACCCTCACCTCTCCCAAATCACGATCAGCCTTAAGCTCCTACAAACATATAGACATACATACACGCAGTTGATCAACCTCAACTACACCACACCCACTCCCAATAACAGCCTCGCTTAAATTCCTCCGGACAGACACATCCACAAATTCCCATGGATACATACTACTCGTACAACAACATCCTCACCTACCCCAAATCACTATAAGCCTTAAATTCCTACAGACTTGCAACACCTGCATACACGCAGTCGATCTACCTCAACTACACCCCGCCCCCTGTCAATCATACCCTCACACAAATTCCAACAGACAGGTATACACACATACACCGAATCTATCTACCTCAACTACACCACGCTCCCCCGGCTAATCACAGCCTCGCACAACAGACAGACAGACAGACACATCCATAAACTCCCTCGGTTATATATTACAACAACAACTCCACCCACCCAAATCACGGCCTGTCTTCAACTCCTATATTAGCATTAGCAATAATAATTCCCGTCGGAATTATGAAAAATCATTTTCCCGTCGGCATTTGAAAAAAATAATAATCATGTTTTACCGTCGGCATTAGGAAAAATATTCATGCATTGCCGTCGGCATTAGGAAAAAATAATTTTCACTATTTCACCCCCATTAGTAATAGGAAAAATCATATTCATGATTTTCCCGTTGGTACTAGGAAAAATCATATTCATGATTTTCCCGTCGTCATATACATACATACATTACAAAAAGAAAAACCTCCAACCTATGAACCCACTTAACGTATTCCCACAAAAAACAAAATCACCCGTTCACACAATTAATGTAACCCCCAAAAAAAAAATCACCCGTTCCCACAAGGGTTAATGTAAACAAAAAAAAAAAACTCCTAATGTAAACAAAAAATTCCTTATGTAAACAAAAAAACATCAAAGCGTGCCGCCGAAAACTCAAGGGTATCAAATTTCACAAATTTCCAAGAATTTTAAAATTTGGGTAATTAAAATTTCAAAATTTCAAAATTTCAGTGTAAAATTTTGTGAAATTTTGTGAAAATTTTGTGAAATTTTAAAATTTTAATTGCGGCCGGATTGGCAGTTCCCTACTACTTTTTATTATGATAAAAAATATATCAGGTGTAGACGTAGGGTAAAGACATATTTTTTTACTAATGTACGTGGAGATTTTTCAACCTGTTTGGCGCCCAAATTTATGGTTTGGCGATACGGCGAATTTTCTAACGATAAATAGATTTGTTGGCAGTTTTTTAACAAAATTTAACTCAACATTTTTTGTAATACAGAAAAATTAACTTGGAATAATTTTTGGCGATTTTATTTCTACTTTTGCCGATTTTCTGCTAAATTTTCATACGATTATTTTATAAAAATTTATTTAAAAAAAATGTTTTATATAAAAACAAATTTATTATCAAATATATACTAAGAAAAACTATATAAAACTATAAAATTTTGGCGATTTTTTGTGATTTCTAAAATCAGTTTGACGAAGAAAATTTTCATTGATGGAAAAAACAAAACATTTTGATTTTTGGCATGCTTGATGTCACATTTTGATGCATTTATTGTGCTTGTTCGTCAAGCATGCACACATATTCAACGATATTTTTAAGTTGATCGGTTGTTAAAAATGACAGATAAAAAAATATTATGTGTAATTAAGGTGCCCGGAAAACGCGAAAATCTCAGTGGCATTACTGGGAATACTGGAAAAAGTGATTCTTAAGTAAAACAATTTTTTAAATAAAATAATTAATGAAAATTTTTAAGGCCGCCGAAATTTTCACTTGATATATTATTTAAGAAAAATGTTTACTTAAGAATTACTTTTTCCGGTATTCCCAGGAATGCCACTGAATTTTTCCCTTTTTTTCTGGGAAATCAAAGGTACCGGAAATCCCTAACCCTGGTATATAAATACATACATACATATGTAAATACATATGTAAATACATATGTATGTACGTATGTATGTATGTATATGCTTAGCATTTCAAAGGTACCGGAAATCCCTAACCCTGGTATATAAATACATACATACATATGTAAATACATATGTAAATACATATGTATGTACGTATGTATGTATGTATGTATATGCTTAGCATTTCCCAGTTGGCATTGTGTTAAAGATATCTTCAACGATGGGTACAAGACAATAGAAAGTCGTGGAATAAATATTGGCGACAGCTCAAACAAATCGTTGACGACATTTTCGAACAAATGGCCACGAAATCATGCACGACCACACAAGCGACAATGTCCACCACAGGGAAGGAAAATGACTTCTTGGATTTTGTACCAAGTGTGAAAACAAAATGTACTTTTTGGACCATGGCGGTACTATTTTTTTAATATTTATTAATAAGAACGGAAACGTAAAAAATGTGTAAAAATTCAGAAGTAAACAATAAAAAGCAGAAACTTGACAAAAATGTGTATAAAAATTCAGTATAAAAATAACATAAAAATAATAAATATTGCATTCATAAGCGTACATTCGTAGATTAGACTTGTTGGAGACGGGTTATTTTACAAATTTTGCTTTTCAACAGGACTGTTATTTTCATGCACTATAAAATCTAATGGCGTTTTCTTTTCTAAAAGAAAAGTGTAACATATATGTTACATGTTATTTGGCAACATTTTTAAATGCTCACCTGATTTTTAAGAAGTGTTGCGTATTTTGCGTTTACAAAAGAACAATTTTCCAACAAGTTTCGGTATAAAACAATGACGAACTATAAAATGATTCATTTTTTTCATAGACAATAACAAAAACAGCTGTTAATATAATGCTGCACTCATGCCCCTTTAATGAAAATGAGTGTTGAACATGTAGCATTTTTCTTCTTTTTAAGGGTAACATCATGAGAAAAGAACGCGTTGATTTTTAAAATAATACATACTTTTCAGAAAAGAACACAAAGAAATGTAAAAGGCAGCATATTGCTCAGAAAAGAAAACGCCATAAGTTATGCACATAAAAAATGCGCGTGTTTGTCATCAACAAAGTCAAAAGTGCTCAATTAAGGAGAACATGCAACACATTGTCACTCAGATTGTCGTGAATGACGATTTCCCTTAAATTGTCGACTACAAAACTTAATAACAGACGGCAAATTGTACAAGAGTCGTAGATGACAATGTCGTAAAAGATAATCAGGCCAACTGGGTTATGCTGCTGCGGAATGAATTAATTTTTGGAATATTTTTTACAAAAGTAGAGACTGAACTTGAAACTCATTTTCAATGCCTACTAAACTCTGATGAAATCGTACTCACCATACTCGCACACTTTTAAAGAAAAAGAAAAAAAGAAGACAAAAGCACTTTTTATTAAGTTGTACTAGTATTTTTGTAGTTTTTGTTGGTTTTTTTTATTGCTACTCATATTAAAATAAAAAAAATATTTAACCAAAAAAAATCAACAACAACAACAACAACAACACTTAAGCACATTGTAATGAACTGTTTTTATTTCACCTTTTACCAGCATAGAGTTGCCAACTACTCTATACATCATATTTCAAAATTTTCTAACACAATCTCCTCCTGCAAAATGTTTAAGCATCAATTAAGAAAACAAGATTTCGTATTGCGCAGGTCCGTTATTTTATGTTCTGCTTGTGACGTGGACATAGAATTTTGTTGTAAACAAAGTACATACATACATACATTTATTTGTGGAATGTGCTCTAAGTCTCACACACTTTCTACAACAAGCACACATGTGTATTCTATACTGACGTAGACGCGTAGTAGAAATTTTTTTTGTACGGTTGAGTGCGCAATCTTGTTTTCTTGATTCATGATGTTCAAGTAATGCCCGTAATTTCTACCCATAGATATCTATTAGTGTAAAGATATCTATCCTGTAAGTCAAATTTTATAAGGCAAACTCGTAGGTAAAAAGATTAGGTAAATTACATGTGTGTAGAAATTATGGGCATAAGTGTGTTTAAAAAAGTGGAACTACACCCATTAAAATTACATTATATACATAACATGTTCTTCTACTCCAGATATTCCTATGAAACTTTGAACAATTATCTTGCCCTTGTAATGAAAAGTGTTTTGCATACGACATTTCCCGGGAAAAAACCCATGATCTCACACATTTTCCGGGAAAAAAATCCCGGGAAATTTGTGAAAGAATTCCCGGGTTTTTTTAAAATTTGTTATGCCGTATAAGCTGAGCACATATTTTTTGATAAGTGTCTTTATTCATTTTATGAATGCGATGGTGCAATATTAAGATCACGACATTAGCAGGTTTTTTATGTACAAAAATTATTTTGTGCAAAGGTAAATATGGTAGTGCCCTTATTCACCACTTGGGCAAAATTCATAAATGGATGCCCCAAAATCATAAATAATAAAATGTGTAAGAAACAGATACCATTTCTAATAAGAAAGAAGATTTAAATGGGATATTACCAAAAGCACATCTATTTTTATACCATTTACCAAAAATGGAAAAGGGTATATATACATAGGTTTGTCATTCCGTGTGTAATTTCCATAATATTCATATGCGACCCATAAAGTATATATATTCTGAGTCCTTATGAATAAGGAAGATGAATTAGCGATGTCCGTCTGTCCATGCGTCCGTCTGGTGTATGTGAAATCGGTTTTCCGAAGCTAGAGACTTCGGTCTGGTGTATCAGAAATGGTCCAAAATAGATTGGTATTGAAAATCAGCGAAATCGAGCAGACGGTATCAGAGCTGGAAAACTTAAACTTAATTTTGTAGATAACGCAAATTTTTTGATTTTTTTGTTAAATAAACTTATTTTATATTTCAGTACGAATAAAATTTGTATTAAAAATATAAAAAAAATAAAGAATATAAAAAAGACGTTTCCAGGGTTGGGAACTTTAATTTTTTTATATAAAAATAACATACTAAAACGAATTTTTCCTTTTTATCTATAAATTCAACATATCTTACATTCTTAAAAGAAAAATATTGCTGAAAGAAATCAGAAAAATTTTAAATTATGTTTCCAGGGTTGGGAAACGTACACGTTTTGTGATATATAAAATAAACTTGGTCTAATAATTTTTTTATATATTAAATACATATACATATGTATATTGTTTATGTTTTAAAAAGAAAAGATGGGTATAGTAAATTAGAAAAATAAAAACCACAGATCCACAGCTGGAAAATTTAAACTTTTTAGGGTTCCGTACACCAAAGGTGAAAAGCAAGGTTGGCAAACGGTATCATAAAAATACCGATACCGATTCAAATACCGCTAAAATCAGATACCGGTATCGTTACCGATACCGAAATCCGTTTCGGTTAGAAAATACCGGCACCCAGACTACCGTTTACGTCTATACCGGTACGTACCGGTATACCGATTCCGGCCAAAAAATAAAAGATAGGTGAGTTTTTTGGCAACTACAAATTTTTATTATGTATTAAAACTTTTTTAACCATGAAACAACTGATTTTTTTCAGTTGTATTTTGGTTTTTATTTCGTCCATTGTGTTCGTTTTGCTTTATTATTCCAGACGCTAACCAATGCCATTTGTCAACCAATATTATTGCCATGTTCATAAAATATAGAATCTCAAGAAAAATAGCAAGGCCAGAATTAAAAGTATTTAAAATGTTTTATAATGGATACTATTTCAAAAAACATAGCATAGATAAGAATCTTCGAAGACAACTAAAATTAGTTGTTATTCAGAATACCAAAAAAACAGTTGTTTAAAAGTTAAGTTGTTTCAGTTTCAATCCAACTTAGTTGAGCTGTAAACCGTAATAAGGGCAGAACTTGGAAAAATATATTTCAATTAACTTTCTTTTTTTGGTTTTGGTCTTGTTTACACACTTCACCGTAATAAATAAGGTTGGTAGAGAAAAAACTTTAAACTTTTATATTTTAAGTTAAAGATTCCTCTCTTGAGGTGAAGAAAAGTACCTGCTTTAAGTTTTATAATGTTAATTGAACAAGAATATTGCTTTCTTTGTTTTTAATTTGGCTAAAAGAATATCGTTTATTTTTTGAATTGAAATATTCAAATGTTCGTTTCGTCTGAATTTGGCGAGAAAGTTATAAACAATATGGGTCCAGTACAAAAATATTGCCTAAAAATGTTTCCAAAGTATAAAAGTGTCGAAAAAAACCGAAAAAAATTATATTTGTTGCAAAATACAGACATATGTATATTTGAAATTTACTGCAACAATATATATGTATATGTTTCGAAAGGTCTTAGTCTCTTATTTCTGTATCCGTTTATTAATTTAAAATCGGTTGATATTTAACTTAGTTAGAGGTTGATAAGTGCCTACGGATACGAAAAATCGGTTTTTACCCGCAACTCAAGATTTTGGAAAATTTCAAATACAGATTTTTGTTATACTCGACAATATCTAGCAGAAAAATGGTAACAGGTCCCAGGTATTTCGATTTCATCAAAATTTGTCACACAGTGTAATTTATCAGTATAGACAAAATTTATATTTTTACTATTTTGTTTAATTAACCAAAATGTATACTTTATATATGTAAAGTTTGAACTGCTGTCTCCTCGTTTCACTTTTTTAATAAATTATTGTTTAATAATAGTATAAAAACATATAAAGAAACAAATAAGTATATATGCTTTTATACGTATGTTAATGGAAAAATACTCCATTTTTTAAGTAATTTATAATAATATCGGTATACCGGTATTATAAACTCGATAACGGTATGTACCGGTAATACCGATACCGAAATAAAAAAAATACCGATACCGCTACCGATACCGAAATTTAAAAAATAATTGTACCGGTATCAATACCGATACCGTTATTCGTTTCGGTTTCCAACCTTGGTGAAAAGGAACCTTATTGTTTTCGCTACGCTGTCCGTCCGTCTGTCACAGGCTATTTTCTGGAGAACCGTTAGATCTACGGACCTGAAATTTAGACAGAGTGTGTAGAACTTAAAAAGTAAAGGGTGTTCCAAAACGAGCAACGAAAAATGTTAAAATTCCATGCAATATACATACAATTGTGAGCATATACACTTTAAATTAGTAAACTTAGTGTACTTTTATACAGACTACAACAATTTACACTAAAATTTAAAAAATCCAAATTATAGGGTGTTCTATCAGTTAATTTAATTTTGAGTATGTAATTTGGACAACTTGCTGTATCTTAGAAGCCGTAAGAGCCAAACAAACTCTTGAAATTTTCAAAAACGATAAAACTAAAAAATTCCAAAATTATAAAATCGCCAAGCCGAGAAAAAATCGTCAAAAACCAAAATAAAAATCGCCAAAACAAAAAAAAAAAAAAGCGCCAAGTTAAAAAAAAATTTAAAACTAAAAAAATCGCGACGATCCGGAAAAGTCGCCAAAATGAAAAAAACGCCAAATAAAACAAATCGCCAAAACGAGAAAAAAGGGACATATCTAAAAAAAAATTGTTTAAACTGAAAAAAAGCCGAAAACGCAACAAACGCCATATTAAAAAAATGCTGAAAACCGAACGTACGAAACTCTTCGTGCGCGAGTCAAAGTCGCACCTTACGAATTTATTTGATATTAAAGTAACTAAATAAAAATAGTATTTTCCTTATTTATTTTTTCTTTGTTCACTTAACATATTTTATATATTTTTTAAAGAACCAAGATTGGTATAAGGACCCAAAAAATTTAAAAAGATGATTCCAGGGTTGGGAAGAGTACACTTTTTTGTTATATAAAACAAATTAAATTAAACTAGTTATTTCTTTGGTAATTAAATATATTCTATATTATAGAAAGAAAGAAATTTGTACTCCTATTACGACCAGAAAAATTTAAACTATTCCAGTTGGAAAAAAATGTGGGTAAAAAATAACCAAACATATTTTTTTCAGTTAAAAATATTTTATGTTTTAGTAAGATCTTTACTCAAGCAAATTCTTTAGTCGAAAAAAACCGAGAGGTCACTTTCTAAAAATTGCACTATAACAAAAAATTATAAATTTTATCACAAAACAAATATGTATGTATGTACTTATGTATGTATCTGTATACTACATATATGTATGTACATACATACGTTGGTAAAGGGTATATAAGATTCGACACAGCCGAATATAGCTTACTTGTTAAATCTCTAAAAAGAGCCTTTATTTGCCAAAAGCGGTATATACGCGTTGTAAGACAGGGTAGCTCCAAACAGCCTCAAAGTGGGAAAGTGCGGGTATCGAAATTCTTTCGGAGCTTGTAACTTTTGTAAATAGGGACCGATTTCAATAATATTTTCAGCGGGACAATCTACGTTAAGAAATAAAAATAAAACATGCTGAGAGTACCATTTCATCTCTTTCAGTTTCCAAGTTATTTGACTTGAAAAATTTATTTTTTAATTTTTGGCCCTGACTTTTTTTATTCGTTAGTACATAACTTCTTTATTACTTGGCAAAAATCAGTATGTTTTAATGTTTTTGAAAGAAAACTTCATTACAATTCATATAAAAAAAAAATTTTTTTGATATCTCAAAAATTGTAGCAAGGAATAATTTTGCAATTTGGATTTTTAAAAATTATGAAAAAATTTGGTATATTTTGTGAAAAAAGTATTCTTAATTTTTTTGGAATATTTTAAAAAATTATTAAGTATTTGATAAAAACTTTGATTGTTTCTGAGAAAGGCGACATTGAGAAAGGTTGTGAAATAAATTTTGGAGATTGTTGTTGGTGCACCCTACATTCAGCATTGGTCGAAAACTAGCAATTTTTTTTTTTCAAAAAATCCGATTTTCGGATGTGGCAAAAAAATTGCACGGTCGTTTTTGTAAATTTTTTGGTTTTTTATTATAAATAAATTTGTTGTTAGTAGCCTGTAAGAAACTTTCGACATCCTACACATAAATGTAGGCAGGAGAGGAGATTTTCTAAAAACTCTAAAATTTTTCTAACACAATTTTTTCCAATAAGAAAAAAGTATTATAAAATTATAAATTGGGAATCATTTTAATTTTTATCAATAGCATACATTTATCTAATATGGATATGGTTTTACCTGATATTTGTATCGGTTTTGTATTCGTAGCTTGTAAAATAGCTATATATTTAAGCTGCGATGCATTTAATGTCATTATTTCAGTTATAGCTATCATGGAGATAACAATTAAAAATAAATCGCTCTGCAAATTAATGTGGGAAAACCTCACTGATGGTAGTACTCGGTTGGACAAGGTAGACCAAATGATGTACATAATATCTACTACATATGGTTTATCTGTAAACACCGATTTATCGAAAAAACTTGAAAATTTTTTTTAAATTATATGAAAAGAAGATACGTGAATGCAATAAATCAATTTCTAAATTTCAGAATAAAAATCAGGATTGGTTAGATATGGGACTATCTACGAAAATATACCCAAAGAAGTTTGGTCGGCCAAATAAAGATTACGATAACGTTCGACGCAGGAGCAAAAGGATTAAACAAGAAGACTTGATATTAGTTTGTCAGACCTTCTTCATAATACAGGATCAAGACTGATCGCTACTTTTGACGAAAGAGACTTAGATACATGTAATAATTCCGAACTAACACTAATATACAAATGGTGATGTGATGGATCATCTGGATTTTCAGAATATAGACAGCCCAGTGCATACGATAATGACTTTTCCAAAGTTTTAATGGCATCGTTAGTACCATTAAGGCTTCGACTACATAATGAAATGCCTTCAACAAGTAAAAATGCATTTAAAGATATGTGGGTAAATACTACTCCAGGCTCAAAGTCTTTATGCCGACCAATACATTTTGAATACATCAAGGAAAACAAAGAAACAACTCAAAATCTGGTTGATGGTATAAAACATGAAATTTCTAATATGGAACCTATTGACGTTCATATATTAGGACGAGTAATAACAATATCTTTTAGACCTTATTTAACAATGATAGATGGAAAAGTTGCAAATGCAATAACCGATACAAAATCTTATTTGATTTGTAATATATGCGGAAAGAAAGATTCTGATTTTAAGGACATTGAGTATTATACTCCAACTAATGAAGATGCCCTTAAGCTTGGAATATCACCACTTCATGCTCAGATTCGATTCATGGAGTACATTTTACGACAACAAGTATCGCAGTGTACCAGAACATCAGAACGCTCCAGTTGCGAATAATTCTGCTTTAAAGCAGATACAGTTGGAAGAAAAGAAAAGAATTCAAGATGAGTTTATGAAACGTGGATTAATCATTGACAAACCTTTATATGGCTATGGAAACTCCAATAATGGCAACACTGCTAGGCGATTTTTTGATGACCCTGAAACCACATCTTCTATAACTGGTTTTAGTTTTAATCTCATAAGACGTTTCAAAATAATACTGGCCGTCATAAATAGCAAAAAGTTAATTAATAAGGACAAGTTTGAAAAATATTCAAAAGACACTCTGATTCTAATAAATGAATTATATCCATGAAAATCAATAACTCCAACCGTACATAAAGTGCTAGCGTATACAAAAGAACAAATAGAAAAAACATTATTCCTCTGGGGGAACTAACCGAAGAAGCACAGGAAGTTAGAAATAGAGATGTTAAGCAATATCGACTTTTCAATACACGTAAATGCTCTAATGCATCATTTGCATACAAGGCATAAGAATGAAATGGTTGCCAAAAATAAGTATTGAAATCGAGAAGGACGATCCCGAAGCAGAGGAAATTAATAGCTTGCTAGGCCATGATGTCTCAGATACATATGTACATTGTACATATATCTCTTGATACATAAGTATTTATATTCATACAAACAAATATCTGATATCATGGCAAAAAGTCTCTGGAATTCTCTGTCAAATTATATTCAAAACTTAGGCAATTTATATGCGTTTAAAAAGGAGCTACATAAAAAATTTTTCGTAATTTAATGTTCTAATGTTAAATTAACTACTAATTTTTTTTAAATAAATAAATAACTCAATCTATTTGTCCTTGTAGGTATATAAATATACTTATATTTATGTATATAAATTCTTATATTTTATTGTATTTAAGTAAAAAAAAGTATTTAATAACAGCTTCAAGAGTTCATAAAAAATGTGGGTTTGTTTGAGTATCAGATATACACGTAAATTGTTACCTGAGGTGTTATATTTGTGTATACATTTTAAAACTGATATAATGGCAAAGGAATACATATTATACACCGTTGAATAGATAATTATATCTACTATTGTAATAACATAGAAAAAATTAAGAAACATTTGCAGTAAAGAAAATAAGATCAATAATTTAGACAAAAATAAAAAATGTAGAAAATTAAAATTTTTAATCAAAATTGGATTTCGAATATTTCAAAAAGTATTGAAGATAGGAGAATAATTTTTTTTCAGTTTGCAAAACTAAATGTATGCTATTGATAAAAATTAAAATGATTCCCAATTTATAATTTTATAATACTTTTTTCTTATTGGAAAAAATTGTGTTAGAAAAATTTTAGAATTTTTAGAAAATCTCCTCTCCTGCCTACATTTATGTGTAGGATGTCGAAAGTTTCTTACAGGCTACTAACAACAAATTTATTTATAATAAAAAACCAAAAAATTTACAAAAACGACCGTGCAATTTTTTTGCCACATCCGAAAATCGGATTTTTTGAAAAAAAATTGCTAGTTTTCGACCAATGCTGAATGTAGGGTGCACCAACAACAATCTCCAAAATTTATTTCACAGCCTTTCTCAATGTCTCCTTTCTCAGAAACAATCAAAGTTTTTATCAAATACTTAATAATTTTTTAAAATATTCCAAAAAAATTAAGAATACTTTTTTCACAAAATATATCAAATTTTTTCATAATTTTTAAAAATCCAAATTGCAAAATTATTCCTTGCTACAATTTTTGAGATATCAAAAAAATTTTTTTTTATATGAATTGTAATGAAGTTTTCTTTCAAAAACATTAAAACATACTGATTTTTGCCAAGTAATAAAGAAGTTATGTACTAACGAATAAAAAAAGTCAGGGCCAAAAATTAAAAAATAAATTTTTCAAGTCAAATAACTTGGAAACTGAAAGAGATGAAATGGTACTCTCAGCATGTTTTATTTTTATTTCTTAACGTAGATTGTCCCGCTGAAAAAATTATTGAAATCGGTCCCTATTTACAAAAGTTACAAGCTCCGAAAGAATTTCGATACCCGCACTTTCCCACTTTGAGGCTGTTTGGAGCTACCCTGTCTTACAACAGGGTGCCTCAAAATATGCTTTCTAAAAATTTAAACACTTCTACTTTCCAAAACAATTGGTTTCATCGAAATCGGTTAACTAGTTCAAAAGTTGCGGACTTTTTACCCCTTTTTTTTAATTCACGCCACTGTGCGACGTTCAGAATTATATGGCAACTTTACTTATCACAAAGCTTGTAAAAAACAAATTGTTATTGCCTTTTTGTTTTTGTTTTCTTTTTCATTTATTTTGTTTCAGAATTTCATTAAAGAAGTCAAGTGGTCAATAAAAAAGCAGTTTCTTATTATTGACGTTTTTGTTTTTGATGTTACTTTATTTATTTATTGTATTGATTTTTGTTGTTGAGTTCATTTATTATTTTTACGGCGATTTTTTGTGCAATCATTGTAATTATTGCCTCTGGAGGTTATTCTGTTTTTTATATTTGTTAATAGTAGCTGGCCCAGCGCAGTTGGGGTTTTTACTAAGTATATGTACAAACATACATACATATGTACATATGTATGTACATACAAATACATACATCTTTACTTATGCAGACATTTTGTTGCTTAATTTCATAGAGGATTTTTGTACTTGTTAATTTAATTAAATTCAATTAAATTAATTTGTTAGTTGTTGTTAAATATTTGCCCTTAAGTCATATGCATTTTTGCTTAACAATTTAAATAAATTTAAAAAAATTTCAATAAATTTCTATACCTATTTAGTAAATTTTATATTAATTTATATTATATATCGAGACTAGTACAACTCTAAATTAAAATAATGTGGCATAATATAAAAATATGTAAATGTACATACTTACATATGTATGTATGTACATACATACATATATGTATGTATGTACATAAAAACCATTCTTCGAAAACTATTCCATAATTTCAGCTTATAAAAATATAAATTTTTGTTGATCACATACATACATACATACATTGTATATGTATAAGTATGTACGTATGCACCCAGAAAAAAGAATGGTTGGAAAATGGTTAGGCCAACAAAATATCATTTGCATAAACTATATTTCAGTTCACACAATCAATTTTCTGTTAATCCAAAAAACAATCCGTGTTTATTGCCATAAGGGCATAATTGTAATAAAGATATGATTCTGACAATTCTTGAATTGATTGCATCAACCGAGCGTATGCTTTTGCCATGACTAATTCATTGATTGGTTAACACAACCGAATAAAATATTATGAATTGGATGTTACTACCAACTTTTGATATTGACAACTAAAAAATTGTCGTTTTATATTAAGGTTAAAATAAACACTTTCTATCAGTTGCTGCAACTAACTATAGGTTGAGCTTACTATCATAGTTTATACTCGTTGCAGCAAATTAAAAATTAACTTTTGTGACTTTCAAAGATATTATGATTTATGAATTCTCAAATGGTTTTTGAAAGTCTGTGCATAAGATAACAGGTTTGTGGCTGTTCAAAATGTGTGGTTGAAATAAATAAATTTCAATTAAAAATAACTTATGACAATATGTTAAATAATAAATTTCTTAAATTGTATATTTTTATTTGCGTTTATTGCTTATTTTATTTCAGCAAGGAAGGCCAATTTTTCTTTCACAGGTACCAATTATGATATTGTTTCAGTTATACTAACCAAATTTTCGGTAGCAAGAATAACTTTTTTTTTCAAATTCCATACTGTTAACCAATTTTTTCTGTTGCTGCAACTATTTGTTTAAGGGTTATAATTAAAATATAGTGGTACCACAAGAAAATTGCAGTCGTTATACCAGAATTCTATATAGTTGGTGCAACCACCAAAATTCGATTGGCAACAAATTCGGTTGTCTCAACGAATCTGTTTTCTCTGTGTGTATATTTATACGAACCTATTTGCATAATACGAGTACATACTTACATACATATGTACATACATAAATGGGAAATCTCTTTTGAGCGGACACCGAAAGGACCATTGAAATGTGTCCATAGAAGGGGGCTGTCCGGTCAAGAGAAAACTACGAATTTAAATGATTAAAATTTTCTAAGATCGTTAGTTTTTATTTAAAAATACTTTTATTAACAGTTCAATTGGGTTTAATAACAAAAAATTATTTATATCGTCAGCCCATTATTGGTTTGACACACCGACCATTTAAAAAAAAATGAGTTAGGTATGGGGTATATACATATATTTTGAGTATACCCTTTCTGAATCCAAAACAGGTTTTGCGAAATTAGTTATGGTTTCCGAGATATTTAGCATTAATTTTGCTCCCTATCAACTATTTTAAGGTTTAATAAATACTAGATATACCAAACGGACGACACAATCGTCCGTATTCTAAACAGAAACAAAATCTCTTTATTAAACCTAATTCAATTTATTGAACTCTCGTCCTATAAGTCTTATGCAGCGTGACCGTTTGACCGACTAAAGTGGCAAATCGCCACTTTTTCGACTGCCTTGCCACTTTTTCCCCCGTTTTTTAAAGTGAATTATATAATAATACATTAAAAATAAAAAATTTAGTGTAGTTTTCACGTTTTTTTTTAATTTTGCCCCTTTTTTTGATAAATCCCCTATTTGGTGCAACTTTTTTAAAAATGTCATCGGTCACCCTGGTTTTAAGGCTTTCATACAATAACAAATAAGAAAAAAAAATTGGAATAGCAAGAAAAATAGTACAGAAATATACACACACACACAGTGTAAGCTAACAAATGCGTGTGTTCTATGTTTGCATGTAGTAGTAGCAACTTTAAGCGCTTATAGCTCCCAAAATTCGAAACCGATTTCAATAAAATATATGATATAAATCTTTTCAAAATCTGTGCAGTATTTCCGGCGTAAAAGGGATTACAAAAAACGTGTTCGCCTATTAATTATATATGTAGATTGTTTTGTCGTTTTTCTCCATTCTGACTTTTTGGCGTATGCTCCAAACCAATAATGGGCTGACGATATGTTAATAGGTATGTACATATGTATGTATTTCCATACCCAGCAAAAATAACATGACTATGACTTGTGATAAACTGGATCGGCTCACAGCCGCCTCAAGAGTCGCCGCCGACTTTCAACGTAACTTCAAGCCGCCGCCGATGCTCGCGGCTAGCTTCGGCTCAAAATTGCAGTCGGCTAATTGTTTTAGTAGTGGCAAATTTTTACCAAATCTTACAAATTATGAATTTTTTATAGAAATATGTTCAAAAATCAATATGTTAACAAAATCAAAACCAACGGTTGTCAATGTCAGCCGGCTCATGAGCCGTCGCCGACTATTTTTTACTAACCCGCCGCCGCCGACTTTTTAAGGCGGCTTGTTTCTCTGTTCGTACTCTCTGATTCAAAGACATTTTTTTATAATTTAAAAAATAAATTTTTTTATGAGTCGTTGATGAACCGGTGCATATTCCGTGATTTCAAAGTTTTTTGAATGTTAATTTTCATCTTCATTCACTTCATGCATTCGTAATGATTAGATGAAACGATGAAAGTATATTCATAGCTTCTGTATCACTTTGGCATTTCACAAACGCTACAAGATCATTATGTGAGAGCAAAAATATTTAACATGCCCACATTTAATTAAGTTATGTGATGTAGTGAATATGACAAACCGAGCTTTGTTATCAAGGCGAGCATATTAAGAGTTTAGACAATCTTATTTGTAAATTATGACATTAACAAAATCACGGAATTTGTTTTGTCAAGCGGGTGTCCGGGTCCGTTCATGAGAGAGTACGTTCAAGGGAAAGTGATTGCAATGCTTTTCTTATGGAGTGCTGCCGGGACCTGGCAACGGTGTCCGTCTAAAGGGGTGTCCGTTTATAGGAAGTGTCCGTTAAGGAAGATTCCACTTTATATGTATTGTACAAATCGCTCATTTACTAAAACAACACCATAACTAAAAAAAATGCGACTTTTGAGCTAATAATGCAAAATTAATCCTCATATCATATTGGCATTATTTAAAAATTTCATAAAAATATCTTGTATACTCAAATCTTCATAGAAAATAAAAATTTTCTTTTTTCTTTAGGTTGTGTGTAAATTGGAAACTTTAAACTTGGTTTTTGTAAAACTAGTTTTTTTGTTAATGACTTTGTTAAAGTGACTGAACGATATGCAAATATTTCTTTGAAAAACTGAACTTTGCCCAATTTATTGTTGAAATTTTAGCACAAATCATTCGTTTTTACTCAAAAAACATCATAACAAATTTAATCCTTATATTGTGTAAAAATTAAAAAAAAATATCTTGTATACTCAACTCTTGAAAGCGAAATAATTTTTTTTCCATCACTCAGGGAAAAGAAGCTGTTCACATATTATGTAACGATCTAATGTTTCTTATTAATTCAATGTGGTTTTTATTGATTTTAAGTTGTTTTTTGTCTGAGTGATTAACGGCCTGTCCCACGATGTCACCAGAATTCGTGCGATCGAATACTTATATTGAAAACATTATAGTACTTGAAAGTATAACCAAAATTTGTAAAATAACCGATCTCTAACAAGTCTAATCTACGAATGTACCCTTATGAATGTAATATTTAATATTTTTTATGTTATTTCTTATTTTTTATACTCAATTTTTATACACATTTTTGTTGAGTTTCTTTTTTTTATTGTTTACTTCTGAATTTTTACACATTTTTTCACGTTTCCGTTCTTATTAATAAATATTAAAAAAATGGTACCGTCATGGTCCAAAAAGTACATTTTGTTTTGACAGTTGGTACAAAATCCAATAAGTCATTTTCCTTCCCTGTTCTGTTACCAAAAATACTACCCGGATGGGAATTTTTAGAATTTTTAAAACAATGCAGTTCCTTAATGGGTTAAACCGTGACATTTTTGTAATAAAAAAAACCAGTCTTTGTACCGAATTCGTTTAAAATCCCTTAAGCGGTTCTTTCATTATAAGGTAACAAACATCCAAACATCAAATCAGTCTAACAACTTCCACATTTATAACATTAAGTCCCAGGCATATAGAATCCGGCATACATTAAACTTCGCCTTTTTCAACTTATAGCTAAATTGAAATAAGTGGTTTCATATGAGATCTGTTACATTCAGTACGTGTCCTTCAACGAAAAGTACAAAAATTGGGGAACTTTTGACTTTTAGCAAACGTTGAGTAGTTTGACACACATTGGTCGGCCTTTTTTTGGTACGTTTTGATTTAAGTTTTATTATTTTTGTGGCAACAAAAACAAAATAAAACAAAAGAAATAAACGAAATATATAAAAAAGAGAGGTATCTTACTAAACCCGGTTATAGTTATGCTGCTTAGTTATATAAAACCAATTTCATGTGTGAAATAACAATGCAATAAAATTATATTATATGATGACGTCAAACTCTCTGCAAATATTTGAAAACGTTTCCATTTATTTCCCATTATTTTTTTTTCTAGCGGCGTACGATTAAATTAACATATTATTTGTGGCAGGTGGCGGCTGTTAGCCGGCTTATAGCCGATCGGCAATGTTCTCTGGTTTGTGTTCATGTGCAAAAACAAATTGAGCAATATTTTTCATTGTTTTTGTTTTTTTCTGTTTCACTCACAAAATCAAAGAATTTGTTTCGTTTATTTTCGTACTCTGCTCAGAGAACGAAGCCGGTGTATAATTTTAGTTGGCGGCGGCTAAGACCTAATTAGACAAATCAGCGGCTGAGACTGATGGGCATTGTTATGGCAATGATGGGCTTTTCTATGGCAATTCATTGCCACACTCTTCGGCGGCGGCTAAGTAATTATGAAAATCAACGGCGGCGCGGCTGTGACCCGATCGGCTTCGTTCTCTGACTCTGCTCTTAAGAAACAAAAAAATCAAAACAAAAATTAATTTATGACTGTAATAGTGTCGATTATTTTTGTTACGAAAATCACGTCCTGACTCCTGTGTCGCGCAATAAATAGCATAGCTATAAAACAGTTAGGTTTAATAAATAAAATGGAGAACCAAGCTATTGAAGCTGCTTAAATAATTCCGTCAATAAAGTACTCATTGTGCCAACCTTCTGCGTTGTTGCGTTAATGTCAATTGAAAAAGGCGAAGTTTGACGTATGACGGATTCTATATGTCTGGGCCTTTAGTACCAAGCAGAAGAAGGAACCCAAGGCCTATTAATATCTCTTGACACTCATGTAATGCAAAATTGATCCAAAAAAAACACGCGTTATAAAATCAAAACTTAACAACGATGCAATGAATTCTTTAAATTAAAGTCACTTCTGGAATCGTGAAAAAATAAAAATAAACTCACCAAACTGCAAATGTCTCCATGTTTTTTCTCAAACACTTTTCCTACTTTTTTTGAAAACTCTTACAATTTTAAATTTTTAATTTCATATGAAAATAATTTCCTACGACCTTAACGTTTCTCGTTACTTTTATTATTAATGCAGTTCAATTTGTTTGAATTTATAATTGTAGAGCTTAAAAATTTTTAGATTTGTTATCAATATCAATTAGCAACATCAAATCATAGTCATTAGAACAACAGTAAAATTAAATATCATATTGAAGAATAATTATCAAATTGTTGTTTAAAAAAAATTGCAAGATAAAATTGAATTTATCGGTCAGATAAGAATATAAAATGCACTGCGATCAAGGATTTCATGTGGGTTCCAGTCCTATTAACAATTTTTATAATAAACAGCACAGCACGGGCATTCACATACTAGGGAATCACTCTTAATTATGGCTCTCTATTTCAAGTATAATTTCTAGGTAAAATTAATAGCCAGTAAAACCAGCAAAAGAGTATGAGGAGTTTGGAGTGATTTAAATGCCAAACTTGATACTGGTATATCGTTACCTTAATATAGAAATGCCCTAACTCATTATTAATCGAGCTTTTTGCATTTTTCAATACATTACATGTTCTTCTATCGAAATACACAAAAAACTCGGTTTCAAGAAAATAATTTGTTAGGGCCTTTCTATATTAAGGTAACGATATTTAGGTATGTAAATACATATAACTTTATTAATTTATCATCGCGTATCTTTTATTAATAAGTTTCAAATGTCCTTAAAGAATTTCTTTTCCAGATAACAATTCGTAGATAAAAAAAGAGAAAAATAATTATTATTTTATAAATATTTTTCTCCTATATAAAATATTGCTTATTTCACAACATGAATGCATAATACTGTGATTTTCATGAATAACAGCGCATGTCGGAAAATTAAATTTTTTCGGTAAAGCCAAAGAAAAGTTCTTTTTGAAGACTGTACAGGGTGTTGTTTTTTGTAGAGTGTCACAACTTTGAGTTGGCATCAGTGCTTTATTTGAGCACCCATTTAACAGCTGATAGTTGATTTTTGTTTAGTTTGCTTTGAAATTTCATTATGAATGGACTTACACCAGAGCATTTGAAGTGAGGAGAATTGACAAGCTTTTGTCGAAACACCATTACATCTTCGGAAAATTACTGTTTGGTGCGCTTTCTGGGCTGGCGTAGTCATTGTCTTCAAAAAAAACGATGATGGACAGAATGTTACTGTCAATGGTGAACGGTATAAGAACATGATTCAAAATTTTTCGTACCTCAATTACGTGGCATTAATCTTGCTGATATGTGGTTCCAATAGGACAGAGCCGCATGCTACACAGCGGGCGCTACAATTGATTTACTCAAAGAAAAATAATGTCACGTAATTGGACCATTATAATTGGCCACCAAGATCGTGTGATTTAATCCCATCGGATTATTTTCTTTGGGGTTATGTTAAGTCACTTGGCTACATCGATAAACCACAAAAAATTTAATATCTGGAAATCAACATTCGAAGAGTTATCGGCGAAATATGGTCGCAAATGCTGCGAAAAGTTGTTGAAAATTGGTGTTCCAGATTGCGCCTTCTACGCGTCAGCCGTGGCGGCCACATGGCAGAAATCATATTTAAATATTAATTTCATAAAATTTTCTTTCTAATAAAGCCCGTTTCATTGATATTAAGAATATATTTTCTTGTTTTATTATGATTCAAACTTGTGTCACTCTATAAAAACACCCTTTTTCAAAATTTTCTTTCACCTTTTTAAATAGCATTTAATATATAACAATTTGACTTCATAAACTCGAAATGAAATATATTAAATATACATAGGTTGTTGTTCGTGAAAACCACAGAATATTTCAATTGGACCCCTTACCCAAAGTCTTAATTAAGTAGAAAAAAAAGATAAGATAGAAAGATGTTTAATATTTATTAATAATTGTATTTATTTGAACTATTATTTATAATTTTATTGTGTAGTTGATTTGAGAAGTTGGTGCTACATAAATAAAACTTGAGACTGAGTATATTTTTTTATCACACCAGGAAGTTCCAAAAATGGAGGCAAATCCCAATCTCACTGACACTTAATGGAAGAAGAAATTCAATCAATGAATCAATGAAATACGTCCTAAATATTTATGAAAGCCTGTTGTAGTCTTGTTAATAAGCGGTTTGCGACGATAATGTTACGAGGGACGCCCTTTAAGTCATCCGATACGTTCCGAGTACCAGCAAAAACTTTTCAAGAATTTGTAACTATTTTATGTGTATAATAATGACTGCCCCGTAATGAATAAAATAATCTCTTATTTATATCATTATTAAAAATGTACTTATTTTACTAATTTCCATTTACTACTGAAATGCACATACATATGTATAGACAATTTATTGATCGTAAACATGAGCTTCGAAAACTTCAATAAACTAACTTTAATTTTACGTTTACCTGACTATAATTTTTGTTAAAAAATTTCGCATATTCTACAAAATACACAAGTATTTCCATATCGCTCATTTACTTCAATAGTGTCACAACTCAAAAAAATTCGTTTTTTGAGCTAATGATGCAAACTAATTCAGCATTTCGTACTTTATCTTGTGTAAAAATTTCATACAAATATCTTTTACAACTACCTCGTGAGAGAATAATATTTTTTCATGTTTTCCTTGAATTGTATGTAAACTGGAAACTTTAAACGCGTTTTTTGTAAAACTAGTTTTTTTGAGTTGTGATACTATTGAACTAAATGAGCGATATTTTCTTTGAAAAATTACGATTTTTAAAAATCCTCAAAAAAAGGTACAAATTTGATAATTTTGTTACAACATTTTATTTATTTTTATTAGAACCCCATTATCTTTTGAATACTTTTAGGCAAAAGTAATCTATCAACTTTTGCATATTTGTAGGCAAAAAATAATCCATTAAGTTTGGAATACTTTCAGGCGAACAGTAATCGATTAACTTTTGGATGTTTGTAGGCAAAAAGTAGTATACTTTTTAAACTTTTCAAATAAATTTATTTGAGAAATTTAAAATAATGGGTTATTTAGGCAAATTGTAAGTACTTACGTCTGTGTAGTGCATACACTTTTTTTGCATTCTAGCAAGCAAAGTTTTGTTGCTGCGGTATCTTGACTCATAGGAATCAAAAAATTTAACTGTGACTTCTACAACCCATAAACTTTAGCAAATAAAGAACAAAATGTGGCCACTGCTCAGCAGAGAATAAATTTTAGGAAGCAGGCTCAAGGCACATTAAATATGGGTGTCAAAGAAGAAACATCAGCTGATAAGTAATCTCACTAATGCATGTATAGAAATGCTAAACGGGAAATCCTGTTCTGGGAAATCCGGGGGTTTTCGGAACTATGCAAATCCAGGGGTTTTTTAATTTTAGGTCCCGGGATTTTAGTGATTTTCTGTCTGATATCTCTAATTTCCCAATACGAAATTTATACATACTAGTGTCAAACACAATCGATAATATCAAGTGACAAAAAATTCTATTAGAATCCGTTCTATTTCGATATGACAAAGAATTGTAAATAAATCAAGATCATCTCTACTTCGTTTAAGCAAAAAACTAAAATACGCTACAACTAAAAATAAAAAGCACATGCGTATCAAGAGCATTGACTGTCTCTCATACTTATAGTCTGAGTATGTTTATACTCGGACAAAAAAATACGCATGATACTCGGGATAATATATTCATCATTCGCCACCGTATACACACATTTTTGTATATAAAATGTAAAGGTAAATGCGTGCGTGTGGATGTGTGTGGCTGTTTGAAAAATTCTTTACATGTGTGTGTAAATAAAATAGCCCTGCATATAGGCATGTGTAGCCGATTAATATTCAGAGCATTTTCATAGTCATGAGTGTGATTGTAGCTCACTCACACAGTCTATAAATTTTAGTTTGTTGTCGTTCGTACTGCGTAATTTAAAAAATGTGTATAAATATAGTTGTTGGATGTTTATAGTTACACGTATTCGGTTTAAAATTAATGCCTCTGTTTTCATGCGCTCATTTCTTTTATTTTTAGCTGCAGGCATTCATAGTTGACGGATTATACTCAAAGAGTACTGAAAACTGTTCTTTTGTTATTCTCTGGTACTGACCCTAAGTTTTAAATTTGGATTTCATTAAAGGTAGCGGCACGATGACACGCTTTTATAAAAAAAATAAGTCGATATCATTCTTTTAATTTGGATAAATTTCAGAAAATTTTGCTTGCTGAAAATATTTCAAAAAGTTAAACAGCAACTCTAAATGTTAGCAACTTTTTAAACTAGCCGCGTATAACAAATTATTCAGATTGACATAAGCAAATAAACTTGATACTAACGGTATCAACGCCACTTGCTTTTATTTAATTAAGGAAAATATTGTACACACATACATATGTACATACTTACGTATGTATGTACACATGTATGACATAATATGACAAAAAATATCGGGCATAAATATGTTTATATACATGTACTTACATATACATACATATATCGTCATCGAAAATGCGATATCCAACAAAACAATCCAACAAAACAATGAAAAAAAGTATTAATTCTGGCTCCTTATTCTGTAAAGCTAAAGCTAAATTATATCGCTTAAATGTTGAACAAATACAAAATTAACCTTTTTTGAATATGACATAAAACAAGGGTTTCTAATTCCACGGCCTTTTCCAAAGAGAAGTAAAATGTTTTATTTCCGGGAATTCCCGGGAATTTCAAAAACATATGAAATTCAATTCATGACCTCAATAAAAAATATAATTTTATGAAAAAATATACAACACTCAAATTAAAAACTTAACAACTTTATTCGTTCATTTCATGAACAACAATATTTAAATAACAAAAATTAAAAATTTTAAAAACCCCCGATATATCTAGAAAAACGGCTGGACCGATTTTTTCAAACGATCAAGTCACCTTTCAAACAGAAAAAACTAAATCAAAATCGGCCCAGCCGTTTGGGCTGCACGTGGACACGGACAGACACACAGATACACAGATATACAGACACACACTACAAACTTATAACACCCCTTTTTTTTTTGGTCGTGGGTTAAAATCAAAAACAAATAAATGCATATGCTTTGAGTTATAGCATGGATGGAAATTCCATCTGCCAATCTATATACTCGTAATACTCGTATTTCCTATAAAGACGTTTTAGGTTAAAAATATTTCGTAACGCTTCAAGTTGTTGGAGTCACCTCGGAAACCTCTATTACATCTGCTTTCATGCTTATATATGTACATATATGCATCGTTACAGAGTTGTATTTTTATGTAATAAAGCAAATTCCAAAAACGTATAAGTATATTAAATTCCCGAAAATTTCCGTTGAAAATTTCCCGGGATTTGTAAAATAATAGTTCCCGGGAATATCCGGATTTTTTTCCCGCGTAGAAACTCTACATAAAACATTAAAATTTCAGCGGATTAATTAAAAACATTGCTTGATTTAGAAATACACGTTTGAAAATTGCATTCGTAGCCAAAACCCGATAAATCGACTTTGTAGATTTTTAGCTACCTATAGAGATTTAGCTTTAGCGAGTTACAGAATAAGGTGCTGGTCGAAATATAAAAATTCAAACACTTCCCGCAATAAATAATAATTTTGCTAACGGTACAAAAATGTCTTATCCATTTAAGGTTTTTCTAACGATATTCATACACATATACTTATGTATGTAGATACATATGAATGTAAATAAATATGAATATACATACATATGTACATATATACTTACATACATATGTACATACATACATGTATAGAAAGCAAAATTAATATACTATGTATATTAATCAATCAAAAGTTCAATAAACTTACATTGTCTCACAATCGGACCAACTAAAATGGCGTTTAATTTTTTCAATGTCCAGTGAAGTCTGCTGCTGCTTTCCCGAAGACTGCAAAGATGACGGCAACGTTAAAGAAACTTTCCTGGGGGCCATTATTCTGTTTTAGGTTTTTTAAGGTACTTATGGATAAAAATTTAAAAATTTTTTTAATTTACTTAATTTTTGTTAAACACTTTCATCACAATAACAAAAAACGGTAGTAAAACGAAAGCCACTGTTGCTTCTTCTTTTTTTTTTTTAATCAAACATAAAACACATTATTAAATTATGAAACACAATAACCACAAAACTTCTTTTTAGGAGATGTTTTTCTTCAGGGAAACAAAAATACTCCAAAGCAAAAATACCTACATACATAAATACTTTGTTTCTATTATTTATTTATAATGTTTATGTTTTTAATAATTTTATTGGCTTTTCTTTCTTTTAACGCGAAACCAACGAAAGAAAGTAAGACGACGTGAAATGAATCAAATTGAAAATGAAACTGAAAGTGGTGAACAACATTGATGATGATCAAAAGCTAGAGAAATGTAGCCAACACAAACTATGTAAATGCAATGCAACAACAACAAAAAAGTGAAATGTGCAACAACAATGTAAACACAAGAAAGAGTATACTTGTTGCTCAAATGTTTATTACCAACAAACACACATGCATGCATTCATACATATCACATTGTAAAACACTTCCACGCTAACATAACCCCACAAACAATTTCTATTAAACTAATTGTTATTTTTTCGTAGCTTAAAATCAAATACATAATAACACACACTAGTAGGCATATTTATTTTGTCCTTTGTTAACGTAATATCGGAGGAGGTTGACACAATGAGTACTTTTTTGACGTAGACATTTTAACAGCTTCAATAAGTTTGTTATCTATTTTATTTATTATTTATTTTTGTTATTTCAAGCAAAAACAAAAAGTGATGGCTATCAAACTCCTCAACGTACGTCAAAGTTGCCCTACTTTGCGTTGACGGAAAGGTACGAAATGTGACAAAGCCAATAAGAAAACATGTATTTCAACTTAGTGGTTAGTGGAAAAAGGCGACGTATAACGTACGACGTATTATATGAGCCTTAAGGCTCAGTTAGCCGACTGTAATAGAATGTAACTGCAACGGTAGGAAACAACAGATCGATGTTGAAATCATTATAGAAATGTAACCAGAATGTAAGAATCTATATATTACTTTTCACATAACAATATCGATCAGCTGTTTCCTGCCATTGGAGTTACATTCCATTACAGTCGGCTAACTAATGCCCTTATGCACAAACGATTGTTAAAGTTAAAGCATGCTTTAAAACCGGTTTTGCCATACAAAATTCGTTTGTTAAACCAACTTTAAGTTTAACAATCGTTTTTGCATGAGAGGGTAAGTCTTTAGTCTTAATTATTTTGACATTTGCTTATTTTATTGTTTTTAGTTTAAGTTCGGTACGTTGTGGTTACTGTTTATTATTTTTTATCATTCTTCATAAAAAGATTGTGCTTATAGGTTATGTATACTTTTTATACTTACTTGAAAATATTGTGATACTTATTGCATGATATAGGGCAAAATGTAAATACTAGTAGGATTAACATACATATAAAATAATATTGTATAATGCATGGGCCACTTTAGATAATTTGAGTCGCAAAATTCAAATCTGCACTTTATATTTTTAATTCGAGTTACACTATACATAGCAGAAGGAAGCGTGTGGTCAAGTGTCCCCAAGTCGCCACTTGTTTACACTATTTTGGCAACGGAGCGTCTACATAATAATTTTGTTTCTGAAATCATTTTGTTAGATACACATAACGAATTCTGTATTCTTCTTCTTAATGCTTTATTGGTTTGTTGAAAATAAAAGTGGAGTCAAGCAAAATTCAAGTGTATGTATGCAATTTCATTATCAAAAGTATAGATTACAATTACTAAAATGTACTAGTGACTATCTGTTTCCAATATCTACATATGGTCCCTAATAACGAACTGCCTTTTCAATAATACCCACATGTTAAATGTCTATGACAAAGTCAATAGTTAATCAGTAGTGTTTCAATAGTGACATTTTTACAGGATATGTCTGTATGTTCACACATATGCATGTATGTATGTATATGTGCCCCTAATTATGAAAGTAATGTAAGTCCATAGCTGTTAAGTAATGATTAGTAATCGTAATGATAACTAATTTGATTACTTTTTTTAAATTACGATTATATTCACTTTCGCGTGATTACTAATTGATAACGATTACTAATAATGGAAAAGTAATCTGAGTTACTTAAAATTACTAAAAATAATCAAAAAGAATCAAAATTAATAAAAAAAATAATCCGATTACTTCTAGGATTACTTTTGATTCTTTTTGATTATTTATTAAGAATCAAAAGTTATCTTTGAAAGTAGTCGGATTACTTTTTGATTACTTTTGATTCTTTTTGATTATTTTTAGTAATTTTGAATAATTCAGATTACTTTTCGATTATTAGTAATCGTAACCAATTATTTATCAGCAATTCTTTTGAAGTCAATTATATAATCATTACAATTCTTTTTAAAATGTAATTTAATTGATTACTAATCATAATCGAAATTTAACAGCTCTGTGTAAGTCATATGTTTTTTGTATACAACATTACATTGAAATAACTTAAAATAACTTGGAGTGAAATAAATGATAAATTAATTTTTTATAAAATTGTGACTTAGGCCCCTTTCATAATTGTGAGCACATATTAGCACAAATAAGAACGGATTGAACTAGAACTAGAACTTATTAAATTTGTTTCTAGGTTTGATTTTAAGCCAACTTATTTAACGCAATTCGTTTTACCTTCTACTAACTGTATAGTACATACCAGTTTATGTTTTTTTCACATGCTCTTTGAATTTACGGCATAACTGCATATAAAAATTACGTCAGTTAAACAACACTCTCTTTCTCTACCAAAGAAGGCAAAAATGCATAAGAAAGTGGCAACGAAACTCATATTTTGTAGATTAAAATATGCATTTTCACGATTAATTAAAATTTTTCAGGGCTGGATTTTAAAATTATGCCACAAAATGCTAAACTATTTCTTTAATCTTCACAAAATTACTTCGACATAGGTTTAACTACTGTTACACTATTTTCATAACTTTATTTTTTTTTATTACAGCTTTAATTCGTTGATTGAATAGAAAAATTTAAAACCATACAATTTTTTAGCTGGCTTGAAATGTATGGGAAAGCGAGGCGAGCTAAGCGCAGCCGATCGTCAGCTGACTTTACCCCATCCGTCAAACTCCATATAAAATAGCATAAAATCTTAACCCAAATTGCCAATATTCAAATAAAAATAATCATACAACAAATTTGTATGTATAATGTTGTTGTAATGATAAGACCACTCAGACACTTAGCATTTTTGTAGATCATTTCAAAACTTTACATTCCTACACATTGAAGAGTTAGGGATGTAAAATCTTCCATAGATATTTTCCTAGTTTAGATAAATCAGCTGAACACATTATATGCCTATGAAACCGACACCTGATCAATACTTGCACCAATTCTTGAATATGTGGGCTAGTGTTGAAATAAAAATATTTACATTTTGTATTCCTCTCTCGCTCTTCTTCATTAAAAAAACAAATGTTTTTGCAACAAAAATTGCAAGTCTGGACTGGGTCTAAGTGCTCAAACTGATCACATTCATTGTCAAAAGTCTATCAACAATGTTTGTGTTAAAATATATAATTTGTTTTTTTTTTAATATTTTTTAACAAACACAACAAAACCCGCGAAGCGATTAGCTTGTCTGCGGAATACATCCAGGGTCTATGGCGGGAATTGAACCCACGACCTCTGGACTGAGAGGCTAGCATCGCTACCACTCAGCCACAGGAGCACCCATGTAAAAGTTGACATCCAGGTTATTGATAACCAAAAGTTGACAATGTACCTTTGTCACGTCCATGTACAAGTCGACAACCAGCTTTCTTAGTTACCGCATGATGTCAAGGTAGGGTGTTATATGGACCACAGGCTTTGTTGAATTTGACAGTTTTTTCGCTCAGTGTATACATGAGCATTTTTATCATCTCCACCAGAATCAGTCGTTACAATCTTGACATTTTGAAAAAAATTTCAATAAGCGGTATTGTGTGTATTTATCTATTTGTATTCTTTGAACTAAAATATTGGAGACTAAAAAGTTTGGAAAATTGCACACTTTCATCTAGAAGTCACTTCGACGCGTCGTCTAAAACTAAAAATCTCCATTTGTTCAGCCTTCAGAGAAATAAAGTACATCTAAAGAAGAAAACGAAAACCGGTGAGGAAAGAAAGAAAATGAAAAACAATATTGGGGAAATGCAAAAACAAGGTTTGAGAAAACATTAATTAGCAAATTAAGCAGGGCAACAAAGCAATGTAAACATTAAAATGATTTATGTAAAAATTTCGAACCTAGCATCACGCACTTTGTGAAAATTTTCCACCAGTTTAGTTAAGAGTTTTTTTTAGCCTATTCTGTAACAATATAAAAGAAGAGAGGGGTATTATGACACCCGGTTATATCTATGCTGCTTAGCTACATATGTAAATAAAACTTAATGTGTTAAATAACAATGCAATAAAACTATATTATATATTGTAAAACGTTTCCACTTATTTCCCATTATTTTATTTTTTAGCGCCGTACGATTAAATTAATGGAGTGTTTGTGGCCGGCGGCGGCTGTTAGCCGGCTTACAACCGATCGCCTGTTCTCTGATTGTTGTCATGTGCAAAAACAAATTGGCCAACCATTCTCATTGCTTTTGTTTTGTTTCACTCACTTCTAAGAACGAAACAAAATAAAATCAAACCGTTCAAATAATAAATATAGAAATCAAACAATTTGTTTCGTTTATTTTCGTACTCTGGTTTTAAGTACAAAGAAATCAAAACAAAAATAAATTTATAACTGTAATAGTTTCGACTATTTTTGTTACGAAAATCACGCCCTAGCTCCTCCGTCATGACATAAATAGCATAGCTATAAAATAATGTTGTCCTTAAAAAAGTTTTTTTTTCGTTTGTTTTGTTTTAATACCTTGAAGCAACTGACTTGTTATATTAACTAACAACTGCAACAAGTGAGAGTACAATGTTATTAAACAACATATTACTCTGGTATGCAATCCAACCATGACAACTGTGACGTGTAAGCACCCTCTAGTCAGCCTAGAACCATATGTCTCTATGTCAACACTCTTTTCTCTAGCGACAATTGCACTAGTTGAAATGTCTACAACTTTCCTTTTATGCGCGAGTAGAGATACGTTAGAGACAACAGTTCTAGTGTATTTCATTGTCAATGAACGTGTCAATAGTTTGTTTTTCTTTTTTATTATGCTATGCAATAATGTTAAAAACTTACGTACATATGTATGTATGTATGTATTTAAGTTCGTTGCCCCAACTCTTATAAAATTTTAGACGAGGGTCACTAAAATGTACTAGTGAATCTTTAGTTCAAATGTCTCCATATGGTCGTAAAAGAATAGTGCTAAAGTCTACTGGTAGATTTCCAATGACAACCCTATGTTATATGTCAATAGGCGATTACATTGGCTGCGGTACACCTATTCAGTTGTACTATTGACAATGTCACTAGTAAATCACAACAATTTTACTATTGACATCGATCTAGGAAATATCGATATTGTAGACTAGAGCCCCTAAAATTTACTAGTGAATCTTTAGTGCCAATGTCTCCATGTGGTCCCAAAAGAACTACTTAGTCAGTATTGCTACAGTCTAGTGGTGGATTTTCAATGACAAGCTAATGTTAAATGTCAATAGGTAATTACATTGGCTGGGGTACACCTGGTCAGTAGTACTACTGACAATGTCACTAGTAAATCACTACAATTTCACTATTCGCATTTTCTGCAGGGCAATAACTGCTCGTACATACATACATACATATATGTATGTATGTGTGTTGCAGTGCTTTTACCGGCTGCTAGATGCTTCATATAAACCCCAACTTTAACAGCTGATTTCGACCATTGCCTTTAGCACTATGTAATGTAACTAAACAACAACTTTGTTATTTATACATACACAATTGCTGCATACATAATAGCTTACTTGCAACATTGCCAATTCAGCGACTTTCGAGCTAGAGTTAGCGCTTTCTAAAACGTGCTAAATTGGAGCTTTTTGTTCCGACTGCTGCGAAATTAAGTAATTTCACAACCTTGCACTATGGGCAATTTGGCCCGTTTTCCACCCAAAAATTTTGATTTGACTGCCTTTTGGGATTCGAACTTTGGAATACTTAAATCCTGCATCATCATCCACAAACACGATCTGTCACACATCAAAGTGAATTAATTATACTACGAGCATCCTAATAAACGATCGCATTGACTTTGACTGTTGTTTGGTCTCTGGCGCCTACATTCGTTCATACTGGGATTGAACAATGCTAAACACTAGTGGCCCAAAACGTTTCGCATCTTCGGTGCTTGCACGGGCACAATTAAATTCTGTAAAGCACTTGTTTACATTAAAATTTATGGTGAAGGCTCCCCATAGTATTGATTAAGTTTACCCTTTGTTTGAGTGATGGTTTTTTCCCGAAAAAAAATAATGCGGCCATCCCACACAATTGCACGACCTACGAACAACTGCAACCCTGATAGGATGAATTGTTATTGTTTTGTTATTGTCAGGGTTGCAATTTCTCAAAAATCGCACGATTGTGCAGGATAGTGTATTACGTCCTTTAATGAGCACACGAAATTGCTGGCACCAACTTCAAACAGCACTATAGGTAAGATACATAAAAATATTTTATTTAACTAGATCTACATATATAATTTTTAGCTTTTTAGTGCTTTTTTTTAAGTCGGTTTAATCTGTATTCTAGTGGAAAGTTTCAGGGGTGGCCTGCATATATAAAAGAAACAGAATGTCCATAAATAAATATATGAGTATTTATACTAAGCATTTTAATTATTTAGCACTTTTTAGTTAGGGAAACAGCGTGTTCTTGTCAGAAGTAGTTGACAATACTGCTTACTTGCAACAAGCTTACTCTTTTGCAGAGGCACTCTTTCAATTTCGCCATGAAGTCTCTTCGTTTGTATGGTTACTTAGATAGTTTGTGGCATAAATATTAAGTCAATACTTTGCTTACAACAAAGCAAAACATAATTTCAATCAAATTAAACAGGAAATAGCAACAAATTAACAATTAAAAGTTGTAAATGAAATTTTTGAAAAAAGTATAAAGATAAAAATGGATGACAGTGCACGATCAAAGGGCACGGGTTCTGACGATGAACCCTTAGTACCTGATGATTTTGATGAAGAATATTATAAAGATTTATTAGGCAAAGTGCCAGAGGTAGTTACTTTAGTAGAAAATATTTATAACATGTCATAAGATTTACGAGTAAATTTTTGCTTGTTTGTTTAGATCACTAAAGTTCTCAGGCAAAAGGATACGCAAAATAGTGCCGACAATGTCCAGCGTTTGGTTATTTTGTGTAATCGTTTTAAATGCAATTTAAAATCCAAAAGCTCACAGTGCCAAGATTTGGAGGAAGAATTGGCCAAATTAAACTCACAATTGGCGAACGCTCACAATATGACACAGCTGGATCAGGATACTATAACGCAATTAAGACAAGTTATAGGTAAACTCAATTTTATTCATTAATTGAACAATATTCGCTTAAAAATCTGTTAAAATCGCAAAATGTTCATTCTGTTTGAAAATTCGAACATATTTTCGAAAAATTAATACATAAAAAAGGTATCTTGGGACACCCAGTTATAGCTATGCTGCTTAGCTATATAAAACAAACTCAATGTGTTAAATAGCAATGCAATAAATTTATATTATATGATGATGTCAAGTTCCCCACAAATATTTGAAAACGTTTCCATTCATTTCCCCTTATTTTCTTTTCTATCGGCTGTGTTCTCTGGTTTGTGCTCATGTGCAAAAACAATACAAAAACTAATTGAGCAATTCTCTTCATTGTTATTCTTTTGTTTTTGTTTCACTGACTTCAAAGAACGAAAGAAAACAAAATCAAACAATTTGTTTCGTTTATTTTCATACTCTGGTTTTAAATACATACAAAGAAATCAAAACAAAAATGAATTTATAACTATAATAGTGCCGATTATTTTTGTTGCGAAAATCAGGTCTTAGCTCCTGTGTCGTGACATAAACAGCATAGCTATAAAATAATGTTGTACTTAAAAAAGTTTTATTTTCATTTGTTTTGTTTTAATGGGCGGAGGCACGCCCGTTAAAATTTAATTTTATATTTCACGTACTTCTTATCTTCTTCTATCAGATATTTGCATTGAAGTCGGTTTTGGTTTTTTTTTGCAGAAAGAATTATTTTAGTTAATAATGAAGAATAATTTGCAATAACGTACATATTTTATCTTTTGTAAAAATTTCCTACAAATGGTTTACTTGTACACTCTAAGAAAGACTTTCATTAGGCTGCACGTAATTAAAATTGAAATTTGTAAATTCATAATTATATATAATAAAAATATTTAAATAAAAAATCTCACCAAAATATTCTTATTCGACAGAAAGTGCATGGCGTCAAAAAGACGCTGCTCAACTACGGGAACAAACTGCTCAGGATGAATTGATCAAACTTAAAGAAGTCGTGGAAGAGCAGATGCAGACTATTAAATCATTGAGTGATACAAGAGCCAATTTAAAATTGTGAGTAAAACTTAAATAGCATGGGGACTACACATTACATAATTCGTTTCGAAAAGAAAACTGTACAATTTAAAAAAAAAAAGTTCCTTTCGATTCGAATTGCATAGGCCTCCCTGTATTATTTACATATATTCATTTGTCTTACAGCCGTAGAGATGAAAATAGAGAAAAAGAGAATCTTAAGAATGAAATAAAAGACCTTAACAAACGTTTGCAAATGCAGCGCAATTACACCGCCGAGCTGGAGACCATGAACCAAACGTTGGAGGAGAAAAATAAAAATTTTCTAAAAATTTTAGATGTAAGAAAAAGTAAATATATACTTTACATACACATGCACTTACATTTTATTATGTAGATAATTTAAAGAACTACATATATATGTATATGTACTTTCTTTGGGTTACAGGATACTTCCACTGAAGCTTTTAGCAATAAGAAACGTATAGATGCCTTAACGAGAGACTTAGATCAGTTAAAAGCTGATGAGTTGAAGTACAACGAAGAGATTTCAATGCTGAAAGAACAATACGAGAAGTTGACCAAAATGAAAGTGCGTCAAAATTTGCAAATTTTGTCATTGAAAAGTAATATGGAGCATTTAAAAACGCAGCATAATGCGACTTGCAATAAGCTGGCCAAAGTCACAGTGGACTTGGAATATGCTGTTCAGGAGAGAGATAAAAATAAAAGGGATTTGACACAAAAACTAAATACATTAAAGGTAAGTAAAGCTGTAACATTGTCGGCTTAAGGCCTTATTCAGAAAAAAAAATAATTTAAGCTTACAAAACGATTAACAAATAAATTTCTGTAAAAAATTTGTTTTGTAAACCTTTTGTAAACCAAAATAATTCTTTGTGAATACGTCAGTTAGAGTGAGAACCAGCTAAATCCAATTTTATAAAATATGTACTCGTATGACATTTTAATGTCGTTCGAAAGAGAAAGAGACGCCGCACAGTGGTGTCAAATGCCCCTTTTTCGCAGATAAATTGAATTATCCACAACTACAATGGTGAGGGTTATGAAATTTTATATGGATGGCTCTTAGAGTAAACTGCATGTTCTAACAAAATCTTAGCAGTATAGGAGCGGGAAGATGGGTACGCTCACGGATGCCTGCCATTGAATGACTTTGGATACAAATTATTCAAAAATAGATTTTATAACAAGCCTAAGAAAGTTACCTAAAACTACACACGTTATTTTTTGTAAATAATTATTATATATACGGGCCTGTTCTGCAAATCACGACATGCCAAATCACGGTGATTTCTAAAAATTGATAAAAGCTAAATCATTGCTTTTGTAAATTTTACGTTTTATAGCTTTGGAAGTTGGAAGAAAATATGCTATTATAAATGAAAAAAAAAACTTAAAACGCAATAAAATCTCATTACCAAGGCAGCTATTAATAGTTTACTTTTGAAATCACGTGATTTGAAATCACCGTAATTTTCAGAACAGGGGGGATAAATATTTTTTTTTTTTATATTTTTATTTTTTAAGTTTAAGATTTAAGATTTAAGATTTTGGATTTCACCGGCTTAGTAGTTTAAGATTTATTTGAAAAAAACTTGTTTTCGAGCACATTGTTTTGGAAAATTCTCAAAATCAACCAACCGAATCGGTTCGTTATAACACGAAATCTAAGTGAGGTCAATGTCTTTAGAATGCCGTAAATTAGGCTCCGATGGCCTAAGCCATTTTTAAATTATGAAAGGTTTACATACACACACACACACATACATATATATCGTTAGCTAGAATGCAAAAGGGCGCAGCTAACAAAAACATAATTTTACAGGAGAAGCAAAAAGCTAAAAAAAACTAAACGAACTTGTAGTTAAGTCCTCTTGTTTTTTGTTATTAAAAGCGTAATTTTTGAACGCAGAAGTGTAAAATTTTGTCAAGACATGTAGTTTAATGGCATTCATAACAATCAATCAAAAACTCGATTTTGAATTTTTTTGTTAGTTACGCCTTTTTGCATTTTAGCATTTGATTTCAAAACGTGGCAGTTGATGCTCATTATTACAATGTTTAACAACTTTGTATCTGTACACATACCACTTCACAAATGTATACAAACTTTATATTGGTACGTTAGGAAGTCATACTTAGTCCCAATTTACACCATGCAAGTCTTATTGCTAAGCTGATTAGTTTGTGGGAGAGAGACGAGGGGAGCAGAAACGTTTCTTTTTCCCTCGCCTCTCTTTTCTAAAAAAAGTAATCAGCTTAGCAATATGACTTGAATAGTGTAAATTATTACTTAGTTGTTGTCTCACCAATAAGACTTGCATATTGCAATCGCAAACTAACAGCGATATTTAAAGTATAATTTTTACTGGCGGAACCCATTTGAAATTACTTTAACTTTAATAATCTTTCATGAATAACTTTTAAATTTGTAACGTTTACTATTCCCTTTTTAAGGTAAGAGAAGACGAAATTATAAAATGGAAACAGGAAAATGCCAAATTGGCCAAACTACAAGACAGCGCTTTAAGAAAATATTGTTCCCTAGAAGAAACGCGTAAAGAATACGAAGAAGAGAATTTAAGACTTAAGTACAATAAAAGAAAATATATTTGGGGTATTCAAACGATAGTCTTAAGTGTCATAGTTTCATACAATTTTAAAATGTTTATGTGAAAGAAAACTAAAAGCAGAAACAATTCCATGTACTAAAATAATTTAAAACATTATGACACTATTAACACTTAAGACTGCCATTTGAATCCCCCGATTGTTTGCATAAAAGAAAAGATATTAATTTTTATTTTTTTAAGGACTCAATTAATTACCCAGGACAAGGAGTTTGATGCTATGCGTCGTGTAGTACAACAATTTGAGAGAAATAACAATAATCTTATCAAGGAAAGGGATGGCTTAAAAAATGATTTATTGAAAGAGCAGCAACTAAACGAGAACTTAAGACAAGTGATACAGGAAACACAACACGAAATACGCTCTCTTAGGGATTCCCTTTTATTGCAAGAAAGGAAAAATAAAAAACTTTCCGACGAAGTTGTCCAAATAAGAACAGAGAAAAATAAGAAACTGGATGATATACAGAATTTATTAGACAAAATAGATGCTTTAGAAAGTAATGAAAAATATTTAAATGATGAAATGGAATATGACTGTAGCCTAAACTTAGCTCCTTTTGCTCTATATTTAGCGTTTTTAACAACCAAGAAGTTTTCTTTTACCTTTTTAGTGTCTTTTTTGAAAAAACTACTGCACTAGCTTTTTTCTTTTGACTTCTTTATTTATTGTTCACACTTCATGATTTTCACCTAAATCAATTTCAAAATAAATAATTGTGCATACAATTTGACATTTACAAATTGAGGGGAAAGTACTGAAATAGAAATATGTACATTTTGTATTCCTCTCTCGCTCTTTTTCACTAAAAAAAATAATAAAAAGTTGCTGCAAAAAAAATTGCTAGTCTGGACCGGTACTTACTTACAGTAATAATATATGAAGGCGAATTTTCGTTCAAAGCTCAAAAAAGAAATATGTTGTATCTTTCATAATTTTTGTACTCTTAGGTTTTTAATTTCAGAAACTTTTTAATTTTCAGGTACTTTTGGGAAATATATTTGTATTTATAGCTTCGTCCCTTGGCAAAGTGGGCGTGGTCACGCCCATTAAACTTGAATATTATACAGTACTACTCTACTCAATCGATTCTTCCAATATTTCGCACCTACCTTGGACGCTTGTATTGCCACAATATCATACTTAAAAAAGTGGGCCAGAACCGTCCCTTAAAATTTACTATTATATATTATACTTTCTTTATGATTAAGTAACGGTAAAGTTCGTATCGCTCTGTAAGCCAAATTAGATGTGATAATTGTTCAGGAACAACTTGTACTAAACACAATTGTAACGTATTATAACACACACTAGCAGAACGGAACATCATGCTGTTTTCAAAGGCCATCATACCTTCATCATCAGCATTCTTGCTGTGTGGTGACACTTTAGCTATATATACATATTTTCCAATGCAAAACGAATATGTGAATTGTTTTGATTCATCATACTCCAATTTGTTGAGAGCTTTTTATGTAATAAAAGCTCCCATTTTAACATAACTAAGGTACAACAGTCTTGCCGTTATGTGTATATATTTCCGGCTCTTGCTACATTTTTTATATACATACTTTGGGCTCTTACAATGACGTAATCTTAGATTTATATAACAGAACATAATATGGTTGCCATATTTCAAATTCGAGTACGACATTTTGGTACTAGATTAAGGAAGAAGTATAAATATATCTTCCTTTTATTCCTCCAGAGAGCATAGGACCATAACAAAGTGGTTCCAATAAACTCAATCTTCTGCTCGGTGCTTCATTTCGTTCCACTTCATATAAAGTGGAATGATGTTCTTTAATCTATTACACAAACGTTGTTATCAAACTCGAAATACACCAACCACAATAAGGGAGAATATTTCACATACTTCTACTCAACAGATTTTTTATAACCATATAAATCACTTATTGAGGTCTAGGAACTAAAGGATCTAGTATATATACATATATGTATATATATACATATATCACTTCTCGATCATGTCGGCTTTTGTTTTGGCTACATCATATTTTCCGGTTCCGAAGAAATGTCTCAAGCCCTAATATTCAATTTCCAAAATGTGCTACACATTTTTCGCTTTCAGATAAAATCCATTTAAAAGAATCTTATGAATTGGAATTAAAACGTACCATAAGTGATTTAGAGACTCAATACGGTAAATTAAAAACGCAACATGATGTGATTATCAATGAAAATAATTCGCATCAACGCACCATACAAACCCTGAACGAAGATAAAAACAAATTAAAATTGTCTATTGAAAACCTGCAAAAAAGTATCGAAAATCTCAAGAGCAAAGTGAGCTATAGAGATGGAGAAATTGGCAAGTTGCAGCTACAAGTGGATAAAATGGAAAAAGAACGTCGCCTGCTTAAGAACGATGTACGCAATGCCCTACTAAGGCAACAGCAGGCGAAAGCAGAATTACACGAGAAACGTAAAGAGAATGATACATTTTGCAAGGCTCAACAAGATGAGGAGAAGAAATTGCAACGGCTCCGAAGAGATCTGGATAATATGATAAATGAAAAGAATTCTGTTAGTGCCGCACTTACCAAAAAGGAAGAACAATACACTCAATTGAAAACTGAGATGGAAAATTTACAAAGATCTCATGATTTGCTGCAAAGTGAATACTCACAAAATCAAGACGACATGAAACTAATGAGAACGGAAATTAAAAATCTAGCGACTGAGAGAAATGTCTTGCGCAAAGATCGTGAAAGTGCAGCCGATTTACGGCACGAATTGCTGCAAATGCACAGAGCCTTGAATCAGGAAAGAGTTAAGGCAAGTGCTTTGCAAGATGAAATGATGACACCCCTGAATATACATCGTTGGCGCTGTTTGAAGGGGAAGGACCCCGAAAAGAGCGAATTGATAGAGAAAATACAAGTGCTAAGAAAGTAAGTGGAAATGTCTACAAAGAATTTTAATTTTGTTTTTTTTTTTAATTTTGTAGACAACTTTTGAATTACAACGTAGCGAGTTTGGAGCAGGAAAGAGCTTTGAAAGAATCCCAAAGACTTTATGATACTTTAAAGCAGTTTATAGTCAAACTACCGAGCATTAAAATAAAAACTGAACTAAATGAAGTTAAGGTATGTTAAGAGAAAATATACGAAACTGTTATGCACACACACATAAAATTTATGATAATTAACTAACATATATCACAATAGACCGAATTGGGTCTTCGAGTGGAGGTGCGGTATAGCACCACCCTTCCTAACCTAACTAACATATGCAAGAATAAAATAAAAGGTGAAATAATATGGTACACAATTGACCTATTTACGAGTGTCGTATTTCAACTTCAACTACAACGATTTTGTTGGTTTTGAAAACGATAAGAAAAATGCTTTGGTGTCATGAAAAACAATGTTGTCGGTTTTTTGTTCGATGTCGGTTTTAGGTATCATAAAAACCAATGTTATCGGTTTATTATGTTATGAAATATAATTAATTTTATGGATACTCGTATTTTAATGAAAACCATTTTTTTCTATTTTCTGAAAAAAAAGTAAAATTAAAACTGGTGAACAAATAAGCAAATGTCAGCAACAGCTGATTCGATCATTGATTTCACTTACATTCGAAATTAACAAAACCAACTTGGTTTCATGACGCCAAATGACACCAACATTGGTTTGTAAAAATTACAATCAGCAAGACCGACATGGTTTCTGTGACACCCCTGAATATGTTGCAATGTTCTTTATTACAACGTCGTACTCGAAGGCGAAATACGAAACTCGCAATTAAGCCCAATATTACTCGTAATGTCTGGATTGTCGGGATGGCAACTAAGCTTTAGTTGCGTTGCCAGTTGCCAAAATGTTATTACGTGTTAAAGTCCTGCACAAGACCATTTATAAGAACTTTCAAGACATGAGAGATTTTTCAAATGCTATACTACAGCGAAATATTCTAAAACAAACGCTTAACAACACTGTTGGCAAGACAAACAACTGAAAGAAATGGCTTGCCAACAGTGCTGTTTAGTGTTTGTTTTAGAATATTTCGCTGTAGTATGTATAGCATTTGAAAAATCTCTCATGTCTTGAAAGTTCTTGTAAATGGTCTTGTGCAGGACTTTATTAAGTATTACCACTAACAGCTGTTAGTTTCAGTTGCGGCATTGCAATTATATTTTGCAACCACAAATTTTTAGTGACTCCATAGTTTCTAAGGCAAAAGAGATGGTAAAATTAAAATTTACTCCTTCTTTGAGAGGGCAAAATTTTGCTTTAAAGGTAAAAAATAAATTGCCAGTTAAACTTTTAGAGCAATCAGCAGGTATGTGATGAAAAATGTTTATTTTCAAAATGATCTTTTTGAAAAGGTGTGATGAACTCCGATCAATTTTGAAAATCGTTTTAAAGCCAATATCAATATCAAACTATTGATTTTTAAAAAGATAAAATATAAACAATACAGATAATAAGTGAAATAAAATTTATCGATAGTTATAGGAAAAAAATATTAAAAACAAATTTGAATATTGTTAACAAAACGATTATAGGGCACTGCTACACGTTCAATATACATATATTGTGATATTTGGATCGCGATCCATTTTAATGGATTGATGGATCACGAGCGTATGCTACATGTTCAATATTTATCGCGTCAGTATTTTCATTATTTTTGTGCTGTGCGGATCGTTTATTAAAAAAATGTCGCTCGAAAACCAAAAAAAAACCTGGAATAAGCTTTAGCCGACGAGTCCCACAAAATAAACCCCCGTATTCATAAAAAAATAAAATGAATTTGAAATTCGTTTTAGGAAAGTTTTGAATGAAAATTTGAAATAAAATACATTTTAAATTCGTTTCAAATTTTATGAATATGGGGGAAAGTATTTCAAAATTATTTTTTCGGTCGTTAATTCCAATTCCACCGGCAGAACCCACTCGCTTTCACTGTCTTCTGCCATTACCCTTTATTAAAACAAACTTTACACAAATGTAATAAACTTTATTACTTTTTTACTTTTTATTTGTTAAATTTTTTCACTGCGTCTTTTATTTTATTTCACTTCTTATTAACGTATCGCGATCTAATATCATGAAAATGCAACACGTTCAATATTTATCACGCGATCCGCGATCTGGATTCCATAACTTAAGCCTTTCTGCGATATGGATCGCGATCCATCAATACTACATGCTGCACGTTCAATAAATATCGCGATACTGGATCGCGTTCAATATACAGTGGAGGCTCGAAAAAGTTAAGTCATAGAAAAGTTAAGTATATGGAAAAGTTAAGCAGCTTTTATTCACCATTGGTGACTCCAAAAAGTTAAGTAATTCTCAACTTTTCTGAGACAATTTTTTTATATATAGTTTTTTCTCTTTCTAAGATGATCTCAACTTTTGTATGTAAATCCTCAATACATATTTATATACATAGTGAGTCATATACGCCTGTATACATGCAAAAATCAAACCGTTACCGTTATATATATATTTTTTTTGTGAATTTTATATGCATAATGTAGTTGCTCTCATCAGTTGGTTGTAAAAGAAATTTGTCGTAGAATATAATTCTAATTGACAATTAAAAAATAAATAAACAATGTACAAATGCACATATAACCTCTTGAATTTTTCATATTACGGAAAAGTTAAGATTTCGGAAAAGTTCATCGCCCCCAAAACAAACTACTTAACTTTTTTGAGCCTCCACTGTATATTGAACGTGTAGCAGTGCCCATAGAAAACACGTCACACTTTTTATAGTTTTCAAATCGGTTTTGCGTCTAAATCGTTTTTCATCGCATAGGTACCTGAATAACATTTATTCACAGTAGAGGCGGGATTTTTAAAGATTTGATTTGTCCTTTGAGTACCGTCTAGTAGATGACATATTTTAAACTTCCTACTCTTAATCGAAAAAAACTCCACTGAACTTTACTACAGATAATTTAGATGAAGGGTGTCGTAGCTGCGACAACGCTTACATTCTCTTTTGGAGCCCCTTTTTAAATTCAAGTCAGGGGACTTTTTGATACTCGTATTAATTTAATCCATGATACAATTATACAGGTAACCGCAAATCGACAACAAATTTACAGCAAATAAAACAACAGTGCTTTTTGTTGCTAGTTTGTGGTGCCAACTGTCATAGAGCAAGTGATTGAAATGAAAGATAAACAGCGTGTGTGTGTGTTTGTAAAACATAAACTACATTTGGCAGATGGCACCACGAAACAAGCAAAACAGCTGGCGCTTCGCGGTTACCTGTATAATTGTATCATAATTTAATCCATGCTTTTTATTCGTTCATTCGTAGCAGTGTTACCATAAAGGAACCAATTGTTAGTTTGGGAAATGGTAGAATTAATATGTCGACATAGTTTTACTTTTTTTTTATTTACCACCAAAATACAATTCCTTTTCTCTTTTTACTTTATTTGTTTTTAATTTTTATACTATAAATTATAAATTAACTAATACTAACTTCCCAACACCGCAAAAGATAGGTTTAACTGGCAACACTGCTCGTACATAGCATAACAAAAATATGAAAGAAAGAGAAGAGTTCAAATTGTCCCTCCCATACCCAGTAAGTGCGACTTTTACTACCCCACAAGCTTCTCTTCACTTCTACTCTACAAAGACGGGTCGCAGGCGACATGTCGCAGCTATGTCACACTTCATCTAAACAGGCTCTTATAAGTAATTGTTTAAGCACCTTTACCGAACAATTTGTTTACACTTATGTATGTATATATTTCTTATATTTTGTAGCTTTATTACATTATTTCCAGTTACCCATCTGTCATAATCCCATTTAGATAATGTTTAGACAACTAGAGAGAGTTGCCATGTATAATTCATTGTGGTTGCGTTTTTAGTTGGCAAGGCAACTGAATTTCGGTTGTAGTCCATAATCGAGCCATTACATGCAATACATTTACCAAATTTTTTTTTTATTCATTGTCTTTCTCTGATCCAGACAATGTGAGATGCTCTAATGTACATATCGTTACCTTAATATAGAAAGGCTCTAACCCATTATTTTTTTTTAATCGGGTTTTTTGTATATTTGGATAGAAGAGCATCTAATGGATGGAAAAACTAAAAAATCTCGATTTAAAAAAAAAATAATGAGTTAGGGCCTTTCTATATTAAGGTAAAGATATGTAATATTTTAATTTGTTTCCATCTCTTTCACCCTAGGCAACACTAACCCAGAAAAATCGTAAGCTAAAAGCTCTCAAAGCTGAAATAAATACCAGATCAATAGAGGAAAAATCAAATGCTGACGAAATTGAGAACTTAAAATTTAATTTGTGCAAAGTGAAGAATGAACTGTCGCAAGAGAGAAAAACTAAACAAAAACTGTTAGAGGAAAGACGGGCAATAATGCAAATGCAAGTGCAATGTTTATCAGCGCCTCCACAGCTGCAGGTCACTTTCAACAATGCAATTAAAACATACAATGGAATATGAAATTGAGAAAAAATATAATTACATATGAATTTATTTTTGTTAATTTTTTTTTATATTGCTGTGTTAAAACACTAAGGTATGGAATGGAAAACGATCATTTTGAAAAGGTGTGATGAATTCCGATCAATTTTGAGAATCAATTTTAAGCTAATCTCAAACTACTGACTTTTAAAAAGCATACTAGAAGATAAAATAATAAATTATTTAAATTTAGTAGAGCTGTGGAAACAACTATACCAAGCTCATCCCACACCTTTTATCGTTTTCAAATCGGTTGATATACAACAAATTCTTGCCTTGAAGCCCATATTGGTGTTGAAACACTCTTGTCTAGAGTATCTGATCGAACAACGATGTCTTAATAAATTAACACAATTTTCAATAGCGGCAAACACAACTTGGAATTATGTATGTAGTACTAGCATCTTCAGAAAGAAACTTAAATTGTGTTATAAACCGTTTTTGCACCAAGTTTAGCAAAAACAGAAAAAGTACCCAAAGTAAATATTGTTACCCCTTTAGCCCCCTAAAAAGTACCTTATATTTTAATCTGGTCCATATGACATCTGTCTAACAAATTTCATCGAAATCCATTCAGCCTCTTCCGCGTTAAAGCAGAACAAACATCCAAACTTTCACATTTACAATCTAAGTCCCAATTTTCACGAGGCAATTTTACTTGCACAAGTCATAAAATTTTAGATAGAGCAAGTTTACTTGGGCAAGTCTTTTTCGATTGCTTATACATAGTCCCAATTTTCACGAGGCAATTTTACTTGCGAAAGTTTTGAATTTGACGAACAAAGAAGTAAGGAAGAAGTGAGGAGTGTAAAAACCAACAGACTTGCCTGTACATGGCAATTATGTTGGTTTTTACACTCCTCACTTCTTTGTTCGTCAAATTCAAAACTTGCGCAAGTAAAATTGCCTCGTGAAAATTGGGACTAAGGGTGTCATGTCAAAAATGTTTAAAAACTTTTTCAGTTACCAATAATATTAATCCTAATGCAATTTTTAAAATTTTTAAGGATAACACTGGGTCATAATGGGTTAAACCGTTTCAAACTTCATGCTCGTTTTCTGCAAAATAAGTTTTCTTGAGTTACGGACTCTATTGAAATAAGAAACATGTACATATATTTGAATTGAATATTATAAAAAAAAATTGTCTTTCATCAGGTAAATCATTTGTTAGCATTCTTCCATTCTATTTGAATCCATTTGTGTTTCATCGCTAGTTTGCGTATCATCTGACATTCCAAAAACACAATCCACAAAATTTTCTTCGCTTACACAATCGACAACAGCTTGTTGCGTGCAACTTGCAATGGCAACATCACCGGCACCATGCAGTTGTTGCTTTGTTAGTTTCAAAGTTGCCTTAAATTCTTCAATAATACATTCACGCGCTTTCAGCTCGATTTCATCAATGGCTAATTCGGCACTGAGAGCTTTAAGCTTTTTCAGTTGGCGTTTATTGACACGCTGAAAGAATATACATAATTATTTGCAGCAACTGTGGTAAGTCCTAGTTTACACTATGCAAGTCTTATTGCTAAGCTGATTAGTTTGTTGTGAGAGAGAGAGAGAGAGAGATAAGGGGAAAGGAAACGTTTCTGTTCCCCTCATCTCTCTCTCTCTTCCTCAAACTAATCAGCTTAGCAATAAGACTTGCATAGTATAAACTAGGAGTAACTTGAGCCTCTGCTTAAGCTTAAGCTTATTGGTCTGTAAGCTTTCGAATTTTCAGTCAAGGGGAGTTATGCAAATCCAAAAGCGTACAGGTCCATAAGCTTAACTTCGTTGTTACTGAAAACATGGGAATGAATTGTGGACACAACGCTGCAGAAGAGAATACCACACGATATAATACAATTTAAGCAACACGCCTATATTAGAGGAAGGTCTGTTGAGATAGCCCTTGAAGTTATTGAAAGCCCCTGCTATGTCAATGAACAAAGCTGGGATATAAATGCCTAGATCAAAAGTTCTTTCCTGTGATCTTTTAATGTAGGCACTTATAGCCCAGTTTTATTCATTGATAAAGAAGGTCTTATCTTATTCCAAAGCATCGTTGACTTGGATCAAGGAATAAACACTGGGATAAGTAAAAAAGTTAAGTTAAAAACAAGTGGATAACTAGAGAAGCAAACAATACAAAAACAAGAGGTCAAGTATATAGCGAAATACCGCAGGTAGTCTGCATTATTATTTCAAGAATGTAATTGTTTGAGTTATGACGTTGCTCTAGTAAATGAGCGTTATGTACTTCAATCAATAAAATAATTTTTTTAATGTACTCACTTGAGTTTCCACAAGTTTCTGTTTAACTTTGGTTGTAGGCAGATTTTCAACAACTCTTTTAAGAGTTTCACTAACTTTGTGAGACTCCTCCAGCTGTCGCTGCAGATTGGCCTTTTCAATGTCTTGTTTTAAAGTGCGCCTGTAAAATAATTTTAAATTAAATAAAAGGTAAGAAAATAGATTTCCTCAATGGACAATTTTTTTCTAAATATTCGATTAAAAGACTACGACCAGCAAAGTGAAAATTTAAATAAAGAAATTGTTTTCCGAGACAAGTGATTTGACAATTCATCATGAATATACTCAATGCGGATCAGTAGTAGTTTAAAAAAATAATGAATTACAGAAATGCAGCAGACAAAGGTTTTTCGAAACGTCACTTTTTGGTCTACTTTTTAAGTCAAAGGAAGTATTGGTGCGCCAGCGTTCTCAATAATATTATCACAAAGACATATTACCATCATTTGATATAAAATTATAAAAAAATCCGAATGATCTGGCACATTAGTATGGAGCAAAGTTCTTTTAATTGGAAATTATTTGTCCTTTCCAGACACTTTTCCATAGAAAAGGGTCCTTTCTAGACCGATATTAAAATCATTGGTAATTATTTGTTCTTTCCAGACACTTTTCTATAGAAAAGGGTCCTTTCCATTCACTTTTCTGTAGAATAGGGTAATTTGCAGACACTTTTCCATAGAAAAGGGTCCTTTCCAGACACTTTTCCATAGAAAAGGGTCCTTTCCAGATACTTTTCTATAGAAAAGGGTCCTTTCCAGATACTTTTCTATAGAAAAGGTTCCTTTCCATACACTTTTATATAGAAAAGGGTCCTTTCCAGACACTTTTCTATAGAAAAGGGTCCTTTCCAGACACTTTTCTATAGAAAAGGGTCCTTTCCAGACACTTTTCTATAGAAAATGGTCCTTTCCAGACACTTTTCTATAGAAAAGGGTTCTTTCAAGACACTTTTCTATAGAAAATGGTCCTTTCCAGACACTTTTCTATAGAAAAGGGTCCTTTTGCAGACACTTTTCTATAGAAAAGGATTCTTTCCAGACACTTTTCTATAGAAAACGGACCTTTCTATACACTTTTCTATAGAAAAGTGCCCTTTACAGACTCTTCTATAGAAAAGAGTTTCCAGACACTTTTCTATGGAAAAGAGCCCTTTACAGAAACTTCTGTAGAAAAGAGTTTTCCAGACACTTCAATAGAAACGGGAACTTTTCAAATAATTTTTTTTATAGAAAAGGGTTCCTTTCATATACTTTTTTATACCTCTCAGCTACTTTTCTATAGAAAAGGATTCTTTTCAGATACTTTTCTATAACAAAGTGCTCTTTTCAGATACTTTTCTCCTAGAAAAGTGTCCTTTTCAGATACTTTTCTATAGAAAAGAGCAACTTTCAGCTTTATATACATATTTTTCAATGGCAATGGAATATGAGAATTATTTTGATTCATAATTTAACAATTTGCCGGGAGCTTTTTTGTAATAAAAGCTAAATTTTGCTATCTCTAATTTATAACAGTCTTGCCGTTGTTGTTTGTTATTTGATAATGCCAAGACTGTCGTAGATCTGAGGTAGTAAAACTGAGCTTTCGAATTGTTATACGATGAATCAAAATAATTCACATATTCCATTTGCTGAAATTTGCATCAACTAACCTCACGCACAGTCGACCAAACACGAGAACGCTAATGATGGAGGTGTGGCGGCCTTCTAAAACAGCACGTTGTTCCGTTCTGCTAATGTCTGTCAGAATATTTACAATTACCTTTGGTATTATTTTTGCCTTAAAAATTATCACATGCAATTTGGATTACAAAGCGATAACAACTTTAGCCTAATCGAATTTTTTCGGAAAGTATCGTGTGGAGACTTTTTGAGAAAATAATATATGACGATTGTGTTATGAAGTCTTTTTCGTTAAAAGAAACAAGAAGGAATACTTGAAAAAAATCTTTTGTAAAAAATTCAGGATCAGGATCTTTTTAACATTTTTAGAATATTTTTTATGGATAACAAAACTGGTACTATCTCGTCCAATTACTTTATCACAAATAACCAACCTTTGCAGCATTTGCAGTTTTACCAACAATTCAAACTTATTTGGATCATATCCCTTCAAAATGCGCCAACGATGTACACTTGTTGGCGTTTTGGCATCTTCAGTTAAGCAACGAACTCGCACACGTTCTTGATTGAGAGATCGTTGTAAACGAATGATTTCCTCACGCATATTCGCCGTACTTTTAATGGCACGTGACAAACAGTCACGTTCCGTTTGCAGATTGGTTATTTCCACTTTCAGCAAACGAATATCTTCAATACGTTGATTGTATTGGGTTTGGCCTGCGAAAAGAGCAGTTAGTTAATTTTACTTTCATAATGATTTTTTTTCCCAATTATTAATTACCCTGATCTAGCGCTGTTTGCGTTATATTCAATTTCTCCTTTAACAAAACAATCTCATCATTACGTCTCACCATTTGCAAACCTATGAGATTCTTTTCTTTTCTGGTTTCGTCCAGTTCTTGGGATATTTTCATAAACTTTAATTCATCATCCGATATGGTCTTTAACAGATTTTCGTTTTTCACTTTGGTGTCTCTCAGATCGTTACGCACATTGGCCAGTATATTCTCTGTATTTTTTAATTCGGTTTGCAAATCTTTTTTGTCGTTATTCAAACGTTCAATACGCAGATTTAAAGAAGTGATTTTATTTTGATTTGCCAGAATTTCATTTGTCAGCTGGGTAATTTGATGAGTGGTTTTCTATTAGAGGGAGTTATTAAAAAAAACTGTAATTAATGGCATTAAATGGTTTTATATATTTCTAATTACCGTTTGTAATAATCGAAAGTTATCTCTCTCTTGCGTACATGATTCTAAAGATCTTTGCAATATCAATTTTTCCGAGTGTACTGTCTCCAATTGTTTTCTCATGTTGATTAATTGGTTTTGCTTTTGCTGCAGTTTTTCGCTTAGATCGGCAACTTGATCAGTTTTTAATTGAACTTGTTCTGTAAATTTAATTTGATTGGGAAAATTAAAGATACATCCATAAAAAGGAAGTAAGCAAAGAAAAATTAGAAGAACACGCTTTACTAGGGTGAATGGAGAAAAAAGATGTGCGAGTCACCCTCATAGGATGCAAAAAAAAATCAAATTACAATTCCAAAATAAACAAACAATTTCTCCCACGCTTCAAAATACAGCAGATTCAATTTCTTTTTATACTAAGCTCGATCTGAAAGTTGGGCAGGGCAATCTTCCAAAAAAATTTTATTTTTTTTTAATAGGACCAGCACTCAGGGATAACCCCTACTCATGCAATGCATTTTGCAATAGATTATAGGGAAGGAGGATAGAGGGAGTAGTGTCTGTGGACATTTGATTTAAACTTTCTCATGCTAGTAGTGACAGGAGAGACCTCCGCCGGTAGTTTGTTCCACATACGAACAGTGCGGCTAAAAAAGGAATTCTCTCTCTAATGTGTAGTGCGATTCATTGGCCAATCGACCACAAAGGGATGTGCTCTGAATGAGGCACATGTACGTATAAATGTGCGGATTGCAGGAACAAGTTCCCTAATTTCATTCGAACACATTCCGTTGTAGTACCGATAGAACAATGAAATTCACCCCACATTGCGTCGATGCTCCAATGAATCAATAGAGTTGGATACCCTACTGTCACCGATGAGCTTCTTCGCCCTCTCCTGTACGCGGTCGAGCAGCCTCAAAATAGTCTTTGAAGCGCCGGCACATACATGAGAGTTGTATTCCATTTTCGGTCGGATATAAGTGGTATAAATAGTAAGGAGATCAGATGGAATGAAATATCGTTTGCACCGTTTCAAAAAGCCGTAGCACTTGAATGATTCTTTTATAATTTGAAAAATGTGTTCAGTCCATCGAACATCACACTGTATTTTCATGCCAAGAATATCAAGAGCATCTGATTCCTTAATATTTATACCCCCCATAGTTACAGAGCCAGCAGCATTTTCGGTCATGCGTCTATGTGTAAATATGCAACATTGGGTCTTACGGGCGTTAAAGTTGACCCTGTTCGCATGACCCCATTCAAAAATTTTTGCTAAATCGTGGTTTAAAGTCTCATTCAGTGTTTGTCGCATAGCCTCAACCTGTGGCAGGCTAGGTCTATTGCTGAATGAGAAGGAATGGCAAATGCTGCTGTCGTCCGCGAAAGAATAGATAGAGTTGAAAGTTTTACATGGAAGGTCATTTATAAAGGTAAGGAATAGAGTTGGTGAAAGAACGGTACCTAGCGGTACCCCCTAAATTTAACTTAAACTCGTTTGATGAGATCCCATCTATAACAACTCTTATAGTGCGATCTCTTAGGAAACTCGATAAGAATTGAGAGAAGTTATCACCGACACCAAGGTCAATTCATTTTGACAAAAATGCACCATGTCACACTCCATCAAACGCCTTGGAGATATCTACAGCCATCACCTTACTTTCGCCAAAATAGTGGATTGAGTTACACCATTTCTCCGAGAGGAGGGCAAGTAGGTCACCCGTAGAGCGGCCTCTACGAAATCCATACTGCCGGACATTGAGTAAGCTCATGGACTTCAGATACCTTACAAGATGGAAATTCACCATACTTTTTTCCATCACTTTGGAAAGTGCAGATTGGGCGATAATTTTCAGGGTTAGTAGCTTTTCCTTTTTTAGGGATTGGTGTAACATTAGCAATCTTCCAACACACTGGGAACTCACCAATATGTTACAACGTGCTGAAGAGGTTAGCTAATGGACGTGCCAGCGTCTAGGAGCACTGCTTCAAGACCAGTGCTGGAATGCCATCCGGACCGGGAGACTTGTTTATGTTGAGTTCCGACAAAACCCTTTTTACTTCCCGAGCTCGAAAGAGCATAGGCATAGTATTGGATACTAGCTCTAGCATAGGCAGAGGCTGATTGCTTTGTAAGTAGGAATTACTTACAAATATTTCAGCTAGTAGGTTAGCTTTATCAGCCAGGTCATTGAATATTAGGTCAACCTTTAAAAGAGTCGGAACTGAAGAACTAGCATTATTCTTTACTATTTTAGCGAATGTCCAGAAGCTCTTACTACCCCGAGGGGCAGCAAGAATATTAGCACGGAGACGGTTCTCGTAAAGAGCTTTTTCACGCCTCATTACTTTGGCACACGAACATCTCGCCCTTTTGCGTAGCAAATCAGGCATTTTGATAACTTCGCCAAATACTGAATGCTTCCTCTCTAGATCTGAACGCATTTTTGCATGTCTGATTAAACCGGAGTTTCTCTGTAAAAAATTACAATGAACTGCTTGTATTCAAAAAGCATGGAGACTATGGAAGGTTTAAAATTTTTTTTTGTAATTGATCGTTTCACATTTGATTTTAGAGATGCATGAAAGTTTTCACAATAAAGTTAAATTAAAGAAAAAACTACATTTAAATTCATACATCCCAGCAAAAAATGGTGCTTCGCTGGAAGCACCTATATATGTAAGTGCTCTTTTGGTAGGCAAGCGCTTACCCGACGCATGAAATTTTGCATGATTTTTATATGGGATTCCTCGCGTAGAAGTTCTGCTACGTCGATCTAAAATGTGATTTTTTTCATGCCTGCCAGAGTGACCTGAATTCAGCAAAAATATTCGACTACCTGGAAGCATGTCTTTATCAGGAGTCGATCCCAGGATTTCGGTATGTTAGGCTACAACACTACCCACTGAACTACAGAAGCACATATTTATTTTTATACACAATTCAATTAAAAAATAAAAACTCGAAGCAAAAATTTCATTCGCATCCAAATTTGTATACAGATAAGCGAGAGAGGATGATATATAAAAAACTTTGAGAGTTTGAGTATAAACAGTAGTGTTTGTATTAAATTTCGTCATTCGCTTACGTTATTACATCTTCGTAAGGCAGAGGGGATGCACTGTGTGCTTTTCCGCGCTTCCGAAGCGCTTATTTTTGTGTTATATTAAACTACACTACAAAAACAGAAAAAGAAGCTATAAAAATGCAAAAGAGACTTTTATTAATAAGCAATTGCTTCTAAGTCACGATTATTTTTTTGCTGGGATATTATGTTTGTATGTATGTACATGTGTTTGTAGATCTTACCCTGATAATATTCTATGCGCTCGTGCAAGGATTCAACCTCATGAGCCATTTCATCTCTCTCCTTTTCGGCTTTTCCAATATGTATCTTGGCTTCATCCAATTTAACATTAAGTTTATTGATGTCCAAATGTAAGTTGTCAATAGTATTCTTCTGCATCATAATGGTGTGCCGCAAATCAGCCATTTGATTATTCAATTTCGCAATGTCACTGCGTAAACTATCACGTTCTCTTTGCAAGTTATCCTTTAAGCGTCTAAGGTCCTCATACTTATGGGCGGCATTTAAAAGATCCTTTTCCAAGGCGTTCATTTGATTTCTAGGAAGAAAAAATGCATTTAAAAAATTGATATTTTTTAACAATTTTGAATCTCACTTCAATTTAATTATATCATCATTTAGGCCATTGTTTATACGATTAATTTTATACAGTCTTGACGAAATGGCATCATGATCTTCTGTTGCTTTTTTGTATTTATTACTCAGTTGAGCTATAGTATTACTTTTGGCTTTATCCTCTAAACGCATACTTTTTATAAGCTCTTCAGTTTCTTTTTGTTCCTTTTGTAAATTGGCTATTTCAACTTCATGCTTCGCCAACTGTTTGAGGTGCAGTGAATTATCGTTTCTATACTTCTCGGATACTATCTTCAAACGATCATAGTCTGCTGTTTTTGTGTTTAATTTTAAATTGGCTTCGTGTAACTAAGAGAATGGATGAAATTGTTAAAAATTAAGCTTTTTCAAATTGTGTTTATATTGGTTGACTAATTCAAGTAAAATTTTCATTATTTTTTCTAATTTAAAAAAAAATATATATTAAATATATTTTTTTTGGAAATTAAAACTCCGTTTCACGAGAAATTCACGATAACATTTTTGCCTTCGAGGAGAACGAAAATTTTACGGGAACAAAAATTCCTTGTGTTATTCACCATAGGGGTGATCATCTTACTTCTTTAATGGTCGCCTCCAGTTTATTTAATGTCTTGTTATTCATGTCCTTTTGATCTTCCAAATTGCTCATTAATGTTCGTAATTTAGTGTTCATATTGAGTTTTTCCGCATCCATGATCTTAACACGCTTTCCCAATTTACTTAAACTGTCTTCATGATTTTGTATAATGTACTCCAAAGACTCTGAATAGTAACGTTGCACCTCCAAACGTTTTTCCAAATCGATTACTTCCCCATTAAGGCGATCTCGTTCGCGTAATATAATATTTTTATATTTTGATAAATGGCCAAATCTTCAAGATAAAACAGGGCAAATTGAGAAGGGAATTTTGTTGTCAAAATACAGCGCTGGGCATATAATTATACGAGTAATTTAAAAAAATAAAAAAAAAATACGAATAAGATTTATGGAAATCAAAAAGGTTCATTTACAATAATTTAAAAGGATATTTTTAATATCCATAGTATATGCCCATCACCGAGCATTGCTAAAGAATTTACTCTGCATTTTCGTCCTGTTTAGCAGCATCTTCTTTACTTTGAAATTTTTCACATTTAATAAGAATCTCTTGAAGTTGTTCTTGAACCCCTTGTTCGCGAGATAGCGCAACGTCGGATTCATGCCAGGCGTCAGCTTTTTTCGAAGATTAAAAAAACATTAATAAGATTAAAAATTTTTTATAGACAATGGGCTACACAACGAAATGTAAATTGTTAAAAGAATGTTTTATGTAACAGATTTTGTAATATAACCCATTGTGGCCATTTGTTGACCAATTTTCAAAAATTCTTTTTGCATATGAAAAGGCCCACTAAAATGTTTTTTTAATTGTCGCCAATTGCCCTCCCCAATAATTGATCATCAAATAACTTCGTCATTAAAAAAAATTTGTCGACAAATTTTCAATATGCTTTTTGCATTTTTTTTAATGTTTATTATTCCAGTTGTCGACATCGACGCCACTTTAATGGAATAGCAAAAAATTGGTGCTTAAGTACCAGTTGTCAAAAACAAGTGACTCCTGTCGGCAGGATTATGCTATTTTCTATACCTTAGGAAACGGAAATAGATTGTCAGTAACACAAAGTTGTTCTCGAGAGCGAGTATACAAGCTTAAATTTTTTGGTATTGTATTGACCTGACGTCGATGTAGACAACTGGAATATAGTTGATTATTACATTACCTGTCGTTTGTGGACCAATTTTCAAAATTCTTTTTGCATATGAAATGGTCTATTAATTTTTTTTATGAAAATTAAGAAGGTGTCGCAAATTACCCGCCAAATAACTTCGTCGTTTGGAGATTAGTTTTCAAAATGCATATGGAAGAGGTCTACTAATTTTTTTTTAAATGATAGGGGCCAAGTGTGGCCGCCAAAAAAATTTATTTGTTGTCGACAAACAGTAAACAAGTGACAATTTTTACTGTCGTTTTGATGTGACGTCGACGACGCCATTCACAATAAGGGGAAATAATACATTATTGTACTCCTATAACATAATGGCATAACAACACGCTGGTTTTCGAAACTGTTCCATTTCAAAACACACATTTTGCAGATTATAATCATATATACACATAAATGTACATTGTTACCTAAAGCCTGCTTTAAATGTTCCATAGCTTCCTCCGAGTCCGCCGTCAACTCCAAGGCCATTTTTAATTTCTTGTCCGCTTTTGCCACCTCCGGCTTAAGTCTTTCATTTTCCTTGACTTCTTGCACATATTTCTGATGCAATTTAAAAATTACATCAATGTAATGTTTGATTTTTGATGCCTCAAAAGTGCGTCTGTATTGCATTAATATTTGTATGACCTTTTTAAAATTACAGAAATTATTAAAAATGTATGCATATAAATTAAAAGAAAATAGAAGGCGAAAATGCTGCAAGCTGTTATTCCAGCATTTAGTGAACTTTATAACTTCAGCAATAATAAAACTCTTTATTAAATTTACCTTATTGGCTTTGGCGAAAAACTCCTCATTTAGATCCGATATTAAATCCAAATCTTTATCAGCCATAGATGTCGTGGAGTCTTGTTGGAGAAGGAGAATTTCTGGATCCGGTTCTTTTTCCTGTTTATCTTTTTTAACTTTAGCGCCTTTTTTGCCGGCTTTTGCACCGGCCTTAACATTTTTTGCACGTACTGAGGGTTTTTTCGGAGGCATTTTTATCTTTTAAAAGTCTTGTAGAAATTTATACAAAAATATAAAAACACAATGAACGTTACATTTGTATCAAGGCGTATGTTCAACTTATATTTTCTTTGACTTGTCAGGAAAAAAATGAGTTGCCAACGTTTTCTTTGTAGTTTTAGGAATTAGGGATGGCACAGTAATACATGTAACGCAGTTCTACAACAATATAAAATTATATTTAGGCAATTCACAATGTTCTATTCCATCATATTTCTTATACTGCGTTATATTTTATTCTTGTTATAAAAATGCAAAAGTATTATATGTCAACACAAATTTGATTCCTATGTTTTTTTTTCAGTGTGCTGTTTAGTCAGCTGTGTTTTATTTACAAATTCAATGCAAGATTTTATTTATTTATTTATTTATTTATTTCATAAACATTTTACAAAATAAATTTGCAACGTTTTGTTGCACAAATATGCCCAAGATGTTATTAACACACAAGCCTGACCGCACTTAAGAAATAATTACGATGATGCGGGAGCTGTTCTTCAGCCCAGAGCTGCTTAACGACTGTAAGATTATTTTATTTTATCTCTTATGGCTTCATTAGTCAAATCGTATCGTCTTACTTTTGAAGTTGTTGTATCGTTTAAGTCTGGATGTTAGTTAGTAAAAACGTTAGGCTGCCAGCGAATGTGTCACCTGTTATTGTGTTTCTCTTTGCTTTATACGTGTGTGTGTGTGTATGTAAGACATACGTTGACGTTTGCTACGTTAAAATATATTTTCTGCCAACACATTTTCAATAAGCATAAACAAGAATTTTACATTTTACGGAATTTGTCAGCTGATACGCAACAACACGATACGATTTCAGTAATTCTACCATTATATATTTTATTTTACTTTCAATTATATTTTTTTTGATTAAAAAAGGTATTTAAGAATTGGCTCAACATAAAAAATACTATGCAAAAATTATAATTTTTATATTTTTTATGATAATGTTTTATGTGGCAATATTCATTTGCGGTAATGATAATGTGATTCTGTAAATTCTTTTTTACGTTAGTGTACACCTGCGTTCTACTCGCCATTTAATTATATTTCATGTGGCATACATAATGGCAAAATAAGCGCAAATCAAAAAGAATTAAAAGAAAAACTAAATGAATTTGAGCTTGTTGTTTTGCCTTTTTTACTTCAACCGACATTCGCTGTCGATAATTGATAAATTTTCGCTATATTTATAATAGCGAAATGATTATCGTTATAAAATTTACTGAATCCAGTACCAGAACGTACTATTTCGCCTAAAATAGTTCATATCGTTACCTTAATATAAAAAGGCCCTAACTCATTATTTTATTTTGAAATCGAGATTTTTACATTTTTCGATATATTAGATAGATGTTCTTCTATCAAAATATACAAAAAACTCGATTTCAAACAAAAAATAACGAGTTATGGCCTTTCTATATTAAGGTAACGATATGTACGCACACATTTACATTATGGATGGCAACCGAACTTTAGTTGCGTTGCCAAGTTATCAAAATGCTATTACGTACGGCAACTGACAACTTAAAGGCTCAGTTAGTCGACTGTAATGGAATGTAACTGCAACGTTAGGAAACAGCAGATCGTTATTGTTATGTAAAAAGTAATCTACAGATTCGTACTTTCCGGTTACGTTACAATCCCACCGTTGCAATTACATTACATTACAGTCGGCTAACTTAAGGCTCAGTTAGCCGACAGTAATGGAATGTAACTGCAACGTTAGGAAACAGCTGATCGTTAGTGTTATGTAAAAAGTAATGTACAGATTCGCACTTTCCGGTTACGTTACAACCCCACCTGCAACGGTAGGAAACAGCTGATCGTTATTGTTATGTGCTATGCTTCTATTTAACAGTTTTTTACGAAACTTTACACACTGTAAAGAATACTCACACCTTCCCATTAAAATTTAATATTGTATTTCTCATGATTCTACTTAACCGATTTTTGCGAAACGTGGAACACACCCTGTAGACTGAAAAAGACGCAATCTTGCAAAAAGTGCATGCGATAAGTGCATATAAATTTCATTAAGATTTCAGGAAAGTACTCATAATTTGAGTTGGTCAATTGTGTAGAGAATTTTATAAACAGACTGGTTTAACTCAAACTTTGGGTATGTTCGTAAATGCATCACTGCCCTGCAAATGGAAATTTAAATGTTCTAAACTGGTTCACTGAAGTAGATAACGCACAAATAAACGTGAAATATGGTGTAAAAACATGATTACTACTAAAACAAGTTGTCAGGGAACTTATATTGCATTTTAAATAAAAGTTTGCACGTGTGATGCAGAGCAGTGATGCACCCTTTATTTAGCCAAGTATAAATTGAATCGAAAAATTTTACATATTAAAAAGAGACTTTTATTATTTCTTCAGCAGTTTTTTGTTTAATAAGTTTTACAACAAATTTAAATTTGTTATTGTCTAATTGTCTTATGTAAAAAAAGTAAATATACACATAATATTGGTTTAAGATTATACATTTCCTTCAGTTTTTATATCTGTCGTTTTTTGTTTTACTAAAATACACTAAATATTTTACTACACATTTTCTAATTGTGTAAAGTCCTATTTAATAGAAAAATAATATTATAAGCGAAAAGGAAACATTGAAACAATTTTAAATTGAATTTAAGCTACAAAAAAACTAGTATACAAGTTTTTGATACATAAGTGAATTATAAACAAATAAAAATATAACACATTTATTTAAAGCTAAAATAAAGAAACAAGTGATATTATTTAAACCCTTAAACCCAAATATTTGAGAAATTATAATTATTCAATTAAAAGACAAATAGTAATGGTTAGCGTTTTTTCTTTAAACAAAAGTAACCTGGGGATTATTATTATAACAATAACAATATATTATCAAATAAACAAAAACATGGTAAATATTATTTCAGAAAACTTCAGTGTTTGTGATTAAAAGCATTTGAATTAATTTTATAATTTAATTTCTTTTGGGATTTTATGTTATCATTCGTGTTAAAGGAATGAAATAATTTTTTCATGTATGTTGTTTAATCAATGATTTAATTTTGAAATGTTATTTTACTGAGACAACAATACTAATAAACTTTTATTTACATGTTAATGAAAAAATCCTTTCAAAACAGATACGAACTTAACTAATTAAAACTTTATGCGAATCATTTGTAAAATAGCTACTGAATACGAAAGAGCCTTTAGAGTAAAAAAAAGTCTATGTTTTTTGCAGCGCATCACTTTTGCTACCAATTGATCAGAAACTTTTTTTTTTCAGAAAAATAACCGAGTAAAATGATTATTAAAGACAATTTGTTTTCATTACATCTGTTCGAATAACATATTTATTTTTTTGGATAAAAACTTCTCCTTAAAGAGTATAGAAAAGATAATCTGCCGCCTGAACACCAAAGTGTTCCGGACAAATTGTTCGAAATGGCTGAATCATGTTGCAAAGTCCCAATTGATCAACTCATTTCGAACAATTTGTCCGGAAAATCAAAGCTAACGTATAAAATACCTGCATAAGGTGGCTGCACAGCACAGAACGGCACAGCACAAAAAATAAGTACACGTTCGCACGATTCAAGTCTTATAGCTAAGCTTATTAGTTTTTAGGGGAGAGAGAGGAGCGGAAAAGAAACGAGTAATCAGCTTATAAAACTATGCATAAACAACGTTGTCAATAATAACATTTTCATTATAAGGACGCCGATGAAAGTTCAAAGAAGAAAATGTTATAAGCTTAGCAATAAGACTTGTGTAGTCTGAATTGAGATTAAGTTTTAATTGTACCTCTCTTTTCTCCCTTTATCTCTCACTAGATCACTCTCTCTCTCTCTCTTTGTTTCTCCTTCTTTCTATTATCTCTCTCTATCGCTCTTTCGTTTTACCTCTCTTCCTCATCCTCTCGTTCAACTTATCTCTCTTCCTCATCCTCTCGTTCAACTTATCTCTCTTCCTTTGCCGCGTTCCATTTCTCTCCCTTTCTCTCTCTCTCTTTCTCTCTTTTTCTCTCTTTTTCTCTTTTTCTCTATCTTTCTCTCTCTCTTTATCTCTTCCTTTATCTCTATTTCCTTTTCTCTCTTTCTTTACCTCTATTTTCTCTCCCTTTCTGTCTCTTTCCTTTTCTCTCTCTTTCCTTCTCTTTCTTTCTCTTTATCTCTCTCCTTCCCTCTTTCTCTCCCTCTTTCTCCTTTTTCTCTCCATTTATCTCCCTCTCTCTCAATCTCTTTATCTCCCTGTCTATCTCTCCGTCTCTTTATCGCTCTGTCTCTCTCTCTCTCTGACTCTTTCTATGTTTTCCTATTTCCAATTTTAAATCAGACAATGAAGGGAGCAAATCCCTTAATCTTGTTTAATCGTTCGTATATGTATGTAGTCTTTTCTTACTAGTCAACACTTAAAGAAATGTTTAGTGTAGACTACGAGTATGCTTGTTTTTGCCGATAATTACTGAATGTTTGGTGTGAAGAAATGCATAATACCCTTTGTCATCCCGGGTATGTAAATTTTTCTAATAATAAAAGAAATAAACTTGTTTTAAAACTTAAAAAAACCGTTTTATAAAATATTTATTGAAGATTATCAAGAATGTGAAATTGAAAAATTGCCTCCCCGTTTTTTAAAAAGAACAGCATCATTTGTGATTGCCGCTGCACTTGCAAAACATTGCCGTCCATTCCGTTACCAAAGTGGTGAGAAAAGGATACAAAAATTTATTTCAGTGCAAAGAGAGGAAATAAATTACCACTCAAAAACAATCATGTAGAAGAAGCATAAAGTATGATAGTATGTGTTTTCGGCGGACCTGTTTTAAATCAAATAATAAAGACAATTATAATTCACACAAATGCAAAACAACTAGTTTTCCGAACAAACGAAACAAACAAAAAATATATGTACATATGTATATGTATGAGTGTAAGTATTGTAGAACAGATAAATACAAAATAAAGTCTAAGGACAACACAAATGATCTATATCCAATTGAAATTTAAGTTTAAATATGCACATACATATATGTATTAACAAAAAAAAAACTCTCAATAGCATTTCAAATAGATGATTAGCGTACAATTTTCTGTGTATAATTTGTTTCGATTCTAAAAGCAATTGAACATTTTAAAAATATACATACATATATAGTAAAACAAAACTATTGCAATTCATAAAGACTGAAGTTTTTATGCTAGAAACGAATGGAATAGTAAAATAATAATAATAATTGCAAATCTTGGGCCTATGGCAATAACCAGATAATGTACAGCAATATATTATTGGATAAATTGAGATATTACAATGATATGCTTCACAATTATTTTAAAAATATCTCAAATAAATAAAGCTCTATATGAGCTATGTCAAGCCTGTCTTACCATGTTGTTGCATAAGACTTACATACAATTATAATTTGCAATTTAAAAAACAATACATAAAAAACAAAACTTTTTTAAAAAATTTCTCTACTAATCAATAGCTCTAGTAGTGGTCACAGGACGACGCAAACGAGGTTCGTTGTTGGTTGAGTTTGTTCTTGTTTGACTAACTAACTGAGGCGAGTGGTGATTGTGGTGGTGGTTTTGGTGATTTTGATTATGAGCAGACGCAGCCGCAGCCGTTAGAGAATTTGAACTAAGTTCATGGGTATAACAAGAACGACAAACGCGTACCGCTTTGGTGAGACCATATTTAGGTAGAGGCGTAGAGTGGCTGGAACAAACACCGCAGAAAACACCACCACAATTACGGCAGTGATGACGACGTCTAAATGCAGTAAATGGAGTGTTACAAGACATACAACGTGGTGCCTTTTGATCGGGTATCCAGGCGGGTGGGGAAAGGTGTACCGGAGATGCTGAACTTAATTGCTGTCGCTGCTCCTGCTGCTGTTGCTGTTGCATTGAATTCTCATTCATGTCCGGTAGTCGGGAGTTCGTTATATTTGTTGAACGCTCACATATTGGCGAACTATTCTCCGAAGATGATATTGATGGCGAATTGCTGCCAGTCGAATTGTAACGATTACGAAAGGCATTATGATTCTGGCGCGGATGCTGTTGTTGCGATTGGTGGTGTCTTTGATTTGTTTGAGTTACAATTGTTGTGGGACAAGCTTGATTGTCTAGACTACGACTACGTTCAATCTGTATTTTTTGATTAACTGACGCTGTCAGGGCGGATGTTTCATTATTTGTTATAGCAGATGTTGTAACCGCAGTGCCTGTTGAATGGCGAAAGGCTATATTGCCTCCGTTACTGCTACTACTATTGCTGACGTTGCTGCTATTGCTACTGTTCGATTGATTATCACCCTCCGGATTCACCTCTTCAGCTGAATAAATACTTTGACTTGAACCGGCACTCTCTTGTATCACATCGTTTTCAGATGCCCTAAATTCAAAAAGTTCATTATCTTTGGACTTTTCTGGTATATCCAACACTTCTTGAGCCAGTGACATGTTCATAAGAAAAACACTGCGCAATATTTGTCTCAAATCAAAGGCAAAATTTGTTTGCAGCTGATCGGCAACACCAGCAATGCACACAAATAGGCGATGAAGCAAATTTTCCGTATGCCTTAGAAAAGAAAACACATAACAAAAAGATAGATAAGTAAATATAATACATATGTATGTATGTATGTATGCATGCATGTATGTATGTACATATGTATGTATGTATATAAAAATAATAACAGAATAGATAAGATATTAAACAATTAAAAATCTAATTTAACTTGAACTGTATAAATTCTTTTTTTTTTTTTTTTGTTGAAATGAGAATACATTTAATGACTCTCAGAGATTATTTTTATTGATTGTAAATTTTTCGTTTTGGAAAAACGTTATTTTTGTGATAGAATAAAATAAGTCGATTAATCCATGTATTTATACGTACATACATATCGCCCCTTTATTGCAAAAGAGTCATAACTCAAAAAAGCTAGTTTCTAAGTTTTCAATTTGCATACAACTCAATACAGATATAAAAACATTTTATTTCTTTTCTCAAGAGGTACTTGTACAAACCTTTTACATGAAATTTTTACACAAAAATTAAATGAGGCTATCAGCGTAAAAGTGGGGTAACCCCCAAACTATTTATGTATGTATGTAATTACGTAATTCCTCTATTTAATTATTTAATTTTTGAATACCAAAAGGCTGCCTACATGGTGTAATTATACAGGCGCTACTTCAGCTGATAATTTTTTGCTCTATGTGCTTTGTAGCTCAAGAATGTCAAAAACTTCGATTTTGTTTTGGTTTTGGTACAATTATTTTTGTGCTTTTGACATTCTTCGGTTCTTTACACAGCTTTTGTTGCCATATAATAATACATCCTTACGCAGTCACCTGTATAATTACACCATGGGTGACTGCGTAAGGATTTTTTATACAAAAATACGGCAACCATAGCTATGTAAAGAACCGAAGAATTCAAAAGTATAAAAATAATTGTACTAAAACCAAAACAAAATCGAAGTTTTTGACATTCTTCAGCTACAAACCACATAGAGCAAAAAATTATCAGCTGAAGTAACGCTGCCACCTAGTTAGATACACCTTGGTTGCCTACCTACTTTTTTATAGTTAGTAATGTAAAGAATGTACGAGTATTTATCACCAGAACAGCAACCAAGAAATGTGGGATGCACCACTTTTACGCTGATGGCCTCAAATATGGTGATATGGTGGATTTTTCAATCCATTTCCTTTCGCGTACTTTAAATTTACATAAGGGACTAAATTTATTAATTTCCTGGTATAGGCGCACTTGTTAATTTGCTAGGTCAATAAGAGATATGACTAAAAGTTTTCAAAGCTCAAGCTAGATATTCGAAATGGAGCTTTTCGTCGTTATTTGTATCTACAAATTGCAAATTACATAATTTTACATAATAACCACCCAGAAGTGATATTAGGAATTTGATAATCTTTTAAAAAATCATCTACGACAAGAATAAAGCCGTTTCTTTGAAGAAACAAATTGAATATGAGGCGAGGAAGGATGCAGTATGTCAGAAGGTGTATGTAGAATTTTACGCTCGGTTAAAAAAAAAACGAAGACTAAATTAAAGCTGTATCCAAAAAGTTAGGATTGACAGTTTGCTTAGCAAAGAAATCAAGTTTTTTCAGCTCACCTGAATCTAAAAAAAATATCCCTTTCTGTTACCTAAGAGTAGGGAAGTACAGACTGTGAAGTGGCAAATAATTAATAATAATTAATTAACATAATTAATATCTCCGTTTTTAAAACTCTACTATTGTACGTTTCATTAATTTTTATAGCAACGTTACAGCGCCTTCTGGTGCCAAGTAGGCGCATTATTTTAAGCTATGTACCTATTTTACGAGCTATTTTACTTCGCCGACGATTCATTCATTCATTGCTACAAATATCGCGAAGCACGATGCTGAGATATTCATTAGTCCTAATTTACACTAAGCAAGTCTTATTGCTAAGCTGAATGGTTTGCAGGAGAGAGAGACGAGGGGAACATAAAAGTTTCTTTTCCCCTCGTCTCTCTTTCCTAAAAAACTAATCAGCTTAGCAATAAGACTTGCTGAGTGGAAATTAGGACTTAACATACACACTAATCCATATCAGAAAAATATATGATGTTGATATGACTGGGACTGGCCAGGCTCTCGAAGTCAACGCACTAACTACTTCACCCAATACCACCAGTATTTGGAGGCGTGGCAAATTGATCGCAAAAATGTTCTAGCGTAAATAGATTGTTTGACATTTTGTATGTCATGTGGTCCAATGTGTGGGCACGAATGCATTTTCCATACAAATTGACACAAAAAAGCAGACCTAGTGATCAAACAGAATTGCGGCATAAACACATTTTCCATACAAATTGACACAACAAAGCAGCGCTAGAAAGTAGTCGAGAGATAGAATCTATTTTATTTTGACAGCGTTTTTTCTTATGCTCTCACATATAAATACTCATTCTCTCAACAATGCTACCATACTTTCAATAAAATTCATACATTTTTTAAGCAAAACTACAAAGAAAAATAAGCACAAAAGAAAATAAAACAAATGTTAAGAGAGAATTTGAAGTTACTCCATTAGATTTAAAATATGGGCTTTGTTAATTTGACAGCGATTTTTCCATAAGTTGCGTACTTATTCTGTTTGATCATTAAGTTTCAATAGGGCAGAATTTTTTAAAGTTGCAGGCAAGGTGTATTTAAACAGGTGGCAGCGTTACTTCAGCTGATAATTTTTTGCTCTATGTACTTTGTAGCTAACGAATGTCAAAAACTTCGTTTTGTTTTGGTTTTGGTACAATTAATTTTGTGCTTTTGACAGTCTTCGGCTCTTTACACAGCTAGGGTTGCCGTATTTTTGTATAACAAATCCTTACGCAGTCACCTGTTTAATTACACCATGGTTGCAGGTATGATAAAAAACAGAAAACATAATAAAAAAATATTTTTTCATTTTAAAAATTTTTCGTTGCTGATTTTAAAGACCTCAAAGAAAAAGGTTTTTTTTAAGTACGAATTAATTAAAAACAGTACTATTTAACTTCTCTCAAATGATCATTTCACTCAAGGCGAATTCAGTATCAGGTGACCTTATCGCTACAACAATTTTACAACACAAAAAACAACACGTAGTTTGCTATGCTACAAAACCAATCTGTCAGAAGATTTCTAAGCAAATTTTGACGTTTTGGTTCAAAATTCTCAATTTGGTAGCAACAGCTGATAATCAGCTGGGCTGATAAGGTCACCTGATACTGAATTCGCCTTGATTTCACTTTACTATTTTTACTACTTTTTTTTACTTTTTCTAGAAAAGGTAAAAACATTTTGGGAGATTAAGAAAATAAAACAAATGTAAAAATATATATGTATGTATGTACTTACTTAAATTTCGTTCTCCCCGACAACTTGCTAACCGATTTATTATCTTCCAACATTGATGACGATGAAGAGGGAGTTTCTATATCTAGAACGCCAAAAGAAGGTGTTGCTTTACTTTTTTCTATATTAGAATCTTCCTTAGTTGCTTTATTGCCATAACCACCGCCGCCGCCCCTAACACATTTATCGCATGATACCGCTGTGTTATGCTTATCGACTCCATGCCGATGAGGCCGTCTATGATGGTGACCATGGACATGATGAACACGGTGTCTATGATGACTTTGGTTATGCTGCACTATACTGCTGTGATTATTTGTTCCCGTTGAAATTGTATGATGATTAAAATGATGATGGTGGTGATGATGTCTGTGATGATGACGATGAGATCGCTGGTGATCTTTAGTGCAGGATTGATACTGAAAGTTGGGCTGTTGGTCGCTGCTATAACGTCTGCGTCGAGTACAAGACGATATTGTTGTTTCCGTTGTTGTTGTCGTCGTCGTTAATGAAGAAGGGTTAGTAATGGAACCTTCTTTGCAAGCATTAGCAACGGAACTATCAAATAAAAAGTCTGGGTCAGGTAAACTTGAAAGAGCAGTTGCCGCAGAATTATTATTATTGCTATCGTCGTTACAGTCATCTTGATGTTGTTGATTCCGGTTGGTATGGGTTAAGGCCTTAGCACTAGTGCTGGGTTGTTCCTCACACAAATTATCATTCAAGTCCTCATTTGTATGCAAATCAGTATCACTAACTATAAAATTATCAGTTAAAGGCACCTCTTGAGGTTGCAGTAAATTACCCAGTGTAGTATTGGAAATTAAATAACCAGTTATACAATCAGCCGAAGCCATTTCCAGATTAATAACCTGTTCTACTACGCTATCTAAGGCGTACATGTTTTTGACTTCTTCAGCATTGGCTTCAATTTTATTTTTCGCGTTCTCATTACTATCATCAACATCTATATCGGAATCATCATCATCAGCATAATGATCTTCTTCATCGCATGCTGCCAAGAATATTTCATTATCAATTTTTGCCTCAACGCTATCGTCGGCCGCATAATCTTGCATCCAACTATCTGGTGAGGTGGTGCCATTACTTTCTCCGCCGGCTGATGTAGTTGAAACCAATGATCGAGATGATTTAGGAGATGACGGTGGCGATGACACGGGCGTGTTGTAGGGAGAACATTCATCGGACGATGACGAACTACTAGTTGTAGACGGTGCAGGCGAAGGGCTATCAGCTCTTCGCATTGGTTTTGTTCTGAGTGTTTTATACGACGACGATGACGCTGATGCTGATGCTGACGTTAATGATTTTGATTGCAACTTGGAGGTAGTAGTGGTCGTTTTATTTGAACCCAGTTGATCATTTTCTTGCGAAGAGTTTCCGCTATATTTGTTACTTTTAGTATTATTGTCAGCTGTTACCGTGGCGGTATCTTTTGAGTTTAAAGTATCCTAAAATAAGATTACAGCATAATAATTAATTTAATTTCAAACTAACGGCCCTTTTCACAATGTATGATTAAGAGTTACTGTGAACTTTAACTAACAGTTATTCATACAAAATTTGCCGTTAAAGTTCCTGTTAGCTTTTAATTGTACATTGTGAAAAGGGCCGTAACTAACAATAATAAGCAGAGCAAACAAAAATATTATATCTTATCTTTTTATTTTTCCCTACACGTCGTACAAACAATTGAGGTTGTTATATACTTACATATCGTCACCTTAAATGCAAACGGACGAAACTACACAGAAATCCGAAATCGAGTTTTTGATTGATAAAAGTGTAGTTACGTCCAAGGTGTATCTAACTAGGTGGCAGCGCTTCTTCAGGTGATAATTTTTTGCTCTATGTGCTTTGTAGCTGAAGAATGGCAAAAATTTCGATTTTTTTTTTTTTTTTTGGTTTTGGTACAATTATTTTTGTGCTTTTGACATTCTTCGGTTCTTTACTATGGTTGCCGTATTTTTGTATAATATATCCTTACGCAGTCACTTGTATAATTGCACCATGGTTACGTCCGTTTGCATTTAAGGTATATATATATATAATAAGAATGTCAACATCGACTTGTACGAGCATATTCTGTGACAAAAAGGAAAAAGTAAACCTTTAAACCTTCAAGTTGAATTTCAGAAATATATTTCTTTTACAGTTAAATTTGAAAATTCTACACAATATAAATAATGCATCCAATGTGAAGTATACCAAAGTATATCTAAGCTAAATTAAACTATTATAAGCTTACAAGCAAAAAAAAAAGAGGATAAGCAGCAAGTCATTAATAAATAAATTCAGTAAAGTGCGACTTTGACTCGTTACGAAGGGTTCCGTACATTAGGTTTTGAGCATTGTTTTAATGAGTTTTTTTTTTCAGTTTAAACGATCTTTTTCAATTTTGTTGTTTTTTCTCGATTTTTTCCGTTTTTGTGTTTTTTTAATTTTGGCGATTTTTTTCATTTTGGCGATTTTTTTCTGTTTTTAAGGTTTTTTAATTTTGGCGATTTTTTCTGTTTTTTTTGGTTTTTTTCATTTTGGCGATTTTTTTTCATTTTGGCGATTTTTCCGGGTTTTCGCGATTTATTTTAGTTTTAGACATTTTTTTCAATTTGGTGCTTTTTTTCGTTTTGGCGATTTTTTTTTTGTTTTTGGCGATTTTTTTCGGTTTGGCGATTTTATAATTTTTTGATTTTTTAGTATTACCGTTTTTGAAAATTTGCACTCACGGTTTCCAAGATACAGCAAGTTGTCAAAATTACATAGTCAAAATTCTATTAACTGATGGCACACCCTTTAATTAATTTTTTTTTTAATTTTAGTGTTAATTGTTGTAGGCTGTATAAAAATACACTAACTTTACAAATTGTATGTATATTACATGGGATTTTAACATTTTTCGTTGCTCGTTTTGGAACACCCTTTAACTTTAACCTTTTAACTAGCATGTATTTGTTGTTGTTGTAGTGGACACTGTGTCCAAATTTCAGGTCCTTAGCTCTTACGGTTCTCGAGAAAATACCCTGTGACAGACGGACGGACAGACGGACAGCGTAGCGGAAACAATAGGGTTCCTTTTCATCTTTGGTGTACGGAACCCTAAAAATGGGCAAAAAACAATACAGACTTTGCCCATGAATACTTTTGAATATGAAGGTTAACGGGATGCCATTCACTCAAAATCAACTTATCTCGACTTAAGCACTTTTTGCATATTTTGCTCTTAATGTCATGTTTCAGTTGCAAAACCTTTTGATTATTCTATAAAAATTTTGGATGCCAACTTTAATAAAGTTTTAGTTTTATTTCTTATAACAAGCATGTCTTCTACATACAGTGAAACCTCTCATAACCGGACACTCACCGTAGTGGTATTTTTGTCCGGTTATTAGAGGTGTCCTCTTATGAAAGAGTTACATATTCGTTTATTTTAATTTTCAATCTACAAAACTTTTCCGATTATTAGAGGGGTCCAGTCGTTATGAGAGGTTTCAATGTACATAAATTTAAAAAAATTGCTGGTTGACAGTGTACTACTAGTCTAGTAGTAGGAGGGTCGTCAGTTAGATTCCTGTCGGAGACTCTGGCTTTTTCTGCAGACAAGACAAAGTAGCTTCGCAGTTAGTGTTTGTTTAAAAAAAATCAAATAGCAAATGTTATATTCAGCGACTAAGTAGACCTTGTACGGCAAAAATTAATTGGAATTCGCTTAAAAATTTATTTTAAAACTGCTTTTACATTAAAATTTAATTAAAAAGAATCCTTACATTAATAAAACACTACAAATTTCGTCAATTTTCATTTAACAAATGTACTTAATTAAGAAAATTAACTTTCCCCTGAAAATCCCGGGAGTTACCGAGAATGCGTTTTCTTCATTCCCGTGCCGGGAAGTGCAAAAGTCCGGGAAATCCTCAACCCTACTTTAGAGTCATGTAGAACCATTTTATCAAAATCGGATAGCTTGTTTAGAAACGGCAGTTTTATTTCCGATTTTATCTTTTTCTTTATATCGCACATTTTTATAAATTTTTTTTTTATAATATTTTTTGATATTTTCCGTTTTTAGAGCATTTGTGCGCATACTATTTTTCTAATTTAAGAAAATTTGCTTTTGTTAGAAAGCAACTTTTGGCAAAATATTTTTGTAAAAGCACCATTTTGAAAATTAATGTATCAGATGGTACCTGATTTAATTTATTTTAATATACTTATAACACATAAATTTTTATAAATAAACTTACCTTTAAACTTATTTCTTCATTTGTACACAGCAAACGTTCCAAACAATATAGTTCAGTTTCATTTAAATTTCTCAAATAATCGCGAACTTTTAAAAGAATTGATCTAAAAGGACGAAACAACTCCGACAACTGTTCCGCTGGCATTTCCATGTTAAGAGGCCCCTCCGGATATATAAGCAGTCCAGCGACAATAGCCAGCCTTGGTATGGAAAACATTAGAGCCGGATCAAATGCATCAACTTTATCTTGCTCCAAAAGACCCAACTTTAAAGCTCTCTGCAAAGTCTCCGAACAGAGAACACATATTAGTTCTTGAGTTTCGTATTCTTCTTTTGATTTAACTTGAACCATGGCGCTGACATAGCGCCATTCAAATTCAGCAAATAAACGATCAAAACGCTTTAAACTCTCATACAGTTGTTCGGTAGCAGCATCGTTTTTGTCCAAATTCAAGCGCTCGCTATTCGGCACATTGTTACGCAAACACTGATCACGCAGCAAAAAACGTACATTATTCAAACTGCGCGTAACAGCTTCGGCTAAGGGACGCATTTCTTTACTCTCTTGCTCACGATTCATTATGGAAGAACCAGCGGCAAGACATTCTGCACCAAACCACAACTGGCCGGCTAAATTTTCTTGCAACACTTCTTCAGGAAACTTGGCACGAAATGCACGTTGATCACGTTCATCACCCAATAATTCTTCAATTATTAAGTTGGTAATAGCCAATACTTTATCCTTAAAATTTTCAAATAGCATCATTTATTTATTTCTCATTCTGGTTATTTTAACAAAAAGTTTATAAAATATATATATATATATATATATTTATAGAACTATGTACCTGTCCCTGTCGTAATCTTGATACTAAACGTGAACATCTGTCAGGCTCAGCACGTCCATCAAAACTATCTAATTCACTAGCCACAGCAGCTAGAGCCCGATCAGCATGAAAAAACCGTGCCAATAACGATTTATCATCAGCCTAAAAAAAATTAAGAAAATCATAATTTAAAATTATATTTGTATATATGTATGTAGTTAAACAACACTTTATTTTTTATTGTCTGGAGAAGAATGATATGAAAGAGAAAATTAAGAAAGTTGAGTGGAAGATTATTCTATAGCCCAATTCACAATCTAGTGAAAATGGTATTGCCTCGTAGCATGTGCAAAGTGGTATAGTATATTGATACTCACCACTAAGAATTCTTAAGTGGTGAGTATCAATGTACTATACCATTGTTAATTGGGCTTATGTAACAAAAAACCAAGTTAGTAGAAATTTCTGTTGCAAGTTTGATTTTGTTCCACTGTAAAGCGAAAATGGCTCAATGGATTTGTATTAAATTCGGTAGACGAATAGCATGTGGTCCAGATAAAAAACCCCAGACAGAGAAATACAATCAGCACGACGTTGCTACGATGATCTGCGAGTACAACTAACATTAGGACAAAATTCTGTTTACAAAATTTTAATTTGTATTAATACATGCAATTATATAATTTTGGTAGATACTTTTTATGTTTTTGTTAACTTGTTATAAATACAGTTTATAGGACAATCTCAGTTTCTTTCTGGATGCGAGCGAAGTTGTGGGAAGATAATAGTATTATATAAAAAAATATTAATAACAAAAATTAAAAATTTTAAAACCACCCGATATATCTAAAAAAATATGATGTGATAACTTCTAAACGGCTGGACCGATTTTTTTTAAACACAGTTAAGAACCTTCTCGATCAAGTCACCTTTCAAACAGAAAAAACTAAATAAAAATCGGTCCAGCTGTTTGGTCTGTACGTGGACACGGACAGACACACAGATACACAGACACACACTACAAACTTATAACACCCCTTTTTTGGTCGGGGGTTAAAAGTGAATACAAATACAAATATTACTTTGAAAATAGGACATACATATGTAAGTACAGAATAAACTTTGAGGCCTTGATTGGACTATCACCCATACAAATCTTTATTAGATCTTCTGCGGCAATGGCCGCTTATAGGATGGGTCCCGGGAGATCTGCCGGTTGTGTTGGCAAGGGGCACTCGTAGGTCCTGACTACAATGCCCAGCTTAGGACAGGATAAACTGTGACAGGATAAACTGTGAACTGAAGTTTGACAAGAGCAGTGTGAGCAGTCACTATTCCACCAAGGGCAGTGTGAGACGAAAACGGTCCCGATGTGCATTCCAGTTGATGTTAGTATACGCATGGATCCAAAACGGAAGATGGGGTTGGTGCTGGCGTTGTTGGGCCCAACGTAAAAACCTCGTTGCCCATGGGCAAATGGCCTACAGAATTTCGGGCAGAAATACAGGCAATCACCAAGTGTGTTGACATTAATTTAAATAGGGGCATTAGAAGTGCGCATATACTCTTAGCTATCTTTTCCGATAGTCAGGCAGCTCTTAAGTCTCTCCTTTCATGGGAATTCCGTTCCAGGCTAGTTTTAGAGTGCTTTGACTCATTACAAAAGCTATCCATACGGAACAAGGGTTCCATTTATTGGATACATGGCTACAGCTGTCATCCAGAGAATGAGGAAGCGGATGAACTGGTCAAGAGGGCTCTCTGCTGCTCCTTTTATGGGCCCAGAGCCGTTTTGTGGCGTAAGTCGGTCGACAGTAACATGTCTGATCAAAGACAAGGAAATGTTTCTGTCCTCTTCTGCTTTAAGGCAGGCCAAAGCTTTGATGCAGCCATTTACATATAATGGCATGCTGAACCTCAATAGGAACAATTTATGGCTTGTTACTGGTTTTCTTTCTGGTTACTTTGGACTGAACTATCATCTGTGGAAAAGTAACCAAATTCATTCACACTTGTGTCTTTTATGCTTGGAAAATGACGAGACGACGCACAATGGTTCCTGCTAGTGTAAGAGCGTAGATAAATTCAAAATTTTAAGTGTTTGAGACGTAATGTTTTTTCTGTTTCTTCAATAAAAATATGTCCAAATTTACATATTTTACTACGTTCGTCAATAGATTTTATTTTTCTTTAGGAAATATCCTTGCATAAAGTAGCTATATATGTGTAATCAAAAAAGTTGACTTATAACAACTAAAGATTTGAAGACCTATAACTTTAAAAGTATAACAGCCATACTTACATATTATATATTTTTAAAAAGGTGATTTTATTGCAAATAAAACTGTGTTAATTTTTTATCAATGTGGTTTAATAAAAAAAAAATTTCAACCAATTTATCGATCTATATTTAAATTTTAAGAATTATATTTTAAGGTGGACCTACAATTTTGCCGCCACTCCCCTCCACTTAGATATTAGCACAGGTATATTGCTATATGTTTCACTTATTCGTCCTAAAAATTTTAGCTGCTAATACCTGCTAACCTCCAAACTATTTACAAAATACTTTAACTACTACATTTTGGAATATGCATTTTTTTAAGTTTTTCCAATAAAATTAAACAAAATTTATTTTTATTTTTTGGTTTAAAGGTCAAATATTATCATAATGAATTAATGTGTAAATAATATTTAAAAAAAAATGCCTTTGATGGGATTCGAACCCGCAACCTCTTGAATCAGCAGTCTTATGTGCTAAGCCATGCTTTGTTGTTATTGATCAATTGTTCCTTATGTTTTAGGTGCGAATGCACTTAAAGCGAGTTATTTTGTTCAGTTTTTGTTGTTAGTCAAAATGAGAGTATGTCAGAGAAGATTACAGCGCCAATGTGGTTGTTGTTTCGTGACAGTGTGTGACAGTGACAGTTTATCTGTATGAAACGTTTCTTGTAAGTCGTATAACTTGAAATATTGGTGTAACAAGAGTTACTAATAATGAAAGAATTTAAGTGTAAAAATAAAGATTTAATTAGATTTAATTTTGTCTTACATAAATAACAATAAAAGTGATTCTGCAATAAGAATATTATATGCCCTTTTCTATGCATAAACTTCTTATTCATGGAAAGGAGATTATAAAACATTTTGGGATGGTTCCCATTGGGGTTCTTTCAGAGGATGCACAGGAATCAAGAAATGCTACAAGGAAACACGACGATTTCACTCTAAAAATGCTCGAGATATTCTATAAAGCTCTTAGAAAATTCGGAATATTTGCATAGTGTTACAGACGACTCGGAAGATTAAAATGTTGAAGTAAAAAATGATAAATAAACGAAATTTGTTGAATTATAATGCTAATAAATTTATAAGTCTGTTATAGGTAATTTTTATTTTTTATGTAAAAAATAAAACAAGTATTACTTTGAAGTAAAAATAAAAAAAAATTATTTTTAAACTTTAATCTCAAAAAAGCTAATATTTGCAAGACGAAAAAAATTAAATTTTTTTTTGCGCATTATGAACAATTCCATCAAAACATAAAAACAAAAAAAATTAAATTTCTGTTTTCATAGAAATCCAAAAAAAAAATCAACTTTGAAAATTTTTTTACAATATACCCCACTGTGCGATTTTCAATGATGATATGTCGTAGTAATCTTTGATTTCTTGTCTGCAATCGGTTTTTTACAAAACTCAAAAATGTTTTATAGATCAAAAGTTACAGATTTTAGCTACGCAAACCCCAAAAAGGATCCACTGTGCGACGGCACACATTCTTTGTGAGTGTATCGTCTTATGTGAGAGTAAAAGGCGTTTTTTTCATTCTGAGTTTCTGTGTTCATGTGATATTAGACGGGCTTCTGCAATATCTGTGCTGACTTTCATAAGCAGAATCATACAGAGATTGATTTAATTTCATTTAAAGATCTATGGTACAAAAGTTGCATCGATATTTCGATATATTTTGCCCATCTCTAATTCCAACACAAGTCATTCGAATATTCTAATACGAGTAATTTTTAAAAACTACTTTTTTCACAAAAATCGACACGAATGCATTATTTTAATTTTGAATGTAAAATTGACAAAATTGCTTCGCAAATTTGTAATGTACGAGTATTATGTATTAAATAAGCATATTGGTTCCCAGTCAAAAATTATTAAAACATTTCTGAGAATTTCTAAATTCGTTAATCATGCTTTAAGAGAACTGTTGAGAATATTAGGGAGAAATCTTATGGCAAGTGCCAAAAGTTAGAATAATTACAGGGAAACACGCACAACTAACAACTTTATTTTTTTAAGGTTTTGCTGTAATTTAATTATACGGGATTGGCATTCACTCTGCAAAAAAAATACTTACATATACATACATATGTATGTACAAAAATAAAATTTACATATTTACGTACGTACATATGTATGTATGTATGTATATGTTTACACGAAATGTATATACGTTAAAGCATTTGCATAATAAAATGAATCATCGCCAGCAACCCTTTTTCTATGAATTGCCGAGCCGCTATTGTAAAAAGCATCCTGTAGGAAATGCGAATAGTGTAATTCTAGTGATTTACTAGTGACGTTGACAGTAGTACTACTGACCAGGTGTACCCCAGCCAATGTAATCGTCTATTGACATTTAACATTAGCTTATCATTGAAAATCCACCAGTAGACTGTAGCACTACTGACTAAGTAATTCTTTTGGGACCACAATATCGATATTTTCTCGCTCGATGTTAATAGTAAAATTGTAGAGATTTGCTGGTGACATTGTCAATAGTACTACTGACTAGGTGTACCCCAGCCAATGTAATCGCCTATTGACATATAACGTAGGGCTGTCATTGAAAATCTACCAGTAGACTTTAGCACTGTTGACATGGTAGTTCTTTTACGACAATATAGAGACTTTTGAAAAAAAAAAGGCTCATTAGTACATTTTAATAACCCTCATTTAAAATTTTAGGGTTGGGTCAACAAACTTAAACACATACATATTTGTTTAATATTATTTTTTTTAGTAAAAATTAAATTAATTACTTTTAAACTATTTAGACCGAAATATTTTTTAAAACATATTAATTGAAATTAAAAGTTTTCATTTGAAACTAAAAAAAATCTAAATTCAAAAACTACATTTGAAATTTTTAGTTAAAAAATTAACACCATATTCATAAAAATATAAAATTAATTTGAAATCCGTTTTAGTAAAATTTTGTATGAAAAATTTTAAATAAAATACATTTAAAATTAATTTTAAATTTTATGGATATGGAGGTTATTATTCTACTAAAAACATTTGTTCAAAATTGAAGCAGTCAACTAGAAGCGGTAGCGGGTAGCCGCCGATCAACTTGCAACTCTGCTATTTTTTTTAAAGAGAAGTAACACTCAGGCAATTAATGTCTAGTACTACGAGTATTACTAGATGTTACCTTTTTTAGGAAAGGGATATTGATAGAAGACAACTCTGCTTTTTCACGTTTTTGTTGACAGCAGAGCCGCAGGTCTACTCTGAATCATCGGCGAAGTAAAATAACTAATAAAATGGCTACTAAACACATGATTCAAAAATTTCATACGCCTCTTTGCTTTCGAATTGACATGTTATAAACATACAAATTTGAAAGCTTTTTCTTTCGTTTCGAATTACACAGTAGACCCCCAGCAGTGCCTCTGGTGTCAAAGAGGCGTATGAAATTTTTGAATCATGTGTTTAGTAGCCATTTTATTGGTTATTTTACTTCGCCGATGATTCTGCTACACGATACCGATGAAGGAGGACGCTCTGATGTTACATTAGGATTAGCATCTGCTGAAGTCGGTATATTTCAGCGACCAGTGATTATGCCTTCATCACAGCATAATAATAAAGAAAACAAACTATTGACGCATTCGTTGACAATGTCACCAGAACTAGAACTATTGCCCCTAACTTATCTCTACTGGCGCATAAAAGGAAAATTGCCGACGTTTTAACTAGTGTAATTGTCGCTAGAGAAAAGTGTGTTGACATAGAAACGTATGGTTCTAGGCGTACTAGAGGGCAATTATTAACCCTATTTTGCAACACTCTTGCCTAATTTAATCTGATTAATACAATTAATACATACATATGTATGTACTTACATTCAAAGGTAAATAAGTATGTACATATCGCTCGTTTACTTCAATAGTGTCACAACTCAAAAAAACCAGTTTTGCGGAAAACGCGTTTTAAGTTTTCAATTTGCATACAACTCAATGAAGATATGAAAAATATATGCAAGCTATTTATATGAAATTATGCATTATTAGCTCAAAAAACCAGGGACCGAAAATAACTGTTATTTTTGAATTTTTGATTAAAAAAAGCAACCTCAAGGAAATGTCGGAGAATGAAACCAAGTATACCATTTTGCAAGTCTTGGACCAAATTGTCAGAAAATACGATGCTTTTTAAAAATCTGACTTTTATTTTTTCAAGCCAAAATAAAAGTTATTTTTTGACTTTTATTTTTTTGAGCAAAAATAACAGTTATTTTTGACTTTTATTTTTTCGAGCAGAAATAAAAGTTATTTTTTGACTTTTATTTTTTCTAGCAAAAATAACAGTTATTTTTGACTTTTATTTTTTCGAGCAGAAATAAAAGTTATTTTTTGACTTTTATTTTTTCGAGTAGAAATAAAAGTTATTTTTTGACTTTTATTTTTTCGAGCAGAAATAAAAGTTATTTTTGTGTTTTCAACCCCTTTGACAAAGAAATTATTATTTAATATTCCAAATATTCTTTTCTAAATAAGTAAATTTAACGATTCACTATTGCAAAAGCGCCAAAATTTATAATAAATATAATGAATTTATCACAAAATAACTTTTATTTCTGCTCAAAAAAATAAAAGCCAAAAAATAACTTTTATTTCTACTTGAAAAAATAAAAGTCAAAAAATAACTTTTATTTCTGCGTGAAAAAATAAAAGTCAAAAATAACTGTTATTTTTGCTCAAAAAAATAAAAGTCAAAAAATAACTTTAATTTTTGCTTGAAAAAATAAAAGGCAAAAATAACTGTTATTTTTGCTCAAAAAAATAAAAGTCAAAAAATAACTTTTATTTCTGCTCGAAAAAATAAAAGTCAAAAAATAACTTTTATTTTCTGACTTTTACGATAAAAGTTATAACAGTTACGGTCCCTGCAAAAAACTAATTTTTTGAGTTATGACACTATTGAAGTAAATGGGCGATATGTATATGCACATGCAATGTACACAGTGCATACTGATATACATACATATCGCTCATTTACTTAAACAACGTCATAACTCTCATTTAACAGAAAACGAATTTAAAGTTTTCAATTTATACATTATGGAAAAATAAAATTTTATTTTTATTTTTCAAGAGTTGAGATATACCTCTTTTAGACACGGAAAGTTTACTTTGCAAATTTTTAATTAAGCTGGGAGAAAGACAAAAAGAGATAGTATTCCTTCCTCTGTCTTTCTGTAACTACACTTTTATATTTTTTACAGGAGAAACAAAAAACGTTAAAAATCAAATATGCTTCCAGGAAAATAGTTTTCTAATCATGCTTGTGGTAGGCATATTTAAATAAAAATTTATATTCTAATATAATAATTACTCTTTTTTAATATAAGTTTATGTGGAAACACCACTGAACTTTAAGCCAAAAAATTACGACACGCGTTCCAAATAATTGGACATCATAAACAACAAACAAACAAATTTGCAAACAGTGCTACCACTTACAAAAAAGTGTTTATGACAAGCTTATTCTTCCTTGCAGTTACATATGTATGTATGTATATACATATGTATTTAGCTTATGGAGTGGTTTGTTGGGTAGTGATTAGGGATGCCAATCGGGATCGATTTTTAGAAATCCCGGGATTCGGGATATATAAATCCCGATCCCGAAAATCCCGGGATATTCGGGATCGCGGGATTTTCGGGATCCCGGGATTTTTCGGGATTCCGGGATTTTCGAGATTTCGGGATCTAAAACTTTTTGGTAAAATAAATAATTTTTTTTAATAAATATTACTTTAATAACAAATTTTATGCATTTTAAAAGTTTTTATGTTGATAATATCTCATTAAACATTTGTCTTTAAAGTTAACAATATTTTAATAAAAATCGAAAGAATTTTTGTCATCTATTTTTAAGTTGATGTTAGAGAATTTATACTGAAAACAATAACTAAATATGAAAACTTGTTTTTGCTTTCAATATAAATGTTTTTCTATAATCTAAATCAAAAAGAATATACATATCTGTGGACTTTTAGCACTATCGCTTAAGTTGATTTACGAAAATTTTAGATGCAACATTATTGTTTTTTTAAATATATTTATTAACGTTTTTTTAAATTGCGATTGACCAACAAGTAGCCATTACGGTTGTTACATATACCAGGCATTGCCTATTTTTTAATCGATTTCGTCACTACTATGACAACGATAATAAGGCTGAACATGTCGAAAAATTAAAAGAAATGTATACACAATTCTAATCAAATTCTATAAATTACGTCTAATGATCACATTTTTGTAGGCACATACATTAACCGCCGTATTCATAAAAAAAATTTAGGTTTATTACAGGTTTATTTCACAAATTTCTCAAAGAAATACGTCAAATAAGCGCTTAATAAGCCAAAAATATTTTTTATGAATATGCCACTAAAAGTTTGCCTGAGCACTTGAACAGGATTTTTGTTCTACTGAAAAATTTTAAATTCATACATAAGTTGTTTTCTGCAAGTTCAACAGATACATATGTAGTCCTAAGTTCGCTAAGAGGAGTATGGTTTATTAGTGTGCTGTCCTTCTACTCTGCAACTCGAATAAAACTATAATTGAGTCGAAGTCATTCAGTCGGTCATTTTTGACACAAACCTTTGATCAAACCCATGTAATTTAAATAGGTCATAGGTTTGTGTCAAAAACGACCTAAACGGTGTAACGAAAATAATTTTGAACTGCAATGTAAAAAAACATACATTCACACTAGAGCAATTTTTTAGACAAAATAGTACGCATTATTCTGTAAATATTTCTCGCTTTTACGTCAACCCGACTTTTTATTTTCTACTTCAATTGTAAGGAGATGTCAATAGTACTCAATTGTTACCGAAAAGTGGATAAGGGTTGAAGAGTCGATATACAGAGTTATACACTGCAATTATGAATAAATTTCCGCAAGAAATGTCTCCCTTTTCCATAACTTTTTTTTGTTTTCCCTATTATTTGCTACTATTTGAAATGATTCCCCGGGCAAAATTTCTCATGGCATTTTATTCATAATTGGCCTTATAATATAGAATAAGACGCAATAAATTTGTCAAACTTATTGAATTTTCCAAATGTTATTTTCCTTCCAAAGCTCATATGCTTCTTTTCGTTTTCAAAATAATTCTTAGTTGTATATTGTATCACCTTTGATGAAAATAACCGTGAGAAAGTAGTTAATTTATTTTGCACTTGTTGTTAATTTATAACAAATATGCCACGAATAGTAATTAAATTGTTAAAACTGCACGTATAAAATTGTATGGGACTTTTAAATATTATAAAAAAATACCATAAAATCAACGAAAATATTAATCTATTAAGTTTTTTATATAAAAATTGCTAAGGAATCCCGAAAAAGAAATCCCGGGATTGAATCTTATAAATCCCGGGATTCGGGATTTACCAAATCCCGAAAATCCCGAGATTTCCGGGATCGGGATTTCCCGTTTGGCTTCCCTACTAGTGATATAACCAATATTCGCAATCGTTCCAAAAAATACATCAATTTATCAAATTTAGTAAATGCCATAAATAATAATAATTTGTAGTAAATTTTAACTAAAAATAACTTTATTTGCAAAAAAGTTAAAAAGACTGTTATCATCATATCATATTAAATCAATATCCAAACCTCATGATAAGACTGTTGAAATCAGCGTTACCGGATGTGAAGATTAACCTAAGTTTTGAAGTTTATCGAGTTGTTAAAAACACTGAAAGACTTCTTAGCTAAAAATAAGATTTTTGAAAACATGATTCGATTGCCATCGAAATTTCCACACAAGCACAAATCAAGTTTTATGAAAATTAGTACGATATCGAATGCCATAATTTGTTTCCTATTTTTGTTACTACGTTTATACGCAGGGCTTATTTGCAAATAAAACTGTAAATTGTTGCCATATTATTCTTTTTATTGCGACTTACTAATTCAGAAAACTATTCACGATTAACGCACTATTTGCAAATAAAATGCCTGAGTTGCCACGCTTACAAATGTTTGATAACAAAAACACTAAATGGACAAATATTGCAACAAAAAACATTGATAGAAGCAAATAATGACAATTAAAACAAATAATTATTTGATATTTTGTGCATTTACACTATTTTTTTTTGTCAACATAAGTAAGCTTTCTATAGAAGTGCTACCAAGTTTGTGTACTTTTGCTATGCCGTATTAACAGTGAGTTAATTTATTTGCAAATAATTTTATTTGCAAATAGTATGCGTATAAACGTAGTATGTGACAACTGCTGCAAGTCCTCGAACATATGCACATAGTATGTATGTATTAAAGTCCTGCACAAGACTATTTATAAGACCTTTCAAGACATGCGACATTTTTTAAACGCTTTACTACAGCGAAATATTCTAAAACAAACGCTAAAAAACACTGTTGGCAAGACAAAGAACTAAAAAAAATATTGCCAACAGTGTTGTTTAGCGTTTATTTTAGAAAATTTCGCTGTATTAAAGCGTTTGAAAAATGTCGCATGTCTTGAAAGGTCTTATAAATGGTCTTGTGCAGGTCAATAGTATGTATCTATGTATAATGTAGAAATATATTTACATACATACATATGTATGTATATAACTTTAATATACATACATATGTATGTTAGGGCACTAATTAGCCCAAATTATTATATATTTTTTTTTTTCTTATTCAGTAAAACATTTTTTATGAAAACTACATTGAAATTGATTATTAAAGGGTTAGATGGATCCTGTAAATAATCAATTCAAAGTTTTTTTTTAATAAAAAATAATTTACTGAATATGTAAAATAATAATTTGTTATAATTAGTGCGTCAAGAAATATCAAATTTAATTGCAACAATTCCCAAAAAAAACACCAATTAAGTAAACATTAATTGGTATTAGGTATGAACATACATGTACCCTGTAGTAAATAAAACAATCAGTTGAGAAAAAACACTAACTTATAAATTAATTATTTTGCAAGTGACTACAAATTGGTTTAAATCTCATGCAGATATCAACCAAATGAAAAGAAAATAAAAAAAATAAAAAGAAGCATGCCATGAAAACAAATGCCAAATGTTTGTGTTGAAAAAAAAACTAAATAATTTCAATAATATTTTGTATGAGCGGTTCGTATGTATGGATATATTTATGTACATACCCTGTAGTAAATAAAATAGTCAGTTGAGAAAAAACACTAACTTATAAATTAATTATTTTGCAAGTGACTACAAATTGGTTTAAGTATCATGCAGATATCAACCAAACATATTGAATAGAAGCACACGTAAGAAACATATAAAAGCAAAATAAGTAAATGAAAAGAAAATAATAAAAAATAAAAAGCAGCATGCCATGAAATCAAATGCCAAATGTTTGTGTTGAAAAAAAAAACTAAATAATTGCAATAATATTTTGTATGAGCGGTTCGTATGTATGGATATATTTATGTACATATATATGTATGAATTTTTTATTTTTAGTGAATATAATAATAATAAATATTTATATAGACATATACATATGTATTTATATATTTACATAGATATATATGAATATATACATATATGTATATATATATAATATAAATATATGTACATATATCTTTTTTTTTATATAATATTAATTAACTACAAATTGGTTGAAAAATAAGTAGTTAGTAGTCAATTTAAAAGTCATGCAGAGATGGCCATTTGACTACCGCCTATGACATGCCTATGTTAAAATAGTGAGTCGGCGACAAGGAAAAAAGTCACTTAATCAACCAGTTGTGGTTATTAAAAAACCAGTTTGAAGTTACTTACAAATGGGTTTGAGTTCCTATAGGGTAATTATAATTATTAATTAAATATATACATATATATATGTACTCATTCACACATGCACATACACATACATATATATACATGCATAAACATACATATACACACCCCTACATGATCATATTCACATACATGTCCACATCCATATGCATATGCAAAACATACACAATCCTGAATATACATACATACATACATATGTTCATGTGAATACACGCGTACACGTAAGTTTTATATTTATATTTTTCCTTTATTTTAAAATTTATCTTTCTTTATTTGTGGCTCAAAATACACTGACACTTATAATCTAGACTTAAAACTATTTAAAGTATATTTTAATAAAGAAGAAGATCTCAAACAAAGGAAAAGCGAGATTGCAATTTGTTCAGATTGTTTACTTCAAATTATGCATTTTGATTTTTGTTTACTTTAATTTTTTATCAAAATGCATTTCAATTTTGTTTACTTCTTTTAATACATTCTTGCAGAAATTCAATATCTTATTTATGCAAGTGCCGGCCGCTTGGCTTTGGATCACTAACGGCCTGGCCCACGATGTCACCAGTTATCGTTCGATCGACAACTTGTATTGCAAACAACAGTAACTTTAGAAAATTTGTTGTTGTTTCCATTTGGGTACATATTCTTTAAGCCATCTACGCCAAAACTGATCGGCAAACTCCTGTGACTTGTACCATCGTTGTCGGAGATCAACATTTGTATTTGCAATCGGTTTGTATCCATCTGATGAGCCGATTAATAAGTGGTTGGGAGTAATGGCTTCGTCGTCATCGCACTCAATAGAGAAAAAAGTCAGTGGGCGGCAATTAATGGTAAATTCAGCTTCACATAATGCGTATTTTAAACTTTCATCGCTAAACTTCATCGTCGGGCATATATTATAAAGAACGGCCTTAACTGACTTCACTAACCTTTCCCAAGCACCGCCCATATGTGGCGCCGCTGGCGGGTTAAATTTCCACTTAATTTGTTCGAATTTAGTTTTAATTGATACCAAGTTGACGTTTTTGATTTGGGAGCACAGTATTTTTTCAGCCGCCTTAAAATTAATTCCATTATCGGAATATATTTCTTTAGGTGTTCCAGGTCTTGAAATAAAGTTTCTTATTGCCATGATACATGAACTTGTGACAAGGCTATGCGCGATTTCAATATGAATAGCGCGGACTGTTAGACAAGTAAATATTACGCCCCACCTCTTCTCCCGTCTTCTGCCAACAGCAACATTTATTGGTCCAAAATAGTCCATGGCGACGAAGGTAAATGGTCGTTCAAATGCGGAAAGTCTTGACATTGGCAGAGCTGCCATTTGCGGTATCTGTGGCTTAGCATAACTGATTTTACACCATTGGCACATACGACCCACTTTACGGAATAGATCGCGTAGCTTTGTTATGTGATATTGACCTTTTATTTCATTTAGTGCAGTTTCATGATATTGATGCCTAAATTGTTCATGGAAGTTACGTGCTAATAGGAATGTTACGTGTTGGTCATTAGGTAGAACGATTACGTCTTCATGATTATTAAGATATTCTGTTCTGCCTCGGGACCTAATGACACCATATTCGTCCAGATAAACGTTGAGAGAGGTAAGTTTGCTCCCCTTTTGAATTGACTTGCCATGCGTCAAGCGATATATTTCGAGAGTATATTCAGTAGTCTGTGCAAATCGCACCAAGACCATTTGAGCAATTTTTATTAAATCGCAATCAACTGCAACAAATTCCTTTATAAATTTCTTTTTCGCCAATTCTCTCAAACGGTAACATGCTACTCACTATTTTACTTTGAATTAAAAACTGTTACACTTCACTTTTTCCCAACTTTCCTTTTTTGAAAAGACGTTTTTAGGGTTTCGTAAGCCAAAGGTGAAAAGTAACCATATTGTTTTCGCTACGGTGTCCATCTGTCCGTCACAGGGTATTTTCTCGAGAACCGTAAGAGCTACGGACCTGAAATTTGAACAGAGTGTGTAGACCCTTGGCCGCTAGATACTTCTTATATTCTTCAAATTTATTCTAAGTTATCAATAATAATAATAATCCATTCAAATCAAAAAAATTCAACATATTTTTCACAAACAAAAACAAAGTAAATTTCATAGAAAACTTAAATATACAAATTTATAAAGTGTTTAATTATATAGTACCCACATTACTATTAGATGCATCAACAGTTAAACTTAACCGTGCATCTTTGTTAAAATGATTTAGCATAACTCGTGAAGCAAAACACTGTTTAATCTCATCAAAAATACTAACTGCATCATCACTACATTCAATCTTCTTATGTTTATTTCTAATGGCAAAATTAATTAACTCGTGTAGAATTGACGTTTTATATGCTAACTTTGGTATATAACGATGGTAATAATTTACCATACCGACAAATTGTTGCATCTGTTTGACAGACATTGGTTGTTCAAAATTTCTAATAGCTAACACTTTCTCTTCAGATGGTTGAATACCGTTTTCAGAAATGTTATGACCCAAAAAATTTATAATTGATTCTCCAAGTATGCATTTTCCTGGTTTAATATTTAGGCCATATTGATCTAGACGTCTCAATACTTCTCTTAAGTGTGCAATATGTTGTCCCTCATTCTCACTAGCTATCAAGACATCATCAATGTAAGCAAAAACAAAATCTAGTCCATTAAATACCTCATTTATGAAACGTTGAAAAGTTTGAGCCGAATTACGCAATCCAAAAAGCATACGTTGAAATTCAAACATGCCAAACGGTGTAGTTATGGCAGTTTTATATATGTCTTCTTTAGCCATAGGTATCTGGTGATAAGCTCGAATTAAATCTAATTTAGAAAATATTCTCTTATTTCGTGTATCCATATTTAAGTCATGCATGTGTGATAACGGATATCGATCGGGAACAGTTACAACATTAAGACGTCTAAAATCGCCACAAGGGCGCCATTCATTAGGGTCTTTCTTGGCGACAAGATGAAGAGCAGAAGCTACCGATGAATTTGAAGGTCTGCAAATACCTGCTTTAACTAAAAACTCAAATTCTGACTTAGCTGCCTTATACCTTAATAGATCTAATCTACGAGGCTTCGTGAAAGGAAGTGGTCCTTCAGTAACAAGTCTATGAACAGTGAAATGTTTCACTGGTTTAGTGTAATCAGGCTCGGCAGTTAAAAAATTAAACTCTTTATTCTAAGTTATCAATAATAATAATAATCCATTCAAATAAAAAAACTTCAACATATTTTTTACAAACAAAAACAAAGTAAATTTCATAGAAAACTTAAATATACAAATTTATAAAGTGTTTAATTATATAGTACCCACATTACTCCATGAGAGTTGGAAATTAAAGAGTGTGCCAAAACGAGCAACGAAAAATTTTAAAATCCCATGTAATATACATACAATTGTATGTATATGCACTTGAAATTTGTAAAGTTAGTGTATTTTTATACAGACTACAACAATTAACACTAAAATTTAAAAAATTTTAATTAGAGGGTGTACCATCACTACTATGTAATTTTGATAACTTGCTGTATCTTGGAAGAGCAAACTTCTTGAAATTTTCAAAAACGGTAAAACCAAAAAATCCCAAAAATTATAAAATCGCCAAACCGAAAAAAAAATCGCCAAAATAAAAAAAGTCGCCAAAATAAAAGAAATCGCCAAAACCAAAAAAAGCACCAAATTAAAAAAATTTCTAAATCGAAAATAAATCGCGAAAACCCGGAAAAATCACCAAAATAAAATAAATCGACAAAATGAAAAAAAACCGCCAAAATGAAAAAAATTGCCAAAACGAGAAAAAAGCGAAAATAAAACAAAAAAAAAATTGTTTCAGCTGGAATAACGTAAAAAAAACACTATTAAAAAATGCTCAAAGCCCAACGTACGGAACCCTTCGTGCGCGAGTCAAAGCCGCACTTTACTGAATTTATTTACATATTTCGACACTTTATTACTGTCAATCTTTGCCATATTTCCTTTTGCAGTCAGTGCTGCCACTTTACCAAAGAATTTTGCGAAAGGATTTGCGTAAGTAATAGACAGTACCAAATTGGCATCTCATCGCATTTAGCTTTCGCAACGCACAGTGGCGTGAATTAAAAAAAAAGTGGTAAAAAGTCCGCAACTTTTGAACTAGTTAACCGATTTCGATGAAACCAACTGTTTTGGAAAGTAGAAGTGTTGAAATTTTTAGAAAGCATATTTTGAGGAACCCTGTTGTAAGACAGGGTAGCTCCAAACAGCCTCAAAGTGGAAAAGTGCGGGTATCGAAATTCTTTCGGAGCTTGTAACTTTTGTAAATAGGGACCGATTTCAATAATTTTTTCAGCGGGACAATCTACGTTAAGAAATAAAAATAAAACATGCTAAGAGTACCATTTTATCTCTTTCAGTTTCCAAGTTATTTGACTTGAAAAATTTATTTTTTAATTTTTGGCCCTGACTTTTTTTATTCGTTAGTACATAACTTCTTTATTACTTGGCAAAAATCAGTATGTTTTAATGTTTATGAAAGAAAACTTCATTACAATTCATATAAAAAAAATTTTTTTTTGATATCTCAAAAATTGTAGCAAGGAATAATTTTGCAATTTGGATTTTTAAAAATTATGAAAAAATTTGGTATATTTTGTGAAAAAAGTATTCTTAATTTTCTTGGAATATTTAAAAAAATTATTAAGTATTTGATAAAAACTTTGATTGTTTCTGAGAAAGGAGACATTGAGAAAGGTTGTGAAATAAATTTTGGAGATTGTTGTTGGTGCACCCTACATTCAGCATTGGTCGAAAACTAGCAATTTTTTTTCAAAAAATCCGATTTTCGGATGTGGCAAAAAAACTGCACGGTCGTTTTTTTAAATTTTTTGGTTTTTTATTATAAATAAATTTGTTGTAAGTAACTGTAAGAAACTCTTGACATCCTACACATAAATGTAGGCAGGAGAGGAGATTTTCTAAAAATTCTAAAATTTTTCTAACACAATTTTTCCCAATAAGAAAAAAGTATTATAAAATTATAAATTGGGAATCATTTTAATTTTTATCAATAGTATACATTTAGCTTTGCAAACTGAAAAAAAACTATTCTCCTACCTTCAATACTTTTTGAAATATTCGAAATCCAATTTTGATTAAAAATTTTAATTTTCTACATTTTTTATTTTTGTCTAAATTATTGATCTTATTTTCTTTACTGCAAATGTTTTTTAATTTTTTCTATGTTATTACAATAGTAGATATAATTGACTATTCAACGGTATATAATATGTATTCCATTGCCATTATATCAGTCTTAAAATGTATACACAAATATAACACCTCAGGTAACAATTTACGTGTTTTATCTGATACTCAAACAAACCCACATTTTTTATGAACTCTTGAAGTATATTTATATACCTACAAGGACAAATAGATTGAGTTATTTATTTATTTAAAAAAAATTAGTAGTTAATTTAACATTAGAACATTAAATTACGAACATTTTTTTATGTAGCTCCTTTTTAAACGCATATAAATTGCCTAAGTTTTGAATATAATTTGACAGAGAATTCCAGAGACTTTTTGCCATGATATCAGATATTTGTTTGTATGAATATAAATACTTATGTATCAAGAGATATATGTACAATGTACATATGTATGTATGAGTATGAAAACTAAATTTCACGTTTTGATTCTGATAATTGTATTAAAAATATATTTAATAAGTTCAGTTTCATTTTCTTTATTACTCGTATCTAAGTGCATGCATACATACATATGTTGTTTTTAATTTATATTTGGGTTTTACTTCAAGAATTTGCTTTAAAATAATCTGAGACATCATGGGATCGTCCTTCTCGATTTCAATACTTATTTTTGGCAACCATTTCATTCTTATGCCTTGTAGGACTGGATCTGAAGACAATAGCAAATGATACATTAAATCATTATTTTGAGCAACTCTAGACCATTTACGTGTATTGAAAAGTCGATATTGCTTAACATCTCTATTTCTAGCTTCCTGTGCTTCTTCGGTTAGTTCCCCCAGAGGAAGAATGTTGTTTTCTATTATTTCTTTTGTATGTGCTAGCACTTTATGTACGGTTGGAGTTATTGATTTCCATTGATATAATTCATTTATTAGAATCAGAGTGTCTTTTACATACATATATTTCAAATTTGTCCTTATTAATTAACTTTTTGATATTTATGACGGCCAGTATTATTTTGAAACGTCTTATGAGATTAAAGCTAATAACAGTTATAGAAGATGTGGTTTCAGGGTCATCAAAAAATCGCCTGGCAGTGTTGCCATTATTGGAGTTTCCATAGCCATATAAAGGTTTGTCAATGATTAAGCCACGTTTCATAAACTCATCTTGAATTCTTTTCTTTTCTTCCAACCGTATCTGTTTTAAAGCAGAATTATTCGCAACTGGAACGTTCTGAAGTTCTGGTACACTGCGATATTTATTGTCGTAAGATAGATGTAAAATGTACTCCATGAATCGAATCAGAGCATGAAGTGGTGATATTCCAAGCTTAAGGGCATCTTCATTAGTTGGAGTATAATTCTCAATGTCCTTAAAATCGGAATTTTTCTTTCCGCATATATTACAAATCAAATAAGATTTTGTATCGGTTATTGCATTTGCAACTTTTCCATCTATCATTGTTAAATAAGGTCTAAAAGATACTGTTATTACTCGTCCTAATATATGAACGTCAATGGGTTCCATATTAGAAATTTCATGTTTTATACCATCAACCAGATTTTGAGTTGTTTCTTTGTTTTCCTTGATGTATTCAAAACGTATTGGTCGGCATAAAAACTTTGAGCCTGAAGTAGTATTTACCCACACATCTTTAAATGCATTTGTACTTGTTGAAGGCATTTCATTATGTAGTCGAAGCCTTAATGGTACTAATGATGCCATTAAAACTTTGGAAAAGTCATTATCGTATGCACTGGGCTGTCTATATTCTGAAAATCCAGATGATCAATCACATCCCCATTTGTATATTAGTGTTAGTTCAGAATTATTACATGTATCTAAGTCTCTTTCGTCAAAAGTAGCGATGAGTCTTGATGCTGTATTATGAAGAAGGTCTGACAAACTAATGACTGCACTTCGGCTATCCACTGTTATCGGATGTGGCAAAATTTCCGATTTTCTTTTTAACAACAATGTACTTGATGGCAAAGGCCCACTTTTTTCTTTAAGCACCTTCCTTAAGATATCGTATTTATTTCTTGAAAGGCCCAAATTAAGAATGAGTGCTAGTGCATCTTACACCGTAAAATGTTTACTATATTTTGGCGTTGGAATGCTTTCCACCATCCGTCTTAATCTTTTTGGAGACGCAACTGGTAGCACATCTACGATTTTGCCTGCTTCTTTAAGTTGAGTCTTCGCTAAAATCAATTTGAATGAATCTTTGACTTCATTTTCCGAATACGTATTTATCAAGTCTTCTTGTTTAATCCTTTTGCTCCTGCGTCGAACGTTATCGTAATCTTTATTTGGCCGACCAAACTTCTTTGGGTATATTTCCGTAGATAGTCCCATATCTAACCAATCCTGATTTTTATTCTGAAATTTAGAAATTGATTTATTGCATTCACGTATCTTCTTTTCATATAATTTAAAAAAAATTTTCAAGTTTTTTCGATAAATCGGTGTTTGCAGATAAACCATATGTAGTAGATATTATGTACATCATTTGGTCTACCTTGTCCAACTGAGGACTACCATCAGTGAGGTTTTCCCACATTAATTTGCAGAGCGATTTATTTTTAATTGTTATCTCCATGATAGCTATAACTGAAATAATGACATTAAATGCATCGCAGCTTAAATATATAGCTATTTTACAAGCTGCGAATACAAAACCGATACAAATATCATGTAAAACCATACCCATATTGGAGATGTGCGCGCAGGTACCTCTGCCCTTGTGGGTATATAAATATACTTATATTTATGTATATAAATTCTTATATTTTATTGTATTTAAGTAAAGAAAGTATTTAATAACAGCTTCAAGAGTTCATAAAAAATGTGGGTTTGTTTGAGTATCAGATAAAACACGTAAATTGTTACCTGAGATGTTATATTTGTGTATACATTTTAAGACTGATATAATGGCAAAGGAATAGATATTATATACCGTTGAATAGACAATTATACAATCTACTATTGTAATAACATAGAAAAAATTAAGAAGCATTTGCAGTAAAGAAAATAAGATCAATAATTTAGACAAAAATAAAAAATGTAGAAAATTAAAATTTTTAATCAAAATTGGATTTCGAATATTTCAAAAAGTATTGAAGGTAGGAGAATAATTTTTTTTCAGTTTGCAAAGCTAAATGTATATTATTAATAAAAATTAAAATGATTCCCAATTTATAATTTTATAATACTTTTTTCTTATTGGGAAAAATTGTGTTAGAAAAATTTTAAAATTTTTAGAAAATCTCCTCTCCTGCCTACATTTATGTGTAGGATGTCAAGAGTTTCTTACAGATTACTTACAACAAATTTATTTATTATAAAAAACCAAAAAATTTACAAAAACGACCGTGCAGTTTTTTTGCCACATCCGAAAATCGGATTTTTTGAAAAAAAATTGCTAGTTTTCGACCAATGCTGAATGTAGGGTGCACCAACAACAATCTCCAAAATTTATTTCACAACCTTTCTCAATGTCGCCTTTCTCAGAAACAATCAAAGTTTTTATCAAATACTTAGAGCTAGTTTTTCACATAAAGATAAACTCTACTTGTCAGTTAACTGTAGCTTAAACTTCAAATTTAGTTTTTCAGATAAAGGTTATCTGGTTAATAATCTAGGTTTAACCGAGCAACATTGCTCAGTTAACTCAAGTTAGAACTGTCAAATGATAAATATACATACATATGTACACATGTATAAAATAAATACTACGCAATTGAAAAAACAGTTTTAGTGACAAGTTTAATAAATAAATACAATCATACATAAATAAAATGGATGTTTCTTATGGCGACGAAGATTTTACTGATTATGAAACCTATAATAACTTGGATAGTATAATTGTTGGTAAAATAAGAAAGATAAAAACACGCCACAATTATTTTTATGTGTGTAATGAATTGGAATTCTTTCAAATATTTCATTGGATTTAAAATTTGATGTTCTTTTGTAGGTTATTTTTGGAGCGTCACTATTTTTAAGTCCATATTATTTTTTTTTAATTCTTAAAAATTTCAGAAAACACTTATTGAAGTTTTTTTTATTTTTTTTTTTTCGTTTCTATTCTGTTACTCCAACTGTTTTTCACAATCGGAGAATAATTTGGCCAGTTCGAAGAACTATTACGCCATCACCAATTCACACGATATGTCGTGCCACAATTTAAGAGATTCCTCCAAGAATCACGCGTCGATCTTCACCGTTGTGCAGAAAGCCGGAATCCTCAAAGTCCTCTCCCGTTTCAATGAGTTTTATTTGGTACTCCACCACGATTTCAAAGTATGCTTTCTTAAAAAGCTAGGTTATTTTTTTTTTGCATGCGGTCAGCAACCGACGCCACGAAACAGTAACTCGGTACCGTTAACTGACGCCAACTACTAATCACATGCGGGGGTTGAGACGTAAAACCCTCGAAGACCAGTAAACGAACAGTGGCCTGGTTGCATTTACACAGTAATTGCCAACGACGCTTGATGTTAACTCGCCCAGAGTCGCTTTACGAATGAAAGTTTTTTTTAATATAAATTTTAAGAATTGTCATATCGCTTTTTAAGTGTTGCCCTATTTATATAAAATATTATCAAGAATGCCATATCTATATTGAAAACGAAGTATGGCATTTCTAGCTAAATTAATCCATCACTGAAAAACAGCATGGGCAGTTAAAACCGGTATAACTTTGTTTCTTGGTTAAGTCAAACGTATGTTAAACTAGGTTTAACTAACTACTAAAAAACTAGCCCTTAATAATTTTTTAAAATATTCCAAGAAAATTAAGAATACTTTTTTCACAAAATATACCAAATTTTTTCATAATTTTTAAAAATCCAAATTGCAAAATTGTTCCTTGCTACAATTTTTGAGATATCAAAAAAAAAAAATTTTTTATATGAATTGTAATGAAGTTTTCTTTCAAAAACATTAAAACATACTGATTTTTGCCAAGTAATAAAGAAGTTATGTACTAACGAATAAAAAAAGTCAGGGCCAAAAATTAAAAAATAAATTTTTCAAGTCAAATAACTTGGAAACTGAAAGAGATAAAATGGTACTCTTAGCATGTTTTATTTTTATTTCTTAACGTAGATTGTCCCGCTGAAAAAATTATTGAAATCGGTCCCTATTTACAAAAGTTACAAGCTCCGAAAGAATTTCGATACCCGCACTTTCTCACTTTGAGGCTGTTTGGAGCTACCCTGTCTTACAACAGGGTGTCTCAAAATATGCTTTCTAAAAATTTCAACACTTCTACTTTCCAAAACAGTTGGTTTCATCGAAATCGGTTAACTTCGGTGGACTTCTTACCACTTTTTTTTTAATTCACGCCACTGTGCAACGTAATTGCTTTCGCATTGCAATAGAGAGTAATCCCCCTTTTACCGTACTCGGAGGCAATCAAATAGTTGCCGGTTTATCTTTACACCTTTTACTTTAAAACTTTTACAAAAAATTATAATGACTTGTATTAAGACCAACTACATAGACCAGATAGATATTAACTGTTATACCCCTTTTAGACCGGGAAAGTTTACTTTGCAAAGTCTTAATTCAGATGTGTGAAAGACAGAGGGAGCAATACTATCTGTTTATGTCTTTCACCCAGCTGAATCAAGACTGCAAAATAAACTTTCCGTGTCTAAAAGCGGTATTAGTTTGACTTCAAACACAGGAAACACGAGCTCAACACCAGTTGACATTGTATGTACATATGTATGTTCAATGACTTCTAAGCATTGACATTTCTAAGTTGTTACGTGTTATCCAAGATTGCAAGTACTTGCTATTGCCTATATTTTATTATTTTGCCCCGTACTTTATTCGAATTTTAATTTATCTGGAGTTGTGTGTATATGCATAATTCGATTCGAAAATAAAACTGTTTGATTTTTATATATTACTAGCATCTTCCCGGGACTTCGTTGGCAGGCAGAAAGAAACTGAAATATTCATATACAAAGCATTTATACCAAGTTTAACAAAACAAAAAACAGAAAAAGTACGAAAAGTAAAAAATGTTTAATCTTTTTGTCCCTTAATAAGTTTCTTATATTTTAATCCGTACCATATGATATTCGTCTAATAAGCTTCATCCAAATAGTACCCCTTGTAGACACGGAATGTTTACTTTGCAAACAGATAGTATTCCTCAATCTGTCTTGCACACAGCTGAATTAAGACTTTGCAAAGTAAACTTTGCGTGTCTAAAAGGGGTATATATTAAGCTGTCTTCTCACAAACATACAACAAACTTTCACATTTATAATAATAGTAGGATTACGTGTAGTAGGTAGTATTACAATTCGAAAACAATTTCGTTCAATTCGAATTACATAACAATGTACATAGTCTAAAGTCCACATTGACATAAAAGTGATTTATAAAAGATCATTTTGATTTACATATTTACGTACATACATACATATGTATTAGGTATATGAATCATTATCATTCGTAAATAAAACTGGCAAAAGATAAATAAAAACTAAAGTTTTTCAATATTATCACATGTAATTTGGATTACAGTGCGATACGAACTTTAGCCTAATCAAATCATAAATATAGAAAGAAATTTCGAACAATAATAATTAAACTAACTAAAATTAATAGCTATAGAACTGTGGCAAATGTTTGTCTTAAGTACAACAAAAATAAGCAAATTAACTGGCATGTGCATAATTAGTAAAGAACAAATGGCAAGACTGTTGTAAATTAGAGATACTAAAAATGAGCTTTCATTATAAAAAAAGGTTTCCGCAAATTATAATATACGATGAAAAAAATATTTCACATATTCCATTTGCAATGAAAAGTAAGTATGTATTTAAATTTGGTATTTGCATCAACTGACACCACACACAGTGCTAACACCCCTTTTCCACACGCAAAGTTTACTTTGCAAAGTCTTAATTCAGCTGGAAGAAAGACAGAAAGAGACTACTACTACCTTCGCCTTTCACACAGCTGAATTAAGACTTTGCAAAGTAAACTTTGCGTGTGGAAAACGGGTATAACCTTCAAAAACAGCTAATCGTTCCGTTGTTTTGTCAGAATATTAACTTTGGTGTTATTTGTTCTTGAAAAATGCTCACAGGTAATTTGACTTACAGAGCGATACAAACTTAAGCCTAATCAAATCATAAATATAAAAACTGAAGTATTTTTTACAATTGATCTAACAGGTCAAAATTCTTAAGGAAACATTTTAGAGTTTGCAGAGAGCAGTTTGAAAACCATTGCCCCCATTAATTAGATGATCTCAAAACAAACTAAGAAAAATTTGTTTTAATAAGATCTTATCAGCAAGTTAGTGGAAATAAGAAAAAAAAACGCTCCCACCAACTCTAATTTTATTTTAAAGTAGGTATGTGTTCTTAGAAAAGTTTTCATTGCCCATTTTGATACACTTACTTAAAACTTTACCCAGAAAATCAAAAAAAAAAATTAAAACTTTCTGGACCAGTACCTTTCGAAATATGTATGCGTCTTCGGGCATTTTTGAACTTTATTTTTTCTATTAGAATTAAATTTTCTATAAGTATAGTTTTTATCCAAATATTCCAAAGTATAGTTTTTATCCAAATACATTTTTTCTTAGAAATTCACATACAGTGGACATACGTATGTATGTATGTATGTTTTTCCTATGGAGTTGCTGTTTCTCTGCTTCAAGACACCAGTAGTAGCACCTTTATCTGGCTTTAAAGTATCCGCCTGAATTTTCAAGGCTATCTGTTGGAACCTACTTCATTTGAATATTTCTTGAAGCAACACTTTTAGTCACAGATCTTTGAGACTGGGTTCACATGTTCGACGAATTAAATTTTTCCCGAGATTCTGCAATATAATGTTTCGCTTTTCGTTTAGATTTTAAATATTTTATCCAAAATTCCCTATAAGTATTAGATTGTATCTGTTTTACTACGAGACATTTTATTAAAAACCTTACCTGTTATAATCAGTCAGTCAGTAGATACATAAGTATATACTACGTATATACTACATACCATAGATACGTACTTAACACATGTATTTTCATATGTACTTAATAAAGATTTCCTGATATTTTTAACCCGGATTTAGTAAGTATGTTTGCACACATGCCTCCGTGTTGGCGAGACTTGTTACACAAAACTACATACATACATATTTATATTTATTTCTTTTATTGAACAATGCAAATAAAATCGGCGATTTTTACACGCTTTTAATTAAAAGATAATTTTAGCATCACTGTTAAAGACGAAAAACTCACACACACAATTGCATATAAGTTTATGTGCATACCTATGTGTGTGTGTACATTTACAATTATTCACTTTTTGTTGTTGTTTTTATTGTGTAAACTCTGGTGTAGAGTTGAGTTGACTTACCTTGGGCTTATTTAACCATTTAAGTAATGTTTCCATTTTTATTGAAAGTTGACGGAATTGCAAACTCAGCAATAGTTATTATTTGTAATAAAAACAACAACTACAAAGGAATTGATTACAAATGAAAATCACTTTATAATAGGAACTGTTGCTGTTGGTTTTATAGCTCTTTCTTTTTTTTGTACACATCAACAAAACATTTTTAATCGCAATATGTATTTTCTTTTGCTCTGGCTCAAAGGGTAAAAAAAAAATAAATCAATGGACAAATTGTTTACTTGTCTTTCTTTTCTTGGTAAATATGTTAAAAAAAATTATCACGTATTAATTCGAAAACTTATTTATTGAATCACCAGCAGAGAAACAAGTCGAGGCAAAATTATCGGCGGCGGCGGCGCAGTAGTTTTGTGACCGGCGGCGGCGCGCCGAGAGAATTTTCGGCGGCGCAAAAGAGCGTATAAAAATTTAAAGAGAAAATAAAAATTGAAACTGAAAATCGATTTTCAAATTTTTTTTTCCGAAATTTGTGTTTCTGAGCAGATAAAATTTCGGCTAATTTTGAGCCGATGCGAGCCGATAGAATCGGCGGCGGCTTGATGCACAGAAAATTAACCGGCGGCGGCGCGCCGTCGGCTTGGAGCCGGTCGACTTGTTTCTCTGATCACCAGTAACTGCGCTTTTATTTATATTTTAATCAATGGTTTTTATTTAAAACAAAAACAACTTTGTGATTTGAAATCAATTTACAAATGAATCAATCTGCTTGTATTTGGTGTTTAATTTTTTATTTTCGTGAAACACAAAACACTTTTTAAAACAAATTCTCTCCACTAAAATTGCACAAGTTGTAGCAGTCAAACAATAGTCATCGGATAGCCCCCTTTACTTTAGACTTGTTTCTTGATGGTGTTTCCACAACCCAACAGCAAAAAACACATATTTTTCATTTCTTTCTTTTATTTTTGTTCTCCTTCCTTTTAGCTTTTCGTTATATCTTGATAGTAAAAAAATTAAACGCTATTACTTGACATTTCTCACGTAAGTATATGAACTTTCCATTACTTTTGTTTTTATATTTACATTTGTTTTATTTTAATTTTCTTAAACATGGTGCAAAATTATATTGTTTTTGGATATGTGCAGTAATTATTCCGATTTTCTGGTGAATTTTCCAATATTAAAAGCAAATAGGCGGAGTCGAATTGATAAATGAGGTAGTTTACACGAGACTAATTTTTATGCAGCACAATTTTTGTTTTTTTAAGAATACACGAGACTAATTTATCCTGCATAAAAATGTATACGTATACACAGCTTTGTGTGTGTTAGTGTTTTTCGTATTCATTTAACATTTGCAGTTTTCTAAGTTGTGTGTGTATTGGTTTTGTGCTGCTAATGCGGGGTTGTAGCTGGTTGAAAAATTATGCCAAACACAAAACCCCTCTCTTTGCCTCTCTCACCCACAAACTGGCATGCTATGCCAGCACAATTAATCCCGTGTAAATCAGCTCAATTGGAACAGAAAAAATTCGAGGCCGCCAAAGCATACTAATAACAAGTACTCGCACATCTGTAGATAAAAGTGAACGCTTCCGTCAAAATTTAGTTGAACTCGGCATTGTCTTATTCTAAAATTTAACATTTAGAGCTAAAAGGTAAATTCTCGAAAATGAATAGAAAGCATTTGTATACAACTAATTATGTTTAGTGCATTCATGATGTTAAGTGCAAACTTCAATTTGACAGCACTAGGTAAAGTAGCTAAAGAAAAATTATTAATACATATCTGTAAGCTTGCGAGTACTTTATATAAATAACTGTGGAGAGCGCTCAGTGTTGGTAAAATTTTGGAATAATTTTACGAATTTAGTTAAAATCGCTAGAAAATAGAAAATGTATGTGAACAATTTATTTGGGGCTTACACGAACAAGTTTTATATATCAACAAAATCACATTATTTACTAATCACTTTATACTTTTTAAAACTTGATGCGAACTTGCTTCAAAATTTTCTATCTAATGCTTAATTTTGCTCACAAGCTTTCTTACATTAATAGGATTAATTGTTGCTGTAATGTAATTTAACTGCAACAGTAGGAAACAGCTGATCTATATTGTTATGTGAAAAATAATGAAAATGATTAAAGGGTCAGTTACCCGACTGTAATGTAAAGTAACAGCAACAGTAGGAAACCGCTGATCGATATTATTATATGAAAAGTAATGAAAATGATTATAGAGATTTAATGTAACGTAACCTACTTTTCATATAAAAATATCGATCAGCTGTTTCCTACATTGCAGTTACTTTACATTACAGTCGGATAACTGAGCCTTTAAAGATTTAATGTAACGTCATTACAGTCTGTAATGTAAAGTAACTGCAACCGTAGAAAACAGCTGATCGATATTGTTGGGAAAAGTAATGAAAATGGTTATAGAGATGTAATGTAACGCAACTTACTTTTCATATAAAAATATCTATCAGCTGTTTCGTACATTGCAGTTACTTTACATTACAGTCGGATAACTGAGCCTTTAGAGATTTAATGTAACGCAACACGTACTGAATGTAACCGACTTCATAAGAAATGGTTTATTATTTCAACTTAGCTGTCAGTTGAAAAAGGCGAAGTTTAACGCATGACGGATTCATTGTGCCGCGGGCTTTATAAAATTCATTTGCCAATTTTTTAGGTTTAAAACGATTCTGTTTAGCTAGGATTGTCATCCGTTCTGTCTCCCCGACACTGTGCTCGTCCGGAGAAGTCCTATTTTTTTTTTTTTTACCAGACTACATGTCTTTTTAAACTCGAATAATTTGTTAATTAAAAACATTTGATTTTCTTTTTCCTACAAAAAAAAATTTATATTTTTATACAATGCCAATACTATTAAAATTTTATTGAATTATAGTTTAAAGGAGTATGGTTATAAAATATGTATTATATATAAATACACACACACATGTACATATATATTTAGATACATAATTGAACCTATTTAGTTAGTATGGTGTGATCTATTGCTGGAAAAAGTACCAAAATATATTTGTATTCACTGTTTTTTCTCATAATGAAGATAGAAGTAAACAAATACTAATTCATATATTAAATGTTTATCGATCACTAAATTATACACTTACATATATATACATACATATATATTTTATAAATAAAACCCTAATTACGAAATAAAAAATACACAAATCACACAACATTAATCAGGACTAATAATTGTATAAAACAACTTAAATGGATTTATGAAAAATAAGTTGTTGCTTTGGATTAGGATAAATTGTGTTGAGCTGTTGTGGCTGGTTTTGGTAAATTACGATTATTAAAGAATCCTAACTTTGAATTTGAAAATAACAAAGTATCGACTGATGGTAAAACTTGATTAGATTTCATTAGGACGGGACCACCAGCACTGACGGTTAGCGGCATATACAGTTGGTTAATAAACGATGGATTTGCATTATTACTGTTAGAAGCTGCAGTGGAGGCTTTCAAATATCTCTGATTGTTATTGTTGATTTGTATCAAATCTGGAACACTGACATTTGTAGATATGAGTTGGGGCAAAAATGTATGCGCCGTGGCCACAGAACCGCGAGAGTCTTCAATTCTCATTGTTGTCACTGGGAGATTTGTTTCATTATTGGCAATAGTAAACGGTGGTAAATAAAAATTGTTTGTTGAAAAATCGGTAGATGTTAAAGTAGATGAAGGTGCAAATTCCATTGACGCCGGAGATGAAAATGGCGAGGACTCCAAAGATGAAGATATGGATTGCTTTTTAATAGAAACTGTAAGAAACAAAATTACAAAAAATTTACAATATAACTTAACGTTTTAAATAAAAATTTATATTATGTCGATTATGTTCAAAAGATCTTGTAATTAAAAGGTTTTCCGATAAATATATTTTCAACTTAGATAATAAATAACAATATGTACAACAATTTCAAACTTTTTCCAAAATTACGGGATTCTGACAAATGGATTATCGTAGCTACAAACAAAATTTAACGTGTATCGTATTTTGAAAGATCACATATTACGGCCTGTCCTGCGATGTCACCAGAATTCGATGGACCGACAACTTGTATTGCAAACAATAATATTAGAAAATTTGTTGTTGTTTGCAATACAAGTTGTCGATCCAACGATTTCTGGTGACATCGTGGGATAGGCCGTTAATGTTATTTTAAGGGATTTGGGGGATTCAACTATGTGTTCTTTACATATGAAGTGCATGCATATTAAGGCAAATATTTTAGTGGAAAGTACCAAAAGCCCAAAACTTGATTTAAACAGCAAAAACCAACCAAACTCAAGATTGCCCATTTTTATTCTTACAAGATCCCTTGTGGGAATTTAATTAGTTTTCGTTAATTAGGGTCCATTCAGATATTTTCAGAGTTTTTATGACGGGAAGATTCATAAAGCTTAAGAATTAATTGAAAATCAGACAAATGTAAGTTTGATAGGAAGAATTACACAAATGTTGGGTTTCAAATTAAATGTTTTTAAGTGTAAAGTTGTGTTTTTAAGTGTTTTAGATGACGGAAAAAATTCTTTAGTGCACCACAGTGAACCAAAGAGATTCATGTGGAATGAAAAATGGTGTTGCAGGGAATTGTTGTTATTAATCGTGTCCTAAAAAGAATTAATTATAACCTTTAATATATATGTAATTGGAAGTAAAATATTGAAATTACGCGATGTATTAATTCAGTTCGCCTGAAAAATAAAATGAACAGAATTAAAGGAAAAGTGAACAAATCCATGTGAAAAATATTATTCACGATAAGGGGAATCAAGAAAGGGAACACATTTCTGGGGAAATATTGTTCACGATTGCAATTTCGGGAAAAGCGAAAATATTTTGAGGGAAAAACAGTTCACGATAGTGATGATTACTTTTTAAAAGACTTAAGGTACGGTCACACTTGACAAACATTTGCCCAAAAAAGCGTAACCAGTAAATAATAATGCAAAATTTTTTGCTTCAGACACGTGTTTATTAAGTTAATTAGTTTCATATTTAACAAATAGACAAAATTTATAAAATACAATATTATTGGAAACTATTGAACTTAATAAACACAATCCTGAAGCAAAAAATGTTGCATTAGTATTTACTGGTTACGTTTTTTTGGGCAAATGTTTGTCAAGTGTGACCGTACCTTTACGGCCGTATCCTAAAAGATTATTTGCTTTCGAAAATATTTATATGGAAGTTTTGTTTTAACATACACTTTGAACCTAAATTTATTTTTTAGAATACTGCAGTTAATTTACAACTTTATAATTGAAACTTACCAAATTCTTCAGTTTTTAATTTTACATCCATTTCATGAAATTCCTCTTTGATTTTAAAGTGTAAATCAGCCATAGAATCGGATGATATAGCGTTATCAGTGTCGGCAAAACTAGGCATGGCATTATGATCAACATTATTCTGTAAAGTGGCCTTAAATAAACCACATTCTTCCATCTCTAGTGCCTGTTCCATTATCAATTCTTCAGCTGAAGTGATACTCAAACAATGTAAATCTGTAAACGCTACTTTGTTGTGTTGCTGCTGGAGTTGGTGTGACTGCAAACTCTGGTGTTGTTGTGCTATTTGTTGATGCTGTTGATCGTGCTGCTGCTGTTCATGTGATTGTGCATGCATTTCCACCTTTGGTTCTATAAATTCTTTTTTTATAATCAATGGTGGAGGGACTTGTTGTACTTGCTTTGGCATAGGCTGTTTTCTTTCCCTCTTAACCCTTTCAGCCTTATGAGTTTGTTGCTGCGGCAGCTGTTTCTGCTGTTGAGATATCTTTAGAGAATTGGTCGCATTAGTTGTTGTTGTTGTTGATAGTGTTGTGCAAATTACGTTTATTGGTTTATTGTTGTATACCAAGGCTAGAGGTGGCGGGCCACTACCAGCAATAGATTTCATAATTGGTAAATTTTTGTGAAGTGTAGAAGGAGCAAGCAGAAAACTTGTGCTTGATGTTGCTGGTGTAGTTGACAGTGTGAAGGTATCAGAATCAATTTTTTTAATTTGCGTTACTACAGGATTTTGTTTCTTTTTACGTTTTACTGGTACCTTTGCCAAAGGAGGTGGTCCATTTATGGTTCCCATCTGGTTTCTATTACTGGCAGTTACCGATAAGAGCGGTTTTGTAAGGGTAATTGTTGTAAAGACTGTAGTTGGCGCAGTATTATGTGCCGATGTTGGTGTGGTAAGTGCAGTTGCATATGTTGCTAATATTTGCTGTTGCATTTGTTGGAGTTCGTTTGAATTGATTTTGGTGAGATCAGTTCTAATTTGAGTTTTTGTTGCAGAAGTGATAATATTGTTCGTGTGCTTTGTTGCAGTGGGAGCTGTTGCCGTTTTTCCTTCGGTGGTTTTCTTTTCCTTTGGCGTACGAGTTGATTTTTTGGAACAATATGACGGAATATTTTCCAACATTTCACCAGTTTTGTGATCAACTTTGTGGCGGCGTCTTGTGTGCTTGAGCCAATTGGGAAAGTTTGTGAAATCTCTGGGACAATAATTGCATTTAAATGGCCTTTCACCCGTGTGTATGTTTGAATGCTGCTTTAATTTAGAATTGGAGATGAACGACTTGTCGCAAACAGTACAGGCAAATGGCCTTTGCTCCAAATGCACTAAGTTGTGTACCTTAAGACAACGTTCAGTTTTATACATTTTTCCGCATTTCTCACAGCGATAAGATCGCGTCTGTGCATGATATTTTTGATGTCGTTGCAGATGACTACGCTCTTGAAAACGTTTCTGACATTCGGAGCATTCGTATGGTTTTTCGGAGGTATGAATCCGTTGGTGATGTGTTAAATTAATCTTCTGAACGAATTTCTGTCCACATATCTCACAGCCATATTTTTTATTTTCGGTATGAATTTTACGATGCATCCACATACTTCCAAGTTTAAGGCTGAAAAGAGAATGAAACGGTTACGAAAATTTGTTTGTGTAAAAATGCTTACAAAAGTAGAATAAGTGTGCAAAAATATGATAATTCCTGAAAAATAAAATATATAAAAATTAAAAATGTTATATACTTAATGAACATGTAGAATAATTTTACTAAGCTCAGATAGGATAACTATAGTCTTACACTGAATTAAAAATTTACCAAGAAAATGCCAAAAGATCTGTTCAAGTTTGTGGATCCATAACTCCCAAAAGAATAGCGTTTCCGGGGATTTATGTACTTAGCATTTAGTGACATCGCAATAGTGTGTACTAGTGGCATGGTTTCGCATATCCGATATTTTTCGTAGTGTGCCAACAATATATAGCATGGCATTGCTTTCCATATAAAAAACAGAATGTGAACAGCGTTGCACACATTTTGAAAATGCCACCACAAAATGAAAACTCAAGAAATACCAGATGTGTACTTAGCATTAGAATTAAATTTTCTATCAGTTGGCATATACATTTTTTTTGTTAAAAATGCTCCTAAAGTAAATGATTTCCTAAATAAATTTTTGTATGTATACCGTAACAATAAAATACATACATATGTATGTATGTCTCTACCCGTCGTGGGATCGTTTCTCTGAAAACAACACTTGTCTGAAACACAAGGAGACCTCCTCCTTTTTTTCTTTGCCCGTTGAAATTAAATTACTATGTAACTTTTTGTATATTTAAATTATATTTAATTGCCGTAGTACTTTTAAACAGAATGTCATAAAAATGCTACTTTAAATAAATATAATTTAGACTTACCACTTTCCACAATCTGGACACTTTTTCCAAGCATCTTTGCGTGCATCACCAGGCCGATGTGTTTTTAAATGTTTTTTCAACGATGTTTCGAGGTCAAATTCTCTTTCGCAGTCTTGACACTTATATATTAACCGATGATTTTTATGCTTGGTCAGTTCTTGACTACCACGAAAAATCAGATTTTCACAATCCAGGCATTTATAAATAGGTTCCGGTAACGGCAATGTTTTCGTTACAGATTCTTTGTTTTTTGTGGGGGCTTCAAGAGCAGCCAATGGTGGTGGCTGGTTCATTAGCAATATTGCATCTTTTTGCTGTTTGCGGTTTTGGGCTGTTAGTTGTGTTGTGAGGTTTCCACTATTTATCTTTTGCACTTCCATTTGAGGTCTGATGAATGTCGGGTGAACCCTTATTATTGGTGTTAACGAAGGCGGACCTATTTCAGACTTTGTCAAAATTGTAGGGCTCTTTTCTTTACGTATTTGTTGCTCCACCTGAAGAGGTTTCATACTACGTTTTAGCGGGGAAAATGAAATGCCAGTGGAAGGCTTTAGAAAAGTGCCACTAAAATCTGTTTGTTCTTTCTTGACGTTGATTTTCAATTCATTTTTATCTATTGATGGTGCAGAGTTGCCATTACTGTACGTTGAAGGCGAAATCTGTAATGAATCACGGCTTGTATTGCAGCTTCCTCCTACCATAACACCACCTCCAGCATTAACACTGCTATTACTTCCGTCCAACTGCGAAGTTTGTGCGCTCTCATCCAGTACCCGCCAGAAGTCCGAAGATGACAAGCTATTACCTCCTATGATTCCCGACGGATCTGCACTTATAGTTACGCACGCAGATAAATCAATATCAAGGGATTCATCCTTTATGCTCGAAATTGAATCAAAATTATTCATACGCAACAACGTGCTTAGAATTTCATCACTTTGCTGTTTACTAGATGTACTAGGATTAAAACTGGCGTTGGATGATGGATAGATGTGAGTGGCTGAACTTGTATTTTTCAGCATTGATGTTACCATAGCCGACGAACCGCCAACACCACCCATTATTATTTTAGGCGGCAATTTACTACTAGTCTCTGCTTCTTTCATTTTCATTACAATATTTATGTCACTGATCTTAGAGGTTATGCCGTCTACACAATTTATCTTGCAAATTCGTTTGCTTAAACATTTATATTTGTTCTCATATGTTAGTAAATGTTTTTCAGCACTAGTTAATATTATTTTCAACGATTAATAAAACATTATTACATGAAAATTTCACAAGGAAAAATATTACAATCACCTTATAGAAAGACGCTTTGTTTTTGACACGCCATTTTTATTTTTGATTTTCTTCTCTTTTTTGCGTATCTTTCGTAAGAACAGTACCAATTATACAAGGCTGTGAACTCATGAGCAACACTGCCTACCAAGTTGCGATGGTATACCACATTAATTGTATGGTATGCCACATTTTAACCTAAGTCGGGCCTTACACATAACAGTAATTGTCCTAGCTTTTTAACTTAATATTAAAATACCAATTTGATATCGTGATGAAAATCATCACGTATAGACCATGATACAATAATATAAAGGTACTACTACATATGACGTATAAAATTAATTTTGACTTTTACCAAAATTGTTTGATTGCTGTTTTTTTGTAAAGAGAGAGGAAAACGTTGCCACACGAAATTACGGGGAACTTTTTTTAGGAATGTTTTTGGAAATGTGCAATTTTAAGTTTAGAAATTATGGTTTAATACACATTTTTTTAAATGTCGTATTAATTGGATACGTGGATAACGAAATATGCATGTGTATAATATGATGTAGAATGGATGAGCGTGTTTCATGCATATAATACACATTTACATACACATCGTGTGCAAATTTATTGCAGCTCACAGTAAGAATTAATGCTTTGAAAGCTGTTAAGTGTGCTGTTGTTTCCTTGCAAATTAAGAGGAAGCATTGTTCTCGCCGAGATCTGATTGGCAATTGTGCTCTCGTCGGTGTGAAAGCTCAATAGCTCTTTCAAAAAAGTTTGCACATTGTGCATATGACTTGGACGCACCTGATGTAAAGCAATAAGCCAGAGTAGTACGAAGAGAAAGTCCCACCCTCTGGATCAGAGGCTTTTCCGTTGGTAATTTCCCTTGAATTGTTTATGCTGATGTAATTTTTTTTATAATTATAATTTAAATACATATTCTTCAATATTTTTCAATAAATAAAAAAGAACGTCAAAAAATTAATCAAAAACTCGGATTTCATAAATTAATAAGGTAGCATTAATTTTGAAAGTAAAAAATTGTCGGCACAAACGTGAGAAGGTTAATATGGCGACGAAAAGAGAGAACGGTTGTACCTTTATATTATTGTGTCATGGTCAGTGTGCACACTTAATTTTTTTTTAATTCGGTAGAATCGACAAAAAAAATCGGTAGATTTGAATGAAATTCGGTAGAAAATACTTTTTATTCAAAGAAACATAAAAAATAACAAAATATATGTACTTATATATAAAGAGTAAGTGGAAGGAGTATCAAACAGGTTCCGAAAGCGCATTTAAAACTTCACATGTGATTGGAAATTAAACTGCCATAAACAATTAAGCATTTCCAATAAAAAAAAGTGTCATCCCCAGTTGTTTGCCCTTACCCTTTATATAGATATGCTATGCATACATAAAATAACATACATAAATAACATGAATTCAGTTTTGTACATAGGTTTTATAAAGCTACTAAAATAACTTTTATTTGACAAACATTTGCTACAACAAAGATTATATGTAAGATCCATTTATGAATTTAAACTTTTGTTCAAAAATTATTAAATCATTGGGAGGAATAATTATTTCAACCCCAAGGCACAATTCTATGTTCTGTTTTAATGATTTCCATGGCAGAAAATGACCGCTTTATATACACATATATCGACTTATATACAAAAACTAAAACTAAATAACAATTCGTTAAACATATTCTCCTCTCCGCGGAAAGCTTTCCACATTTTAGAACATACATGTGATTAATTTTCCGTATGTGTGATCTACTTGATCTTGTAGCATCATTGTTAATCAAAATGTTCGTTCAATATTCGGTAGATTTCAGGCCTTGTTCGGTAGAATTGGTAGATCGTTAAATTCACACACATATTCGGTAGAATCTACCGAATATCGGTAGAAGTGTGCACACTGGTCATGGTATAGACTCAATTTGTCTATATTATGGCAGCGTTATGATATTTGATATCAAATAGGCGAGTTATTACTGGCTTGCCACATATATACATATATATATATATATATATACATATATATATATATATATATATATATATATATACTTTACATTTAACGTTTATTTATTAAACAATTTTTGTTTTAAAAAGACGGCACAACAATTATTTCTAACCAAAAAATTTAACAACACGCAAATTAGATATTTTTGGTAAGTATTTTTCAAATATTTGTTTGATTTATCATGATGTAAAATCATCAACGTCTACCACTTTATGTTGATATTAATTAAAAAATGGGCGTTATATTACGAGTTATGACATAAAATCATCAAGTGTGAACATTATGTAACGGAGAAGGTTGGCACAATGAATACTTTGTTGACAGATATTAATCAGTTGTTTTTTATTGCAAAATTATTTTAATTTTATATATTAAAGATGGAGTTTGAGGAATCTCCAAGGACTTTGACATTGATCTACAACAATTTTGCAAAATTTTTAAACAATAATTTTATACATAGACAATTAAACACATTGCTTGCCTGTTGCACCTATTGAAGTTGCTACAGAAGACCACGACTTTTCCTTTCATTTGTTTAGGTACTCTTGTTTACATGATGTTATTTTTTCATTAATAATTATCACATGCAATTTGGCTTAAAAAGCGATACGAACATTAGCCTGCTCAATTCAATTTACAATTAGAAAAACATATATTTATTGATAGTTTAAGTGTTTATATGCATAAAAACAAAATATATTTGAATATACGTGTTCACCACCTCTAAATACATTGTTGAACACAAGCAATTTGACGTCATCGCCCTGCCGGCGTTATTGCTTGTGTTAAGATACATCAAATTGCTCGTATGGTCGTAGTGTTACTTTTATCAAACATGCAAGGAAACATTTGGACTGCTTCAATAAGTTTGTACTTCATTTTAATTATTAAACTTAAGGTTTTCTTTACTTTATTTTATTTATTTTTGTATTTTGTTAATTTTTTGCTGCCACAAAACACAAACACAGAGAAAGCAAAAATACAACTGATAGCAGTAAAACTCAAAGTGCGTTAAAAGTTAAGAGATGGCCAACTTTTGTGCTTTGCGTTGACGGACTAGGCCAGGTCAGCCTAAAAACAAGATTTTATTTGGGTTATCCTCAAACACCTAACGAATATTACGTTTGAGTGTTTGACATTTCCTATAGAAACATAAAAAAATTTTGATTTTCGGCATGCTTGCTATCACTTCTTAATGTGTGTATAGTGTTAACCCATCAAGCCCATACACATATTCATTACAATTATATTTCCATTGTAAACGGTTGCCAAACAAATCCGAATTAAAAGAAGAAAAACATAAATTTCATTGATAAAGAAGAAAGAAGTGTTAGAACTTTTTTGGTTTGCTTTTCTATTTTTTTTTTTTTGTAAGCAGTGCTGCCATTTTTGTTATTTTTAAATTTCTTTATTTAGACATTTTTATATATTATTAACCAAACCAGCAGCACAAAATCAAAATAAAAATGAATGCTTGGTGGGCCATCAAGCATGGTAGTATCAAGGAAACAAGCACGAATTTGACAGCAAGCATTTTGATCGTGTCCAAAGCCCTTTACAACTTTGTCTTGATAAAAACAACGTCAGTCAAGTATCATATTCGTATCGATATTTAGTTTTATACTAAAAAGTATAATTTTCACTTGAATAAAATAATAGAAAAAAAGTTTATCCACTTTCTTTGCTAAAAAGAAATAAATGGTAAATATTTTTACATATTTATCTTAAAAATTTCGTTACATCAATTCTTGAGTTCATTGCGCTGATTTACACGGGATTAATTGTGCTGGCATAACATGCCAGTTTGTTGGTGAGAGAGGCAAAGAGAGGGGTTTTGCGTTTGGCATAATATTGCAACCAGCTACAACCCCGCATTAACAGCACAAAACCAATACACACACAACTTAAAAACCTGCAAATGTTAAATGAATACGAAAAACAATAACACACACAAAGCTGTGAATACGTATACATTTTTATGTCGGATGAATTAGTCTCGTGTGTTCTTAAAAAAACAAAAATTGTGCCGCATAAAAATTATGGCGTTTTCTTTTCTGAGCAATATGCTGCATTTATGCTGCCTTTTACATTTCTTTGTGTTCTTTTCTGAAAAGTATGTATTATTTTAAAAACCAACGCGTTCTTTTCTCATGATGTTGCCCTTAAGAAGAAGAAAAATGCTACATGTTCGACACTCATTTTCATTAAAGGGGCATGAGTGCAGCATTATATTAACAGCTGTTTTTGTTATTGTCTATGAAAAAAATGAATCATTTTATAGTTCGTCATTCTTTTATGCCGAAACTTGTTGGAAAATTGTTCTTTTGTAAACGCAAAATATGCAACACTTCTTAAAAATCAGGTGAGCATTTAAAAATGTTGCCAAATTACATGTAACATATATGTTACACTTTTCTTTTAGAAAAGAAAACGCCATTAGTCTCGTGTAAACTACCTCATTGGTGAAAGAAGATTGGAGAGGGATACACAGTTTCACGTGCATTTCAATTCTCTTTGGTTTTGAAATTCGTACTTGTTAATTTGGAGTTTATAGGTGTATTTGACGTTTTTTTTTATTAAATATGTATAACAAATAGAACATAGAATCGTTAATTCTACAGGGAAATTTAATTAACACACTTAACACAATTTCAAATCAGAATTTTAAAAAATTTCAGAAAAATTAATTGCAAGTCTGGACGGTTGTAATTTTTGTTGCAGCAATTATTGAGTTTATTGGTGAGAGTTGTGAGAAAATTGGGAACGGGTACACAGTTTCATGTCCTCTTCAGTTCTTTTTTGTTTTGAAATTCGTACTTGTTAATTTAAAGTTGGTAGACGTCTTTAACATTTTATTTTATTTTTTATTACTTCAGTTGTATGATAAAAAAACAAAATACAACAAAAAGTAAATAGAATTGTTAATTTTTCGTTTGTAGTTTGTGTAATCAATTTGTTTAATATATAACTGCAAAACTTGAATGTCACAGTGTGGACACTAATGCAATTTCAAAGCAGGACTTTAAAAAATTGCAATAAAAAAAATTGCAAGTGTGACCGAGTGCTTACTAGTTATAAAATCTAAGGTTAAAAATGTCACTGCTATACAGGCAAGTACTTGCTTGAAAGTATCACATAACGAGGACTTGTATAGTCCTCGTCCAGACTTGCAATTTTTTAAACTTTTGCTTTGAAATTGCATGAGCGTGAAATTATGAAATTCCAGTTTTTCAATTATGTATTACAAAATTATATTACACTACAAATTTCATTAGCAATTCTATTTACTTTTTGTTATATTTATATTTTCATACAGACTTGTTATACCAAAATATGGCAACCAAAGCAGTGTAAAGAACCGAAGAATGTCAAAAGCAAAAAAAAAATAATCGTATCAAAACCAAAACAAAACCGAAGTTTTTTACATTCTTCAGCTACAAAGCAAAAAAAAATTATCAGCTGAAGTAGCGCTGCTACCTGGTTAGATACACCTTGGAAGGAGGTTGAGCCTAATTACGAGTTTCGAAGTCGAAATACGACATTCGTATTTAGGCCCGCTATGTTATACGGCTTTTCCACACTCGAAAGTTTTAAATTATAAAAAGTAAAACGATGTGGACAAAGACATAAAATAATAAAACTATAATTTAAAATAGATATCCATGAACACCTTTATAGCGTGTCATATACAGGGCTATCATGAATAAAATTCCACGTGAAATTTCTCCCTTTTCCAATTAGAATTTTTTGTTTTCCCTATTATTTGCTATTAGTTTTAATTTTTCCCTGGGAAAAATTTCACGTACAATTTTATTCATGATAGCCCTGATAATGTATTTATACAGAGTTAAATCATCAAATAAATATGAATGACAATATTGGGGAGATCAAACGGTAGTATTAAGGTTATAGGGCTATAATGTTTTATCAGGATTGCTTATTTATATTAATTCTTTATAGCAATATTGATGCGCATGTACGAAAAACAAGCATTGATGAAATTAATATGAAAAAGTCCCCTGACTGCTGCGACAATAAGCTCTATGTAAATACGTGTGAATTTAAGAAGGGACTCCAAAAGGGAACGCAAGTGTTGTCGCATCTACGTCACCCTTCATCTTTGAATCACTGTATTATCGACACACATGTTCATTTTCTAGAAAAAGCAACGCCATTTTTACGGTAAAATATTATACATTCGTGAAATAAAATTACTGCGCGACGGATCAATTTGTGTGAGTTTAAAAATTTTTCATCTACAAACTTTCTAAAAAATAAAAAACAAATACTCAAAAGGTTTTACTTACAATTAATTGAAGCAGTATACATATATTTGAGTTAATTGCTATTACGAACTAAAGAAAATAGAGAAAACCCAAAGTGCAAAAGGTAGAGAAAAAGTTCACCAGACAAATAGAGCCAGTCATTTTTGAAGACCAATTTTATTATCAGAAAAAAAATTTTAATTTATAACATATCCAAATTACTTCTTAAAAGAAAGATTTATATTCCAAAGGTAAAAGAGTGCTATATATATATAGTTTTTATATTATTACTGTTACCATGTGACGCAAAAATATTAAAATTCACTGAATTATTCGCATTGCACCATACAAATGAACAATTACATACGTACTACATATTTAATTAATACCTGCTACCATAGACAAAATCCAAAACGAAATTTATGTAATTGTTTAAAAAAGAATGCGAATTAAGTATAGAAAAAAAATTGTGCAAATTCTGTAATATACAAAATAAAACGGATGCCATAAGTTTTTCCCTTCAAAAGAGGCCACCTGCCTTTGTCTGCTATTAAAGAGAAAAAGGAAAACAGCATACTTGCAGATAGGGTGTTTTTCTACATATTTGATTTGAAATAAATTACAATTTTTCTGTTCGACTTCAAGAAATTTCCATTTTATAATACATACATACATATGTATGTATGTATACTGAGACATGTCAAGTCATCATTACATGTTTTTTTAATTACTTCCTTTTCAATTTTTATAATACATTTTCACATGTGGAAATCGATAGATAATTCTATTTTTTGTGCTCTATTGTTTATTTGAGGTTTTTCTGTGCCTCGCTATTCGTTCAGTCCCTTGTATTTTATATTTATATGTACCCATGTACATGTCATAAATACACATATGTATAGAGCGCATATGTATTCATGTCTATACCCTGTCGGAAATTTGTCTAACAAACTAACTAAGCTATTTCGCAACTAGTACTGACTGACACTTGGATTAGAGCTGGCAAACTATCGATAGTCACGCCATTCGATATTTTCGATAGTTGGAAAACTATCGATAGTTTCGAATTCTTTTACTTGCGGTCTACTCGTAACAAAATGACGTAACTTTAACATTAATTTCTAGTTAATGTTAAGTGTAGACTTCAAATGTTAATGTTTGGTTAGGGTTTATATTGAGTTATCTTCCCAATATTAGGTCTGTTCCAGATGCATAACAAAACAGTCTGAACTTGTACAAAGTAATCCAAAAGCGTTCCAGATAGCAATTTTGAGAGCGAATGAGAGAGTAATTTTTTTCATTTCCTGTACAAACTAGTACGAACTTTTTCTTCTGGGTAAGTTCGGACAAGAATTGAATAATCAGCTGTTTTTTGTTTACATATGAAACTGAAATATTACTCCCTGTTTGTGTAAGACGTTAGAGTTAAGGTGAAGTTACATAAAACGCGTTAGTGCGCGTGCCAACTGTACGCATCTGTCAAAAAAAAGTTGAAATAGTGTTTTTGCATACGACAAGTTACATACCAAACTCTTTGACGCGTTTGCCGCAGAAAGTTGGTTGACTTTCAACTTTTTAACGCGTTTTGATGTTTTGACAACTAATCGGCTGACAATAAAAGAGAAAAATTTTTATAAAATTAGAATCATGAAGGAAAATCTTAATAAAGAGTTTGAAAACTATACAGTATTGCACAAAAAAGGATTTGAAAATGTTCCAAGATCATTTTTCAATGTAAAAATGAATAAAAAAGCTGAAAGAAAAGGCGTTTGTAACGCGTGTTGTGTAACTTGCCATTTTTCATGCGGTAAAGTTTTCAAGCGCACGATATTCGTCGACGAACAAACGCGTGTTATGTATTTCTACCTTTAGAAATCTTGGCGTTTTGTAATAGATTAAAGGAAACTTGTACAACTTTTCTTTAATCTATTACAGAAACGCCAAGATTTTTAATTCAAACGTCTTACACAAACAGGGGGTTAATCAGAAATTTTGCAAATAGAGAAAAAAGTTTTTACACACAGATTTAAAAGCAAAATGGAAGGTTTTTGAAATAAAGCTTAAGTTATAAGTACATTTGTGCTTATTTTTCCATTTCTTTAATATAAAAAAAAAATATTTTTATGATTTTTAAAATAGTTCACGTAACTTCTACTTTTTTGGAAATTTTTTTTTATATACATTTTACAGCTGTTGCCAATGATGCAAATTTTTTGTTTTTGTAATATGCGTTTTAGGCGACTAAAATCACTAAAATAAAATTTAATTTAAAAAGTAAGCAGCACCATTCAGAGAGCAATTTTCTTTTTACTCTCATTGGCCTTTCACACACGAGAACAATTGTGCTGGCACAACATGCCAGTTTGTTGGTGAGAGAAGCAAAGAGAGGGGTTTCGTGTTTGGCATAATATTTCAACCAGCTACAACGCCGCATCACCAGCACAAAACCAATACACACATAACTTAAAAAAACAGCAAATATCAAATGCATACAAAAAACACTAATACATATAAAGGATGAATTAGTATCGTGTGTTCTTAAAAAAACAAAAATTGTGCGGCATAAATATTAGTCTCGTGTGTGACAGGCCATTAGTCCGAACTTTAACAAAATCTTGTGGAACACACCTATTTCTTATCAAGAACACACAACATGCTATATTGGATGGGTGTAATCCGACACGGATTGGGTCAATTTATTACTGCCCTCTTTTCAACTAACCTAACCTATCTGCTTAAACAATTCAGTTAAAATATGAGACGACAAAAAAGGAGATAGCACACAAAAGGATATATTCGGTCTCTATTCCACAACCATCAATTCTGCTAGGCAAAACTCTAACGGCGTACTTTTTTTACTTACTTGCAGTTAGTGTTAAAGAAAGTCATTTCATGTCAGCAGGAGACAAAGAGGAATGTTAAATTTAATTTTCAAATGAGTTTAGTTTTTAGTTACATATGTATGTATAACTCAGTGGATATATTAAAAAGTGTTCTAGCAAGAGTTGATCCATTACACACAAAGTATTCTACATATATTACTAAGTCCATAAATTTATAATTTATTCTTTCGAGTTATGACGTTATTTGAATAAATGAGAGATATGTACTTACATGTATTTTCAATAAAAGATAACCAATGTGTTAAATTTTATCTTGTTTATTGCCAATTTGGTAATATATTTTTTCAAAGATAATTTCGCTATCGGGAAAAAACTATCAATAGTCTAATGAAAAAGAAACTATCGATACTATCGACAGTTTGCCAGCTCTAACTTGGATTACTTTTCAATATATTCAACTGACTATTTTAACATTGCGATGTCCTAGGCGGTAGTCAATTGTCTCACTTTGCACTACTTTCAGCTAACTTAAAGTTTACTTTTTTAAATCACCTGGTAGTCAGTAAATTAAAAATTTTTTTCCGGGGTTCGAACATGTATCATCACACGTTGTGTACTCAACGCCCTACCATTCGGCAAAGCTGCCATCTAACATAGCGTCTACAACTGCGATTAACTCTGATATAATATGTGAGAGAACGTCGGCAGAATAACAAAAATAAAATGCCGATATTTCTCTTCATGTCATACAACAGGACAACGTAATTTTACTTTTCTTATAATATTTCATTTTATGCAAATTCTCATCGAGTTAACATGTATTAATTTTGTATATGTAATTATTTATTTTGTTTTCACTTTTTCACACAAACTTTAATTTATAAATCAATTAAACATATAAAATCCCAGAAATTTTGTCAAACACATTGTTTTTCATTTATTTTAATAAGTCCTCGTGCATACAGTGAAACATTTGCTGCAAAACATTTGAGTTTGTGGACGAGAGGGGAAAGAGGAATGGCAAAGGGTACTTTGTTTCATGTACACGAAGTTCTTGTTGAGTACGTCATTCTCGTCTCATTCTCATGAGAAATATATGAGAAAATGTATTAAGCTGCAAAACAAAAACTTCACAGTGTGGACACGAATGCGGTTTCATAAGAGAAATCAAAAATGTTTCGCTGTATGGACGAGGAATAAACAGTCATTTATGCATAGGCCGGATTCACACACGTCCGGTCTGAGTCGTCAAGTCTTTAGTTTTTAGGAGAGAGAGGAAAAGAGAATGGAAAGGGGTAGATATAGACTTGACCGTACCAGTCAAGTTTGCTTTTTCGTTTTGTTTTGTCATTCGTAATACTTTATTTGATGAGACTTGATGACTTGACTTGATGGTGTGTATGAACGCGAATGCAGGTTCAAAAGAAAATTGAATAAGGACATACTGATTTATTTTCATGTACGTGTAGTTTTTTGACAGTTCATCTCATAATATTGTTGTTATAGGATTTCTTATAAGAACGCTCTTTTAAAAATTATAAGAATGAGATAACACTAATTTGAAGTCTACACGTAACATAATTCTCTCTGCGATTGAATTTGACGCTCTTATCTTACATATTATGTTAGGTGTAGACTCTATGTAAAATAACAACAGCAAAATGTTAATATAAAACTGAAATGAGTTTTAAAGTAGCTGAGAATAAATTTGTTGGCTCTCATCAAATTCGATTACGTACTCAACTTAAGAATTCATTTCGGTTTTGTTCTGGATGACTTTGCAGCTAGCTTTTAATGAAGGCTCAGTTACCCGACTGTAATGTAATGTAACTGCAACGTAGAAAACAGCTGATCCATATTTTTACATGAAAAGTAGGTTACGTTACATTACATCTCTATAACCATTTTCATTGCTTTTCACATAATATCGATCGAGGGTGGCGTTGGCTGAAGTAGTTAGCACGTTGACTACAAAACCGAAGGTCCTGGGTTCAATCCCTGTATCCGACAGTCATTAAAAATAACAACACCACGCATTTTTCTGATGTGCATTAGTGTCCCTTTGTGTCAGTTGTTGTAAGGAAGTTCAAGTGATGAAGGCATAGTCACTTGTCACTGAACTATACCGACTTCAGTAGATACTAATCCTAATGTAAGATCAGAGCGCCCTCCTTCGTTGTGTAGCAAAATCATCGGCGAAGTAAAATAATCAATAAAATGGCTACAAGACACAGCTTCAAAAAATTAATACGCCCCATTTAACATCAGAGAGGCGCTGCAACACTGCATTATTAAAAACGTGCGAAAAGCAGAGTTGTAAAAGAATGAAGCTTTCCTCTATCTCTTCTTTCACCTATCTTCTGTCTTCTCTCTCACTATCCCTTTCCTAAAGAAGGTAACACCTAGTATTAGCAGTAGGCATTAATTGCCTGAGTGTTACTTCTCTTAAAAAAAAAAAATCGATCAGCTGTTTCCTACTGTTGCAGTTACTTTACATTACAGTCGGGTAACTGAGCCTTAATGCCCAATAATTGACCTCTCAATTATATGTCATTTATCTTTAAAATCCACTAAGTACCGAATTCATTTTTTTCAGTACAAAGTTGAGAGACATTTAAATGCCCAAGATTGTGGACTTAAATCAGACTTAAGTTTTACGAGCATACCATATGTTATTGTGATTGTGTGTATTTATTGAAAACATGTACATGAACATCATGTGGTCGTATTAAAAATAATTTCGTTTAATTTTCATAAATATATAAAATATACAATATATACTTTCATATCATGAAATATGTAAATAGAAAAATGCATTCTGATAGTCTTTTAGTTTCATAAAATGTGTTTTTATGCAATTTTAGTTTTCTTCATTTTGATAACCTAACTTTTTTATTTATAATAAACAGCTGTTGTTTAAAAAGCCTTCCAAATCTAAGAAAAGTTAACTATAAGTTAACTATCTTTGTAGTAAACCACACATTCTCCGACAGGGTATGTACTTTTTTTCTTCAATGTTGCCATGTAGCTTAAAAGTATCTTTGTAGGTACATATCTGCGCCAATAATCCTAGTCGGCGACGGCTATGAATAAAATACGAGGTGTGGGCAGAAAGCCTGTGAGGTTTATAGTGTAAAAGGATGATGTTGTTGTTGTTGAATTTTACGCATGACATTAAAATTTTCAGTCATGCACACTCATAGCAATCACGAACACAATGGTGTCTATCTAACAGGGCGTTTGTACATGCAAGTAAAAGTGCAAGTAACTAAATACTTTGACATTTTTTTTACTAATTCAATAATAATGCTAGAAGTTGTGGGCTTACTGGCAAAATCAGTGTTACCCTTTAAAGATTTTATTTTAATGAATAGATTACATGGAATTATATACAGAACAATAATGGTCCTTATTACGAGTGTCGTATTAAGATTTCGACTACGACGTTTTTGTATTAGACTAAAGAATACTGCCACATTTTTCCTTTAATCTAGTACAAAATCGTCGTAGTCGTAGTCGAAATACGACACTCTTAAAAGTAAAATCATGCAATCATATGATTTATTATTGATTTGCAGTATAAAATTATTATTTATTTTGTTAAAAAGTTGTTCACTTTATTGGCTTCCCTGCAATATTCCTATGCTAAAGATTTGGCAATCCAGACGTTATGGAAATCACAGACATGTTATGCAAATCACAAGTTTTCAAATCACTTGTGATTTTAAAATCACAATTGTGATTTGATGGTGTTCAGAAAATCTCAAGTTTTAACTTTTCGGTGTGATTTTATCCTTTCAAAATGCAAAAAACAACATTTCTTACTAAAGAAAGTGGCTCCAATTTTTTCATAATTTTATAAATTCTTTCGTAGAAAATTGCTCATTTTAGCATGGTGTGTGTAATTATACAGGTGACTGCGTAAGGATTTGTTATACAAAATTACGGCAACCATAGCTGTGTAATCAACCGAAAAATGTCAAAAGCACAAAAATAATTGTACCAAAACCAAAAAAAAGCGAAGTTTTTGACATTCTTCAGCTACAAAGCACATAGAGCAAAAAATTATCAGCTGAAGTAGCGCTGCCACCTAGTTAGATATACCTTGCATTTTACTATAAAAATCAAAAAGATAACAATTCATGTTTTAAAGTAATTTTTCCATAAAAATATTAGTGAAAATTAACATTTAAATACGTATGAATGGATATTTAAATATATTATATTATTATTATATATATAATATTTAAATGGAATTGGTGAAATTGACCCTAAGCTATTCATTTAATTAATTTATTCAGGGCAATTATGAATAAAATTCCACCAGAAATTTCTCCCTTTTTCAGTTAGAATTTTTTGTTTTCCCTATTAGTTGCCATTATTTGGAATTATTTCCCGGTAAAAATTTCTCGCGTAATTTTATTCATAATTGCCCTCATTGCAAATTTAAAAATAAACTGATTGAAATATTATAAATAAAGTGATTTCAAATCGGCAATCATTTTGCTAACCGCTTTAAAATCACAAGAGTTAAAAAAGTTTTGTGAGCAGAACACCTTTCTTGTGATTTCAAATCACTTTCACAAAAAGCGATTCTCAGAACATGCCTGACAGACAAACAAAAAGTAGAAACGACATACGGAACAATTTTTTTTATAACCCTTGCCTTCCAAGACATTCAGGGCAATCATGAATAAACTTCCGCGAGAAATTCTCCCTTTTGCAATTGGAATTTTTTGTTTTCCCTATTACCAAGGCGAATTTAGAATCAGGTGAACTCTTTCCTACAACAATTTTACAGCACAAAAAACAACACGTAGTTTGCTATGCTACAAAATAGACTTGGGTCGAACTCGTTCACTAGTTAATTTTTACCACAAACCAATGATCAAACCTATGTAATTTAAATGGGTTTGATCATTGGTTTGTGGCAAAAATGAACTAGTGAACGAGTTCGACCCAAGTCTACTACAAAACCAATCTGTCAGAAGATTTCTAAGCAAATTTTGACGATTTGGTTCAAAATGCTCAATTTGGCATCAACAGCTGATAATCACCCGGGCTGATAATGTCACCTGATACTGAATTCGCCTTGCCTATTACTTGCTATTGTTTGAAATTGTTCCCCGGGGAAAAAATCCCGCGAAATTTTATTCATGTTTGCCGTCATTTTGAAAATAAACTTGCACCATGGGGGAGAAAATTAGTAAGGCCTAATTCTGTTCGAGAACTCTGTTGTCTTTTCAATAGACAGAAAACAAGTCGCAGTCGTTGGAAAATACACCATACAGTCACAATTTTGTACTAAAATTTGCGAGGCCCATAACTCGGAAACTAAGCCCCCTCACCGCCAATTTTTTTATTTTATTTTTATTTTTTCTTGTTTTTCTTATAGGATAGGATACTTTTTTTTTAATTTTTAAGAGGTTCCCCTAAACTTGATTTGTTCCCATCTTTTTTCAAGTTCACCCAATTCTGATACATATATGTATTATTTTAGATCATTTTCATACCCTTTTGCATCTCTTGAGCGAACAACATTAAAAGAAGACGAAAAAGTCAATCAGAGAAGTAAGAGAAAAAGAAGAACGAAATATTTGAATTTACAAAAAAACTTACCGTGATTCGATTACATATTTCTTGTACACCGTATATAAGAATCAAGCAAAAAAGAAACAAGCCAATTACAAAATGGTAAAAGAAACCGCTTATTATGATGTTTTGGGCGTAAAACCAAATGCTACACCTGATGAATTAAAAAAAGCCTATAGAAAATTGGCCCTTAAGTATCATCCAGACAAAAATCCAAATGAAGGTGAAAAATTCAAAGCAATTTCTCAGGCTTATGAAGTACTATCAGATCCCGACAAACGTTCCATCTATGATGAGGGCGGCGAGGGCGCAATAAAGAAGGGTGGAGCAGATGGCGGCGATTTTCGCAATCCTATGGACTTCTTTGAAAGATTCTTTGGTGGTGGCTTTTCGACAAACAGACGTCGTGAACGTCGTGGCAAAGATGTTGTGCACCAGTTGTCTGTTCAACTCGAAGAGTTGTACAATGGTGCTACACGCAAATTGGCTCTTCAAAAGAACGTCATATGTGATAAGTGCGAAGGTCGTGGAGGCAAAAAGGGATCTATTGAAAAGTGTGTGCAATGTCGCGGTAGTGGCTTGGAAAGTCGTATTCAGCAGGTAGGTACCGGTTTCATCCAGCACGTCGAACAAGTGTGTCGCAAGTGCGGCGGTGCTGGCGAAATTATTGACCAGAAAGACCGTTGCAAGCAGTGCGTCGGCCGCAAAACGGTTCGAGAACGCAAAGTGCTTGAGGTTCACATTGAGAAAGGAATGCGGGATGGACAGAAGATTGTTTTTAGTGGCGAAGGTGATCATGAACCAGATTCCCAATCAGGCGATATCATTATCCTGTTAGATGAAAAACCACACCATACATTCGTTCACGCAGGCACGGATTTAATGATGAAAATGCCAGTCCAACTGGTCGAAGCGTTGTGTGGTTTCCAACGAGTAATTAAGACATTAGATGATCGTGATATTGTAATCACATCAGTGCCCGGTGAAGTCATTAAGCATGAAATGACTAAGTGTATAATGGATGAGGGTATGCCATTGTACAAGAATCCATTGGAAAAGGGACGTCTTATCATACAATTCGAAGTTATTTTTCCCGATACAATCCCAATCTCAGTTATTCCGCAACTGGAGCAGTGCTTACCACCTAGACCAGAAATAACCATTCCAATTGATGCCGAGCAAGTAAATCTGGTAAGTAAAATGCAACTTTTACAACAACTATAAAGTTTACAATATTATGACACTATGACCTTTATGACTGCCATTTGAATGCCCCATATAATTAATATGAAATACTTTAAAATAGTTTCATATATTACATATTACATCACAAGCTCAAATTCATTGTTTTTATTCTTTGTGCTTCTTATAAACACAAAAAAATTTTAAAATTGCTTAATATTTTTCCAAAATTTAATATGATAAAGGATGCAAGACTTTTGCTGTGCAAAAACATTGAATTACAAGAGATTTCTAAGCAGTTTTTTGTTTTGATGTATAACTTTTTTTAACAGACTTCATTTTGTCTTGCATATACGAATAAATATATTGATAAAATAATAAATAACAGGAATTTAATCAGATATATATATATATATATATATATATTTGTTGTAAAATTCATGAAATTGCTGGAGTTCAGCTGGAGTACCTTGACTTATGCTACACACTGTATGAATGTTTATGTATAGACGTGGGGTCGAACTCATTCAAAAGTTAATTTTTGACACAAACCGATGATTATTAAACCCATTTAAAATACATGCATTTGATTATAGGTTTGTGTAAAAAATTGACAAGTGAACGGGTCTAAGTCATGTATATCTTTGGTCGAGATATTTAGGGCCAATTTTGGGGTTCGAAATTAGACTTAGATTTTATTTCTCTAATTAGCTAAATCGAAAAATTAAATTAATTAATTAATTAATTACATGAACAATTTTAGAAATATTTTTATGTTATGCAACATTTTAATTTAGAGTTGTACTAGTTTCGATTTATAAAAAAATTATTTAATATTTATTAAATACTAGCTTTTCCCCCCGGCTGCACTCGCGCTGATCTGTTTAAAAAATACATAAAAATAGTTTCATACATAACTAATGGACAATTTTATATATAAACTAGCTGAGCCCGGCAAACGTTGCCTTACCCTCAATTATATTATTTTTTTTTAACTGCAAGTTATAGTGGTCACTTGTTGGGTCAAAAACAAAACGAAAACCTTTCGGGTATTAACCTCAACCTGTGTTGAAAATTTCAGTTCCGCAGCTCTTATAGTTTCAGAGATCATGCGTTAGAAACAAACACGCACTACGATTTTATATATATACATAGATATAATCCAATATGATTGGAAACTGTCTAAATCAATAAATACATGTCTGAATCAAACAGTTTTTCTGATGTAAACCCAGCCAAACAAATATCTTGTTTCTTCAACTTTTGAGAGTAAAATTAAATTTTCTTTTTCCATTAAGTTGTTTGTAAGTTGAAAACTTACTCGTTGAAACTCGTTTTCTGACAAACTGGTTTTTTTTTGAGTTATGACGTTTAAGTTAATAAGCGATATGTATTTTGACAAATATCATACCTTATATTATGTACTAAATATGTTATTTGTATAATATTTGTTTGTTTTCAGGTTGACTTCGATCCTAAGCAACGTAGAGAACAACAAAATCATCGCATGGCATACGAGGAGGATGACCGTTACGATGAGGGACCCAGGGTACAGCAATGTTCCACAAATTAAACGTGTAAATACTAATTTACACCTCTTAGTGAAAGCGTACGAATATCTTACTAATAGCAAACGTATGTATATCTACGTAATAGCAAAGCAGCAGGAAGAACTACTGTAAACATTACATTACTAACTCTTGAAATTCCTTTAAAATATGAAAAAAAAAAATTATCAAAAAATATACCATACTCTCAACAAAACAACAAACACGGTAAATACATGTGCTGGAAGAATTTCACATAATGAAAAACAAAAGATTTTTATTGCAACAACCCTTTTCAGAGAATCCAATACTAATAATTGTGAATTTTAGAACAAAAAGGACACTGAATTATTGCAAAAAAAAAATATACATACAAACAAAAAATATATCGAAATTATTACATATTTAACACTGGTAGATAAAAAGTCATGTTTTACACGCTATATTTTTTCTTGCTCAAGCTTTCATTTTATGTATATGAGACAGATGAGAAAGTAATATGGCGTTTCCTTTTCTGAGCAATATGCTGCATTTATGCTGCCTTTTACATTTCTTTGTGTTCTTTTCTGAAAAGTATGTGTTATTTTAAAAATCAACGCGTTCTTTTCTCATGATGTTGCCCTTAAAAAGAAGAAAAATGCTACATGTTCAACACTCATTTTCATTAAAGGGGCATGAGTGCAGCATTATATTAACAGCTGTTTTTGTTATTGTCTATGAGAAAAATGAATCATTTTCGTCATTGTTTTATGCCGAAACTTGTTGGAAAATTGTTCTTTTGTAAACGCAAAATATGCAACACTTCTTAAAAATGAGGTGAGCATTTAAAAATGTTGCCAAATTACATGTAACATATATGTTACACTTTTCTTTTAGAAAAGAAAACGCCATAAACCTTTAATTTTCTTTCTCATTATAAAATCTAATCTTGAGCAGGAAAAACTGATGCGTGTAAACCCTGACAAAGGAAAGCAAAATGCAAAAAACTCCATGGTGGCTATTCGGGAAAACGCGTCGACGAAGTGAAACTTTACAGTAAAGCAAAAACAAAGTTTCATAAATTGTTTTTGTTTCCCATACAATTCTAAAATGAAATAAACGTGAGAATTTCAACGCGTTGCTCTCTTTTTTAAATACGGTAAATTTTGTATGATAAACAAAAACAAATTTTTAACATTTATGAAGTTTTGTTTTTGTTCTACATGTAAATTTCACCAAGTCGACGCGTATTCCAGAATAGCCACCCATATTTAAATGTTAATTATCTACACCTGCTGTATTTCTTGTTACACATTGTCTACCGCAGATCACTTAATAGTTAATAAAACCATAAATCTATGAGTTATTTTTTTCTATACAATTATACCCCTTTTCATCCAAATCCATAACTTTATATTTCATTGTAGTAAATTTATGTTCGAGCAACTAGTTCTGGCCGACATTTGTATAATTTAGATTTGTATTGAGTACATTTTTTTTACAATTGTATTGAATACAAGAACAAAAATAACTATTTATTTATGATGCTTAAATGTGTATATTTGGTAAATATTATTATACAAATAAAATAACTGAACTCTTTTTTTTTTTTGAAAGCAAAAATCAAAATTTCAACGGTGTTTTCTCCTCTAGAAAATTGCATTTTATTATTTTATTAAAAAGCGAAAGAAAAGTCATATTACATGATTATGAATGAATTCATCCTCTTTAATTAATGAGCGCTAAATTGGGGATATAAAAACTCAGTTTTTAAACTAGGAATGGTTTTTTACTGGAAGTAAATTTACAGAATTCAATCAACCCCAATATCTATCTGCATAGCTTAATTAACATTTAAAATCTAATTACTTACAATTAAAAAATATATAAAATAAAATGGTTAGTTCAAAGGAAATAAAAAATAAATATGTAGTATTAATAATCCAGATCTTTGTTTTTCTGTTACCAAAACAAGTTCTTTACGAAATATGTGTTGGTATAAGAATACTGAAGTATATTTATTTGGTATTTAGTCTTTAATTTAATCTATTAGGATTTTTTTGTTAATCATCGTCTATATGCATCTTGGTTCCCGCTTATGGAAAGCGTCAGTAGAGTTCAAATCAAAAGATTTTTGAAATAAACCAAAAAAACTTCGTTTGCTTATGCATAGCAAAAGACTATTTATTATACTATGTGTAAGCGTAAGTAAGCGGTTCACGGTTGGCCTTGTAGATCTTTTACATCTTGTAGATTTGGTAAATTGTTGTTGCTTTGCTTTAAATTTAACAAACTTTACCAAAACTACAATATGTAAAAGATCTAGAAAGCCAACCGTGAATATATATATAGTTTCTAGAATTATTTCACGAACACTGAACAGTATTCTAATTAAATATGACATGTTCGATGGAGGAAATGGAATAAATAAACATTCCAAAGTAGAGCTTTTAATTGATTATCATCTTCAAATTTAGGTAAAAATCCAATGAATTTTACATTGACGTGTCATTGAAAGGAAGTAGTTTCCTTTTGATATTTTTTAAATCAATAAAAATCGTGTTTTGGTGCTATAAAAATTTTAAATTTGGTTGCAAAAATATTTCACTTCACAAAAGTAATTATTTATTGTATCTTCAAAAATTAACTAACAAAGTATTCAAATCTTAAATCTAAATATTTTCTGGCATATTCATATTTCTATGGGAAATTTGTCAAATAAACCTGTAATAAACCTAAAATATTATTTATGAATACGGCGGTTTATATATGTATATTAGAGACCTGCGTAAATTGTCTTGAAATGTAAATACGTCTTGTTTTTTAAATGTATTCTCGTGGCTGTAGAATGCTAAACCAATAATAAATGCTGTCGCATTATAAGCAAAGCACGATAGATGCATTGGTGTATGTGTATATGAGTGCTAACAAGCAATGTCGTCAAGACTTCTTGTTATGAACAAACAGTCAACAAAGTAGTGTTGATACGTGTATGCTTGTTATTTTCCATATTGTACGTTTGAGTGTGTGTGTGTGTAATATGTATATGGTAAGCTATTATGTGTTTAAGGGAGGTTTTTTTAAAGCAAGCGCACACAACTAATGTAAATGCATGTGTGCATTTGTGTGTTCGCAGAAAAATAAAAGAGCATACACACAACGCGTGTGTGTATGTACATGCATAACGCTTGTATACGTGCCCATGCGTAGAAAGAAGCAAGCATCACAAATGTTTCAGTCACGAAGTATTTTCTTCTTTATTCCTATACCTGCAATAGCTGAAGCAAATTATTGCAAACAGTGTTGTTTAGCGTTTGTTTTAGAAGATTTGTTTGTAGTAAAGCATTTGAAAACTCCCTCATGTCTTGAAAGTTCTTATAAATGGTCTTGTGCAGGACTTTAATGTATATGTATGAATTAGTGATGCACGAATATTCGTATTCGAATTGTGGAATATTCGCCCATTTAGATATTTTTCCGAACAAATTAAATAAATAAATGCTAAACGAAATTTAAATAAATGGCTAATAAAAATCCATTAAATTTTTTATAGAAATTTATTTGTGCTTTGTATCATTTTAAAATATTATTTAATGACGATCATTAAAATTTTGGCTTGTTTTAATTAACTTTAAAGTACGCCAACAGGAGTATGAAGTCCTTTTTCATAACAATTTTTTAATATTTCATATTGCAGACGTAAATAGAACCCCAATTTAATGTCTAAAAATTTCTTATATTATATTCGTATTTGCGAACATCGTTTCAAATCCTCGTGTTCGCGAATTCAAAAATTGACATTCGTTACATCACTAGTATGTATATATTTAGATTTTTAAATATGTAGTTGATTTTTTTTAACATTACCACAAATGACTTATCAACAATTAAAATATATTAAAGTGTCTAAAGCACGGATGGAAATCATGGTACAATTGTACTTTTTATAGTACATTTTTGACCTCGTTGGTACCGTGGTACTACCGCGAGTTACTTGGTACAATTTAAAAATGCCAATGTTTCACTATATGGTAACATTAATTTTGCCTATGTTGTCTTTAATTTGTTTGTCTGTGTCATGATACAATTATACAGGTAACCGCGAAGCGCTGTTTTGCTTGTTTCCTCTGTGCTAGTATATTGAAGTGAACTGAGTTATGTATGTACATATTTAGACTAAAGATATACTAAAATAATTAATAAATGGAATTAAATGTTTTCTTTCGATTTTCAATTTAAATTTATTTTATTATTTTAATCAAATAAGTAATACATAGTTTCGTAAAATTTTTATTAATCAAAGTAAATTTATAAAGGACCTTATCGTCGTCGTAGTAAGAGTCTAAACACAATGTTTGCGGTGCGGTGCGATTTCTCGTTGCGGGAGAAAACAATAAACATAATACAACGGAAGACGGCTACGGCAATACTTGTCAGTGTTTGTTTAAATTTTTATTAATTTTTTTGTGGATACATTTTTATAAAATTTTCTAAAAAATTTACTCCTTGTTTAATATTTTGGAATGGAGGCCCTATGTTCCTTATAGGAACGACGGGAACATATATATATATATATTTTGTAATATCAGTAACTAAAAACAAGAAATTATTAACATTTTATACATTGGCAGATATTTTTGAAAAATTTTTAAAATTGTATATTTAATGACAAAAGTTTTTAACCCTTAAATGCATGAGGTCAGAACCTTTGACTTATATCAAGTAATTCTAATGCAAATTTGGCCCCTAAACACGAATATAGGCTTTATTTTCAAGAAAAATTAATTGTTTTCGTGAAAAATTGGAAAAACAACTCTTTATGAAAAATTAAAAACGAGAGAAAAAACTATTTAAAAAATTTAACTTGATCCAAATTTATTAAAATTCGTTAAAATAGTGTCCCATATACAATATGATAATAGTCTCCACAAAAATGGCACACATACTAATTATTTATTTACTTTTGAAAGTTGGTTCACAAACTATATTTGTTCAAAAATTTCATACGACAACTTTGGTAGCTTGCTGATGATATAAACAAATTAAAAACAAACTTAAACGGCGTTTCAAAGAACACTTATACAGTATTCTTTATTTTAAAGGGTTCCTTATTGAGTTTCGGTTACATTTAATATATTATTTTTATCAAATAAGTAATCTACCATTTATGGTACGGTATGCATTTAAGGGTTAAACCTCAAAATCATTTTTTTGTTCACAATAATCAAGGTGTATTTAAACAGGTGGCAGCGTTACTTCAGCTGATAATTTTTTGCTCTATGTGCTTTGTAGCTAACGAATGTCAAAAACTTCGTTTTGTTTTGGTTTTGGTACAATTATTTTTGTGCTTTTGACATTCTTCGGTTATTTACACAGCTATGGTTGCCGTATTTCTGTATAACAAATCCTTACGCAGTCACCTGTATAATTACACCATGACAATAATGTTGTGAACACCGCCAATTATTCAAAAACTATGGCAACATCAGAAAGAGAAAGAGAGTCAAAAATTGAGAGAATAAGAAAGTCCGCAGAGAAAATAAAATAGATTTTAATTTTATACCGTTCCGCACTGCGGTTTTTTACTTCAAAATCGTATGAAAAACCGCACCGCAATAAATTATCGTTACATTGTGTTCAGACTCTAAGAGTCGAAATACGCCAACCACGATAAAGGTAAAAATGTTCATGGAACGAAAAAAAAAAATTCATTTATTTTTAGTTATGACGTTGTTTGAGTAAATGAGCGATATGTAAGTAAACCAAATCTGCGTTTTAAAAATATTTTATCATGTTTACTTTTTTTTTAGGCACCGTTATCGCGGTTGACGGTTATCAACTTTTAGTCCTACTTTATACTAAGCAAGTCTTATTGCTAAGCTGATTATTTTGAAGGGGAGAGAGACGAGGGGAACATCAGCTTAGCAATAAGACTTGCTTAGTGTAAATTAGGACTTACTGCGACGTCTTTGTATTAGATTAAATAAGGTGACCATACTCCGGGGAAAGAAAAAGGTGACATTAACAAAAATAGAAACACAAATTATTTGAATTTAAATTTTTTACACACTCTATAAAAAATTACATTCATATACAATCAATAATAAAAATTAAAAATTTTAAAACCCCCTGACGCTATAGCAAAACACAAAAAAATCTCAACAATATTACAGCCCAGTACACATTAATGTATATGCAAGCAAGCGATTTGTATAGGAATCACTCAAAAATTTTAGGGCCTTATTTTGTAAAACGCAACACTTAGCGTAGATAAATTTTGTATGTATTTTGTTTTTGTAATTAAAATTGTTTCCATACAAAATTTCTTAACGCTTGGCGTTGCGTTTTACAAAATTAGGCCTTTAGAGTTTTTCATATATTTTTTTTAGACGAGTCGCTTGCTTTTATTGTGTATACACTCAAAACAGGTAAGCCCACAAGGCAGCTGTTTATATTAACTGTCAACCTCCTTGTAAACAAAATAATTTACATATGAAGCTTGATTGATAGTTAGAGATTGTAAAAGAAAGTGAGGCTACATTGTTTCATGTATAAAAACAAATATAAATCATTATTTTAATATTAAAGAGGACACAAATGTTATATACGACGAGTTAAAATAGTTGATTGTCCTCTAAAAAAGGAGGACGTATGGTCACCTTGGATTAAAGAACACAGAAATTTTTTCCTTAAACTAGGGCGGTTTCGCCCTAGTCCAAATAAGCCAACCAAATTTTTTACGAAACTATAGTTACCCCCTGTTTGTGTAAGACGTTTGAGTTAAAAATCTTGGCGTTTCTGTAATAGAATAAAGAAAATTTGTAAAAGTTTCCTTTAATCTATTACAAAAACGCCAAGATTTCTAACTCAAACGTCTTACACAAACATGGGGTTAATTTAAAATTACCGTATAATCCTTATCGTGGTTGGGTATTTGGACAACAGATATACGATTTGGTCTATGACGCTTTTGTAATAGATTAACGAACAAAATTGTCGAAAGGTCGAAACCGACATTTTTCTTTAATCTAGTACTAGGATTTCTTATTTATGGCCGTTCACACACGAGCATAATTGTGCCGGCATAACATGCCAGTTTGTTGATTATAGGTGAAGAGGGTGGTATTTAGTTGGCATCATTTTTCAACTAGCTACAACCCCCATTAGCAGCACAAAATCAATACTGGTTTGCCGCAAGGTATATTTCATGACAAAATACGTTATTAATGCGGCAAACCAATAACCACCCGACGAAATGTCAAATGAATACAAAAAGCTCAAACACACACAATAAGCCAGCGATGCCAATTTAGCGCCTTTCGCGCTAGTTTTAGCGCGTTTTAACTATGCCAAACGCGCTTTTTTCGTCTTATCGCGTTTAATAAAAAAAGCGCTAAATTAGCGCGTTGTGATTCAAGTCAAAAATATCATTTGAGTTCAATATATTTTTACTTTTTTGTATAAATTTAACAAAATTTAACTTTTTGTTTAAATTCGTTAATGATTCAAATGTTGCAAATAAAATTCCCTTGACTGTGGTTAGAATTAAAAACGCATTCTAATATTGTAAATGGCAAATATTTTGAAATTTCACAGTTAAAAATATGTACTCGTACTCGTAACCCTAAAAATCTTATTAAGCATCTATTCCTTTTGTATGTACTTCAAAAGGCATTTGAATCGCAACACTATTCGACAATTTATATAAGCTGTTACAAAGTTTGACATATAAAATTAAAATCAAAACTAAGAATTTCGAATATTTGGAAGGCGAGACTGATTCTGTATTAAATGATTTTAGTTATTTAGGATGTAATTTCGAAGAAGCAATATTGCATAATCTGAAAAAGAGTTACTAAAAAATTAATTGTACTCGTATTTACTAATACATACATCGACCTTTATTAAAATTTAATTTAGCGCGTAGGAAAATAGCGCGTTTTGACTATAAATTGTTGATAATGCTTTAACTTAGCGCGTTCTAGCGCGTTTTGAGAAGGGGTATAGCGCGTTTGGGTTATAATAGTTGGCATCGCTGCAATAAGCTGTGTATATATACGTCAGCGTGACCATATATATTTTTAAAAAACTTCCTAAATCTGAAAAAAAACTTTTTTTCCAAAACAAAAACTTTTTTTTTTACAAAAGTACCAAAATTTTAAAAGAAAACATCTGATCGATATTGTTATGTGAAAAGTAATGAAAATGGTTATTCTAACTGAGCCTTTAGACACTGTTGCAGTAATAAGGGAGTGAGAAAATATAAGATCGTTTTATTGCATAAAAAACATTACTTAATATTTTCATTCAATATACTGCATAAGTTCAATTATGGACATATTTATAAAAAAAACTTGAAAAAACTTTATATTTTCAAAAAACTTTTTGGCATCTCAAAAAACTTTCAAAAAAAGGGAAAACTTGACAAATGGTAACGCTGTACGTATACATTTTTATGTCTCGTGTGTTCTTCAAAGAACAAAAATTGTGCGGATTAAAAATTAGTCCCGTGTGTGAAAGGCCTATGTATGTTAAACAGCTGGGGGTCTACTTTGTATTTCGAAACGAAAGAAAATGCTTTCGAATTTGTATGCTATTAACATTGCATTTCGAAAGCATTTGTTTTCGTTTCGAAATCCAGAGTAGACCCCCTGGGGGGCTACCGTGTATTTCGATTCGAAAAGTAAAATTTTTCGAAAGAAATTTCCGAATCGAATGCTAAACCGTACTGCGTAACTCGTTCGAAACGATTACAGAGTTGTATTTTGAAACGAATGGGATATTATATGAAAAGTTGGTAGCACTGCTGCTAAAGTACCAAAATGGCAAAAAATATCCCATAACAAAAAAATCTTTGCCTTGCAAAAAAATTTAATGTTATACGTATTTTGTGAGAAAAATTAAGTGCTTGTTGTACTTTTTATAATGGATTGTGTTTGCTGTGGTTGGACGAGGATGATTATTATACGATTTGTTTTTAGCATCTGAAACATTTAGATGTCCCCTTGCGAGGTATGGATGCAGAGACAGTTTACCACTTCTTCATATTACTTTTATTTGTGTAATTTTTTTTAGTATTCCTTGAATGTGTCAAAATCACAAATATTAAAACATTTATAACAACATAAATAAGCACTATGTTTTAGCAAATCAAACATTAAGTATAATTTGTTTATAACACCTTTTATTTATATTGACCTATTTAAATAATTACATTTTCTATTTTTCTCTCAAGTTGTCACTAACAAAATGTCTTTCGAACCATTTCCGAACGCTTTTTGCATAACTGACACTCGTTTTCGTATTACAGAGTAGCCCTTTCGAAAGGGATTTTTATTGTTCGTAATACAGAGTTGCTGTCTCGAAAGGGATTTTTAGTTTTCGATAGAGTACAAAAACCGTTCGTAAATTCGAAACAAGTCGTCCGAAAATCGTAATACACAGTACAATTCGTTCGAATTCGTAAGTTATTTCTTTCGAAACGAAATACGCGGTAGCCCCCCTGTTGTTTGGAAAGCTGTCCGCAAGGCATATCAAACAGGTACACGCATCAGGCATATTGCTCATCCGCTGATTTTTCGTTTACACGTTTATAACGAAGAATTCATTTGACAATTAATTACTTTTGTGCCTTGTTTTTTGCTTAAAATTTTTTGACATTTACTTTGTAAAACTACCCTACAAGAACACTACCAGTTAAATTACCAGCTTACTTACTGATATGTCTGTTAAAGTTTCTATTAGTTTCTTAAGAGCAATATGAAAAAAATGATCGAAACTCTTGTGTACATTTTGCATCTCTTTCTATCTCATTAATTCCTCATGACTACGCAATATATATCTGTGCTGCTCACTCTTCCTTCCTTTTAAAGGTTATGATTACCAAAATATGGGTTAGCTCCAACTAGTTAGGGGAACGTAAATATTAATAAGCTGTAACCAGTTAGGCAAACGTAAATACTGGTAAGCTCTAACCAGTTAGGCAAACGTATATATGTGAGAAGCACAGAGTTGTAGCTAATGTGTGTACCTGTGCCTTGGCACAAAAAAAAGTGCTACCGTATTTTCAACCTAATTTACGCTACATTTACACATGAAAGTACTTTCTTGAAATGTTTGTATACGTATTATGAATAAAAATTTTAATGAAAAAAGTTACTTTCATGAAAATTTCTTGTTCGTTTTCATAGGAAAGTGAAAGTTCATTTTAAAAATGTCGTCAAAACGAAAAGTTCCATTTCTATAGCTTTGTTTATTACTTAATTAGAGTTACCCAGATTATCGCATAAACACATTTATAGGGCAATAAGTTGGGAATATTATTAAATTAATTGAAAAGGTGGATAATATGAAGTACTGGATTTTATTTTGCAGAGCCACATTTGGAAACTATAGCTTTATAATTGGTGTAATTTATAGATCACCTAGTCATAGCGAATCTGTATTTTGTACTGCATTTGAAGAAATAATTGATGAAATATGTGATAATTACTTAAACAACTGTGATATTTTAATAACGGGTGATTTTAATATAGACTGGATGAAAAATTATACGTATAAAAATAGAATTAAGAGTCTACTCCATGACAACGGTCTAAAGCAATTAGTAAATGAATGCACGCGTCTAACAGAAAATTCAAAAACAATAATAGACTACGTAATATCGAATAACTTTAATACGTTAGTAAATAATAATGAAAAAAATAAGATCTCAGACCATGAAATTATAAATATAACTGTCCCAAATGTGAATAAAGATCTACAAAATGAAAGAAAAATAATCGAAATATTTAAATATAATAAAGAAATTTTTAATAGTGAATTATCTAATAACTTAAAATACGATAGCGCCAGAGATATAAATGAAAATGTTGAACTTTTTGATGAATGCTTGAAAAATACTGCAAAAAAATGTACGTTTAAAAAACAGATTCGTGAGAATAAAAATGTTTACAATTGGTTTACTGATGAACTACGGTTGATGAAAAGAGAAAAAATAATGAGATATTTGCAAGCTAAAAGAGAAAACACTAATCAAAAATGGGCAGAATATAAAATAATTAGAAATAAATACAAACAACAAATTGAAAACAGTAAAAATAATTATATAAACAACAAAATTAGTAACTCAAGGGACCAGAAACAAATGTGGAAGGAAATCAAAAACCTAGTACTTCATGATAACAAAAGTATGATCAAATCAGTGGTATTTGACAATGTAGAATACACTGATTGTTATAATATCGCTAATAAATTTAACTCTTATTTTATACGCAGCATTAGTAATATACGGGAATCGATAGACAATGTGCAATATGTAAACAAAATAACATGCAATGTAACTGATTTTTTTACATTTCGTATAATAAATAATGTAGAACTATATAACCTAGTGAAACAAATGAAAAATAAAACTGATTACGATAAAATATCAAATAAGATTATATTGGACAACTGGAACGCAATTGGTAGCGTATTATTAAAAATAGTAAATACATCATTGCAGACTGGCTGTTTTCCGGACAATTGGAAAAAAACAATGGTAACGCCAATTAGAAAAATTGCAAACACAAAGAAATGCGAAGAATATCGGCCTATATAATATATACTGGAAACAGTTGTAAAAATACAATTGTAGATATATATAGAGGAACATAATATACTATCCAAATATCAATCAGGATTCCGTAAAAAACACTCATGTGAAGCGACTGTTAACGATGTCATTAGTAAGTGGAAAGAGATAGGAAATGATAAGAAATTGATTGCGATTTTTCTTGATTTCAAAAGAGCATTTGAAACCATTGATAGGGAAATAATGCTAGAAAAGTTATATATGCATGGAATAAGAGCAAAAGAGCTGAATTGGTTCAAATCGTATATGGACAACAGAACACAGACAACTAAGGTAAATAATTCAGTATCGGAGGAAGTAATGAATGACTTTGGAGTTCCACAAGGCTCAATACTAGGCGCGCTGCTTTTTATTATTTATATTAATGACTTGCCAAATATATTAGAAAGATGTAACATAGTCCTATACGCAGATGATACCTTAATATATACCATTGCAGACAAGGAAGAAGAATGTCGAGAAATTTTAACTTATAATATAGATAAAATAAATAATTGGTTAAAAATGAATGAACTTAAACTTAATGAAAACAAAACGAAGATAATAGAAATTAACGTCAATTCGAACGAAACATTTGAAATAAATAACTCGGTAATTGAAAAAGTCGAGCATATAAAATATCTCGGGTTTATAATTGATAAGAAACTAAAGTTTAATGAACACATTGAGCACATATGCAAAAAAATCGGTAAAAAAATCAGCTTTCTTGGAAGAATCAGAAACAAAATATCAAAAACTACAGCGATAAATATCTATAATACCATAATAAAACCACACTTCGAGTACGGGTCTACTATTTTATATACATGTAGCAACACACTCCAATTAGCAAGAATGCAGAAACTTCAAAATAAAGCTATGAGAATAATATTAAAATGTAATACATATACTGAAATAAATACAATGCTGAATATCCTGAAATGGTTAAATGTGAAACAGAGACTTAAATTCAATACGCTAAATGATCAAACAGAATTGCGGCATAAACACATTTTCCATACAAATTGACACAAAAAATCAGCACCAGAAAGCAGTCGATAGATAGAATTTATTTTATTTTCACAACGTTTTTTCTTATGCTCTCACATATAAAAACTTATTCTCTCAAACATGTTACCATACTTTCAATAAATTTCATATATTTTGTGAACAAAACTACAAAGAAAAATAAGCACAAAAGAAAATGAAACAAAAATTAGAGAGCATTTGAAGTTACTGCCGTAGATTTTATTATGCGCTTTGATAATTTGACAGCGATTTTTCCTGAAGTTGCGGACTTATTCTGTTTAATCATTAAGATTTATTAAAAAGATGAAACAAGGCGACGCACCCAAATACCTTTGTGAACAAATAAGATATGTAGGAGAAAGCCAACCGTACGGACTAAGAAATGTGAACGATTTTCGATTAAACAGGGTTATGTCAACGCAGATGCAGAGATCACTGTTTTACAAGGGCTTACAACTGTATAATACACTACCAAATAATATGAAAAATGAAAATAACGAGAATCTATTTAGAAAAAAATGTATTAATTTTGTAAGATTTAGTGTTGATTTATAATGATAGGAAGTTTAAATCATGTACAGATGAATATTGCAAAAGTATTTTTAATACTAATAATAATAATAAATAAATAAATAAAAAATAAATAATTATTATTGTTAATGTTTTAATAATATTATTGTTTTAAATAGACACGAATTGTCTTCTTCATGTATATTTGAAGATACGAAATTACAATTATTTAAATATTTATACAAAATAAGAATAATTTATAATAATCATTTGCCACAATCCTATATATTTGTACAAATCTTTAAAGGGGGTAACACTGTCAACCTTTTTTCATTTTACTTTCTGAAAACATCAAAAATTTACTTTCTTGAAAAAATCGTTGAAAGCTGAGTGGAAATTAAAAACTATGTGAGTGTGGTAGTGAAAAAATGTGATTGTATTGCTACTTTCTTGCAATTAGTTTCATGTGTAAATGGTAGGTTAACAAGAGCTTTAATAAAGCACTGAATACGTTTTGAATTTTTATGAAAATTTACTAAAACTATACACATATAAATATTCCTCTCACTCAGCGAAATGAATTTTGCAACACATTTTTAACTTATCGTCAGGTGGTTATTGGTTTGCCGCAGTAATTATGCATTTTTAATATACTGTGTAGCAAACCAGTAACCACCCGACGTTATATTTGTGATGCTAGCACTGTGTCGTTGGGATTGTGGGAAATAAGTAGTCTGGAAGTTTGAAAACACAACCGAACATGCTTTTTTTCTCAGTGTATAAAAAGTGTTTTGTGTTTCAAGCATCCAAAATCTAAAAAGTTTACAATTTAAATATAAAATAATTTCAAGGAAACAAATGAACCATGAATCAAGACAACTCAACAATGGACATGGATCCGGACATAGCAAAATCACTATTCAACAAGGGAGCTATATTGTTTATTACCGGAGTTCCTAAGGGCACCGAGTTCGGCATAGATCTCTGTTCGTACGTAATTAATGATAATTTCCGCGGCGTAAAAATGATACCACCAGGACCTCATTATGTGTGGTGCGCAGCTACCGGACCTTATGGTGACACAGCTCCCAGGGTAGGATTCAGCTATTTCTTTCAAGAACAGGAGCTGATTGTAAAAGAATGGGATGCCAGCAATGAAGAGTTAAAAGAAAGGCAGATTTCTAAACCAGAGTTAGAGAAGAAACGTTTAAGGGACAACATTAAAATGCTTGATACATTTTTGGCACCGTATGACTATCGTTATTATAGTGAGTGGCGCAAACTTACTGATACTATTACCAAGGAGTGCGTGGACAGGTGTTCTCCAGCCTTGGGCACTATTAGAACAAATGCGGAGTTACTATCGTGTCCAGATGTAGAAAGACCCAGAGGTCCCTTAATGGGAACCCGCCCAGCAATGGCAGCTAAACTTGTAAGTGATGAAAATGATCTTCTTCCCCAATTAAAACCTGTAGAGGGTACAGCTCCCAGGTTCTGTCATGTGCCAAGCCGTATACCCAAGGATTGTACCCCGTCCGACATATCAAAACACTCTTTGGATTGCATACAAGCGTGTAAAGAGTTACTGGGATGTTTTAATCACTCACAGGACATCATACAAGAGATACAAATATCTTTTATTTTCTTTCTGGTCGGATACTCTGTCGAGTCTTTAGTATATTGGCGCAAAGTTTTATCGTTGCTTTCCCATTCGGAAGAGGCAGTCAGCAACTATCGCCTGCTATTCATGAAATATAGTGAAGTGTTAGTTCACCAACTACCGCACTTGCCGGAAGAATTAATGGAACCATCGGAACGTAACACAGTGTATAAAGATGTACGTTCATTGCTGTTGAATTTAAATCTCTGCGGTCTACATAAAAGCGCAGATTTTTTATCCAAGAAATTACACAAATCTATGAATTGGTTATTTGAAGGCTTGTTAGACGAAGACCCTGAAGATATGCCAGTTATAGTGGAAACAAATTAAAAACGCAATAGCAATTTACGAAATGTAAGTAACATTTAAACATTTATTGGTTACATGATAGACGTACATACATAATAAATACATGTAGATAATTGAATATACATTTTTCCATTAAAATGTTTAATACAAATTAAAATGCGTATATACTGCGCAATATTTTTCAACTACTTTGCCTTTTTTGGTTCAGTAATTAAGTCATTATCTTCATCTTCATTTTTCGTTTCGTCATTTTTTCCCAAATCTAAATTATACTTGGTTGCCAATTCTTCCAAATGTTTTTGGTTACTTTTCAAATATCCCGGCAGATAGAATATCGTTTGAACCATCCTTTGATACATAATTAAAACTTTAAGTTAATAATTGACTTGATTTTCTCTTATTTATTTTTAATCCTACTTGATAAGTATATAACCGCATACGGCCAACAACAAACATGTACATGATGTTTTCATCATGGTCCAGTAGTCTACTACAACCTGCTGGTGCTTCATTTTGTCACACGTATGGCAATTAATTTTGATACTCAATAAAAATTCGGAAAAAATATGTATACTTCACAGTTATATTGACATTAACACTGTAGCGTTTCTAAAACTTTAGAATATTCGAGTTGTAACTCTCAAGTACACGTGTATATTTGTAATAATTTGAACCGATTTATTTAATGAATTCTTGTTAAATTTTCGTTAATAGAAATTTTGTTGTGGCCAAAATTTATGACACATGAGTCACCGTGGTTACACTCATTAAAGGAAAGTTTTCGCCCTCGACAATTAAATTATATGCACTTACGACATTATTGATGAAAGCAACAGATATGTACATACTTGTTTGTTTCTTTAGATATTGACCTTAGTAATCAATAAAGGTAATCATATTTATTTTACTAAACGACCAAAAACAAATATTGGTATTCAGATATACTACATACATATATACATAATTATATAAAGTATGTCTACAAACATGTTCGTATACAAAATTATATACGTGATGATTTATATTTTTTTAATTATCACACATTTCCATAAAAAAATTAAATCATTTAGATGAACAGATAGATTATTTCCTTATAACTAGCATTTATCTGATTGCACAAAATTTCTCAAAGCTGCTACCACTCCCATGCCATACATAAGTTTTTCCTCCAGTTTGTTCCACGTTTGTTCTTGTAGTTTAGACAATTCTTCCAAACTAGACATAACTTGTGGCATTTCCACTAAATTTAAGCCATGCGACCGTAGAAATACACTTAAATGCGATTGAGCTATTTCAAAATTTTGATTCGATTCCAACATAAATTGTAGGGTTTTCAAGAACGCCACCATTGCCTTGATAGTACCACCACCAATAGGATGTAAAGATTTAATCTCAAAGTCAATCATTGAAGGTCCTAATTGTTTAAGGTGTTGCACACATTTTTCATAGTTTTGAGTGTCAGCTGAAGATTCTAACAATTTACCAAAATTCGTTAGATTGTTAAGTGAAGACGATTTAATAACTCGTGAATTTAAGTCGTCATCTGACTTCGTAGTTGTTACGTCGTATTTCATTTCTAAACCAGCCACTGTAGGCAGAAAGAATGGAGCTTGTTTAGGTACCTTAGGAGGTGCTTTAGGTTTGTTGCGTTTCTTAATTATTTCCAAATCTAAAAGATTTTGCCATCTAGATGCCGACACTCCCGATATTGAAATCAAGTCCTTGGACAACTGCTCAGGGGTTTCATATTTTAGTGTAATTTCTTCACCCAATTCTTCTTCTTTGTCGACATCCATTGATAGTTCGCCCACTGCTTCCTCTAAACTTAATTCTTCAGCAATATTTGAGGGAAGTCCAACATATGGTGCTTCTGATGTTGGCTTAATGGAGCGCAGGGATATTTGACTGAATAACATTTTGTTGGCCCATAAATATATACCCAAATTGTTGACGTGAGCAGTGGCTAGAAAATCTCCCGTTGGTGACATACTGAGAGAGACACAAGGCTTCTCCATTCTGAAATGATCAATCATGTAGGAAGAAGGTATGTCCCAAATTTTAATGGTAGCATCCATTGAGGCTGATATTATCCAACGACTGTCAGGGCTAAACGTAAAATCGTTTATTTTTGCTGAATGGCCTTCAAATTTACGTATCACCACTTTGGTATCCATATCAATAACCATTATTGTAAAATTAACAAACGCGACCCCAATCATGGCACTTTCACGATGACAACGCATTATTGAAATTCCATATTGAAACTTCATTTGAGCAAAAGGTTTATTAACTAAAAATAAAAAGAAAATGTTTAAAAATTATTTACGTATGTATTCAATTTGGCAAATATATATATAAGGGAAATAAATCAACAATATTTTAGTAACAGTTTCTAAATTTTCCTTCTTACTTAAATTTCAATTATTTTTTAACTACGAGTAATTATGTTTTGCACTTTTTTCTCCAATTTTTTTTTAAATCTGTATGTTTTTTTGTACTCTATACTATTGAATATACTACATATATAAATATATCTGTGGCAATATGAAATATAAGCTTAAATATACTAAGCAAAGCAGTGTTTTTCGGAAGTTTTGATGCCGTCGGTAAAATATTAAAAAAGCTCTAATGCATGATTATATCTTTGTGTGATACTTTCTTTTCATATGTAGCATTTTAACCACTGCAAACTCCAACTGGAGCATAATAAACCTTAATATCCTTAAGTCTACTAAGTTACTATTCCATATTGCCACATATATTTATATGTACATATTTACCTTTTTCTTTCAAGTGCCAATATTTCAATAAACCACCACTGCATCCCGAAACCACCATTCGATTTAAATTATCACATGCGACTCCACGTACAGCAGCTTTATGAGCTGGTTCACCATAACTAGCTCTGTGCTCACCGGACTGTATATTAAAACGTTCGATATCTCCACTGGAGTAACCTGTTAATAAAATTAAATAAATCAAATGGGTGAAAACATTTCTGTCATATAGTTACCTATAATGACAAAATTGCCACAATGTGTAAGAGTAATACATGTTGTTTCGGCTCTAAAGTCCACACGTTTTCTATTTGTAAATTTTTCCGGTATCAGATGATGTTCACCCATACGACTCTTGTGAAATGACCAAGTGGTCGTCTGTATAGTACGATCATGTATAGCAGCTATGTTGTCCCATTCCCTTTCGCGTGTTAACTCAGTCGTAAACTCTATGATGGGTGGCATAATGCGATTGTCCACTTCAAAGCAATCTTTCAAATTAAAAAAAATATCAATATTCTACTATTTTTTTCAAGTTAATTTAAAAAATACTTTTCTTTTTCGAAGCCTTTTTGTTGTAACTAGCTTTTCCCAAACTTTTACTTAAAGTTTCTGATATGGTACTAAAAGCTCTTAGCGAACTATCCTCCCCAGATGATAATATTGTTTGACCATTACTACCATGATAGCGAATACATATAGGTGGGGCATTATGTCCCTCCCGTATGCGTAACATTCGTGCTCCTCCGTCCGTTAAATCAAAAATCCATAATTTCATTGAATTATCAGGGGATGTTGTAAATAACAATGGTTCATTTGGCAGACAGATTGTCGTGGTGACAGATTTACCATGAGCTTGTAGTTGGCTGGCAATCTATTAATGTACGAACTGTTAAAAAATACAAGCATTCAGAATAAAACCATACCTTTTTTTCCTCCAAATTCCAAAATGCAATATAGCCGTTCGTACTAGCAGTAGCCATAATAGGCGGTCCATCTGTACGGAAAGTAATTTTCGACACAGCGCCCCAATCTTGCTTGAATTTCATTAAAACTTCATCAAATTTCAAGTTCATAACAACAGCAGTACCATCCTGATATCCCACAGCTACTACATTTATTGCTGGTGCTGGCTCAATGCAAGTCACACGACTCTCATGTCCTTTAAATGTATAAATCAAGCGATTGTCTTTTATATTCAAAATTTTTAATTGACCCTGCTTTGATCCCATTACAATTTTATTAACATATGTTGGAGGATGAGCAATAGCAGTTATTTGAAATTCTTCAGCATTAAATGGAACTTCTAAATAAACTTCCTCTCCATGAATATCCCAAATTATCATTACATTAGCCTGGTCCACAGCAATCAAATGCTTACTAAAAGGCAAAAGAAGGTGAACGTTTTTAGTGTGACCTTTGTAAATGTGTCTTAAATGCTTGCCGGAACGCCAGGCATAAATGCATTTGTCACAAGCTGTATAAGTGTAGGACCGATCTGCAGCCATTGCGGTAATTTCATCTGGATGTTGACCACTAACATGAAGCAAACGAAAATGAGCTGAGGAGTAGACTTGGAAGGAACGTCCAATGCATGTTGTTATCAAATTATCTTTACGTCTCTGTACATAACGCACTACGGCTGGAATATGGTTGCTGACATATCCCAAAGATCGATTGCGTCGAAATATAACACTGCTATCACGTTGTATCCTATACATGGCATTTGTTTCGGTTACCTCACAATTTGTCATTTTTATTAGTACAATTTTCAAACTCACAAGCAAATTAAAATTAATAAAAGAAAAACACGCGGAACCAAATGCCGTGTTTCTTTTGATTTTCTACTTTTAATTGTCACCCTGTTGTTGACTTGTCAAATGATATAAACTTTGGTGGCCAGTGCTATCAGATTAGGGAATTTATTCACGATTGAGGAGTTTTGCTGGAAAATTGGGAATTGGGGTATTTGCATAAGTTTTTTCTTACGAACTTTTTTGTGTTATTTTATTACATGTCGTCGGGTGGTTATTGGTTTGCCGCAGTAATAGTGTATTTTTAATATACTGTGCGGCAAACCAATAAGCACCCGATAAATGTATGTATATCCTCTTGAAATTATTACAGCATTTTGATCATATCAGTTGCTCTTCTTATATATAGAATTTTATGATAAGCAACAAAAATCGCTTGTTGAGAGTTATTGATCGATTATATACGATTAATGTGTACTTTTCTCGAATTCGTTCTCAGTTTTTTGATATCTTGAATGTATCAGGGGATATAAAGTTATTTTCCTATTTATATATTTGCCGTAATAAATGCACTAAATTGGCCTACTTGAAAGGCAGTGAACAGTAAGTAATATTGTTGTTATAATTGGTATATGCAGCAACAAAAAGTAAAAAGCTTAGTCTTAATTTTATGCCCGTAGTTTCTACACGCAGATAATTTACCTAAGCTTTTTACTTACGAGTTTGCCTTGTAAAATTTGACTTACACGATAGATATCTTTACACTAATAGATATCTATGGGTAGAAATTACGGGCATTAGCAATAAGACTTACTGAGTGTAAATTAGGACTTAGCAATTTCAAGTTTAAGTACCTTCTGACTAGTCATCTATGGCGATGCTCACATCGGTACTAGTCAGCTATGACGCCGCTTACATCCGTACTGACTATGACGATGTTTGCATTATTATTGATTAGTAAAATAATGTGTAGTGAGCAGTTAAGATATATCTTCTATTAGTTAATGAAGTTCACAAGTATGAGACAGAAACAAAATCACTCCTTCACAAATGTTTACGTCAGGGGACAAATTACGGCATTCGACACGATTCGAAATTCAAAAATATTTCCATATAAAGTCTATAGAAATATTTCGTAATTTTGTTCGATAAATAGTGCCGTAATTTGCCCCAGTATATTCATATTACACTTAAAAAAATGTTAGAAACTTCTAATGTATATATATATATATATATATGTATACGTATCATTGTTCTTGTAAGGTTGTGGTTGCAAATAACGTGTGGGTTCAGACATCGTCGGGTGGTTACTGCTTTGCCGCACAGTATATTAAAAATACGTTATTACTGTGGCAAACCAATAAGCACCTGACGACATGGCAATTTTAGTAGATGAACTCTTGGGATTATAGAAGACTGGTATGAGGAATGGAAAGAGAGGGGAACATAATTGCTTGTACTCCTTATTTGATTTTGGTTTTGTCCTTCGCAGTTATCGTGTTTTTACACTCCTCTTTCGTAGCTGTTGAGATCAACTCTTACGTCTTATAAACAGCTTGATGGTTATACTGCAAATGAACAGCTGATGAATGTAATAAACATATTGGCTATACATATACATATAGCGAAAACATTTCATGATGGAAAAAATGATAATCAATACCATAGACTACTAATACTAATAATGGTTAATACCCAACTGTTGAGTGGAGCTTAGCTACTCAACTATGCGTTTCTAAGACAAATATATGCTCAACACTTGCCATTCATAGTTACGTCTTATGAATGCACCCAATGCCATACAATGATAAATATTGGAAATGACAAACGTTGCTTACAATATATACTATTGCGATGGCACAAAGTGCCATAGTGTGTAGAGGTGGAAAACTATCGATAGTGTCACTATCGAAAGTTTTCGATAGTTTACAAAACTTTATCGATATATCGATTCAAGACTATCGAAAGATAGAAAAACTATCAATATATCGACGATACTATCGTGATAGTATCAAAGTTGTATGGTTCTTGTATAATGTACATATTTATTTACACTAAAAATTCAAAGCAAAACAAAACAAAAGAAAACAAAATAAAATAGAATTTTATTTGTCAGTTAAATAAATAACAAAACTAAAATAATTGTATGAAAAATAAGTGAGATCAGCTGTAGAAATTTTCCCGTCATATTCACATTTTTTGGTTTTAGTAGTATATAATTTACTATCGATAGTTTTCAGGTATTAATCGATGGCATAATTAAAACATCGATATTCACAAAAAAATTTAACTATCGATAGTGCCATCGATAGTTTTCCACCCCTAATAGTGTGTACTCGGCATAATAAAGAAATTGTTTCATACTTTGGCGGTGTAATAATATATTTTTAGTTTTTTTTTAAATATTAAAAAGAGAAGTAACACCTGGAAGGATTAAAAAATAGTGCTCATAACGTGGTGCAAATCTACCGTATAGTATTCCAAAAGTTTTCAAATAATAATAACATATATGTACATACATACATATGTACATTAGGGGGGCAATGCAAACCCTTTTTGGAATTCTGTAAAAAGCTGTGCGGATTATTATAATACTACGTCTTAAACTCACGTAGTGAAAATATTAACCAATAGGGGTAGCTCTCTGGCGTGCCACACCTAGGTCAAAATTGCAATTTTAAAAAATTTACCAAAATAAGATTCAATTTACATTAAACAATACTTCAGTGAGCGTGTGCCAAAATTTTGGGCCGAATCAGACAACTTAAAGCTTGACCGCTAGAGCTCAAAAGAAAGCTCAATTATATTATTTTATACAAATTGAGTTTTTGTGAAGATCTCGTTCAACTTTTATATAAGATAAGAAAAGGTAAGCAAAAATTAAAAAAAATTATAAGTTCGTATTTGAAAATTTGAATTGGTAATGCCATGAATGAAAAACCATCGAACCAAGGCCTATTTATCAGGTCCATGATACAATTATAACAGGTACATGCACAAGCCCAGCCTGTTACTGTATACATTGCAGATAAATGTCAAACTTTGTTTACAAGCTGCAAAAATGTTAGTGTATGTGTGTGAATAAAATGTTTATAGTGTTGCCAATGAATTTATACAAGGCTGTGTCTGCAATTAAACATTGAAGAAAATTACACTACACATCTTTTGTGTAGATTAAAATTAAAAGAAAAATAAATACAAATAGAACCCAAAGTAGAATTTCACAGACATTATACAAGAATTTAATTCCATGGCCTACACATGTGAGTAGAAATTACACACTATTTAACTACACACAGAATGGCAACACTGAATAACTATAATCATGCAGGAATGCCGCGTCTGCAATTGTACTTTAGTTGCCCTGTAATTGCAATTTTTTATAAACAAAAGACATTTGTTTCTGACAATTTATCGTTTGCTTATAACAACAAATACAACAAAATTCCAATTGTTGTAGTCGTGCATGTACCTAGTATAATTGTATCATGATCAGGTCAGTGCAATCGTCCTGATGATATTCTGTGTTTTCGTGTTTAAGCTGTCAAAAGTTGTTTGCACCATATACTTTAATTCATGTTTGTTTCTGACAACTTAAACATAAAGTTGTTTTTTGTATTGCTGTGTTTTTGTAGAGTTGCATTGACCTGATAAATAGGCCTTGCATCGAACAAAATAGCAACGTTGCTTTAAAAACGATTTAGATAATGTGAAATTAAACTATTTTTCCGAGCTTTAGGTCAGTTCTTAAATTCTTATATTTATTATTACAATATTTCGTTAACCTTCGGTTAACTTCTTCAGGATATAGTATTCTGTTTTCTGCTCGGAAAAATAGTTTAATTTCACATAAAAAAAAGGTCGAAAAATTAGATAAAAATATTAGATTTAGATAATTTAATAAGCTTTCTAATGCATGTAATTAAGTTGAAATCCGTTAAGAACTGCTTGAGTTAGAGGCAAATTACTAAAGCAAGATTTTTTCAAAATAAGCTAACTTATTTCATATTATCAGGTATTTAACAATATTGAATATCAGGAAACTGTTTTATATCTCAATTCAAACATCGCTAAACATTTTATTCTCACATAATTTTTCGATTTTGTTCAGCAGAAAGGAACAGTTTCAGGGAAATGAAATGTAAAATGTCCGTTAATTTATTTTGTAGATATGAATGCTCCTTAAGCTATGTACAGACGATTGTCAGATCTTACAATATTGTCAGATCTGGCAATGTGCTGACAATGTACTTGCAATGAGAAATTGCCAGCAAAAGGTAGATTGCCATTTCACACGGCTGTATCAAATTTGTCAGAAAATCGAACAATTTATTGCCAGACGGTTGTATGACAATAAATTCATCTGACAAAATCGTCAGTGGAAAAATTGTCAGTTCACACGGTTGTCATATGCAAAAATTGCCAGACATGGTGTTATGCGTTGCCAGACTCAAAGCACTTGTTAGAAATTGTTAAATATCAATCGATTGTGGTAGTGTTAAATGTAAAAAGTGAAAACATAAATTATTATGGACCATAAAAAAGCAATTGCAATGATTTTGGCTGCATATATTTTATTATATATTTTTTCTTTAAAATCAAGCGTGTACAGTGTTGCCCATAGAAAGAATTCTCTTACAATGACGCCATTGTCAGATGCATAAACTTCGCGCATCTGACAATATTAAATTGTCTGACAAATATCTGGCAATAATTTTGCAATGAGTTCACACGATTGTAAGATGTCTGACAATTTGTTGTCAGCTGCTAGTCTTGCAATTTACTGACAATGATTTTTCTGGCAACGACGTCTGACAAAAATTGCCAGTTCACACGGTTGTAAGAAATGTTGAGTACATTTTACTGGCAATATTGTAAGATCTGACAACCGTACATAGCTTTAGCGCTATTTAACATCATTGCCATTTAATAAAAATTATTATGAAATCAGTTATTTGTTGTGCTGACAACTTAATGATACTGGTGTATAATAATAACATAATAATTTTTCATCATTTTATAACCGAATCAGCAATTCAAAAGATATAGATTTATTACTTATTATTTATTTTATTATTTATTATTATTGGCGTAGTTTATTTATTGTCCTTTTTCATCTGCAGCATTTTCCGTTCTCACATAAAATTATATCTTAATTGATATTGAAAACATATTTCTGAATCTTATATCAATTGAAACTTTTGTAAATTTACTTTAAATTTATTTTAAAGAACTTTATTTTTGTTTTGTTTGTTTATTTATTTGCATTTTATAATATTCTTCGTATTTACATTTGGCTTATAAAGTTTTAAGAGTTTAGGGACGATGTTCCTTTTCTACTTAGAAATTTATTTATAATATTAATATTTTTATTTTATTTAACTTAATATATATAGTGGAGGAAAAAATTTACAAAACCTTTATGAAGCAGGGGTATAAGATAAAAGAATTGGAGTGGAGTAGTACGTTAAAATTATGCTGATATTAAATCATTAATATGTGTGTATTGGGAAAGTTCACATCTTCTTGTAAAATTGTGTGTCAATCTATTTATTTTATCATTTACTAAATCCACATCTGCAAGAGAGTGTAATCGTCTGGTGGAATAATGCCAAGGAAGCTTAAATATCATCTTTAGTAGTTTGTTTTGGGCTATTTGTAATTTTTTACGATGACAATTTGCGGAAGTGGACCATACTGGAGCACATACTGGGATGCAGAATTGATTTCAATATTAGTTTTTTGTTATCAGTGTTAAGATCCGAATTTCTGTTAATTAGTGGGTATAGTAACCGTGTTGTTTTATTTATTTTGTCAATTAGGTAGGGTATGTGATCGTTGAAATTTAATTTAGGATCAAGTATAACTCCTAGATATTTGACCTTGTTTTCTCATGAAATATCATGATTCATAAATCTTAACGGTTGCTGGGGAAGAAAACAGTCTTTTCTTTTCCTTGAAAAGTAAATGGCTTGAGTTTTTTCTGCGTTTAATAATATGTACCATTTGTTGAAATATTTGATTAATTCACTTAAGGCAGTTTGTAGGTTTGTAATTACATTTGTAGCATATACATATATCGGAGCTAACTATCGATGTGTCGTCGGCAAAAATTGTTGTATTACAATTTATGAATGTTGGTATATCTGATGTAAAAATATTGTATAATATGGGGGAAAGGTACGACCCTGGAGGACAACCCGCCGTAATATTTATTTGTTGAAAGCATACAGTGCCTAGATATACTTTAAAATATCTGTTTTCTAAAAAACTTTGGATTATTTTAATAATTTCGTTAGGAAAGTTTAGATTCTTCATTTTATATGTAAATGAGTCCGTCGTGCCAAACAGAATCAAAAGCGGCCTTTATATCCAGCAGAACCATGCCTGTTGATTTATCATTTGCGAAATTGTGTTTAACTAATTTTCTTATTTTTAGCAGTGGTTGGCACGTGTTCACTTCTAAATCCGTATTGTTGTATTGGAAGAATATTGTTTGACTCTAGAAATAGATTAAGTTTTTCTTTTATTACTTTTTCATATATTTTACTTATTGAAGAGAGCAGGCTGATAGGTCTATATGAAAGGGGTGAGCTGTCATGTTTGTTTGGTTTTTGTATTGCAATTGTTTTTGACAATTTCAATGAGTTTGGAAAGTAGCATAGTTTCAGACATCCATTTATTATAGAGGTAAGGAAGGTTATAGCTTTCTTTGGTAGGTTTTTCAAGCATATATTGTTGATTTCGTCCAACCCTGCAGATTTTTTGTTTTTCAATTTTTGTATAATCTCTGAAGTTTTTGCTTGTGTTATAAAGCAATAGTTTTGGGAGAACGTGTTTAGTGATCGAACCATGTTTGCTGTACTTTCAACTTCTGAAATAGTTTCTAAATCGCTGAGATTAGTAGAAATACAATGATTCATTTTGACATTATGGGCCAGGATTTCACACTTTTCTTGCTGGGTGTAATACATTGTGTTATTTTGTTTGAATATTGGTATATTTTTATGTTTCTTCTTTAGCACTTTTTAAATTTTCCAAAAGGAGGAAGAAGATTTTTCCAATGTTGAGAGCATATTGTTCCAGGATATATTTTTAAAATGTTTTAATTCCTTTGCGATTTCATTGTTTAATATAGACATTTGTTGGTGATCCATAACATTTCTATAGCGCTTCCAATTTCGTCTGTAGGCATTTCTCAATTGTATTTTTATTTTAATGTTGTTGGGTAAAGTTATCGAATTAGGTGCAATTCTGCATTTAGGTATACTATTTACCATTGCCCCTTTTGTATTTTCGTTAAATATATTTATCATGTCATCAATTTGATTTGTGTTATATATTGTATTAGCATCGTATGGTAGAGGTAGATTTCTATCCAAAAATTTAGCAAAGCGGGTCCAGTTAGCCTTTTTAAAGTTATAGCTTAGTTTTTCTAATCTAACGCAACTTAGGTTGATCTCGCTGTAAATTGGGAGGCGATCAGAACTTAGGTCGTTTTTCACTCTAACGGCCGACATATTTATAAAGAACTTTCTATATTTAAAAAGAACACATCTGTTTTGTTAGTTTGCAATGCAAGTTTATTTGATGATTTTTTTTTCTGCATATACATACATATATTTATATACATATACATATGTACATGTATTTATATATAATTTAATAATTTGTTTACTTCTTTTATATAATAAATTTTTGTAACAAATCGTTTATTCTTGTACATATACATATGTATGTAGTAATGAATATTTTTGATCGTTATTTAAAATACATACGGCTTCGTGACTTGATGTAATATTTTAGGTGCAGTGCATAGTAATTAATTCTTTTTAAAGAGGTTTCATATTTAACAACGAATGAAATAATATGCTATAAAGTTATGAATAGAACTTAGTTATATTAATATGTAATTCATTAAATAGAGATCATTTGTAAACTAAAGTTAAATAAGAATATTAAAATATGGTTTAGGAAATCAGGGAAATTAAGAAATTTATGAATTTTTTTGCAAACTCCATTTAAAAAATGCCCTCATATAACAAACATATTGCACATAAATAAATATAATGTAGATATATGTATGTATACATATATACATACGTATGTATGTACATGTACATTAAACATTTATGTACATACATAGGATATGGCTAAAGGGGCAAGAGAGTATGGTTAATGTTTGCAGAAATTTTTTAAATATTTTTTTCAATCTTGGTTAAATTTCTTTCTTTTTTTAAGTTTAAATAGTCTTTCGCTTTCCTAAGATAAGTGTGTTTATGTAACTAAATTTTTAGTGTATTTTTTTTATATAAAAGTGCATGATTTAATTCTTGCTGCCTCAAAAATTTCAAATGAAATTTTATTCCCAGCCCTGGAAAAAATTTCATTGATTTAGCACATTCATGTTGATTTTGTTGCTTACTTTTTATTTACATTTTTATTAACTATTTTTGTTTTATTTTATACAGGAAATGAATCTCAAATTAAATATTTAATAAGCGCTTTTTTATTTGTTAGTAAATCCCTTACTTTTAGAATTTCGTTTTATATACATATACATATAGCTAAATTTAGTTGTAAGGTTGATTTTGCTATGTCTAATAAATTTTGATAAGTTCAGTTAAAAAAAAAGAATTCTTTAGCATAAACAATTTATTTAGCTTGATTATTTTCACGATTTAAAAATTCAGCTGCAAAGGGATAATCAAATTCGGGCATGCGTTCAGCAACAGGTCTCCGATGGCCATTACCAAACTGAAATGAGAAAGTTTATAGTTTTTATTGTGTTGTAATAAATATTTAGAAGCAAACATAGTATGTATATAATAATTTTATAATATAAACTTAATATTAATTTTTATATGTGTAATTTTGCTCTCGCGGTTATTGCTAACCGAAACTAATCCGCACAAAAAATAAGGACAAGTTGCTATTGAAATACAAACTGAGATCAAAATTACACAATTATTGGTACAATACACTGAAACAATTATAATTGGATGTTTTTCAACATGAAACTCATCAAACTACTCTTCATTAATATAATAAATTCTTACGTTAGCTCGTTATTAATGAAAAAATTCGTAGATTCAATGAAAGCTTTTCTTTCAGTATGCGGGATTTTCTGTTATTTACTCATTTGGTCATCCAGTTGTAGAATAGTAATTAATAATTCTATAGGACTGGAATTTGTTGTTGGCTAAGCTTTTCGACAAGACCGTTCACTTTTTAAAATAGTAGCAGGAAAAATTGGCATGAAACAAGAAAATGTATAGCAGTGATAAGTCCCAGTTTAGACGGTGAACATTTTTTTTGCAGCAATTTTAAATTTTATTGTTTAAACTTCCAATAGTGTTCACATGAAGAAATTTTGTTTATATGTATGCCTTTAGCTAAATAGAAGGGAAGCACAATGGATCCAATTGGGTCTCCTAACCTATATCATTAGCTAGCTTGAAGGTTGAAATAACCAACCGGAGAACAAAATGAACTTGTGTATCCCTTGCTATCCCTATCTTTCTCTCTCCTCTCGCCAACAAAGTATATACATAATCAGTGATGCCAATTTAGCGCGTTTCGCGCTAGATTTAGCGATTTTTAACCACGCCAAACGCGCTTATTTTCGTCTTAGCGCGTTTAATAAAAAAAGCGCTAACTTAGTGCGTTTTGGATAAAGTCAATAACATCATTTCAGTTATTTTCTTTCTTTTTATGTATAAATTTACCAATTTTCTAGTATCCAAAACTCTGATAAAAATTTTTTTTTAAATTGGTTAATGATTCAGCTGTTGCAAATAAAATTCCCTTGCCTGTAATTAGAATTAAAAACGCATTCCAATACTATAAATTACAAATATTTTTAAATTTCACAACTACAAATATGTAGTTGTACTCGTGACCAAAAAAAAAATGTATGTAACTTATCAAACATCTATTATAGTTGAAGTACAAAAATCATTTCAATCGTAAAACTATTCGATATTTTATACGAGTATGTTTGTTACTCGTACAAAGTTCGTTATAGAAAATTAATATAAAAACTACGGATTTCGATTATTTGGTGATTCTGATTCTGTATTAAACTATTTTAGTTATTTAGGATATAGTTTCGAAGAAGCAATATTTCAAAATCGGAAAAAGAGTTGCATCGACTTTAATTAAAATTTAATTTAGCGCGCAGGAAAATAGCGCGTTTTGGCTATAAATGGTTGACAATGCTGCAACTCAGCGCGTTCTAGCGCGTTTTGAGAAGGGGAATAGCGCGTTTGGGTTGTAAATAGTTGGCATCACTGTACATAATATGTAATTTGTACAGGAAAAGTTTCATCATGTAAAATTAGACTAAGCCTTTGTTGAAGTCATTGGAAATTATATGAATCCGAATCGAATGGTCACACACTTATTGCCTCCTAAGTCAGTGGAAAATAATTTTTTTGATTAATCGTGGGTAGGGAACGCAGAATTTGATTATCAGAAAATGAGCGAATATATCTCCGACTGATAGCGAGGAAGAGCAAAATAAAATGAATATGATAAAAAATTCATAAAATTCTGGATGTACATATGTATATTGTCTAACTGCTGGCACAAATATTTCCTTCGAATTTTTAAATTCCCAAACAAATTTTATGTGCTCTCCATGATAAAATAATGACGCATTCCCAAACTAATTTAATGACATGCACTCGTACACTTTATTTTAATTGGTACTTGCACCTGGCCTAGAGTCATCTTTAAGCAAAGCAGCGGAAGCAAAATTTTACACCTATAAAAAACACACTTCCTTAGACATGAGCATACGTATATATGAATAATAAAATTCATGTAAAATACATACATAAATATATAAATGTTTTTGTATACAGGGTTATCCGTTTATTGGTTTCAAAATGGCCGACCTGGTAAGGCTGTCAGCTGTTAAACAACTGTAATCTGAAATGCCATTTAAGGCTACACAATCGCACGACTTACAAAAAAATACAACTATGATCTAACGAATTGTTAGACCCAATTCCCACACGCAAAGTTTAATTTGCAAACTTTTGATTCAGCTGGGTGAAAGGCAGGGGGAGAAATACTTTCTCTGTTGAAAATTTTCATAAACTTCATCATACCAGTAGTGAAATTCACTAACTTTTAACGATTAGACAAAAGTTAATTTTTTCTACAAATGTTTTTGTTTGCATTAACGATTATGTTATTCACTAACTTTTTGTTAACAAAAAATAAATGATGTTCTGTTTGTACATAAAATTTTTTTTATGGATTTCTTTAATTTTCAGAAATAAAAGTTAAAAAGAAGTTTATATATAAAAGCTTTTAGGTTAGGAAAGGTGGTGATAAAAACGCACCTCCACTCGGAGACCCAATTGGGTCCATTGTGATTAACTTTTAAATGTGAATATATTGTACAATAATTATATGAGTTCTGCTAATAGGGGATGTTCTTTAACTGAGCAGCTGACTGCCTTCTATTCAATAAAACCACAAAAGTTATTGTCTTTTAGTTAACAACATCGCATGTGGTTTAAAAGTGTTACTAGGTAGAAAAGTCCGCTGTTTGTTTGTTTCTAAACGATTCGATTATCGTTAAAAAGTTAGTGAATTGAACTACAGGGTTGCATTTTCTCAAAAGTCGCACGATTGTGTCGTAAAGTGAATCCCAGCCTTTATTTAGTGAAAAGTTTGCCACTTAAGAATGCACAAAATAGTTAAAACCTAATTTAAAAGTGGTGGTTTAAAATTGGCCACTTTTCGAGCCTACTGTGCAACGAATTGGCAAGATTGCGCACCACCGAAAATATCGCTTCTGTCAGTGAAAGTGTGGCATATAATCCGAAGACCCGTTATCGTCAATTCAGAGCGCTATGGCCGTATGATAACCGACTTGTTTGGCTTGCAATTGAAGATTAGTTATAAGCTGAACGATATGTGTCACGAGCCACACAAGACGTCCGATTGTGGTCCCATTGCATGTCATGTTTCCCGAACGCTTAATTTTACGTTTTGGCAAGGTCAGTTGGCCACCGTGATAATCCGATTTGACGACGTCAAACTTGTTTGTGGGGCTACGCCAAAGACCGTGTCGACGCAGATAATCCCTTAACTTTGGATCATATGAAAACCAACTACCAACCGTTATCGCCAAGATACCGGCCGAAATGTACGAAAAATCGGTAGAAAACTTCCTCAAAAGGAGGCGGTCATTCATTGGCGCAACTAAAAATAATTTCTTGGGGAAGCTTATTTACGACTGTTGATTTTAATGAGTAATTTTAAAATAGGTATGTAATTACAGGCAATTTATTTATAATTTTAGGGAGGGAAAAACAATTCCTAGGTTTGTATTTGTATTTTTTAATAAAAGTGTTTTATTTCACTTAACTTTTGAAACCGAAAAATGGATAACCTTATATAAGAACATAAACACATACATACATATGTATGTATTTATTGTACATACGATTTTAATAAACACTTACCCATGATTTCATCATTTTAATCAATTTGTATCTTGGTATTGCCTCCACATTGCCATCGATTAACACATTTGCTTCGCTCGGATAAAATTGCACCATATTGTCTGGACGCTGTTGTAAATCATTTAGTTCTATGCCTGTTGCATCGCCCTGTTGTGTATGCAACGAACGTTTGCCATGGCCACCATAACATGCATAACCATATGCATTACAGCCTTCTGAAAGTAATTCAAATAAACATAAACAGAATGAAAACTTATTTCGTGTACAAAGTGCGAGTAATTTAAGGTTTTCTCTAATCCAAGACATCATTAGCTTTAATCAAGAAGATTGAAAACCAGTAAGAGTGCCGAATCTTATATACCATTGACCGACGTACATATGTACCCAGTTGGCCACGTCTTTATCACATCTTTGACGACGGGTACAAGACAATGGTAAGTCGTAGAAGACATATTGAAGACACAGCTCCATACAAATCGTCGACGAAATTTTCATGCAAATGCCGGCGAGATCACACAAGACGAGATGAGCGACAATGTCGCTCAGATTGTAGTCAACACAGATTTATTGAAGACAAAACTTATAACACTGTCGATCAGATTGTTCTCGACAAAGTCTTATTGAAGACAAAACGAGGGACATTGTCGCTCAGATTGTCCTCAAAAAAATTTTGTTGAAGACAAAACGTGAGACATTATCGCTCAGATAGTCATGAACGACAATTAAAAGGAAATCTTATATCATATTTTTTCCGTATATAATAAAACTTACAATATTGCACGTTTATTCCCAAAGACCTTTTCGATTTTGTTCAGCAGAAAGAAACAGTTTCGGGGAAATGAAATTAATTTCGAGTAGTATGATGTGACTAAGGTTTGGGAAACGGGAATTCCCGGGCGGGAAATCCCGGGAAATGTCTGTCTAATATTCCCGGGAAATTTTTGTGATTTTCCCGGGAAAACGGGAAATTAAAAGTGGATGTTATTTCATAAATATATAGAATTTATAATCCAATTTTACTTAAATATAAAAACTTATTATTTTTTTATATATTACAAAAGTTCATTTGAATGATTGTATGACTAAATTTACACGAACGTTGACACGTTTTTCATCGTCTGTTTAAACACTTACATATACGTTGTTCGAAGGAAATTTTTTAATCTTAAAATTTAAATTGAGTTTTTGTTTTAAATGTAACTGTAAGAAAGAAAGAATTCTTTCGACTCCGATAAACAAGAAGTAAAATGTCCATGTTTTTTTAATATAAAATAAAAATGTGAGCTATTCAAATCTAGTCTGAAATTTCATAAAAATTCCACTAAATTGAGGTCATACCATATCTCCTAAAAAAAAGTGGAATAAGTATCAATGATTGCAATGATATAATCGTTTCCTAAAGTAAATAATTCGATGCTAAGCGATCTTGAAGTGATTTTTCGCCGAATTAGTGAACAAATTTTGAAAAGTGTAGTGAAAATTTTAAGCTGTAAGAGCTCTGAGTTGACGAAGCTTGAATTGATTATAAGTAAACGCTATTATGGAAACCCTGCAGAAAATATTTTAGGAGAAATAAAATGAAAGACACTTAGACATACTGTGGCTCAGGGTATTCAAAATTCGGCGCAGCGCAGTATGGTACTGTAACCTGCTTGTACTTAACGATAAGAAACCGCCTGGAACTTTTTCAAAAAGAATGAGAAACCAGCAAGGCAAATTCTTATTAAAATGAAGGTAGGTCTTATTAGAAAATTGTCTACTAATTGTGGTAACAGTCGTCAATTGGTTTTTATATGATCTTTTGCTGTGTAATAACTTTATTCCATTTGCTTAAATTCAATTAAAAATTCTTAAAAATTTGTCTTAGAACTTCTTTTTTATTAACTTTTATTTCAAAAGAATGCTTACATTAATAAAACAATCGAAATTTCACCAACTTTCATTTAATAAATGTATTTAATTTAGAAAATTAGCTTTTCCCGGGAATCCCGGGATTTTTTAATTCCCGTTTCCCGGGAAGTGCAAAAGTCCGGGAAATCCGAAACCCTAGATGTGACCGACTATGGCCCATAGGCTAGGTATACATAATGAATGAATAAATGAAATGAAAAATGAAAATGAAAATATGTCCTTTAATTTAATTTGTAGTGATATAAATATATGGCAATAAGGAAAAACTTCTTAAGTCATATTTTACTGTTTTGCAGGAGAGCACTTTCTTTTAAGCTTTCAAGTCGATTTTTAGAAATTTATTTCTATTGCAGTTAAATTGGGAAATTCTCTGTAAACCTTTATTTTTTAAGCGTACATTGTTCTACACACTACAAGCAATATATTTAAGATGAAATATGCCAAATTATAACCTAATTTAAGCTTTTATTCCAAATGAGACTAGAAGTCTAAAAAAGATAGTCGCAAGTCATAGTGCTATAACTTCCATTTTATGTTATATTATATTATTTCCAGATTTTGACCAAATATGCAGAGGTACCATTGACTCAAAATCAGCTTATCTCGACTTAAGCACTTTTTCCATTTTGCCACAGATTTTATGTTATTGCCATTTACTGAAAACTAAAAATAACTCGTTGCATTCTGTCAATCGACATATGAGCATCGATTTGAAACATAAATGTGCTGAGAGCAACATATCAAAAAGGTTCTTAAGAGTAATGAGTTCCCATGTTTATGGTTAAATTAGATTTTCATAAAAAAATTTAACAAATATAAAAAAACTCTTGAGTAAAGATCTTCCTAAAATTTAAATTAAATATTTTTTATTTAATTACTTTTTACCAAAAATAAAAAAAGTTTATATTTTCCAAACCTGGAAACATATTGTTGATTTTTATAATTTTTAATACTAATTTATTTCTTTCTAAAATATAACATATGTTCAAAATACATAGTTACTTATACATATGTATATATCAAAAAAAGTTAAAATTTTCCAGCTCTGGAGCTGCGTTTTTTATTTTTCTAATTTTTTATATCAATTTATTTCTTTCTAAAACATAAAATACATTTAATTTCTAAAGAAAAAGGAAAAAAATAATTAGACCTATCTACTTTTATATACCACAAAAATAGTACATTTTCCAACCCTGTAATTATTCTTTTAGATTTTTCTGAATTCTTATACCAATATACATATTTCTTTCTATTGTACACCCAGAAAAAAAATTTTACACAAACTGACCACATTCGTTTGCAAATCTAGTCCCTACTTTCAAACTGAAGTCCTTGTGGCGTTTCTGAAAAAATTGATTTTATTTTTATTCATGAAAACTATGTACAAGCCTATATCGCCTTTCCACCTGTGGTAGCGTTTGGTTTTATGCAAGGGTGCCTTTTATGTTTTTAGTTTTGTTGTTTAAATTTATGTCAGTTGATATATGTACATTATTATTTGACATATTGTCATAAGTTTATTTTAATTGAAATATATTTGCTGGTGGTTAAGCATGTCTATACACAGAGAAAAAACTACCTCATAGAATCAAGAAGATTTTCTCTATGAACAGTTTTTAGGCTAAGGGGTATCCCAGCAGAAAGAAGCGAAGATTTTTTCATAGAGATTCCTTATTGTTTTTATGTGGTAAATCTTATTAATTTTTTAAGAAGAAAACCACATAAAATCAAGAAGAAATCTTATTATTCACAACGTGTTTTACTCAATTTCCGTTATTTTTGGCACCAAAAAAACAATCCATAGAGAAAAACTTCTTGATTCTATTAGGTTTTCTTATAAATTGTAAACTATAGGGATTTCTTATTGATTTTATTAGGTTGCCTTCTTGATTTTTTTTAAAAAGGGTTTCTTCTTGATTTTATTATGTTGCCTTATTGATTTTTTCAATAATGTTTTCTTCTTGAATTTAGTAGGTTCCTATATGAATATGTGTAAAGCATCTTATTGATGTTTTTAATAAGGAAATCTTCTTGATTTTATGAGGTGTCTTGTTATTTCATATCTATAAATAGATATAGAGACAATTTTTTTCATAATGTTTTTCATTTTTGTATAAGAATGTTTGCACAATAGTTTCAATGGTTATTCAGTCTGCTTGTTAGCATATTGGGTAGAGTGCTTGTCTATCAGGTAGAAGTTTGCTGGTTCAATACTTGGTGAGTAAGTTAGTTAAGAATGTAACTTAATGTGTATGTATGTATGTATGTATAAATAAATAACATCTACATACATACATATGTATATGGTACAGTGTTGCCGAATCGCGGGTAATTACCCGAATCAGGTGTAATTTTTATGTGCAAGTGTAGCGCGTGGGTAATTGCTCTCAGGTGTAATTTACGGGTAATATGAGATTCGTTTGTTTTATATAATAAATCGTGTGTGTTCTGGTTTTCACATCGTTTTCACACGTTTTCTTGTGAGTTCGGATGTTAAAACACATGGTACGCCTGCTTAAGTTGAAATTTAGAAAATGCAAATTAATAGTATGTGTTCTAGCATCCGAATTTCGAAGAACACTATTTGGAAATTGACGATTTCAAACTTTTGTATTTTTTTCGTTTTCGGGAGTCAGTAAATTAAAATTTTTTTTACTGGGTTCGAACATGTATCATCATTCGTTGTGTACTCAACGCACTACCACTCGGCGCTAAGGTACCATTTAAAATAACAACAACAAAATATAAAACTGAAATGAGTTTCAAAGTAGATGAGAATAAATTTGTTGTCTCTCATCAAATTCGATTACGTAAAGAATTATTTTTGGGTTTGTTCTGGATGACATTCCAGTTAGCTTTTAATCAGTCTAAGAAAAGTTAACTATTTTTGTAGTCAACCACACATTCTCCGACAGAGTATGTACTTCAAATGTATGTATAAATAATAAAATCAATTAAAATCAAAATCAATAAAAAAATAGACATGTAAAAATAATCATCGTATGAACGCAAATAATTTTTGGTAGAAACTTCAAAAGGGAATCAAGAAAAATAGACGTCATAGATTTCATCGTCTGAATCCTGTGTTTTAGACAGCAGAATAAAAAAAATTTATACAAAACAAGAAAAAATAATTTTTTTGATTCGAAATGTATATTACAGATGAATATTCTATAGGAGAGTTTTTTGCAATCGGAAGCTCATTTTGAGAAAATTTGAGTTGACGTATTTTGAATACACGCTCTCGATATGTTGCACTTCACTGGGGCTGATACCAAATCATAAGTAGACCTTAAACAAGATTTTTGAAATGTGTCAAATATTTATTTTAATGGGTGTAATTCCTTTGAAATCGGGTAATTTTGGCTCCTACGAGGTGTAATTTTTAATATATATTTTGGTAACACTGATATGGTATATGATTTAAATGAAAATACATAAGTACAGAGAATAAAGACGCAATTTTTTTATTTTTTTATTAAAAAAATCAATAAGATAACCTCATAAAAACTAGAGGATTTCTTCTTGATTTTTTCAAAAAGGGTTTCTCTATGAAATTAATAAGATTTCCCTATTGAAAAAAAAACCATAGAGATTTCTTATTAATTTTTTTCTATTTTATGAGGTATTTAGTAGGCACTGTTTTCTCTGTGTATGCATTTCATTGGTGGTTCCCAAATTTGACAATTCACAAATGCTTTTTGAAAGTCTGTGCATAAGATAAGAGGTTTGTGACTGTTCAAAATGTGGTTTTGAAGTCTACTGATGACTTCGCAAAGTACCAATGAAATGCATATTAACCACCAGTTGATATATTTCAGTTGATATACTTATTCCAAACGTTTGTTATACCTGAAGGATTTCCAGAAGAAGGCAAAAAAACCGTAGACATATTAAACAGTCCCATGTATCTATTACATACAATAAGCGAAAAGTGTACGGGTATTTTGTTATGTGACTGTATCTCGAGATATGCTGAGAAAAAATATCTTCCTTCTGCTGGATTATTATTAACTAGTTGAACTTTAGTATTTTGCCATTCGGCATTTAATCTCTGCAAAAAGCTGTCTGCTTTTTATGTGTGAGCATTTAAAAAAATTAAATTTGATTCTAAAGGGAATATCTATCATTTTTAAAATTAGTCATAACAAGCGAAATGTATGAATTCGTACATATCGCTCACTGGTTATAAATGGAGCACAATCAAAAATATTTTTTTTTTATAAACCAAATCACAGTAGCGCAATTCACAATCTTGTGCAAATAGTCTTGCATAGACTTGGGTCGAACTCGTTCAATAGTTCATTTTTACCACAAACCAATGATCAAACCCATGTAATTTAAATGGGTTTGATCATTGGTTTGTGGCAAAAATGAACTAGTGAACGAGTTCGACCAGAGATTTTCAGAGTGAATCTGATTAGTTGGTAGGGTTTTTTCAGCGTCCATCTATTCAGATGATTTGTCAGACTATACTGATCATAAATGTGAAAAAGTGAGCGCAGTATGACAGCTCGTTTGATAGTTAACGTTATTGGGCTCAAAAATACGCCCTAGAAGAATAAGATTCATCAAAATTTTCATAATATCGAGCTAGCCCTATTTTCGATTTAATCGTTAGCGACATATGTATGTATAGTAAAAAATAACCAGTTATGTAGGAAAGTGTATACTGGCCTCTACATCCTTTCGGATTTTGGGTGACGATACATGCATATGTACTTACATTTTCAATAATAAAAACATTTTCATCTTTTTTTCTTAACAATTTTTAATTTGTTTTCGTAAAATGTATTTTTTTTATGAATATTGGACTTGTTATTTCATCTTTAATAACAAACATAGCAGATAAAATGTTATAATAAATATTTGACGCTTATCAGTGGGAGGCAATGATTGCTTTCTAAAGTTCAAAAACATTTTTAAATGAAAAAGTCTTTTTTTCACTTCTATGTAGCTGTTGAAAATGAAATTAATCAAAATTAGTGAGACTGACTTAGAAACAATGTTTGGGACTTTTAATCTATTTTGGTTACGAAGAGAGGCCATTAACGTACCTTTTCACAATGTACGGTTAAAAGATAACAGAGACTTTAACTTTAAATTCTTAATTTTGAGTTTAAAGGTCTTTTCCCCGCCCTCTGATTGAAACTTCGGGGGTCTTAGATTTTTCTAAGTGAACCCTAATCAAGGTTTATTTGTGTATCAAGTTTCAACTCCGTAGTGTGAATATAATCTTTAAGGGCGTAGCCCTGCCCACCGGGTACAAATTCATAGTTTTAAAATTTTTCCATTGTATATACAATTTAAATTCTAGCTTTATATTTTATGAGCGTAATCTCGCCCACTTTTTTAAACTCAAGATTTTTTTTTTGCCAGGGCTAACTAGGGTTTATCTATCATTCGTTTCAAGTCTGGTTGAAAACGGATAATAATAAATAAATGAATAGTATATTTAATTGTGCTTAGCCGAAGTACTTGAAACAGGAGGCTTATGGGCGAGTTACGCCCACTTTTTTAAACGAAAATTTATAGCCTTGCATTATCGCAATATGTATGCCAAATTTCAATAATATTGCTTGACTTAAACGCTTTAGATTTGCGTTTTTAATTCTCAGCTTTATGGGCGTAGCCCTCCCCTGGCTAAAATTTCCGGGTTTTCAGTTTTTTCTAGTTAGTTGCTCACCTTGGTCTACTTATGCATCAAATTTCAGCTAATTAGAGCAAATTTTTATTTTAGATTTTTATGGGCGTAATCCCGCCCACTTTTTTAAAATCAAGTTTTTTTTTGGCCGGGGCCTTATTATTCGTTTCAAGTTTCGTTGCAAACGAATAATAATGAATACATAAATAGTATATTTAATTGTGCTTAGCCGAAGTACATGAAACGGGAGGGTTAAATTTAAGGGCGTGTAACGCCCACTTCCACGATTAAAATATGAGCTCGTCTGCGATTGAAAATGTTCTGCATACGATTCACAATAGACTCTTTGTTGGCGCGCGACGAAAACTTGCAAAACTTCTAAAATCATGTGGAGTTCCTATGATCCCAAATTGACTAAGTTCATTTTGTCATTAACTAGAAGCAACTGTAAACTTCTAGTGGGAGTATTAACTGGGCACTGCTGGACGGCTTCGTACGCTGTCAAAATAGGACAAATAACCGACGGTACCCGCAGGAAATGTAAGGAACCCGGAGAAATGGAAACAATGGAACATCTACTGTGTCACTGCCCGGCTTTAAGCCGCACTAGATATAGCCATCTTGGTGCTTACACTTTTCGTAGTCTTGAGCTTGTATCGAGAGTAGAAATGTGTAGGTTGCTAAGATTTGTTAAATCGGTGTGGGAGTCATTCGATACAGGCACCACGAACTAGGCAGCCTCCAGTTCTAACAGGTTCTCTTTTCATCTGCTGGTATCGCTAAGGATCAATCCCGGTCTATGCGAGGTCTTTTGGATCAACCAGATAAACCTAACCTAACCTAACCTAACAATAGACTCTTCTGCGATTGAAAAGGCTAACTGGGTACTTACCAGCGTTGCCGATTTCTGTGTAATTATCCAAAAATGGGAAAAAAAAATTTTTTCTTGAACTATTTTGGGACTATCAAGTTTTTTGTGTAATTTTTGTGTAATTTTGCGGAAGATTCTATAATTTTTTTGTTTCAAATGGAGGTAAATATCTTTGACATTTGTGGTATAAAAAGGTGCAAAATATTGAATATAAGGCATGATTTGCTATACTCCTCAAGAGCGCAGAAAATTTTTTTTAGATTTTTTGCACACATTTTCATTGCAAATTATCATGAGCGATGAATTGCGGTTATTATCATGAATGCGAATTGACATATCACTATCTTTATTGATACTGGCGTATATAACAGGAATATTCTCCTCAGTGTGCACTCTGCATACGGGTTGGTGGATTAATGTCCAAAAAAGTGAAACTGGTGAGAAAGAAAGCTTGAAAAGTATGGCTGATGGGTCAATTATGACCACCAACCATAAAATGGACGTAATTTACAAAACACATTTCTCACACAGCACGAATTTTGATAACAAAATCCAATGATTTGAAAGTGTTGTCCGTTTGTTAGTGTATTCATGGTCAAATGGAATTGCCACAAGTTAGGAATCCTTTTTTTTACACTGAAGAATTTCACACTGTAAAAACAAATAGTAAAAAATCCCTGGATATATATTCTTAAATAAAAAGCATTACTTATTATCAAACACAAAATTTGTTTTGTGTAATTTATAACATTTTGGATAATTTTGAAGGTTCGTCTGTGTAAAATTGAATTTCGATTCCGGCAACACTGGTACATACTTACATAAATATTTTCCCTTGATTGTTAATTTTAATTTTACAAACTTATATGCATCCATATGTATGTGTCTGTATGTACAGTGGTCGGCATATTTATTTTGACAAATTATAGTGTATAATTGTTTTATTGTTTTTTAATATTGAAATTCCTATAACGGCAAAGTTATCATGATATTTTCTTTACACTAATTCTTAAGTATACGTATGCAAAATATTTTGTTAAAATCTTTACCCATTCTCATTCTGAAGGGAGAAATCCAATTTGGTACAAGAATTTATAACGGCATAATTATTTTGACATTCTATAATTTCATCTCATTTTGTTTTTTGTGTTAAACTTTAATACAAAGCGGTCGTTGTTGAGTATTAAATATTAACATTCGATGAAAGATAAATATAAAAATTCTATTACTATTGTCTAAATATGGGAAAAATAGCGGAATTAACCAACACCGTCAGGAGTGAAATTATAACCAAGTATAATCTTGGAATATCTGTAACAAATATTTCCAAGGAGTACAATATACCTAGACAAACCGTTTATTATCAAATAAATAAATGTAAGGAAACGGAATCTGTCATTAATTTGCTTCGAACAGGAAGAAAACGTAAAACAACGTCAGTGGAAGATCGACAAATTATCAGAAAATTTAAATCTAATCCAGGTTTGACACCCAAAGCCGCTGCGTTGGAATGGAATTCGCACTGTGATAATCATTTAAGCGAAAGAACAGTTCGACGACGTCTAAAAGAAGCCAACATTAAAACATATGTAGCAAGATCAATTCCATGTATAGCCCCAAGGAACCAAATTAAAAGGTTGGAATTCGCAAACAGATACGTGGACAAGCCCCTTTCATTCTGGCAAAGCATCTTATGGACCGACGAAAGTACTTTCGAGTATCACTCGTCAAAGAAAAAAGTTTTTGTTAGACTACACCAAAAAACTCGAAAAAAAATCGCACCTGTTGTCGAAAAAGTTAGTCATGGAGGTGGCACAGTCATGTTCTGGGGCTGTATAGCATATAAAGGCTTGGGAGACTTGGTTCGATGAACCAAAACCAATATTTGAAAATTTTAAATGAACACGCATTTCCTTCTGGCGATAGGTTGATTGGACCGTCATTTATTTTCCAACAGGACAATGCGCCTTGCCACAAGAGTAAAATGATTAAGAAATTTTTGGCAGACAATTGCATTGAAACCTTGGATTGGCCACCTCAAAGTCCGGATTTGAATGCGATTGAGAATGTTTGGTCATATATAAAGCGCCAAAGAACCGCAGATCTGACAAGAACCAGGGAAGGAACAATTTCAGAGGTTAAATCTTTCTGGGAGGACATACCAACAAAAAATACATTCAAAACTTGATCGATTCAGTTACTAAAAGACTCCGGAAAGTCATTGCCGCTAAAGGAGGATACACGTTTTATTAATATTAAAAATATCTAAAAGTATTATAAAAGTTGGAATAACATATTTTCGTTTAAACAGTTAAAATACTATATGTCAAAATACTTATTTTTTAAATTAGTTGCATAGAATGCAAATTTAGTTTAAGAAGTTATGATTTTATGTTTTTTTAGTTATTAAATAAATGCTAATTTCATTTAAAATAAAATTTGGAATTTTTAATTTTTTGGAAATCTGAAAAAACTCAAAATTGTAAAATTTCTCAGGTGCCAAAATAAATATGCCGACCACTGTATGTATGTGTGTTACATATCTCGCCGATTACTATTGTACATTTGTGAATTTGGATAAAAAAATAACCTCCTTCTTTTATTGAAGTCGGTTAAAAATAATAATAATAATTATGAATATTTAAGGTGAAAATGGTAATGTGTTGTTTATCTTGTTGCAACCAACCAAACGGCTGCTGTTGCTGTTGCAAATTAACTATGCGCATATTTTCTGTTCAACAGTATTTTTTTCTTATTCAGCAAGCAAAAATACAAATGTACTCGTAAAACCTGTGAAAATGTATGCAAACTGATATTTAGTTCATGGTTCTATCAGATTGTCATCCTTTCTGCCATTGTTGTTGATTTCTTTACATACATACATACATACATGCATACATACATACATACATACATATGTACATATGTAAGTATGTATGTACATAAACCGATTCTATTTGCGTTGTCAACTGTCTCATATAAAAAGCGGAAGTTACTTCGGGAAGATTTCATATTCCCTTGCAGCGTTGTCAACTTTCAAATTTTAAAAAGCACTGAAATCAGGAAAAAAGCACGTAATTTAAGTAAAAAAGCACTAAATTTAAAATTTTTTCATTTTATTAAAAAAAATTATTCATAAATACATATCGCACATTAAATCATAAAGAGCCACAACATAAAAAATTTCAGATGCTGAGTAGTTGCAAGCAACTGTTGATTCTGTACAAATGACGCAAGTATGTGACATAAAAACAAGCATAACGGTATTTTATATTCTTCAAGAAGACGGTATTCCAAAAGAAATTGTTGAGAAAAAGGAAAAGGCACTTTTATAATTTTGAGTTGTGTTAGTGTGAGATATGTACGTAGTATATAAAAAATAAAGGAATCGATTGACCTTTCATTTCGTTCCTATAACGTCAAATTAGAGGCATTCAATTCAAATTTTAATTCTATAGAAATCAGTGTAATCTAAAATCAGTGTAATCTAAAATCAATTTGACGAAGATTTTTGAAGTTATTATAAAAAAATTTTTATATTTTTTTTGTTAAGGAACAAACGAATCACTCGAGTTTAGTCAAGTTGGCAGTAATCGACAAGTATTTATAAGGTTAAGAGCTTACCAAATTTGGTTGTTATTAAATTATGCTGTAAAAACATTCTTTCGGCTGCAGCTGAACTATGTGACAAAGACAATAAATTTTGAACGAAATAAAAAAGGTGTCAAAAGTATTGTGCAGCAAACGCAATAATGCTAAATATAAAAAAAATGATTTGCAAGCTTATCAAGTTATATACAAAAATATTCATAGCAAAAAAGTAATCGAAATGAAAATATTGGATATTGGGAAAAATTTTTACAAATTTTGGTTATAACTAACCAAAAACGGCAGCTCTATTCACATCAAAATTGTCTCGTCACAGGACGATTTTTAAATAAAGCAAAGTGTTAACCAAGTGTAAGGACATTCTGTTACGTAGTTTAGACTAAACTACAGTCATAGAGGTAAAAGCGCGTTCAACTTCTTCGTTTAAATATGGAAGTGACAGAAGCTTGATGCTAATGCAATTTCTGATAATGCCTCAAACGAGCTCATTTTAACTGAATCGCTATTAGATTTTACTTTTGCCCAAAACTCGATAGTGGACTCAATACTTGTATTATGTCTACCTTGTGTGGCAAAACACTCCTTACATTAATTATACTTAAAATGTTAAAGTTTGGGGGTAATATGGCGCTTATTTCTTCAACCAAGTATTGTAAAATCTTATTCAAAAATATTTTTAATGGCATATTTAACTTTAGAGCTTATGTTTTTTCAAGGATAGACTTCCTCGAAAAAGAAATAGATAAGGAAATTTCTCTTTGAATTTTTGGTTTAGTGCCACCGCTCGAAACAAAAAGCACCGAAAATGAATTTAAAAAAGCACTAAGCACTAACTTCAGAATTGTTCGCGTCGAAAATTTCAAAAAGCACTAAAAACGGTGCGAAAAGCACCGAGTTGACAACGCTGTTCCCTTGTTTTGTTCGTTTATTTTGTCATTGTTGTATTTGTCTGTCCTCTTTATTGCACTGAATTATGAACATGTTGAACACATGCATTTATTAAGTCTTATATTATAAGGTGAGTTAATTTACTTTCTCGTGCCACAACCGCCAAAAACGCTTAAGCGATATAATTTTCGATCTTAATTTTTTGACCAAAACTCCACAAGGGAAAATCCACAAAGTATTTAACATTTTTTATTGCAGTATAATTTAAAGCTAATTTTTCTCATTACTTAATATTAGTCACTTGGTGGATATTCCTTGTGCTCTAACCCCCTCATTTGCAAATAAAACTAAAAATAACTAAAAAGGTTTCTTGTTTTGAAATAAAATCAACCCATTCTTGACATACTGCACTTTAAATAAGTAGATCCTACATACGAGTATAAATGCTTTTGTGAGTATTTATATGCATTTTAATTTAACTTCCAGGTGTATTGTTTTATATGTAAATGTTTTTTCTGCAATTGTACGATAAAAGAGTGACAGGGAAGAAATAAGTAAATTAACATAATCATAATGATGAAGTTGCTTGTTTTTTACCTTGATTGCCTTAAATAATTTACGCTATAGAAAGTCTGTATGGAAATTATACTCAACATCGCACATATTAAACAAAATGTGAATAAAGTGTTTTTCGTGCTTTTATAAAAAAAAAACGTAACCATTAATTACTAATGAAAAACTGTTTGATTCAGATATGTATTTATTGATTTAAAAAGTTTCCAATCATGTTGGATTCTATAAAATTGTCTGTTAGTAAAGCGTAAAGCCAGCAGTAAAGGACTGGGAGTCAACCCAGGGAAACCCGAGCTAGTCCTCTTTACCAGGAGACACAAAGTAGAAAGCTTTGTACTGCCCAGGATGGGAGGGGTGGAGCTGAGACTAGCAGAGGGAGCTAAACACCTGGGTGTTTTCCTAGATAGCAAACTTTCTTGGAAAAAGAACACGCAGGAAAGGCTAAAGAAAGGGGTCAATGCCTACTACGAGGACGGTTCGGAAACTTCTTAGCCTAGCACAAAAAGCGCGGTATAAACAGAAAAAAGTTAAGTGTTTTGGAAACTTCCATCTCTGCTATGAACACATGTTAAATTTTGTTTCGATCTGACAACTCCTTCATATAGAAACAGGTGTTCACAAAAGACGCATCCGCGATTTTTAAACAATGGAAAAATTAGAAATGCGTGGTGTCATTAAATATTTACATAAAAAAGGTTTATCGGGACAAGAAATTCATAATGATATGGTGAATGTGTTAGGTGAAAGTGCTCCTTCATATGCAAAATAAAAATTTGGCTGAATTTAAACGTGGTCGTACAAGCATTGAAGATGAACCACGTAGTGGACGTCCAAAAACAGCAACAACAACAGAAATTGTAGCCAAAGTGCATGATATGGTATTAAATGATCGACGAATAAAAGTGCGTGAAATAGCTAATATCATGGGCATCTCAAATGATCGAGTCCATTTAATTTTGCATGAAGAACTACAGATGAAAAAGCTTTCTGCAGGATGGGTGCCACATTTGTTAACAGTCGACCAAAAACGCATAAGAATGAACATTTCTCAAGCCTGTTTCGATCGTTTTAAGCGAAATAAAGTGGATTTTAAGCGTCGTTTCATAACTGTTGATGAGACATGGATCCATCACTATACTCCACAGACAAAAGAACAATCCAAACAATGGACTGAAGCTGGAGGAAGTGCCCCAAAGAAGCAAAAACAATTCAATCGGCTGGTAAGGTTATGGTAACGGTTTTTTGGGACTTTAAAGGTATTTTATTGATTGACTATCTGCAAAAGGGTAAAACAATAAATTCAGAGTACTATTGCAACCTTTTGGATGAATTACATGTAGAAATTCGAGAAAAACGTCCTGGCTTACAACACAAAAAATAATTTTTCATCAAGACAACGCACCAGCGCACAAGAGTGTTTTAACAATGGCTAAAATCAACGAATTAAAGTACGAGTTGCTTGACCACCCACCTTATTCTCCTGATTTGGCTTCCAGTGACTTTTACCTGTTCCCAAATCTAAAAAAATTCCTTGCTGGTAAGCGTTTTACCTCAAATGAAGATGCAATTACAGTTGTAAACCACTATTTTGAAGACCTTGAGAAAAACTATTTTAATCAAGGGATATAATTGCTAGAAAAGCGTTGGACTAAGTGTATTGCAGTTTCAGGAGATTATATTGAAAAATAAAAATATTTTTGAAAAACTTACTATTCTCTTTCATTGATAGGCTAAGAAGTTTCCGAACCGCCCTCGTACGAATGCAGGAACTCCATTGGAAGGAACTGGGGTCTGCAACCGAAGTAAACTGGATTTACACATCGGTTGTCAGGCCGGTTATTTCCTATTAAAGTCCTGCACAAGAGTATTTATAAGACATTTCAAGACATGCGACATTTTTTAAACTCTTTACTACAGGGAAATATTCTAAATCAAACGCTAAAAAACACTTGGCAAGACAAATAACTCAAAAAAAATATTGCCAACAGTGTTGTTTAGCGTTTATTGTAGAATATTTCGCTGTAGTAAAGCGTTTAAAAAATGTCGCATGTCTTGAAATGTCTTATAAATGGTCTTGTGCAGGTCAATAATTCCTATGGCTGTGTGGTATGGTGGGAGGCATTGAGAAAGGAAAGGAGACTACTAGCTAAGGTTCAGAGATGTGCCTCGATGGGCTTCACAGGTGGTCAGAGGAGCACACCTCAAGCTGCCTTGGACGCTATTCTTCATCTACTTCCTATAGAGGACTTTGTGGTGGGAACGGCGACTAGAAGCCTCCTTAGGTGATGAGGAATCCGTAAACCCTGGGTTCACAAACTATAAGGTCGCTGAAATCAATTTTAGTATAAAACGCTTAATGGTAATTCCGGATAGGGACTATTGGGTCAAAACAGATAGGCTGTATGAGGGTAGTGCAGTCTTTACAGACGGATCGAAAATAGGGGAAGGCACTGGGGCTGGTGTCTATATCTTGGGAACGAGCATTCGTAGTTCTTTCAGACTGCCGAATCAATGCAGTGTTTCCAGGCTGAGAATGTAGCTGAAGGTGAGAAGGTAACCTTCTATGTCGACAGTCAGGCAGCGCTAAAAGCTTTGAAGCGACGCAATGTCAAATCGAAACTTGTTAGTGACTGTAGGAAAACCCTCAACTTGCTTATGGACAAATATAGTGTCAGACTATGTTGAGTACCTCGCAACAGCAGTGTTGAGAGAAATTAAACTGCCGATGAGCTGACAAAAATAGGGTCGGCATTAGATGAGGGAATGACGGACAGATCGCTGAAATTACCGATAGGTCATTACTATAGGGAAGTCAGTAATTAAGTAGAAAGCAGGACCAACAGTTCATGGCGAAGTAGGGAGGATTGTAGAGTCTCGAGGGGGTTTTGGCGAAACTTGATTCAGGAAGATCCAAACTGCTACTGGACATGGATAGGAAGGCGATGCGAATCATGATAGGCGCGTTGACAGGTCACTATGTTGACAGGTCACTGCTCGGTCAGAGCAAGAACCAACATTTGGGAAACTGGCACTCCAGATTTTTGTAGGATGTGCGGGTATGAAGAGGAACCAGAAGGCATTGAATATATTGTCTGTCACTGCCCGAAGCTATAACGTCATAGGCTTAGATGGCTGAGCAGACGTTTCCATGAAAGCATTACTGATATCGGGAAGTGTAAACTAGATGACATCTGGGAGGGGTAAATATTACTAGTAATAGACAATAGAAGGGAATCACAATGGATCCAATTGGATCTCCGAGTGGAGGTGCGGTATAGCACCACACTTCTTAACCTAACCAAACCTAACCTAAAGGGTATTTCTTTTAGAGCATCAGAACTTTAAGTTGGCATCACTGCTTTATTTGAGCACCCATTTAACAGCTTATAGTTGGTTTTTATTTAGTTTGCTTTGAAATTTAATTATTAATCGAATTACACCAGAGCAACGCTTGCAAATTGTTTAATCAAAATAATTGTTCTATTCGTCAAACTCATCGTGCACTTCTTCCATTTTATGGCGTACATAATCGTCCTTCAGAGCGGCTAAGTCGAAGAACAATATATTGTTTTTGCATCACATTTACTGTTACTGATAATGTGCATCCCGTGAGACGCCGAACAGTGGCGCACTGAAGAATCTGTAGCCTCTGTACAAGAAATTATAACTGGGGGTTGTGTCCTGCTGCCAAAAGTTGTTGAAAATTGGTGTTCCAGATTGCGCCTTTTAGGCGCTAGCCGTGGCGGCCACATGACAGAAATCATATTGAAACATTAATTTCATAAAATTTTCTTTCCAATAAAGCCCGTATCATTGATATTAAAAATACATTTCCTTGTTTTATTATGATTTAAACTTCTGTCACTCTATAAGAACAGCCTTTAGTTATGTATGAAACTGTTTAACTTAATAAATATGTCGTGTCTGAATCAAACAGTTTTTCATTAGTAATTAGTGGTTACGGTTTTGGGGGCACATGTGTGCCAGATGTAAAATCGGTCTAACTTTTAAGAACGATGTGTGTGTGTGTGTGTGTGTGTGAGTTGCATTCAGCAGCAATGTCTTTCAAAATTAATAAAATTTTAAATTAATAGAAACAAAATGTTTTAAAAATTTGTCTTAAAATACTTAAACCTAAATTGCTGTTAAAAAAAAAATATGTAAGTAGTAACCATAATAATACCATAACTCACTTAAATTTATAAACCTTTTAAATGTATCCTGAGTTTGTAAAGTTTATCTTGTGATGTAGTATTATTTTTTTTGTTCATTGATTTAAGAAATTTTTGCCGGTACTTACTTTTAGCTTGACTTTGTTGGGCAGCCAAACACATCGTACAGATGACAATGAAGAAGAAGGATATTGAAAGTTTCATATTTGCAGGAATCTGGAAAAAATACAAATAATAATATTATTATTAAATGATGATGTCTTAAAACAACAAAGCAAGTAGTTTTTTTTTCTTCTTAAATTAGATAATTTAAGCCATATTTAAATTAAATATAAAAAAGATTTTAGAAACCATCAACTACCACAGTTGAGTCGAATGTTTCACTTATTTATTAAATTTATGTTGCAATATTTAAAGTAAATAAATATTCACTTTTCACTTCATAAAAACTTATAAACTTTTCTTGTGAAAGTTATTGGCATTTATTTTTTTGGCTCATAATCCCCGGAAATTTTATTATGGGCTGAATTAATACTACTTGTAAATATAAACACAAGTTAACTAAAAGGATTAATAATGTCAACTATATGTATTAAACTATTAGCCAACAACTTGAATGTGTTAATAAACGATTAAAATAAACAACAACAAAAACATTTGAAACTAAAACTTTAATAAAAGTTAAATAAAGTTAAAAGATAAATTTTTTTTCATATTCTGTATGAGCTCTCAGGGGGGAATGATGATAATCTTTGTTGGCAAAACGTGTAGACTTTCTAATGAAAAACTAATCAATATAAAATAACTGTAGGCCATATTTGAGTATCTAAAGTGTTTCAAAAAATTAGGTTTAAAATATGTAATTCTAAAATTAAATTGGAAAAATCGTATTACTAATGAAATTTTATTTTCTGGAAATAGCTGCAATGCTTTTTTTCCACTCAAAGAGCAGCATATAAATTTCATATTGATTAGGAAATAAAAATTTGTTAGGAGCAAGTAATCAAGAATTTAAAGCCAAATAATTTCTTAAATCATTCTGCTAAGTTGCCTTTATTTGTATATAAAGGGTATTTTTTACAGAGGTATAGAACTTTGTGATGCAATAAAACAAAGATGAATTTTTAAATTGAAATCAGGTTAGGGGTAATCAAAATAAAAAATTCAGGTTCGGGTTCGATGCAGGGTTCGGGTTCAAAGGTAAAAAAAAACTACATGTGTTTTATTAGTAAAAGCTGTATTAGTTTATACGCTGTTTTTCTATCAAAGTTAGACTACACAGATACATCATATCGTCGGTTGGTTTCTGGTTTGCTGCAGATATAATGTATTTTGAATATACTGTGCCGCAAACCAGAAACCAACCGACGATATGCACATGTAAAGGACACCAGCGGCCCGTTTCTGAAAACAACAAATTACAAATCTACAAATAAAATACACACAAAACAACAACACTTTTACAAATTTTATTGTTGTTTTGTGTGTATTTTATTTGTAGATTTGTAATTTGTAGTTTTGAGAAACGGGACCCTGGTCTTCAATCCGCCTTGGTCGTTATTTTATTTTAATTTTGTTTTTAATTTTTTGTTTTGCATACAAGAAATGTATGTATGTATGTATGTAGAAATATTTCGCTATTTTTTATATTTTTGAACCCGAACCTTGCTGAATTTTTCGGTTCAACGGGTTCGGGTTCAAAGTCTTTATAAACAGCGGGTTCGGTTTCAGTCCCTGATTGAAATGCAAGTTTTTTTATTCGAAAGATAATCTTCTGGCATTATAATTTAAATACAACGCCACGGTTGGCTCGGGCGTAGTCTAATCTGTAGGCAATATTTTTTATGACTTTTTTTTCCAAAATTTGTGGGCGTATATCGGCAATAACGCAGCGAATTTTGTCCTCCAAGTGGTCAATCGTTTCGTGCTTATCGTGCTAGCGACTTCACATATCCCCACAGAAAATAGTCTAGCGGCATTAAATGGCACGGAAACGTGAAACTATGCGATTACCAAAACTTTCCTTCAATAAAGCAATTGTGGCACAAGCTGTGTGACATGTAGCGCCATCTTGTTGAAACTACAGCTCCTGCACATCATAGTTGTTCAATTGATGAACGAAGAAGTCAGTAATTATAGCTCTATAGCCTGACTATAGACCCAATAGGCTGATTCGGGTCTTCCTCTGTGCTACGCTCCACAGCAGCAATGACTTCTTCTGTACGTACTGTACAACATCTCTGTCGATACGTGTTGCTATCATTTAGAGTAAACGTGGTACGAAAACATTCCATAGTTAATCGAATTAATTGCTCTGATGGACGATTATGTTGACCGTAAAATGGACATAGTGCGCGATTCAAACAGATCCATGATTTTCCAAATAAATTTGCACAATTTGGAAGCGTGCTCAGGCATGTTGAAATGTCAAACCAAACTAAACTTAAATCACCTGACGGCTGACAAAATGGATGCCAGTTAAAAAAGTGTTGCCAACTTGAAGTTTTATACTTCTATAAAAAACACTCTGCGCAATGATCTCTATTTAATAACCTTGTCAGAATTTGCAATATTTTTGAATAATTATACGGGAAAAGTATTAGAGCGAACATATTTGATTAAATACTTTGAAGAAGTACGGATTTATGTGCTATATTTTATATATGCAATAAAAATTAATCTTTAAATGTGTGCAAAACTCGTGAAATGCTGGACCGATTCGGCAACTTTTTTTTTTAATATTCGTTTAAGTGCGAGACCAGAGTTGTATGGAGGAGAAAAGTGGTACGGATAGTTTCCATATGAAGTGCTTATTTATTTACATACATACATACATAGAAGTCCATATTTTGAGTTGCATTCGCTGTTCGATCTTCGCTGGCTATCGAACATCGAAAATCGAATGTTCAATTCATATTCAGGCTTATCATAAATAAAATTTCACATGGAAATTTCCGAACGTGTGAACAAGTGGTATCAAAAAACTTCATACGATTGCGAAATATTTTGACAATTTATGAAGAAGTTCATTCATAAAGATATGTCTGTTGGAAAAAGTGGAAATTTGTTAGCTTTTAATTTTATTCGAATTGATAATACAAAATTAAAATCCATGTGAACGGAAAATTTGATTCGGAAATTTTCACATGTGGAATTCATGATAAGGCTGATTATGTGCATCGAAAATTTCGTTGAGCAACGAATTTTCCATCCAACAGAATTTAGCTTTCGATGAAGTACTTTAGTATAAAAAATTATTATAAATGATTGTTTTTTATTTTTAGGCAAAGTTGTTGCAAAATTTTAAAAATCACTTTGAGTGATATTCACAATAAGGACATTCTTTGTCGAATGCTCGTCATAATACTGAATGAAAATTCATTCGATCAGTAGGTACATACTTTCGACTATAGTCGAAGATCGAAAGTTGCTCATAATAAGGGCCGCAGGCAATTCTTCTGTACAATATCAATTATTGCACAATAATATTGTGAATGTTTGCGTAACTTTAATAAGAGCTTTATTAACACGAGGAAACGTTTTAAGAATTCCTGATTTATTTACAAAATATTTTAATTTCGTCCACTGTGGCATGCGTGAAAGAAGTGACATACATACAAATGTACATATGTATGTACATATGTAATTAAATATACATACATACATATTTATTTATTTTTTCCCACAGGAACAAAAACGGACTTTTTAAAGAACTTCATTACACAAGCATGTCACAATACATTTAGAATTGCATGTGATGGAAGGAGTATTTGTAACTTTTTTTTACTTTTAATTATTGTACAAATATTGTTATTACGATTCTTTATATTTACTTTTTTTATTTATACCTGGATATACTCGTATCAATGTTTGTTTTGTTTCAGTTGTTGCCGTTTGTTTTGCTTTTCTTATAAAACAAACGAAACATCATCATAACATTTAGCAAAAGTCAATTTAGACGTGATAGGAATTTTTAAAAGTCAAAAACTCATACAAAAGTTAATAGATTCATCCCAGCGGGAAATAGAAGGAGTAAGGATGCCTTCTAGAAGGCCTCTGTATGCCTTCTTTTGTATGTAAAAGGCTTGCTCGCTCCATTCCATACTCATATCTTTTTTACACGCGTTGTCATTGCCGGACAGGCCTTCTATTCTTGCTTCTTTCGCCAGAGATTCTGGAAGGCCTTCAAGTTAATGGATTTTGCTTTTGCTTTGGTAGAAAAACAAAACAAAACATGTTACTCCTTCTCTTCTCCCTTCTCATAAAAGGGAGTGTGGAATGTGTATCGTATCTTTTATGCGAAAGAGTCCTTTAATAAGGCCTGCACCAAGAAGGTCTTCTGAGTTTTACCGCTGGGATGCTGTTATGAAATTCTTTGGACACAAAATGTTGCAAGTTTATACATACGTATGTATGTTCATGCGAACACATGTAGTAATATTTATTTTATATGTATGTAGATGGGTATATTTTTTTGGAAGGGGCAAATTGCTGGCAGTGCAAAATCTCACATGTAAAAGCTTGTAAACATACATAAATCTGTGTAACAAGTTTAAAGAAATAATGGAGTTTTAAGGGAATTTATTTGTTATATAATTAGGTGGGCACACCTAATAGGAAAAAAAACAAAATTAAAGCCAATTTATGTATTGTATTATGTACGCTTTCCTTTTTCATATATTTAATTTAAAATTTTTAATGTATCTTAATATATTTTCGTCTCATTTTATTTGCAGGTTTCTGTTTGAAGAATAATATTCATTAATTTTTAATTCGTTTAAATCTCGATGGGTAAGTCAAACTAACTTTGTTTTTGATTTAACTATGTACAGTGGTCGGCATATTTATTTTGGCACCTGAGAAATTTTACAATTTTGAGTTTTTTCAGATTTCCAAAAAATTTAAAAGTCCAAATTTTATTTTAAATGAAATTAGCATTTATTTAATAACTAAAAAACATAAAATCATAACTTCTTAAATTAAATTTGCATTCTATGCAACTAATTTAAAAAATTTAGGGGGTGTCATAAGTATTTTGACATATAGTATTTTAACTGTTTAAACGAAAATATGTTATTCCAACTTTTATAATACTTGTAGATTAGAGTTCGACCGATTAATCGGCTTCGGCTTCGGCCAAAAATTGGTAATCGGCCAACATTCGGCCTATGGCAAAAATCGGCCGATTAGCCGAAGCCGAATATTTTTCATTCCAAGCTTGAAAAATAACATTATTTTTGGTCGTTGCTCGCCGACAGTTTCTATTGTGTTTAACGTTTTGAAAGGGTTGCTTTGAAATACAACCCTGTTGCTTTCATTTTCTTTTACTTGGACGTTCTTGTGAGTGATCATATGAAAAAGCAATCTAGAAATTGCAAAATAGTTTTATTTTTCTTGTTATGTATCCAATAGATATTACAGCTATTTCAGTGATCTCAAAAAAGCAAACTTTTTTCTAATTCATATAAAACGTAAGTATCATTTTTAAAATTTAAAACATTCGGCTTCGGCTTCGGTTTTGGCCGAAGTTTAGGATTTTAGCCGAAGTTCGGCTTCGGCTTCGGCTTCGGCCAAAAAAACGCCTTCGGTCGATCTCTATTGTAGATATTTTTAATATTAATAAAACGTGTATCCTCCTTTAGCGGCAATGACTTTCCGGAGTCTTTTAGTAACTGAATCGATCAAGTTTTGAATGTATTTTGTTGGTATGTCCTCCCAGAAAGATTTAGCCTCTGAAATTGTTCCTTCCCTGGTTCTTGTCAGATCTGCGGTTCTTTGGCGCTTTATATATGACCAAACATTCTCAATCACATTAAAATCCGGACTTTGAGGTGGCCAATCCAAGGTTTCAATGCAATTGTCTGCCAAAAATTTCTTAATCATTTTACTCTTGTGGCAAGGCGCATTGTCCTGTTGGAAAATAAATGACGGTCCAATCAACCTATCGCCAGAAGGAAATGCGTGTTCATTTAAAATTTTCAAATATTGGTTTTGGTTCATCGAACCGTCGATGGGAACCAAGTCTCCCAAGCCTTTATATGCTATACAGCCCCAGAACATGACTGTGCCACCTCCATGACTAACTTTTTCGACAACAGGTGCGATTTTTTTTCGAGTTTTTTGGTGTAGTCTAACAAAAACTTTTTTCTTTGACGAGTGATACTCGAAAGTACTTTCGTCGGTCCATAAGATGCTTTGCCAGAATGAAAGGGGCTTGTCCACGTATCTGTTTGCGAATTCCAACGTTTTAATTTGGTTCCTTGGGGCTATACATGGAATTGATCTTGCTACATATGTTTTAATGTTGGCTTCTTTTAGACGTCGTCGAACTGTTCTTTCGCTTAAATGATTATCACAGTGAGAATTCCATTCCAACGCAGCGGCTTTGGGTGTCAAACCTGGATTAGATTTAAATTTTCTGATAATTTGTCGATCTTCCACTGACGTTGTTTTACGTTTTCTTCCTGTTCGAAGCAAATTAATGACAGATTCCGTTTCCTTACATTTATTTATTTGATAATAAACGGTTTGTATAGGTATATTGTACTCCTTGGCAATATTTGTTACAGATATTCCAAGATTATACTTGGTTATAATTTCACTCCTGACGGTGCACCGCGGTGTTGGTTAATTCCGCTATTTTTCCCATATTTAGACAATAGTAATAGAATTTTTATATTTATCTTTCATCGAATTTTAATACTTAATACTGAACAACGACCGCTTTGTATTAAAGCTTAACACAAAAAACAAAATGAGATGAAATTATAGAATGTCAAAATAATTATGCCGTTATAAATTCTTGTACCAAATTGGATTTCTCCCTTCAGAATGAGAATGGGTAAAGATTTTAACAAAATATTTTGCATACGTATACTTAAGAATTAGTGTAAAGAAAATATCATGATAACTTTGCCGTTATAGGAATTTCAATATTAAAAAACAATAAAACAATTCTTCACTATACTTTGTCAAAATAAATATGCCGACCACTATATGTATGTATGAATATGTAGTATTTGACACATATATGTATGTACATGTGTATGTATAATTGTAGATATATTATATATCTGTGCATGTATATATTATTTTACGTTTTTATGTGTCTACAATTTTACCATCCTCTGGGCATTGGCTTTTTTAATACTACGAGTATTAAGAGTATTTTTACTAGTATGTATGTATATTTACATTATTAGGGTATTCATTTCAATCGACAATTGTTCGATTAATCAAACAATCGAAATCGAAATTTTGAAATTGTTCGAACAATATAGGCTAAAGTATTTATTTCCTTATACTTATTTTTAAGAGCAAAAATTACTCGAGTTAATCTAATCGGACTTTTAAATTTACTCGGTTTTTTTTGAAAGAAAAAAAATGTCGAATTAAAAAGAATTTCCATCTTATTCGACATTTTATTTGTTTATTATAAACAGGTCCATCAATCTATTCTATATACATATTTATGTAAATTGGAATTGTTTTTTAATTTTTTTTTAACAAACACAAACACCATCCGCGAAGCGATTAGCTTGTCTCTGGAAAGTACCCGGGGTCTATGGCGGGAATCGAACCCACGACCTCTGGATTTACAGGCTAGCATCGCTACCACTCAGCCACAGTGGCGCCCAACTCTTTTTACTTTTTTTGTTTTGTGCATACGTACTTTTAATTTTTCTATTTGTCGAAAACAACTGACAGTGGGCACATTACAGCACTCGTTATCGAACGAAATTACGAAATATTTCAATAGAGTTTATATGGAAATATTTTTTAATTTCGAATCGTATCGAATGCCGTCTCATGTTCTTTTCTAGACCTAAGCGAACAGAAGTAGGCTGTCAATAGCACAGAATTGTTTTCGAGAGCCGGTAGACAAGCACTAATTTTATGGTATTGCTTTAACGTGACGACGATGTTGACAACTGGAATGAGAATGAATAAAACTTGAAATCACTTTCACAAACTCTAACGATGATCTCAATAAATAAATTTTTTTAAAAGGAATACAAGCACTGGAGAAAGATTATGGAGCTCGCAGGAGATTACGTTAAAAAACAAAATTATACTTTACCCATTAACATGTGTTTTATTCTAAAAGTCAAATAATTTTTTACTCGATTAATCGACATACATTACTCGAACTAGATTTTAATCCAAATTAGGAAATTTTTATCTAATCGATTAATCGATCAAACATGGATACCCTGAACATAAATGTCAGCTAATTCTATTTTTGAAGTTCTGTGATGCCCTTTTTAGAATATCCATTAATTTTTTTTTTACAAAATTCAATAATTAATAATAGCTTTGCTTAAACTCAATTTTAGTTTAATTAATTATACTTTAAACTAAAATACAAAGTCTTTATGGCATTTTATCGATTAATTTTTTAACTAACCATATACTAAGTGTAAATAGTTTCCCTAATTTCAAGACTTTTTAAGCTACAAGGTTGAGAAAATTACATAGATTTACAGGGATATTTGCATGGATAGAACTAGCCAAACCATTCTAGAATGTAATATTTATAAGTTAAGTTAGGTCAGGTTAGGTTAGGAAGGGTGGTCCTATACCGCACCTCCACTCGGACACCCAACTCCCTTCCCCTCCTTCAGAAAAAGTAATATTTACCCACACATTTGTAGCCAGAAGTGGCCCTATTATCCGTCATTGATACACTAAATTCCCATGATGAAGCCCCTGATGTCCTCCAGTTTACACTTCCCGATATCAGTAATGCTTTCATGGAAACGTCTGCTCAGCCATATATGCCTATCATATCATATATGGCTATCATATTATCTGTCGGGTAGTGACAGATAATATGATCAATGGTTTCTGATTCCCCATCATCCCCGCACATCTTACAAAAATCTGGAGTGTTAGTTGCCCAAATGCTGGCTCTTGCTCTGACAAAGCAGTGACCTATCAACGCGCCTATCATGATTCGCATCGCCTTTCTATTCATGTCCAGTATCAGTTTGGATCTTCCTGAGTTAAGTTTTGGCCACAAACACCTCGAGACTCTACAATCCTCTCTACTTCGCTTTCAACCGAATTACTGAGTTTCCTGTAGCAATGACCTATCGGTGAGTTCCCTATACTAATGACCTATCGGCAATGGCAGAATTCTATCTGCCATTCCCTCATCTAATGCCGGCCCAATTCTTGCCAGCTCATCGACAATTTCATTTCCCTCAACACTGCTGTGGCCAGGAACCCAACATAGTCTGGCACTATATTTATTCATAAGCAAGTTGAGGGCTCTCATACAGTCACTAACAAGTTTCGATTTGACATTGTGTCCCTTCAAAGTTTTTAGCGCTGCCTGGCTGTCTACGTAGAAGGTTAAGTTATCACCTTCAGGTACATTTCTATCCACAAGCCCTGTTGATCGCCAAGATCTCAGCCTGGAAAACGCTGCATTCATTCGGCTGTCTGAAAGAACTACGACTGATTGTTTCCAAGATATAGACACCAGCCCCTGTGCCTTCCCCCATTTTTGATCCGTCTGCAAAGACTGCACTACCCTCATATATCTTATAGGATTTGACCCAATAATCCCTATCCGGAATTATCAGTGAAGGGGTTTTTCTAAAATCGATTTCAGCGACCTGATCACTAAAACTGATCTCATTTAAGATTGCTGTGTGACCTGTTATTCCTGTCGTCACCAAACCTGTTTCTACGAGTCTTAAGTCTAAGTCGCAGAGATTTGTTTCAGATTAACGTGAGCACCTACCTTTATGGCGTTATCTCACGGTGTTCTGAAAATCGGGCACCCTTAGAAAGTATCATGTGACTTGTGCAATCTTTGAGCATAGTTGTTCCTGTAATATGAACAAATATCTTGCTGAGGTACTTAGAGCTATCTAAACTCTTGCTGCTGAAGCATTGTCAAAACAGCTTCTGTAGCATTGATTTAACACTGGGAAGCCAAGACTATTCTCTCAGCGTTTCTGGAGGCAACCACAGCCACTACGCTCGATTTTCCGCGATCACACGCCGCGATTATAATTTCATATACCCTCAGCGAGGTCTCGAAGAGAATTCCTCACCAATTACCTGCACAGCGCAACCAATCATCAGAGTGCCTGAGCCGACACGATCCAGTACCTATTCCACACATTTCAACATCATCCATTAAACTCTGTGGGGTTGCAAAAAATCGACCTCGTTACACCCATTCAATTCCTAGAGCAGCTCGGCTGTTGGGACAGATACAAGCCTCTGGTTAGAGCTCGAAGTTCCACCACGACAGGCTTCACCTCTATCGTCTTTTGAACTCGGGGCAGTTCCAGGTGACAATGCATCTGTAAGGCAACCTACATCCTTTTATAAATACATATGTGCACATCCGTTGCTCTGTTATTTCAAAGATTGGGTAGTAACACATAAGTTTTATGGGTAAAAAGCCAAAAGTACGCCTTCAGAAAAAGCTATTTTACCCTGGGTAGGGTCCATGGGGTCGCCATACCCGTAATATACTACTATAGATCTTCTTGGGGGGGAACCTGGACAGAGAGGAGATTAAACGATATTGAAAAATAAAAGGATGTGTTTCATTGAAGAAGTCACGTACTTATTGAACCACCACATGCATTGCAGACGTCCATAGCGGATCCCGCTGTCGCTAGTTCGTCCGCACGTTTATGTCCGATAAAGTTGCTATACTCAGGAATAGCATATCCTTACATTGATTAACTAAAACTGAGGAGGTTTTACATGATCTAAGCGCGAGGAGTGCTGTCGATTTTCCCTCGAGCATTTTCTTCGCACAGTACCTGCCTCTCTTATGGCCAGACTTGATCACTTGGGAAAATTATATATCCCATGCCGCAGATCATTATTGAGCCGCCATTGCAGAGTTTTGTGTCTTAATATTCCATTGCTTCTTGGATAGGAGAAGGACTTTGAAAATTCTGTCAAATGGTTTCCTTACTTTCCACAGTTTTGACACCGCTTTGACTTGCTTGTTAGAAGTCCTTTAAAGAAGTTTCATGATATGCCATTTTTTATAGTTTACATACCTACATATCGCTACCTTAATATAGAAAGGCCCTAACTCATTATTTTGTTCGAAAACGAGATTTTTGCATTTTTCAATACATTAGCTGTTCTTCTATCGAAATGTACAAAAAACTCGATTTAAAAAAAATAATGAGTTAGGGCCTTTCTGTATTAAGGTAACGGTATGCAAAGCGTAAACCCAGTCTAATGGCTGCATTAGTCAAATCGTATCGTCTTACTTTTCAGGTTGTCGTATCGTTAAGTCTGGATGTTAGTTAGTAAAAACGTGAGGCTGCCAGCGAATGTGTCTATTTTCTGTAGCATCAACATGCTTATTAAATGTTACGGATTTTATCAGCTGATACGCAACAGCACGATACGATTTCAGTAATTCTAAGTAAGCCCTTACACATGTTTTTAATTAAAATAAAAAACGTACGTTTTTGTTTAATTTAATAATACATAATATCAAACTCTTATCAATTTTCTTTTTGACCTCATAAAGGCTTAGGTTTTGTTGTTGCTTTCACTTTTTGTCTTTACTCACCTTAATGTACGAATTTCTGCAAAATTGTTCAGTTAAAAAAATATATAGCAATTAAATTTTAATTAAAAGCCACAAGATAATCACTCAATTAAGCTGTTTAAACATAAATTAGCTTTTTAAACTTAATTGATAATTTCACCCTTTTTTTTTCTCCTTAAGTTATTTACAATATTAAATTATGTATGTGAATATTTTATTGTAAATAAAATTTTATGCTCTTAATTCGTTTACATGTACATATTTTGTTTTCTAGTGCTTATGTTATTGAATTAAATAAAATTTAAAGGTACTTTTGTAAATCACAGATAGTTTTCACTTAAATTGTAGATGGGAAATGGAATTTTCACTAAGTTTTCTGCCACAGGATCGTTTTACTTTTTCTTGACACAAAAAAAATATATATATTTCTTATTCGATCTTGAGTTCAGCGAAACTCTGCATATATAGTTCGACAAAGTACGTAGTACATTTTCGAAAGATTTCAACCGAATGAAAAATATTTCGGCATGAGCGCGATTAATATAGAAATATTTTACTTAGATGAAAGTTTATAAAAAGATTGAGATTTTCTTTTTTATTTTACAACAAAAAAAAATATGTACAGAGAAAATGATTATATTCCACATACTTATGTATATGCATATACCAATCAGGCATGGAAATGTTACTACTATTGTATTTATTAGCACAGCTCAACAGATACGAATATCATTTATGGCTCGATTATGGATGGCAACCGAACTTCAGTTGCCGAGTTATGTAACTAGCAATGCAACTGAACTTAAAATTTGTATTATGTATGGCAACTTCCTACAGTTGCCAAAAAGTTATCGAAAATACGATTATGTCAGATTGCAACTGAAAATAATGGCCCCTATTATGAGCAACTTTCGATCTTCGACTGTAGTCGAAAGTACTGATCGAACGAATTGTCATATGGTATTATGACGAGCATTCGACAAAGAATGTCGTTATTGTGAATAAAATGGACAAAAAATAGATTATAATTCTTGTTTGTGTACTTAAAAATAAAACTTGTTTAAGATTTAGATTTTTAAACAAAATTTCTCATTAAAAAAATTCATCGAAAGCTAAATTCTGTTCGATAGAAAATTCGTTGCTCAACGAAATTTTCGATGCTCATAATATGAATTTAACATTCGATTTTCGATGTTCGATACCCAGCGAAGATCGAAAATCGAATGCAACTCATAATAGGGCCTAATGTAAACACAAATTTAAAATATAAGAAATACAAGTGCTAAAAATAAAATTATTAAGTAAAAGTGTTTAAAATATTACTGATCATAAAAATGATTAGTTAAGTGGAATTAATTTTTGATGAAGAGGAGGAAGTTTCTGGTTGCCAATATGGAAACTGAAATTACCAGCTGTTAGTTGTGAGTTGCCAACTAGGCAACTGGGAACGCAACCAAAGTTCGGTTGCCATCCATAATCGAGCTATTAAACAACCTCATGAGACCATTCGAAATGAATTAGTGACATTTGGTTTGAGGTATTGATCTGAACAATTTACAAGTTGTTACAGTGCCTTTTTACATTTATTTAAAATTATATTCGTAGCTATTGAGCTGTTATTGAATGCACGGTTTAACTACTCGAATATCAGGCTATGTTATACCCCTTTTAGACACGCAAAGTTTACTTTGCAAAGTCTTAATTCAGCTGTGTGAAAGACAGAGTTAGGAATACTATCTCTCTCTGTCTTTCTACCAGCTGAATTAAGACTTAAGTAAACTTTCCGTGTCTAAAAGGGGTATTAGTAAGATCAGAGCTGGCCACCAGTGTTGGTATCTCTACGAAGAGCAAACGCACATTAAGCTGTTGCGAAAAGGGTAAAAAGCGCAAAAAAATACGAAAAAGAGTGTAAAAAAGCACCAAAATTTTTTTTTATTTTAATACATTAAGCCACTTAAAAAAAGGAGAGTTTGGAGTGTAAAACATCATAATATAAATTCAAGTTTTTGCCTCAAAATATTTAATATATGAAATATATGAAATTGAAAACTGCTTGAAATTTTCTTGTGTTATTTTTATTAAATTAATTTTTTTTTTTGACATTTCATTCAAATTGCCTTAAAAAGTCAAAGGGGCTTCATGAAACAAGTCTCGCATATTTCCCCAATTGCACAAATGACAATTTTAAGAGTTCTCATGAAAAACCTTATTAATTTTTCAAATGTTACTAGTTATATGATCGGTGTTAGTTATTTGGTAGGTGATGCTTAGGCTTAGACTAATATGCATATGTATGTTACTGAAAAATATTTTAAACATACAAAAGCATCACTTTTTTCCTTAAGTAACTTGAAAGTTTTTGTTTTTGCGATATTCACATTTATTCCAGTTGCCAACATTGACAGCACGTCAATACGATACCAAAAATTGGGACTTGGCTACCCGTTGTCTAAAACAACCCTGCAGGAAATGTAATGTAATCATCTATTGACATTTAACATTAGCTTGTCATTGAAAATCCACCACTAGACTGTAGAACTACTGACTAAGTAGTTCTTTTGGGACCACATGTAAACATTGGCATCAAAGATTCACTAGTAAATGTTTGGGGCCCCTGTCTACAATATCGATATTTCCTCAATCGATGTCAATAGTGAAATTGTAATGATTTACTAGTGACGTTGTCAATAGTACTAATGACTAGGTGTACCCCAGCCAATGTAAACGCCTATTGACTATCACATAGGGTTGTCATTGAAAATCTACCAGTAGACTTTAGCACTATTCTTTTACGACCATATGGAGACATTGGAACTAAAGATTCACTAGTATATTTTAGTGACCCTCGTCTTCAATTTTATAAGGGTTGGGGCAACAAACTTAAATACATACATACATACCTACATATGTTCGTAAGTTTTTAACATTATTGCATAGCATAATAAAAAATAAAAACAAACTATTGACGCGTTCATTGACAATGTCACCAGAAATACACTAGAACTGTTGTCTCTAACGTATCTCTACTCGCGCATAAAAGGAAAGTTGTCGACATTTCAACTGTGCAATTGTCGCTAGAGAAAAGAGTGTTGACATAGAGACATATGGTTCTAAGCTGACTAGAGGGAACTGACAACCTCATGCTGTCAATTGTTCTAGGATGATTAAATATTTGTGTAAACTTTAACAAATGCTTATTGTGTACTACTATCAATAAATTATTATGCAGAGAATTATGTGGTACTTTCCAGTTACTTCCGATTTCTATTTTGCAAGAAGTATTTTAATTTTTTAATCCCAATTATGAAACGTTTTCTAAATTGTTTTTAACATAGTTTCCGTTATTGTCATTAAAAACAATTTAAGAAGGCTCAGTCAAAAGATGCTGCTATTAGCTCTTAAAAGTTCATTAGGTTTGTAAATGAAAAATATTTTTATTTTACAAAAAAGCACCAAAAGCACTGTGAGAAATTGTTAAAAAGCACTGTAAATACCCGCTTTTTAAAAAAGGGTACTGACCAAAATTTCGCGTTTATGAAGAGGCAAAAAGCACCAAAAAATACCCGAAACGCACCAAAATACCATCACTGCTGGCCACCGAGAGAAACAAGAGAGAAATGTGAGAGAAGTGTATAAGCGTATGTCTATTCATTTGTATAAAAAGCCGATTGATGTTCGGCCCTCAGGCGCTTCTCTGGACAGCCTGGAGGTAAGATACATACTAGAGTTCGACCGATTAATCGGCTTCGGACTTCGGGCAAAAATTGGTAATCAGCCAACATTCGGCCTATGGCAAAAATCGGCCGATTAGCCGAAGCCGAATATTTTTCATTCCAAGCTTGAAATATTTTTCATTCCAAGTTTGGTCGTTGCTCGCCGACAGTTTCTATTGTGTTTAACGTTTTGAAAGGGTTGCTTTGAAATACAACCCTGTTGCTTTCTATTTTCTTTTACTTGGACGTTCTTGTGAGTGATCATATGAAAAAGCAATCTAGAAATTGCAAAATAGTTTTATTTTTCTTGTTATGTATCCAATAGATATTACAGCTATTTCAGTGATCTCAAAAAAGCAAACTTTTTTCTTAATTCATATAAAACGTAAGTATCATTTTTAAAATTTAAAACATTCCGCTTCGGCTTCGGTTTTGGCCGAAGTTTAGGATTTTAGCCGAAGTTCGGCTTCGGCTTCGGCCAAAAAAAAAACGCCTTCGGTCGCTCTCTAATACATACATATTATATGTGTATGTACTCGTATATAAAACATATAGTGCAAACCACTGTGCTGTAACTTTCAATGCAAAACAGGATATTTTAATAGACAAAATATTGAAATGTAAAACAGTCACAATTAAAAAAAATTCAAAATTTTCAGAAAACAAACAAAAAAATTTTTTTTATATTTTCCTTTAACCTAGGCAGTGTCCATTGCTTTTTCACAACGATATTCTTCAATATTATGAGGTTATTTTTGGAGGACATCTATTTTAGCGCTTATACTGCACTCTTATTGTGTTTTACTTTCTTTCCAGTTAATTTCGATATTCAAATAATTTTTGCAAATATTCGTAAAATTGCAGAGACAAGAAAATTCAAAATCGCTTTAAAACTATTAAAGCTGTAAAACAAAACTCAAAAACACATGTACACACATATTGCGAATATGGCAAAAAATTCACAAAAAATTAAAATCGAAATCAAAAAGAAAAACTATACAATAGACCAATATTTTTAAGAATTTTTAAACAAGGTGAAGGCACATCAGTTGGCTTTAACTGCCCAGGTGTTTATTTTAGTTGCTTGTAATTTGAATATCATATCATGGATATGAAGCATGAATTTTCATAGCAAATTGAGGCGAGTCTACTTGATACGAATGTGTCTTAGGTTAGGTTAGGTTAGGTTAGTCTGGGTGGTCAAGGACCTCGCATAGACCAGGATTGATCCTTAGCGATACCAGCAGATGAGAGGAAACCTGTAAGTATGGCGGCCTAGTTCGTGGTGTCTGTATCGAATGACTCCCACACAGATTTAACAAACCTTAGTAGCCTACACATTTCCATTCCCGATACAAGATCAAGACTACGAAAAGTGTGATCACCAAGACAGTCATATCTAGTGCGGTTTAGAGCCGGACAGTGGCACAGTAGATATTCTGCTGTCTCAATTACCCCAGGTTCCTTACATTTCCTGCAAGTACCGTCAATTATTTGTCATATTTTGACGGCATACGAAGCCGTCCAGGAGTGTCCAGTTAATACCACCACTAGATGTCTACAGTTGCTTCTGGTTAGTGATAAAAGGAATTTAGTCGATTTAGGATCATAGGAGCTCCACATGATTTTAGAAGTTTTGCAAGTTTTCGTCGCACGCCAACTTTCCTCCGCTTCTTCCTTCATCTTAGAGTCTAAGATCCATTTCAGGTGTTGAATTGGCTTCCGGACATATACCGTTTCTTTCACCGGTAATTGGATTCCCCTTTTGACCGGTGTATCTGCCATTTCGTTTCTCTCAATCCGCATGTGTCCTCGGACCCAAAAAACATGTACTTGTCTGCCAGCACATAACATATTTAGGGCATTCCTACACATGAGCACAACCGAGGAATAGTTGCAGTCCGCTGAAACAAATATGTCTTGATTCCATGTGAATTCATCATCACCTAAGATCTCAACTAAGGCGAATTCATATTAAGTAGTCTGAACCAGTATCTGAAATCATATATGGCGGTTCCTCGCTAAATTCAACTTGTTTGGCAGCAACATTTTTGGTTTGCCAACATGACAATAAATAAATTTGTTGGCGATTTTTCTGGCGATAAATAAATTTGTTGGCGATTACTATGGCTATTTTTTTTTAACAAAATTGAACTTAAAAATTTCTCTAATTCAGGACAATTAGTTTGTTGAAGAAGTAGTTTGAAAAATAAATCCTACCAAAACTCATCTGCAAGAAATTAAAACAATTTGATTTTGATGATTTTTCTTAGTCCCTGTCCAGACTTTCAATGCAAATTTTCGTTGCAGCAATTCTAGAGTTTATGGGTGAGAGAGGTGAGAAGATTGAGGGCAATTCTGTTTTGTTTTGAAATTCTCACTTGTTAATTTAAATGTATTTTATGTTTTATTTTTTTATATGAAAAGCACAAAATACATATAACAAAAATTAAATAGAATTGTTAATTTTTCAGGAAAATTTGTGGTTAAATCGAATTTTCTTAATACATAAGTGCAAAGCTAGAATTTCCTAATGTGGACGTATGCAATTTCAAAGCAGAATTTAAAAAAATTGCAGCAACAAAAATTGCAAGTCTGGACGAGAACTTATGTATATTACTTGTAGTCATTAATGCGTTTTGAATTTGGATGAGAAAAATTTAGAAGAAATAATTTTTGGCGATTTTATTGCTAATTTGTGGCTATTTTCTGATAAATTTTGACACGATCATTTTATAAAAATTTATTTTAAATAAATTCAGTAAAGTGCGACCTTCACTCGCGCACGAAGGGTTCCGTACATTCGGTTTTGAGCATTTTTTTAATGTGGCTTTTTTGCTTTTTTGAAATTTTTTTTCAGTTTAAACGATTTTTTTCAGTTTTGTTGCTTTTTTCTCGTTTTGGAGATTTTTTTCTGTTTTTGGGGGTTTTTTAATTTTGGCAATTTTTTTTTTTAATTTTGGCGATTTTTTTCATTATGGCGATTTTTTTTATTTTTTCCGGTTTTTTTCGATTTATTTTAGTCTTAGAATTTTTTTTTAGTTTGGTGCTTTTTTCGTGTTGGCGATTTTTTTTGTTTTTGGTAATTTTTTCGGTTTGGCGATTTTATAATGTTTTAATTTTTTAGTTTTACCGTTTTTGAAAATTTCAAGAGTTTTGTTCTTACGGTTTCCAAGATACACCAAGTTGTCAAAATTGCATAGTCAAAATTGCATTAACTGATGGAACACCCTTTATTTTAAATTTTTTTTAATTTTAGTGTTAATTGTTGTAGTCTGTATAACAATCACTAACCTTACATACATACATACATACAAATGTATTACATGAGATTTTAAAATTTTTCGTAGCTCGTTTTGGAACACCCTTTAATTTTTAACTCTCATGTATTTGTTGTTGTAGCGGCCAAAGTTCTACACACTGTGTCCAAATTTCTCGAGAAAATACCCTGTGACTGACGGACGGACAGGCGGGCAAACCTAATTCCAATAGTGTTAACAATTTTTTTAGGTTAGCTCTTGTTTAAAAAATAATTAAGATTAAAAGCTCCCAAAAATCGAATTTTTCCCGGTTTTCTACCATTTATTAACATTTATATCGATGTATGTCGATTGAAAAGACATGTATTGATTAACTTGCGTTCTGACAAAAATTTTTTGAAAAAAATTTGGAAGTTAGAACGCATGTTCATCCATAATATGACAGGAGCTTTTAACCAAGTTTTCAATGTTAATTATTTTTTAAGCAAGAGCTAACTAAAAAATGGTTAGCACCATTGGATTCAGCCACCAGGTCCCCGCCTTGTTACATTTTTGAACTAGCACAGTGTTATCATTTTAGAAGAGATCTATTAAAGCAATAGTTTCCGTTTTAACCTGAGTACGCTGTTGATCCCCCCATTCCGTCTTCGGTCTATCTGTCTGAGCGAATGCGAAAGTAAAATAAATGACGAAAATAAAATACATAATTGAGGGCAGGGCAACGTTTGGCGGGCTAAGCTAGGTTAATCTTAATATATATAAAAATCAAAAACACGTTTATTTGTTAGGGGTGAACTCTTCAATGCCCCAACAGATTTTCGCCTTCCACCCCACAAAATATTTGTAAAAGACCGGCGCGTGTTTTTATATCTATTCTACCCCGGTAAATGCTACGCCCCTTTCAGAAATAGTGATTCGTCCGACAGATGGCGCAATTTTTAGTTTTTTTTTTTGTGTTTTTGCACCGTAACTCAAGAACTACTGAACCGATTTTGACCAAACTTCATATACATGCTCTATAGGGCGTGAGTAGTGTTTCTGTGTAGTTTGAAGTTCGTACGACAGATGGCGCCATATTTAGTTTATTTTTGTGATTTTGCACCGTAACTCAAGAACTACTGCACCGATTTAGACCAAACTTTATATACATGCTCTATGGGGCGTGAGTAGTGTTTCTGTGTAGTTTGAAGTTCGTCCGACAGAGGGCCCAATATTTAGTTTTTTTTTTGTGTTTTTGCACCGTAACTCAAGAACTACTGCACCGATTTCGACCAAACTTTATATACATGCTCTATGGAGCGTTTCTGTGTAGTTTAAAGTTCGTCCGGCAGATGGCGCAATATTTAGTTTATTCGTGGGCAAAATCCAATTTTCATATTGTACTACAAATGCCATATACAACACTAATGTTTGCTTAGGGCCAGCAACGCGGACCGGGGTCAGCTAGTGTAGTATATATTGCAAAAATTAATATTATTAAAAACGAAACAGTTTAAAATCTTTATTTTCCATGTCTGTATTAAATTTCATATGAGAGAATTTCTTTTGAGTGGGTTTGGTTATTTTTGCAAAAATCTGATTGGTTTTCAAAACATTTGCTATGAACTGTCACACATCGTTTTTACATGTTTTCTTGTGAGTTCGGATGTTAAAACACATGCTAAGTCTGTTGTAAGTTGAAATTTAGAAAATATAAATTAATAGTACGTGTTCTAGCCTCAGAATTTAGAAGAAAACTACATATTTGGAAATGGACGATTTCAAACTTTTAGAATTTTTCGTTTTCGATTTTGAGCAAAAAACTCGCATTCTTTTCACAAGACTGTTAACAAGTGAAAAGAATACGATTATATGTAGATACTGTCATTTAATTTCCTGTTTCCTGTTTATTATTTTATTGTGTGTAGGTATGTTGCTTTTAAAATCGTTCAACTTTCAACTATTCAAACTTGCAAGTCTTGAAAGGAAATAAATTGTATATTTTTAATGCAATATAAAATGTAAACATCGACTAGACGCCGTTAAAAAAAAAAAAAAAAAAAAACTTAAAGAAAATACAAACGCATCCCGGTATTTCTATTTTAAGACTTCAATTGTTATTATTAAAAAGACATTAAAATACTTTTTAAAAATGCACGGCCATACGTATAATATTGCTGATAATTATTTCTTGTTATTTACTCTTTAATTTTTTGAATAAAACAATTTAATTGTTTATTACAAGTCGCCGAAGTCAATAAAGCGAAAAATAATAAAATTGCTGCTCTTCACCTCTTATCGCCGCAACACATTGCAACACATTTTTCCTTCCAAGTGGTTGTGAGAGTTTAATAAACATAAAAGTCATCATTATTATTTTCCCAGCCATCAGTTGTTGTTGTTGTTATTGTTGTTTTTCTTATTTTTGTTGTCGTTTGTTTTGATGGTTTTGCTCTGATTTCAGTGATTTGTGTTTATAGGAAGGCGTTTAAAAAAATAAAATCAATAAAAAATTGATAATTCAGGGCATGAACTAGTTTATTGGAAACTAGTTTTTTTTAGAAGATCGTTTTAAAAATAGCAAAAAGCATATTTTTATTTTAACGTAGTAAGTTAAATTTTGTTTATTGGCAAAGAAATGATCCCGTATAGAGTCAGGTGTAAAGTTAATAAGGCGTTGCTGCCTAAATTTCCGGTATAGGAGATGGAGTCTGTTTTGTAAACCGAATATTGTGGGTGTTCCACAAATTACTCGTTTTGATAACAGGCGAATTTGTGTTATTTTAACGTCAAAGAAATCATATTTTGAATAAAAATAAGCATTTGAAATAACCGTAGCGTTTATATTCAATTGTAATTATATAATTATTCATAGTATTATAATTATTCATCCAAATAATTTTTCTTCATGTACATAATTTGATTATATTTATAATAAAAGAACTAAAATTAAAATTTTATATGTATGCGAATCGTTTGTTGGTGTTTCATCAATGATTTATTCGACCACTTACGTTTACTGGATTTAAAAACAAGTAAAAATACGAACATGTATGCATATGCGACAGAATGACAAAGTTATCGTTTAAAGTACTCTTTGAGTACTAGCCGTCAAACAACTACGAGTATGAATCCGTACAGCTAAAAATTAAAAATTCGCTCATATGCAAACATACTTATTGAACCAAATATGTTTATGCAACTATAACTACAATTTATAGACTATATGAGCTTCAATCACACGCATAAGTATAAAAATACTCTGACTATTAGTCGGCTACACATGCGTACATACAAGGCTATTTTATTTACACATACACACACACACACACATAAAGCATGTTTTCAAACAGCCACACACCCACATATTTTCCATTCCATATTATATACACAATAAAGTCCTGCACAAGACCATTTATAAGAACTTTCAAAACATGAGAGATTTTTCAAATGCTTTACTACAACACTGTTGGCAAGACATTTGTTTCAGTTGTTTGTCTTGCCAACAGTGTTGTTTAGCGTTTGTTTTATAATATTTCGCTGTAGCATTTTATCACTTTAATGAAAGTGCGCTATACATCTACATCTGTGCTGCCCAAAGTAGCACCAGAGTGCCGAACATCAATCGGCTTCTTATACAAATGAATACACATACGCGAAAAGAGTACGTTCGTGTTTCTCTCGGTGGACAGCTCTGATTTACATTCATATGTATGCAAGTATGCATGTACATACATACTCAAATAATAGTTATTTTTAGGAAAATTTTTTAAAATTTACTCTTTTTAAAGAGGCCGTATATTTTTTAGCACACCCTCGTGTACACCTTGTTGTGAAGGTTATAATAATCTTAAAAAAAAACTAATTTCTGAATCTCCTTCTAATCAATTTGTCCATGTGTGCTTTTTTATTAAATAAGTATAAAATCATAAATAAATAAGGTCGATTATCTGTGCACTTTGAATAACAAAACAAAAATCTTAGTGTGCACAGTGGGGCAGAAGCAGAGTAGTTTTGTACATGAAGGTCATATTTGATAAACGGCCCATTATGTAATTGTAATCACATAATAATTTTTAAAACCAGTTTCCGCTTGGAAGATAAAATACACACACACACATATATACTACGTAGGATTTTACATAAAGTTGAGCACATTGTGCGACTAAATTGCAAAGGTTAAAGGTTAATAAAATCAATAAGAAATCCCTATAGTTTACAATTTATAAGAAACCCTAATATAATCAAGAAGTTTTTCTCTATGGATTGTTTTTTTGGTGCCAAAAATAACGGAAGTTGAGTTAAAAAAATTGTGAATAATAAGATTTCTTCTTGATTTTATGTGGTTTTCTTGATAAAATTAATAAGATTTACCACATAAAACCAATAAGGAATCTCTATGAAAAAATCTTCGCTTCTTTCTGCTGGGATACCCCTTAGCCTAAAAAAGTTTCATAGAGACAATTTTCTTGATTCAATGAGGCAGTTTTTTCTCTGTGCGTGAGATACCGGCCGATATGTTGGGGATAGTATGCCAAAATTGGACTCAGCGTATGAACCACTTGAGGCGTTACCGCGGTCAACATTTAGATGAAATCATTTTTAAATTATATAGATCGTTCTACCGACTCAAATAAAGATTTCATACATTTCTCTAAATTTTATTTGTTATTTTTTTAAATCTACTCTGAAAGCTCTTAAAAAATCACCCATTATAAGTTTGGTTTCCTTTGCCAGAATCATTTGATAAAACTGTGTAATCTTTTTTTGTTGCACAATGTAATTAAATACGATTTATGGAAAATGCCGCACCATTATTTTGACTTTCACTAACTATAAGAGATCATTAATAAATACACTTAAGCATTTATTTGTTTTTAGAACTTTCTGAGAGCTATAAAAACGTAATCAAATCGAATGTACAAAATTGGCAAACTTTCATTGTTTGTAAGAACATTATGGATGTGGCCCCAAGTAATGGTCACGCTTTTTCAAAACTTAAACTTTCGATTGCATCAGCGACATGCCTGATTAATTTCTGTCCCACTGTTGTGTGTAGTGTGTATATTTCTAATATTTAAAACAAAAACAGGAAATAGGTACAGTGTGTGTACATACAGTCGATGACAAAACAGTTCACAAACTATAAATAAGCTTAAATACCTAAAATTACTTAAATCGAAGTAATATATTTTAACACATATTTTTGGTATGAATACTTTCGTCCCTTGTTTGAAAGACCAAGTAGTTTTGAAATAACTATGTATATATATTTGGTATGGTCTCCACTAGATTTTTTCACTGCTTTGTTTCTCTGTGGCATGTTATTTACGAGATTTTCCAAGACATTTCGACTTATATTTTGCCACACTATATAGAAGAACCCGCTCCCACAATTAACCTAAGGATATACATAGGAGCAGTGTTTAAAAAACTTAAGTCGAAGTAGCAAAAGTCGTAAAATTTTTTCTTTTCGCTGCTCTTGCTTTTTCCAACTGTTTAAAATGAAGCAATTCTTTTGCTTGTGCTTGTGAAAATAATCAACAGTCGCAGTCGAAGCAGAAAAGGAATCATGAACAATTGCGCAGCACTTTCAATAGTCGACGATTTCAAAAGTTTGAATTTGATTTGCTGTTAGTCCCCTTTCACACACGTCAGGTCTGACTCGTCAAGTCTTGAGTTTTTAGGAGAGAGAGGAAAAGAGAATGGAGAGGGGTAAAGACTTGATCGTACCAGTCAAGTTTGCTTTTTCGTTTTGTTTTGTCATTCGTAATACTCTACGCTGACGCAAATTGATGAGACTTGATGAGTTGACTTGACGGTGTGTATGAACACGAATGCAGGTTCAAAATAAAATTTAACAAAAACTGCTCAGGTAAACCTGACGTGTGTGAAAGAGGACTTACTTTTGGTTAGTTTCGCTAGTAAAAGCGTAAGCAGTCTGTGTGCTTTTGTAGGTAGCAAACAGTCACAGTCGAAGAATCAAAAACTCTTGTTTTTAGATGCTTTCAGCAGGTTCAGTCAACTATTTTGTGGTGTTTGTCATATTTATGCACACCAGACAAGAAGCAAAAACAAAAATCACTTTACTGCGATTGCTGAAAACTTCTAAAAGCAAAAATTTTTGTCTCTTCGGCTGTGACTGATTGCGACTTCCAAAAGCATATGAATTGCTTCTGCTTTTACTTGCGATACTCCCCAAAAGCAAAAGCAAATCTAATTCAAACCTTTCAAATTTTCGACTGCTGAAAGTCATAATCGTTTTGTGATATTTCTTTGACTGAAACTGTTGTATAAAAAACAAAAGCAGAAGCAAAATAAAATGAAATGAAAAGCATTTCAGTTTTTTAAGCACTGTCTAGGAGCATGTGATTCGGCAAACATATTTTGTCTTAAAATTGCCCCACAATTTTCGATAAGCCTTAAATCCGGGGATTGCGGAAGCCATTCCAGAAGTTTCATGCCGTCATTTTCTAACCATTATGCATTAAACACATTCACCGCAGCAAGCTACCGACTACCAAATGTCAAGGATAGAATGTTTATATGAGAATGATTCTTTTGAAGACAGCAAGGCAACACGGCGACAGGTTGTTGTCTATGATGATTTTGTCGTTGTACTCAAATACTAATTTGTATTTCTTTGTCTACAATGAGCAAATGTAGTGTTGCCAGTATAATGCAAAATGTTGAATGAATGATATGATGACAATTATTTCATATTATTTACCAGAAACAATATCCAAAAATTTATGTAAAGAATAAATTGATTAATTTTTGTACTTTTACGTGAAATAAATACATTTTAAAAGAGTAATTAATTTTTATAAATGCTTAATATATGAAAGTGGCAATACTGAACTATGTATTTGTACTTGGATATCAGGTGCAGATGGTGCTGCTGCCGTCTCCAAAATAATTAAGTAGCTGGCTACGAGGCGACAAATGCTGCTGGCGCCATTTGAAGTCGTGTGTTCGTGTATCCTGCTGTGGTGAATGTGTTTAATGTATTACTTTTTTAATTTTTGCTGTAAGCTTCGGGTTATTATCCTGCAAAAATATATCTCTTTTTGGTCAAATATATCCAAACTTGGAAGATAGAAATCCTCCAATATGTTAATATAGCATGTTTCACTCATGATGTCACTGCGCTGATTTACACGGGATTAATTGTGCTGGCATAACATGCCAGTTTGTTGGTGAGAGAGGCAAAGAGAGGGGTTTTGTGTTTGGCATAATTTTTCAACCAGCTACAATCCCGCAATAGTAGCACAAAACCAATACACACCCAACTTAAAAAACTGCACAAATTGTGCGGCTTAAAAATTGTTCTCGTGTAAACTACCTCACTGAGACCAAGTTCATTGCCTCGAAAATATTCTCAAAACATTAGTGAACCACCTTTAAATTTCACAGTTTGTCATATGCTGAGTCCTTGTGCACCAACATGTGTATCAACTCATGTCCATTTACATCCATCCGACCATTCGACCATCTCACGCGATTAATCTTAGTTTCATAGGACTAAATAACTTTCTACCAATCATCTGCGGTGAAGGTTTTGTGCGCTATAGCAAACTTTAATCTAGCCTTGCAAGGGATTTCATTAAAAAATAAATAAATCTATTAGCGTACAATACTGTTGACATGTAATTTGTTTGAGCTGTTATCAAACAGTCTTCTAAAAGTTCCGTTAATTCAAAATCGAGTTACCAGACTAGATAATATTTTTAACCGTAAACAAAAAAATGCTTGCCAGATAATCATCATGTAGACCAAATACGATTCAAATTAAAACTACATACATCTATTCTTGAACAGTTTTGTCCTCCACTGTATATATACATGTATGTATGTATATATGTATGTATGTTCATATGTATGCATAAGCTACTAAATTTTCCTACTGCCAGATGCATATTCTTTATTTTATTATCGGAATGAAAACGTAATGACAGGTACGAGATGTGCTTTTTCAGCCTGATAATTTTCCGATAATAACAGTATAATGTGATAAAGTGCAAACTGCATAATGGAAAACTATGCACGTGGCTTTAATAAATATTCCATTTTATTTACATACATACATACATACATACATATATTTGTCTATTTATAAATTAAATCGTAAACAGCAAATATGAATAACACGCAGTGGCGGATTTATGTTTGATGTCGCCCTAGGCCCCCTTGATATATGCCGCCCTTTTTGCTGTATGAAGAAAAGCAATTTATAAATATTTAATTAATGTTTTATTTTTGGGACTTGCTACAATTTAAGTTTAACGTTTATTAACGCACTAATAATCCCAAATTATTATTTTACTTAATTAGTAAAATAACTTTTTTATTAAAAATACATTGAAATTGATTATTGGGGGGTTTAGTTTTCAATTTTGTTATTTGTTGAACTTCTCATTTGTTTAAATGAAAGTTTATAACATAATAACTCTAGTTGTTCTAAGAAATTTGGGTAAAGGTTCCCTGATAATCTGCATTAGCAACAGTGAAATGCGCATAGGATCCAGCTAAAACCCTCAATAATCAATTTCAATGTATTTTTAATAAAAAAGATATTTTACTAATTAAGTAAAAACAAATTTGGGATTATTAGTGCGTTAATAAACGTTAAACATAAATATTTAAATTACACTATGCAGCAGTAAAAAATCAGCATGGTCCTGACAGTGTAGGTTCGATAGTATTACCAAAGGGAAGTAAGCCCCTATACGCAGATTGGCGATTTAGGTGGCCAATTTTTTTTATGGATATCCAAAGATAGCCAAAATCAGTGTGGCCTCAAAAAATGGTGTCATCAGTTTTTGGCCAGCGGCTAGTTCAGACTTAGTAATATCGCTTTACTATACATATATGGTAATAATGTACACTTAATAAATCTCATTAACATTATCAAATATTTTTATCTAATTTTTCGACCTTTTTTTTTCTGTGAAAATTAAACTATTTTTCCGAGCTTTAGGTCAGTTATTAAATTCTTGTATTTATTTATTGTAATAATAAATACAAGAATTTATTGTAATAATAAATACAAGAATTTAATAACTGACCTAAAGCTCGGAAAAATAGTTTAATTTTCTCATTAACATTTTACATCGAAAAAATTATTTCTTCATCCATATATTTTTTGCAAAAGTAAAGTAAACATTTTTTTTAAATTTCTTTCAGAATAACTAACGGGGGACTCTTAATTTTTTGCTAACAATATTTGACAATATAATCTGAACGTGTCTAGGATCCCTACTAGGTCATACATATCCCTTTTTGCCCCAAAAATTTTTGTTAGTTTTATTATTATTACTTTCGTTTTTCACAATTTTTTTTTCGAAAATCATATAATTTACGCACATTTCTCTGTTGAGTTTAAGTAGCACTTTTTGCAAACAAAAAAAAGTATAACTAGTCTAGTAGAAAACGAAAATTTAACATACGAATTTATTTAAAGGAGCAGTTGGTCAAACCGACAACTGTTCGAACGTGTCGATTGCTGAAATTCTCCGCTATGTATAATTTTTCGTTTCGTGGGTTCGCTTTGGCTGCGACTGTTTACATTTTCAGAAGCAGAGGCCTAAGCAGAAGCAAAAGCAATTACACAAATCAGAAGTTTTTAAGCTAGAGTGCGCCTTGGATTCGTAGATAAACATGTAAAATGCATTGTCGTTAAATCTAAATAATGCACAATGGTCTAAGTCAAGTGTTTTAGAATACTGTATCATATAAATCTAAAAAAAAAATATTACATTGCATCGATAAATTAACGGGTAAGGTCAGAATTATATTCTAAATTTTTCATTGATATAAAGCAAAAGTGATTCACAAAAATAATCAATTTCAAACTGTTTAAAATGTTAATTCTTACTTAGAGTTCTTAAAATTTTGCCTCCCCTAAAACCATGCCACCCTAGGCCCGGGCTGCACGGGCCTATACGTAAATCCAGCACTGATAACACGAAATGGAAAATAGAGTACGTATGTACACACTAATAAGGAAAACTATTTACCTCGTTTTTAAAACTAATTAACTAATTTAATTACATATTTACATACATACGTACATAATTACAGTATACTGTAGTAAATAAAATAATCAGTTGAGAAAAAACACTAACTTATAAATTACTTATTTTGCAAGTGACTACAAATTGGTTTATATATCATGCAGATATCAACCAAACATATTGAATGGAAGCACACGTAAGAAATAAATAAAAGCAAAATAAGTAAATGAAAAGAAAATAAAAAAAATAAAAAGAAGCATGCCATGAAAACAAATGCTAAATATTTGTGTTGAAACAAAAAACTAAATAATTTCAATAATATTTTCTATGAGCGGTTCGTATGTATGGATATATTTATGTACATATATATGTATGTATGTACGAATTTTTTATTTTTAGTGATATAATAATAATAATAAATATTTATATAGACATATGTACAGTACTGTGCAGAACAAAAGCAACAAAAACCCTATTTGACTTAAAATTGAAATATTTTAAATATTTGATTATTTCAAGCAGCCCTTTTAACAAACTTTTGTAGGCATTCATACTAGAAAACCAATTCGCATTTTAATTTTTCAATATTGATATTTCCTGAAAAATAAAATAACTAACATTCTCAAACCCATGTATCGAAATTGTGCATAACAATAGCAACAAAATGGAAAATGTATAATTATCAATAAAATCTTTGATATAGCGCTATAATTCCAAAGTCCAACAGGCTTAAGGGTACTTAATAGTCCCTATATTAAATGTTAAAATGCCTTTCTCAATGTTATTGCTGCTGCTTGACTTAGCAAGAATGGGAAAGAGTAGGTATTGCTGAATTTTCTAATCTTTAAAAATTTAAGAGTCTAAAAACATTAGATAAGCGGCTGTTATTTATTTAAAAGTATAATAAAAATATATTTCTAATTGTCTGATGGATATGTCGGCAGAATAATTACGTATTGTGCAGTTTTGTGTACCACCACGAAAAACTTCCGCAGCTTATCATAGCAAAATGCATTTCAAATAATCCAAAAGCTCGTTTGTTGTTTCTAGTGAGGTTATAATATCTCGAAATTAGAGTGTGCATTATTGTACAACTCGATACCGTGCCAGGGAAGGCAATTAAAAAAGTTACAGACTAAGAAAATACTAAAGTTGACCAAGAGGTAGATGATTAAAAAAAAAATCCAGGTAAATCTTATATTTAGTTCATACAATTTTATTGTTTTTTTGCTTAAAACGGATTTCAGTAAAATACACTGTAATTGAATCCTAATAAAATCGGAAACCGATGTGCTTATTGCAGAATTCAAGTTCCATATATCGAATTGGTATATCATCTCTTCAATGCGGCGCTTGCCTAGCAAACAGTTTTCGCCACGAAATTTTAAAATGAGTTTTAAGCATAACAGCGGTTAGGTGATGGTTATGTCTTATCTTCCGACGTATAAAGTTAGATCATTCCCAAAAATTAAAAAAAAAATATTGAAATAAAAATTATTTGGCATTTCGATTGGAATATGACACTTTTATGGGTGTTTCAATGCGGTAGTATTCCATAATATACTTGGAGATTGGGCAAAAAAGTCAGGAAAATTAATTTAATTCCAATCCTTGCTTTACCGACAAACGCAGCTTTCTTGAACGCCGTCGCAAACCTCTTTGCAAGATTTCGCAGGAGTGTTTTCGGAAAATGGATCCTAAATTGCAACAAATACTTCAAAATTCCATTAACTTTGCGAAAATGTATTGCTTAATGCATAATAAATAATATTTGTGAATTTATCCATCGTTGATATGCACGTATTATGAAAAACTAAAGATTATACAAAAAGGATTAATTTGTTGCTTTTGTTATGCACAGCTTCATATCAAAGTCTGGACTATTTTAAATAACTTTTGAAAACCCAGTTTTTTTAAGAAAGATTTTATTTAATACGATAGATAGGGCATATAAATACAAATAAATTATGGTCAGAGTTTTTGTTGTATATGATGTATTTTCTGAAATAATCGTCTCCATTTATTTTTGCAGATTTTGTTGCTTTTGTTTTGCACAATACTGTATATGTATTTATATATTTACGTAGATATATATGAATATATACATATATGTATGTATATGTATATATAATATAAATATATGTACATATATCTTTTTTTTTTTTCTATAATATTAATTAACTACAAATTGGTTGAAAAATAAGTAGTTAGTAGTCAATTTAAAAGTCATGCATAGATGGCCAATTGACTATCGCCTATGATATGCCTATGTTAAAATAGTGAGTCGGCGACAAGGAAAAAAGTCACTTAATCAACCAGTTGTGGTTATTAAAAAACCAGTTTGAAGTTACTTACAAATGGGTTTGAGTTCCTATTGGGTAATGACAGAAAAAGTGATTTTATTCCTGCAAATAATTTTTCTTCATACTTGGAGAAAAATTGTAAAAAATATTTGAAGGGTTTTTGAAAAAAATTTTTTAAGTGTATTAAACTGCGTGTAATTTGATTATAATTAGTACTAAATTACACTAAGCAAGTCTTATTACTAAGCTGATTAGTTTGTGGGAGAGAGAGACGAGGGGAACAGAAACGCTCTTCTCTCTCTGCTAGATGATGATGTCAGCACCGACTAAAGCTTAAATTAGACGGGCCATAGCCATAATGCCATAGCAATAACCAAATAAAAATTCAATTGGTTTCTATGGCAATGGCTATGGCTTTATCGCGAGTCACCGATATCGAGTTTGATTCGAACAGCTGTTTTGTGTGGTAATGGCTATGTCACGTCTAATTTAAACATAATTTGGCATCATCCACTGCAGTGATCGGCAATGAATCGTTTTTTGCTATTCATGCTGACTCATGAAATTTTAACTATAAGTGAGTAGACATCATTTAAACTCAACTAGTCTGATTTACGCATACTCACGATGACGTTGATTTATAAGTATAGGTTGAAATAAATATGAATGCGTCGTCGACATCATAGTCATACCACACTCACACTTATAAATCACCTCAGTTTGATTTCTAATTTCCGAAAAATACTTATTAGTATAGCATTGATTCAGCTCACTCAACTCATCCATATACGTATATTTAAAAGTTTAGTCATTAAACAGTTTGCAACTAGTATATAATAGCAGTATTATTCAATTCGTGTAAAAAAACAAAAAACAAGAAAAGCAACGACCAAACATATATCCTCTTAATGAGCATTTTAATGTTCGTATGCGAAGTTCGCATTGCGAATCATACTTATTTTGCATGGTCGTAGACATTGGCGTTATTCAACGTTTGATGCAAATGGTCTTGCGTAAGTGCAAATTGAAAATATCGCAGCTTTTCTTTGGATTGTGTGTGCATTTTGTTGTTGGATTTTAAAGAAAAGCTACGATATTTTGCATTTACAATGACGCAAGATAATTTGCATTAAACATCGAATACCGCCAATGAGTCAAGTAGAGTCGAAATTAGACTTGTGTCCAACAGTTCTTTTTGAACTAGTTCGTTCAGTTGGACACAAGTCCGATCAAAAACATCAATGTAAATTAAATGGGTTTGAAACAACTTTTGATTCAAACGCTCTCAAACTAGTTCAAAAAGAACTGTTGGACACAAGTCTAGTCGAAATCAACAATGTCATAAATGTTGCTATGTATGAGTTCGATGCGCAGTTCAAACTTTCGAGTGAATATGATTCATAAACAATATTGCAATAAGTATGAGTCCGCATAAGTACAAGAAATTATAAGTCATGATTCAACTCTACTCACTTTTTCACTACTCATTGCTGATCTCTGATCCACTGTAGTTCAGCTACGGATAATCGTCTTAGTTCAGGTAAAAACGTAGACTCAAAATATGATGCTTTTAATTTTATTGAATTATGATGTTGTAAAAGCAATTAAATACATATGAGTAAAATTAAAAAAAAAATATTTTGGGCATAATCACAACCAGAGAAATAGTGATATAAGTTTTTATGTTGAAAAATTTTAAAGTGGCTCCCTGAAAAATGCGAAAAAAACCCTTGAACGCAAAAATCAAAGTGTTATTTATTAAAAAAATGTGTATTTCTTGAACAAATTCTGTGCAAGACCTGATCACTGCCTTTCCCTTTGGCCTGGATATTTAAAAATTTTACTTCTTTAAGTTTCCTTTTGTGTGTGAGAGAAATAAAAAAAAATTTAAATCTACAATTGCTCATTTAGTAATGTAACTTATTTTATTTCCTGAATAACCATTTAGCTCCCCATTTAAAGGTTAATTTAACAAGGATAATTTAATTACAACCACAACTGATGAAAGGAAAAAGGAAGGAACACTTAAAAAAATATTGCATTAAGATGATGTATAGTGAAAGTAAAAAAAAAAAATGAGAAAAAGGAAATTTTCCTATAGCCATCCTTTGAATGTTATTTTTTTTTTGAAGTTATGAAAAGCGCAACGCAAGAATATCAAAAACAAAGTTTGTTTGTTATTCAAAAAAAAGTCGCAAACTTCTTCTAAGGTTTTATTACTTTCGAAAATGTCAACTCAACATTTGTTTCCACACCCCTGCCGGTCAACTTGAGTAGAAATATTTTTTCAGTGATTTCATAAAAATTTTCTAGACGAGTCCACTGACTGACTGACTTGTGACGACTCGTCATATAAATTTTCTACGCAAGTCGACCGTTCGATTTGTGGAAATATGGGTTTAAATTCAGCGTTGGCTGAAGTAGTTAGCACGTTGACTACAAAACCGAAGGTCCTGGGTTCAATCCCTGTATCCAGCAGTCATTAAATAACAACACCACGCATTTTTCTGATGTGCATTAGTGTCCCTTTCTATCAGTTGTTGTAGGGAAGTTCAAGTGATGAAGGCATAGTCACTGGTCACTGAACTATACCGACTTCAGCAGATACTAATCCTAATGTAACATCAGAGCGCCCTCCTTCGTTGTGTAGCAGAATCATCGGCGAAGTAAAATAATCAGTAAAATGGCTACAAAACACAGCTTCAAAAAATTAATAGGCCTCATTTAATATCAGAGAGGCGCTGCAACATTGCATTATTAAAAACGTGCAAAAAGCAGAGTTGTAAAAGAATGAAGCTTTCCTCTATCTCTCCCTTCACCACCTGTCTGCTCTATCACTATCCTACTTTCCTAAAGAAGGTAACACCTACTAATAGTAGTAGGCATTAATTGCCTGAGTGTTACTTCTCTTAAAAAAATAAAAAATAATACAAATTGCAAAATCTTATAATTTCCATTTTTATGATTTGAACAGGCTAAGGTTCGTATCGCTTTTTAAACCAAATTACATGTGATAATTATTAATGAACAAATAACACCAAAGTTAGTTGTAAATATTCTGACAAACACGTAGTAGAACGGAACAACTAGCTGTTTTCGAAGGCCACTACACCTTCATCATTAGCGTTCTTTTGTGCTTGGTGTCAGTTGATGTAAATTTGCAACAGTCTTGCCATTGTCGTTTGTTCTTTACTAATTATGCACATGTTAGGTTAGGTTAGGTTAGCAGGCTGCTAGTGAAGAATGAAAATATAGGAGTCTAGCTCACTTGGGTCCAATACGATGATCCCTTTGTGCTGCCTGTAAGTTGAAAGTATAAGAATAAGGGGGGAGACCGGAAGTATAGGGAGAATATAGATGGAGAGGATATAGATGGAGAGTAGAGTAGAGAAGAAGTGAAAAAGTGGGACAAGGAGAGGGTCTAGTACATACACATGCCGTGAAGGCTAGCGGCCATACCAGCCGCTGCTCCTAATGTATAGACTTAGGTTTCTAAGTCCTATTTCCGATAACTCGGACAAGCTATTGAAGGATATTCTGCCAAGGAAGTGCAGACGGAGATCCTCCAAAGCAGGACAGAAGCAGAAAAGATGCGAAATGCTTTCCTCCTCTTCCTCATCATTGCAGCTGTAACAGTAGTCATTATACGGGAGACCCATACGTTTAGCGTGGGTCCCGAAAGTACAGTGGCCTGTAAGTGTGGCCAGGAGATTCCTCAGATGCTTTCTGGTAAAGCTAATGAGGTTACTGGTTCTTTTAGTATCTAGACGAGGCCAAAGGATTCTCGATATAACGCAGGTAGGCTCATTACGCCATCTTTCCTGAGCTGAATTAAGAAAGGCAGTATCGAAGCGTCTCCAGCAAGACGACAGAGGGAGCCAACAGAGATTGTCATCGACTTCCCCGAGTAGGGTTCCTCTCTTTGCTAGTTCATCCGCAACTATATTGCCTGAATTGGTTCCGTGTCCACGCACCCAGTATAGTGTGATGGTTGCGTGCTGCGCCAGTTCATCCAGGACTGTGCGGCATTCTTGGACAAGTAATGATGTAGAATATACACCTGCAAGGGTTTTGATCGCGGGTTGGCTGTCCGTTATTATCTGGATATTACTATTGTGTATCCGATAATAACTCAACCAGTGTGTGGCTCTTTTTATGGCGGATATTTCTGCCTGTAATATGCTACATTCGTCCGGGAGTCTGAAGGATATTTCAATTCCAAAATCTGGAATATATATCCCCCCTCCAACTCTTCCCCTTCGTATAGAGCCGTCCGTGAAAACCTGCACGGCTCTGTCCACTGGGGAGAACCCTTCTGTCAAAGAGATATTGAAATTCCTATTGAAGTAGGGTCATGTTAATTATGTTAGTTAATTTGCTTATTTTTGTTCTACTAAGACAAACTTATAATTTCCAGTTGGAGAAATTAGAACTCATTTAAATTTTGTCACTCTGTAGCAATTATATTATTTTTCCAGTGTAGTATCACTATATGGATAATTTTCTTTCTTTGTTTTTTCTTTCTTAAACAAACTTCAATAAACATCCGTTTAATGTATACAACTTTATACATTTAAAAAATAAACACACACTTTACTCCATAAACCCTTTTGGCAGTGAAAAAAGCTGAAACATTAAATATTAATAATATTTAAGAAAAGTTGCACTTTTTGAGTTTAAAATTTTGCTTGGCAATTGTGCAAGAAGATTGAAACATTTATGTAGGTGGTTGTAAAATTATTAAAGTGTGTTTATACAGACAATTCGTCGAAGTTTTTCTTTTGATGTAGGAAAAATTTAATTATAGAACTAAACATTTGGCGTTCTATTTTCTAGAAACAAGGGCAACGCTTTTTGTCTTCCCAAAAAGGGAAGTAAATAAATTTTATGCTCTTTAGGAAGTGAAAGTTTTTTGGTTGGTAGTTTTCAAGCATTAAAAGCCATTTAGTTCCTTAAATAATATCGTTATAGAATTTTCAACATACACAGGCAATTTTTTCCATTTAACACGGTAATTTAAAAAAAAACAATACAAATAATCAATTAAAAATTCAATTGAGTGAATTAAAGTTTTGTTTAAAATTTTTCATTGATTAAAAGTTTAATTAAATATTCAATTGAATCAATTAAACTTTTTATATTTAAGATTTGATTAGCCTAGTTAGTTCGTATCGCTTTGTAAGCCAAATTACCTGTGATAATTATTAATGAACAAATAACACCAAAGTTAATTTTAAATATTCTGACAAACACGTAGCAGAACGGAACAACTAGCTGCTTTCGAAGGCCACTACACCTTCATCATCAGCGTTCTTTGTGTTTGGTCCACTGTGCTTGATATACTCAGCCTTTATGGCATCTGGAATATTTGAATTGTTTTGATTCGTCTCAATTTTAATTTGCTAAAAGCTTTTTTGTAATGAAAGCTCAATTTTACCATCTCTAAATTTACATTGTCGTTTGTTCTTTACTTTTTGCTTTTTTTTTGTTCTATTACCCCTTTTAGACACACAAAGTTTACTTTGCAAAGTCTTAATTCAGCTGTGTGAAAGACAGCTGAATTTGTCTTTCTCCCTGCTGCATTAAAACTTTCCAAAGTAAGCTTTCCGTGTCTAAAAGGGATAAATTGAAGACAAACTTTTATGGTTTGTTACGTATTAAGTATATTTTTTTGTTAATTTTTGCCACAAGCCCATATCTATTAGTTTTAGTTAGTTTTATTATTATTATTCGAACTTCATTTGTTTCTATATATTTATGATTTGAAATTTAATAACAAAGTTTAGTTGATACAATTTAATTTTTAATTGATTTTTTTTTCCAAAATTTCTAGTTAGAAAAGTAATAAATTGTGAATTGTTTTAGAAAAGACGAATTTTTTTAGAATAGGTCTTGAATTTCTAAGTAAATTCTGCGGAAATCGACATCAAAAGCTGTTGCTCACATTCTTCAAGAGAATCAAAATTGTTTTTTTGGGCCATCAATTCAAGTCTTAATTTCGTTTATTTTAATTGGTTCTAGTTTTCGAAATATATCGTGACCAGTGATGGATTTACGTATAGGCCCGTGAGGCCCTAGGGTGACATGGTTTCAGGGGCGACAAAATTTTAAATAGTTTGAAATTGATAATTTTTGTGAATTACTGCTGCTTTATTTGTGTCATATCAATGAAAGCTTTAGAATATAATTCTGACCTTACCCGTTAATTTATCGGAGCAATGGAATGAGTAGACCATTGTGCATTGTTGAGATTTAACAAAAGTTCGGGTAAGTGTATTTAGTTAGGAGTTATTGACAAGCAGCGTTTAAAAATGTCGGATTTGTGTAATTGCTTTTGCTTCTGCTTACGCATCTGCTTCGGAAAATGTAAGGCGTCGCATTCACAGCGAACGCATGAAACGAAAAGTTATACACAACGGAGAATTTCAGCAGTCGACATGTTCGAACAGTTGCCGGTTTGACTGAATGCTCCTTTAAATACATCAGAATGCTAAATTTTCCTTTTTTACTAGACTGTACTTTGATTTTTGCAAAGTGTTACTAAAACTCAACAGAGAAGTGTGCATTAATCACATGATTTTGGAAAAAAAAGTTTTTAGCGTCGAAAAATTGAGATAAACGAAAATTTTTAAGTTAAAAAGTGGTCTGTATGACCTATTAGTTAGGTCATTGTTATCAATTCTGCTTAAGGCCATGACTCACTATCGTATATAATCTCACGACTTTCGAAAAAATACAACCCTGATCGAATGAATTGTTATTGACTTTTGAAAATTTTCATAGACTGCATCATACCAGGGTTATATTTTCTCAAAAATTGCACGATTGTGTACGATAGTGTATTATGCCATTTAGTAGTTTCAGAGAGATTGAATAAGTTTCAGCTAAAAAAAATTCTTATTAAAAATTTAGGACATTTTTATTTTATATAGAAACTAGCACTTTCCCTTTGTTTCCATAAATCACACAATCGACTCGTCTAGACAATTTGTATGAAAAACATTCAGAAAAATTAGTGCTTCCACTGCAGAGGGTTAATTTGCAACCGTTCACATAGACAACGTAACGGACTGTCATTTTTTTTAAATTAATGAATAAGTTCTAAATGAACCGTTAAATGCATTTTAAATTTTAACTCATTTTTTTAATTTATACTTCGACTTGCAGTAGAGTTTTTGGCAACATTTTTTATATAATATTTGAAGCTACGAAGGACCATACAAACAAATAAATAAAATAAATGAGACTTTGTAAAGCGCTGTAGATATTTTTATAATATATGTAGTTAGAAAAAATTTCAATTAGACGACTTGAAAGAGAATTTTTCATCAAATAAGAATATATAAAAATATTTAATGTGTCAAAACTAGCAATATAATGTTACTTTGAACCCAAACATTTTTAATTGAATTATAAATTACTAAACTCGCTTGTATCTTTTGACTGGTATCGTCTTCCTCACAATTCTTTTTGTATTTAGTAGATGGCCTGCTGCTTGTCTAATATCAAAGGTCAAATTTTTATATTCTTCAAAGTACATACATACAGGGTGTACACAGAAAATTATTAAAATTGAAACGTTGCAATACTAAGATATATTTTAAAACTCGATTGTGAACTCCCTAATTGTTTACGATTCGTTCTCAATTTTTTAGAACGCATATTTTGCCTCTGTGTAGTCTTATTTAAGAACAAGTTCATATTTATTTTTGTATGAGAAGAATGTTTAATTCACATTGGACTAGAGTAACATTTTTCTGAAGGATTTACTATTGGTTACACGAAACAAATTATACTTCTTGCAACCTTTGCAACCAGATTTCTTTAATTATGAAATATTATATACATATGTATTATATATTATATATTATATATTATATATTATATATTATATATTATATATTATATATTATATATTATATATTATATATTATATATTATATATTATATATTATATATTATATATTATATATTATATATTATATATTATATATTATATATTATATATTTATATTATATATTATATATTATATATTATATATTATATATTATATATTATATATTATATATTACATATTATATATTATATATTATATATTATATATTATATATTATATACTATATATTATATATTATATATTATATTTCATATTCTAATTTTTTTTGTAGTTTGGTATAACAATGCCAAAAAATCAAGAGCGGTTGCTGTACTAAATTATATAATGGATGACATACATAACCTTTGAAAAATATTTTTTAAATCTTACCGTTGATATATGCACGCTTTTTATTGGATGAAAGAAAACTTCTGACCAAATTTCACCCAAATCGAATTGTTTCAGGTCGGTTATACCATTAGACATGAAATTATCTATCCATATCTAAAAAACGTATGTGTATTCTGTATAATTAACCTAAATAATGACCAAAAACCTAAATAAATAGTTTTGTCCACCTAAATTGTTGAAATATCTCTCTGTGCGCTCTCCCGCTTGCGAACGGTTATTGCTAGACAGCCAAAATGTTTTGGAAATAGTCATAAAAAAGGCAATCTACCATCTAAGAGGGGAAATAAAAAATTTTCTTGTAAATAAGCATGCATGTACTCGTATGTATATGAAGTCATCTATCGAAATATACAAAAAACTCGTTTTAAAAAAATAATGAGATAGGGGCATAAAAATGTATGTAGGAAATTAAACCCCGGACGGATTATCTTGATACTTAGTCTCAAAATTGATATGGCGACAACACTAAGCCGGTACCTCTATGAGGTAAAAGTTCAAATATTTTACAATTTGCCCATTTACCAACAATTCATTAGAAAATCCGCTAATTTTGCACTGGTTTTTCTGAAAATTGCCCAGGATGCTCTTTTTAATATACTAACACAGAAAAAAATATCATCAAAATGCAAGCAACAAAACAAATTGTTAATATTTAATTTATAAATTGCATTGGAAATTTTTTGATACAAAAATTAACCCTTTACATTAACATTTTTGATTGTGTTAAATTGGTCCCAAAGTGTAGAAGGGTTAATGTTTTCAATTATAAAGTATTTATTAAGAGGTTTTTTTTGTAAGGATTATCCAAATTTGTCAAAAAATAACTGAAATATCTGTACAAAATAAGTATGATGTTAAGTCACATGACTCACAAGGGTTAATAGTCGAAAAAAGTTTACGATATAATTAGAATAGAACATTTTTATCATTTTTCAGAAAAGTCAGTTTAAAAGTTGACGACTTCTGTGACAGCGTTGCCGTTGTAACATACTAAAGTATCACTTTTGACCCTTTTGATCCCTTTGTATCATCTTAACAAAATGTATGCCGTAAGGCAATCATATATAATCTTAATAAAACTTTTTATAAATAAAATTTAAATGTGATTTTTCATTATTTGCAAACCGGCAGTACCGTCTACAGACGGTCTTTCACTATTCTTTAGCTGGCGTTCGTTGCTAATGTTTTTTCACCTATGGTTCTTTTGACTATATCCACTTAAAACAAAAAATTACTAGCTTCATCCGATCATTTTTACGATCTGGCCGGTTAGAGGGGGCCTGTTCGGAAATGCATCACTGCTCTGCATCACGCAAGCAAACTTTAATTTAAAATGCGCTACAAGCTCGGTGATAATTGTTTTTAGTAGTAGCCAAGCCTGTAGCTTATATCTGACATTTATTTGTGTGTTATCTACTTCATTGTCGAACTTTAGGACATTTAAATTTCCAGTTGCAGTGCAGTGATGCATTTCCGAACAGGCACAGGGTTAACTAACATTGATCGATAATTTATGTTAATTAATTTTATTTATTTATTTGACATACTATACAAAGTAAATTTGCATAGTATGGTGTTGCACAAATATGGGCGGAGTAACTAAGCCCATACGCCCAAGATGTTATTAACAGTAGTTTAAAAAGTTTTGTGACTGACTGTACAGGACCTATGCCTTCACATAGGAAGTAGCAACGTGGTTGTTAAAGAAATTCCACAAAAACCTGCAAGATTATACGGTTATCCGTGGCAGATCAGTCAACCAGTGCGAGCGAGACGAAAAACTCTCGAAGGTCAAACAACACACACAAGCCTGACCGCACTTAAGAAATAATTACGATAACGCGATAGGTGTTCTCCGACCCAAAGCTGCTTAACGACTGTAATTAATTTTATTTTAGTCTAATGTGTTCAATTAATTGTTAAAATTCTTGTTTTTTTATTGAAATAAATGTTATTTTTTTGTTCACAAAAAACTTGGCCCTATTTTACTTTAAAATAGCTTTTTTTTAACCCCTTTTTTTCTTAAATACGCTTTTTATGAAATTTTTCGAAATTTTCAACGGCAACGCTGCTTCTGTAATCAACTGCTGGTAAATCGGTGAATTTTGCAAAATTTGAACGTTGACATAAATTGGGGCACCACTTAAGGTTGTACGAAGTACTTAAAATTTTCGCTATTAAAGTTTTTACTAATCGTGTTTCACAGTTTGAAAACAACAATATTTTATTGTTGTTTTCAAATTTGTTCTTGTTTTCAATACAAATTTTAAGTCGAAAGTATTCTTTCGTTGTTGTGAAACACATAATAATAATGTCATAATAATCCGCCAGGGTTTTTATTAAATTAAAAAGTTGATTTTTTAATGTTCCTGTACTTACAAAAAATGCGTTAATCTTGTGTAAAAATTTCATGTAATAGGCTAAAACACGCACCTCTTGAGAAAAGAAATTATATATCTTCACTGAGTTGTACGTATGTACATACATATGTAAATGTAAAACTTATAAAACTTATTTTGAGTTATGAATGTTAAAAACTTTTACTTACCACTTTTATATTTATAAAATCTTTTAAGATTAAAAAATAAGTTTTTCGCTTAAATTGTAATGAACTTCCTTTGACAGCTGCAACTGTATGTATTTAATTTGTATTTTACTTGTTAGTAAACTTTACTTTAGTTAATTTTTTCACTTACATATAAATTTCACTGTCAATCAAAGTAGAAAGAACATTTATTGCAGTCGACAGTTTGATCTCTTAACTGTTCGTTTTTATTTATGTATTTAATTTTTTGTTTTTGGAGAAAATCACTAAAAACAAATGTACGAGTTTCAGACAACTGCCAAAATTCGAATGACCGTTATTTGGATTTGCGTTGTTCATTTATATCTTCTTTGAATTCTACTAAACTTCTTCGTTTACATGACATGTTTATTTGACTTTAGACAACAACAAAGTTTGTTACTAAATTTTTTTTGCAGGATTCTGCAAAGTTGTTCTAATTAATTTTGTTGTTTTCGTGCAACTTGCTTTTTGTTATTTCCAGTTTGTTTGTTTGTTTTGTTTTACCGTTGTGACCGAGGAATCATAGCCAGTCAAGCAACCAATCAGAATTGAAGAGCTTTCACGAAGTTTTACTGAATAATTCGTGTTGTTGTAATCGTATTTTTTTGTTGCGTGAGTGTGGGGAGATGCGTGTGAGTGTTCGTTAACGGTTAGCTGTGATTTTTGTTGGTGGAATATAAATGCAAATGTGGGCTTTTATTCCTGTGTATGTGTGCATTTTTATTCGTCCTAATAAAGCGTAGGTTTTGTAGCTGTTTTAAAGCAAGCCACAGACCTTGCGACTGTTGGTACAACATGATCAAGTTGTGTATAAGATTGTAAAGTGTGTGGGGTCGTCGTATGAAGTTGTGTATCGGTTGTACGAAAGATTAAAAAGATTTGATTTTTTGTCTAGTTGTATGGACAGGTTGTAAAATTTGGGAGTTTGTTGTACAACTTCATTTCATTTTGTTCTTATTTTCGTTGTGGTCATATGAAAAACATCGCGCTCGAATTCAAATTTGCGTATAAAATGGAGAATTGAACAGAAAGAAGTGATTTTATATAATTGTATAAGAGTTTGCGCGGAAGAATTGCTTTTTTATATTCATCGGCACTTTTGACAAAAGGTCATTGAATACTTCGTTTGACACCCATGTGTAATTTTTATAGTCCATTGGCTCACTTTCTTTTATTATTTCCAAAAGTTTGTTATTAGAATACGTTTTTTTATATAAATCACTCCTTTAACCAAATTCTTTTTTCTGTCCTTTTTTACGTTCTTCTTCTTATTTTGTCACCAAAAAAAAACCGTCCATTACAATACACGACATAACACCCGATGTCATGTTTACTCCAAAAAAAAATTAAGAAATGAAGTTGTGCTCTAATGTTGTGCACGTTGTTGTAAAGTTTGTGGGCAAAACACACAACTTGTTAATCCAACGTGTTGTACCAACAGTCGCAAGGTGTATGGCTTGCATAAAGTTATAAATTGTGTCTGTCAGTGGTATCAATTTAGTGTTTTCGTTTTGTAGAATTATGCATGATGAGCGCAATAATAAAATGAAGAAAAGGAACTTCATGGAAGCGTTTATATGAAAAATATCAAAAATTCATTCTTACAATTTTATTTACGAAAATTATTGTAAAAATATTTTATTTTGAAAATTGTACATATCGCTTAGTTAAATAATTAAAAAAAATTATTTTACAGAAAACGAGCTAAAAATTTTAAATTTACACACAAATTTCACAAAGTTTCTAAAATGCTTATATCAGATGTCCTGAACCCCCAGAAATGGGCTGGCTTTAAGTACAGTAAGGGACAAAATTGTTCACAGAAAAAAGGAAAATATATTCTACACAAAAAATTTTTGTTCATAATACATCTGTCAACTCTTAAAATTGTACATATTGAGTGCCATGTTGTTTAATGTTGTATGACATATCTGTTTCGGAAATACCGTTATGTTTGTATTTATTATAAAGTTAAAAAAGAAAACACGTGTGTGAACAATTTTGTCCCTTATAAAATAAGGTATACATAAAATTAGTAACTTTTTAATTACTCTTAATTGATTTTCTGTGGATTTGGTCTTAAGTAAATAAAATATGTCTAAAATTGTTTTTAAACTAAATCTTAAATAATAGTGTGCTTAGATTTAAAATTTTTATAATGCCAATCCCTGTGAAAGCTTCTTTGAAGAAAAATATTGTCAAAGATTTAACTGAAGGGTTCACATATCATACAACTGCCCAAAATTATAAAATTTTAATTGGATTAGTAAATAAAATAGAAAAATAAAGTGATTTCAATATCTTAAGCAACAAAGCAGGTCGCCCAAAGAAACTTTCACCTGCTGGTATCTGCGTAGCTAAGCGAATGATCACAACAGGAGCGGTTAATACAGCTGTTGAGGCAAAAAAAAAATCTTCAAGAAGAGTATTATATAGATGTTAGCGCTAAAAAAGTTCGGAGGAATTTAGATAAAAGTGTTGGTGTTAAAGAGCGCAACATATGCAGCACATTAAAAATTGGAGGTGGTTCAATGATATCTTGGGGTTGTTTTCGTGGTAATGAGCTTGAAATTCTTCGACGAATAAAAGGTAAAACTTGTGCTACTGACTACACAACCATTCCGAAAGATTCATATCTCCCAAGTCTGGATATATTTGGTTTGGGACCTGGTCAGAGCGACATCTTTATGCAAGATAACGACCCTAAGCACACGGCTAAAATTAGTAAGGATTGGCTTGTTAGCAATGGGATTAAGACTTTAGATTGGCCTCCTCAATCGCTTGATTTGAACACGATTGAACACCTGTGGTCAATATTAAAGAGGAGAATATTTTCTAAAAAAGAACCACCTAGTACTTTGGATGAGCTTTGTGATCACGCCATTGAAGCTTGGGAATATATTGTTAAAGCTGTTCTTACAAATCTTGTGGAAAGTATGCCCAGAAGGATAAACACTGTTGAAGCCGCTCGTGGTAAACATACAAAGTATTAACAGCTAAATTAGTATGTTGCTTCTACGAGAGTCATAATTGTTCACACCTACACTCCAAAAAAATTTTTTTTTTTATTTTTTATGAAATAAAATATTTTTAAGTTAAAGTGTTTTCTATCATATCATTGCCTATGAATTACAAAAAGTATATAATATTCAAATAAAATAATATCTACAATAATATAATTCAACATATTCTTAATAACTACTATTCTGTGAACAATTTTTTCTCTTACTGTAAGTCAAGAATGTTCTCTAAACCAAGAAGGTTTTTTGCAGAAACGAAAATGAGTTAAAAAATTAACGCAAGTCATTGCTTGAAGCACTGCTGTATAATTTCCAATTAAACTTTAATTATTTCTTAGTTTTCAATCTTCATTTTAACTTCACACTGATTTTCGAATATAAAGTTTTCATCAGATCTCGATATTTTGATGTCATTGAAATCTATTCCGACCATTTTTAACGGCCTGCCCCACGATATCACCAGAAATTCGATCGAATACTTATGTATATTGAAAACAACAACAAATTTTCTAATGTTATTGTTGTTTGCAATACAAGTTGTCGATCGAACGATTTCTGGTGACATCGTGGGACAGGCCGTAAGATGATGGTCGTATGGATGTTTTTATATTCACATGTTTGTTTATTTGTTTGTGTAAGTCTGTGCGTGTGTGTAAACCTCTCATAACTTAGGAATGGCTTCATCTATCGCAAACAAATTTGACCGCACTTAGATTTCGTAATATAATAAACCGATTAAATTCGGTGGATTTTGAGAATTTTGGCACATAAAGTCGTCGAAAAAAAGTTTTTTTTTTTGCAAATAAATTATAAACTACTCAACCGATTGTATTCAAAATCAGCTCTTGAACTCAAAAATACAATGGCGATTGATACAAATTTGATTAAAATCCATTGATTCCGATTTCGGAAAAAGCTTTTTATTTTAATAACTCCAAAAGTTCTTGTCAAATCCATTTTATAGGATTCGTTTACTTTTTTAGACTTGATAAACTGCGTCCAAAACCACAAATTTGCTCTAAATCTGTTGATCTAGAGATACCGTTGTCAAAAAATTTTGAATTTTTTCTTTTAGCAATTACTCCAATTCTTTGAGCTTGAAATGAGTGGGAACTTCCAGAGCAGGCCTGCAAGGTCAACCGCGCCCAATATGTTTTAAACAGAAATTGAATAGCAGTAACTTTTGTCCACCTTGTCCTCCAGCTTTTTGACTTGTAACCTCTTTAAAAAATATTCCTACATATCGTTGCCTCAGAATTGGTTTAGCCCATACGCCACAAAGTTGGTCTAGAGGAAAACGACAAAGAAGGTTTACATGAAGTTTTCTCAATATACACCGCATGGATTTCTTTTGTATTTGCACCACTGCTTTCGACACATTTTTTGAAGAAAAATTTAAATTTTTGTAAACTTTCATGAATAAAGTTTGAAGTTAATATTACTTTATTGTAAAAGTAGTAACACGTTTTGTGCCGCATATGCAATTTACTTTCAAAAAGTAGCTTTTTGTGCTCCATACGAATAATTTACTGCAGTGAATTGAGAATGTTGTTGTTTTATTTAGGTTTCTTGCTGTTAAGAGAAATAAGTCGTTCGTTTAACGCCGACCAAGAAGCCGCCGCCGTAATATTTTTAACTATGGATCAGCTTGCACACTTACACAAGGAAAACAAGTAATTGAACTGTCTTTAATATAAATAATGAAATTAAAACGATTTCTGCGATACTCCAACATGCATGCATAAGAGTCTAAACACAATGTTTGCGGTGCGGTGCGATTTCTCGTTGCGGGAGAGAAAAATAAACACAATCTCAACGGAAGACGGCTACGGCGATACTTGTCATTGTTTAAATATTTATTAATTTTTATTTTGTGAATACATTTTTATAAAAAAAATTTCCATTTGTGTTAAATATTTTGTAATGGCAGTAACTAAAAACAAAAAATTATTAACATTTTATACATTCGCAGACATATTTGATATATTTTTTAAACTTTTATATTTTATGACAAAAAAAATCATGTTTTTTCTTGTGAACACCGCCAATTATTCAAAAACTGTGGCAACATCAGAAAGAGAAAGAGTGTCGAAAATTGAGAGAATAAGAAAGTCCGCAGAGAAAATAAAATAGATTTTAATTTTATTCCGTTCCGCACTGCGGTTTTTTACTTCAAAATCGTATGAAAAAACGCACCGCAATAAATTATCGTTAGATTTTGTTTAGACTCTAATTAAGGTTTATTTAATTTAATTTTAGTGTTTAATAAGTTTATATTGAAACATGTAAACGGCAGCTGCGACACTAGGTCGCCGTTGAAATTTTCTTACGACACCTTATTGTTTTATTATTAATTTCCATATAGAAATGAAGCAAAACAAGAGTTAACTTTACTTCGTAAGTTTTGTAAGAAGAATTTGACGCAATCGCCAAACAGTTTCATGCACAGCAAAACAATAGTTACTAAACCTAAAAATAATAAATATGGAACAAAATGTATGCTTAATATCTCAGAAACCATAAAGGTGAAGTTACATAACACGCGTTAGTGCGCGTGCGAACTGTAGGCATCTGTCAAAAAAAGTTGAAATAGTGTTTTTGCATACGACAAGTTACATACCAAACTCTTTGACGCGTTTGCCGCAGAAAGTTGGTTAACTTTCAACTTTTTAATGCGTTGTGTTATTTTGACAACTAATCAGCCGACAATAAAAAAGTAAAAATTAAAAAAATTAGAATCATGAAGAAAAATCTTAATAAATAGTTTGAAAACTATACAGTATTGCACAAAAAAGGAATTGAAAATGTTCCAAGATCATTTTTCAATGTAAAAATAAATAAAAAAGCTGAAAGAAAAGTCGTTTGTAACACGTGCAGTGTAACTTGCCATTTTTCATGCGGTAAAGCTTTCAAGCGCACGATATTCGTCGACGTGTTATGTATTTCTACCTTAATAAATTTCCTGAAACGCGGTTTTTATTCAGAAAAAGGGTATTCAAAATATATGTATGTATATATTCCATACCTGACTAATTTTTTTTAGCAATGATCGGTGGAGCTAAACTATTCTGGGTCTACGATATGTGCACTGATTCAAACCTAATTTACAGTTATTTGCTGACAAATAATACTAAATAAAATACTCATTTGTATACTATAGTTAAATCAAATTTCAATATTTTATTTTTTTAATTTAACGCGTGTCAAAATGAATACGAATTTAAAAAATGTAGATCCAAGTAACACAAATTATATTCTAATTTTATTTATTTTATTTATCCCCGGATAAAGCAAATTTATTCCTCTTCTCGGCTGATCGCAATAAATATATTTTGATTTTGCCCCACTGTGGAATAGTTTTTCAATATTTTCCATGAAATTACAATCATAATTATAAATATACCCGGCTTATGTTGCGATTGTCTATTGTCTGCTTTATTAATCTTGAACTATATTTTTGTGTTTTTTTTTAACGTTGTTGTGCTTTTTTATATCGGGAAAGTTGGCATCACTGGCACCTGTTGGTTGATTATTCTAAAATATCCTTATGGGAAAATGTGTTTTACTTGATTATGTTTTTAAAACGAACATAATTTTCTGTTTTTCATTTGATGTTTTTGAACTTTGTAGGTTTTTAAGAGTGCACATGTATGTATGTATGTATGTATGAATGTATGTAAGAGGCTGTGGGTGTTTTTGAATCTGAAGTCAGCTTGCAGTTGCTTGCCTTACATACATATGTAATTATGTATGTTTGTATGTATGTATGTATGTAAATATGTATGTACATATTTTGAGAAACCGTTTTTGTTTTTATTTAGGTTATGATGAGAATAAAAGCAAAAATTAATTTTCAAGCCGCTTTTTTAATTGAATTGTGTAAATGTTGACCCATTTTAATTGATGGTCTAATTCTCATTTAATGTTTAATAATTATACCTATCTATTAAAATATCTTTTTGCCTTCGGTTAAAGTTAGAAATGAATTTATATTGCTTTAATTTGATTTAGACAAAGCTTGAAATTAAGACAAAATGCTTAAACATTCTTTTGACATGTCAAGTGGGATGTTTCGTGCAAAAACTTTATTTGGAAATTGTCGTATATATACATATCTGTAATTGTGTTTGTACATATACATACATATACATATGTATGTAGTATGTATGTTAATAGATTTAAGTTAACTAATCCTTAATGCTTAACTTAATAAAAATAGCATTACTCAACAACTTTGAATTCTTTGCGGGCTGAATTCAAACAAACACCAAAACTTATGTGCATTTGTGCTTATGTATGTATGTATGTATGTTGGAAATATACATTACATATACATACATATGTACATACCCCCCAAACCAATTGCTCCGAATTCGTAACGATTAGTCGACAAAATCTTCCGATTTCGGAACCGAAATATTAACGAAATCGTAACATTTTTTGTATGAAATGGTTGACACGACTTCGCAACGATATGTCGGTACGAAATCGATACGATATGTCGGTACGAATTCGTAACGACATGTATACATATGTACATATGTACATATTAGAGATGCTAATCGGGACAGGTTTTTTGAAATCCCGGGCTTCGGGATTTAGTGATGTAGTCTCGAAATCCCGAACCGGGACCCCGGGATTTTCGGGACTTACAAAATCCCGAAAAAATTGTGCACAAATGTGCGTCTTTATATTAAAAATAATATTTTAATTTTACAAAATATTTTTTTTTTGCATATTTGAAGGGTACTTATACAATTCAGACATTTAATTGCAAATTTTCATTGAAAACTGCAATGTATGCAACATTTTTCCTAGAAAAGGAAAAGCCATAAGATATATTATGTATATACCATATAATATTATCTACTAAAATATTTATTCAAAGCAATTTTTATATGTTAACTTTTTATAACAGGGAGTTTCTAATAATTTTTGATGTAGAAGATGACAGTCAAAACCATTATTTATGCAAAAAACGGGATTCAGATAATCCCGAAAATCCCGGGCTTTAAAATTAAAAAATCCCGGGCTCCGGGATTTGAATAGTCCCGAAAATCCCGGGATTTCCGGGCTCGGGATTTCCCGTTTAGCATCTCTAGTACATATACAGTAGGGTTTGCCAAAAACCGTGAAAATTAAAACTGGTCGGTTTCGGTTTCGGTTTTGAAAGTATGCATGTAAACAAATAGGTGTGTATACTGGAAAAATCAATGATGATTTAAAAATAATAAGTTTCTCTTCTTTGTGTTCAATTCAGGTACTTTTATTAAAACATTTGGTGATGAGTGTGTGTATGAAAATCTTAAGAATAAAAAATTTACATTTCATTATCCAAGTAATAAAATTTCAGAAACGTTAAAGCATTCAATGTAGAGTCGTTTAAACGAAATCTTATTTTTGTGCTGATGTTACCAGATTTCGGTTGAAGAAGGCTTTATTGTTTTTATTCCCTTGTGAAGCAATAATAATATGTTGGTTGTTTTGATGTTAATTTTTTATAAAGTACTAGCTTAACCCGGTGTGCTTCGCTACCCCTCCCCTCACCGCAAAAAAAAATAAATATATAAAATATAGATTTCACAGTGTCGCCCGCCTGAATATTCTGAAGATTCCCTGAAAATTTCATCAAAATCGGCCCATACGTTACATACATACACACATCCTGTTTTATATACATACATATATAGATAAATTCTTGTCAAGGAACGTTAAAATTGTCGCCTTTTTGCTTTACATCTGTTAGAGCTTTTTAGAGCCGATTCCAATTCTTCCTTCAAAGAATTGTTATAATTTTTTCAATATTGAAATCTAGTTGATAGTTTGGTTGCAAAATTAATAACATCCGCATTTGGTGTAATTATTGGATTTAAAATATACATACTTTGCTTAGTCAATAATATTTAGATTTTTTCTTTGGTTCATTCTTTTTTTTTAATAGATACCAGCAACTTTTGACTCATATCTGTATATAAATTATCTAGACTTTGGTATAGAAACTGTAGAGCACCTTCAGCTTGAATAATATTAGCATCTAAACACGACAAATGGCCTCAACAGCCCTTTTTATTAACAGTAATGATTCTTTAAAGAAATTTATAAACTCAAAGTTTATAGAATCAAATAAAGCTAAGGCCAACAATTCTTGTAAACTTAAGACGGTTCTCTTTAGTATGTTTGTTATTTTAAACTTTAAAATTTTTTGAAACAACCTGCCATTGTTACAGACTGCTTTGTAATGTATAGAAGTCTTCAATGTAAAGTACATTTTCTGTATTTTTAAACATGATAATAATGCTAAAGTAAAACATAAAAACCGACGCTTTTTTGTCGGTTTTCGGTTTCGGTTTTTATGGGTTAAAAACCGCTTATTTGGTTTCGGTTAAAACCGAACGGCAATCCCTAATATATATTATGCCTACTTAGCTTTTTGTTAAACATAACGTCATTACCACAATATCAAAAATAAGTTTTTATACATACACACGTATGCTTAAGTTCTGTGACAATGACATAACCCCAATGTTTCGTTTACAATTAAGCAAAATCCAGATTTCGGGCAAAATTTAGTAGATTTCCCATACAAAACAAAATCTACTTCGTCGCTAGATATTCATCTTAGTGATGGCTATTGCTATGGATTTTTTCAAAATTGTAATAAAAAGAAAGTTAAAAAGGTGTGTGAATTAGCTATATTGCGGTTCTTTGGTTGTAGCTTAGGAACATTTTAGCTAGCGGTTTCTGTTTTGGATAAGAAGTATTGATAAATGTAAAAAAAAACTTGGTGTAAAGATTTTTATGGATATATACTAGATTTTTTTTTACAAAAAAACCTTAAGCGAAAATTTGAAAACCTTTTTTAATGCTTCCAAAACTACAAAAAACTCTTCACATTTGGCAACGGTATTACGAACTATGGCTATCGGCCCAAATCCCCTAACTTTTCAGTATAACTTTCATACAATAATGGGAAATTACTTAATGCTAGGAACACAATTGGGACGAACGACGAATTTCGTCCACCTCGACGAATTCGTCGATATGAGTTCGCTGCGTAAATTCGTCGTGTGAAGCACAATAACGACGAATTTACGCAGCGAATTCCTCTCTTATATTTGATAAAGTTGGTTGTTGTGTGTACAAAGACAGAGAGTGAGAGAGAGAAAATTGTTTTTTCGTCGTTCGTCGGCGTACAAATTAGAAATAAACCTATCTCAGAATTCGTCACGCACGACGAATTTCGTTGTACGGCGGTGTTGTGTTCATTTTCATATGCACACATGTGTTTTATTTTTTATGACGAAAATTCGCACCGAAAAATTCGTCGTTCGTCCCAATTGTGTTCCTAGCATAATGTGAACTTGATTTCGACCGAAATCACGAAATTACATAATTAATTTCAAAAAAATAATTCGTTAGGGCCTTTCTATATTAAGGTAACTATATGTATGTAATCTTATCTTAATATACATACATATATAAAAATTAAAAACACGTTTATTTGTTAGGGGTGAACTCTTCAATGCCCCAACAGATTTTTGCCTTCCACCCCACAAAATATTTGTAAAAGACCGGCGCGTGTTTTTATATATATTCTACCCAGGCAAATGCTACGCCCCTTTCAGAAATAGTGATTCGTCCGACAGATGGCGCAATTTTTAGTTATTTTTTGTGATTTTGCACCGTAACTCAAGAACTACTGCACCGATTTCGATCAAACTTTATATACATGCTCTATGGGGCGTGAGGAGCGTTTCTGTGTAGTTTGAAGTTCGTCCGGCAGATGGCGCAATATTTAGTTTATTCGTGGGCAAAATCCAATTTTCATATGCACGCAAAGAAAAGATATGGTTGTAAAATGGTTGAGAAAACAATATTATGTTCTCTGAAACAAATGTGTGGTCGTTGAAAACTAGTTATTGTTATTTTAAACATTAATTTCGTTACGATAAACACAGTAATGTTTGAATTTAATAATTACATTATTATATTTATAGAAAGTGCGATATGGTTAGAGTTTAACAATATAGTTTTGTTAAAAATTTATGACTACAATACAATTTGTATTATTGTGTAAAAATAATATGATGTAAATAACAATATAATGTTATCTAAAACCATACTATGTTAAGTTCTTAAACAAATCTTTTTCAGAAACATCTTCTGTCAGTTCAGTGTTTCGTTTGTAAGCTATCGGTAGTGCACGCGTGGTGTTAAATAAATAAAAAAAAGTATAAACAAAAGGGTAGATAAATAAAAATAATATGTACATATGAATGTATGTACCCTGCAGGAGAATAGGTGTCAATTGTCTAAAAGCTACTAGTATAATTACTACAAAAGCAAGAACTAGTGTGAAAAGGGTTAAAGTTGTTGTATAAAACTACTAGTTCTGATGAGTACTAGTATATGAAGTAGTTCCAAGGCACCACATTACAAAATAAATTTTGACTGTCTAACAGAGGACTTGCACTGTACGAAAATTGGTATTATACAATTATTAAAGTTTTAGGTTCACCTATAAATAATTATAATCAAATAATTACAATTAACCTTTTGTATTTTTGAATTTTGATAAATAATTGCGAATTTTAACTAGCAGCTGTCACTGGGTAACAAAGGAATAAAACCACCAATTTTATAGAATTTTTCTTTGCAAAAGAATTGGTAATTAACTAGTCTTAAACTAGTACCAATGGCACTAGTAATTTTCTAAACACACTCAATGCTAATTTGAGCATTAACATGTTATAGGAAAGTTTACGGTTGGGAACTAGTGGTGGTGGCTTCTGTACTAGTAAAATACCAGTTGGACACTAGTTCGATCTCCTGCAGGGTATATCTCTTTATACAGATGTGTCTGTATTTCGTGTATACACATATATGAAAGTACACATTTCTATATATACATACATACATTTTATTTCAACAATATTAATTTATTTTTATTTCGGATTTACAGCACAGCTGTTTTAAACAAAAGATTTGCCAATAAATATCTGATTAAAAAACAAAATATTATTATTACATAAAATAATACTGTGGTCATATTTAACAATATTATTATAATACTAGAACATGGTATGGTAAGTCTCAATTATATTTTAGTCACATCTAACAATAGTATTGTCTTATTTACAATAATAAGATTAGGTATAACAAAGTTAATTGTTTTTGTAGATAATATTATTAGTAACTCAGAAAATAATATTATTTAAACTTTGCTTTTCCATTGACAATAATATGATTTGACTGCAACCATATAATTCAATCATAGTATGTTGCTGTTTGATTATGGTTACCTCAACCATATTTTTTCTTTGCGTGTGGTACCACCAATCAGTGTTGTCAGATTTATTTACAGCCTCCTCGCCAAATGACTTGTCGAATATCGCCAAATATCGCCAATATAATAAAACATTAAATTTTAGCTACAAAAATATTTTTGTTATGTAATTTCATTGCAAATATCGTTAAATTTTAAATTCAGTAGGTAACGTCTATCGTAAAACATAAAAAATATGTTGTTTAAAGCGGCGCACCCACTTGCAATATATCTGTGGCAAAAAGGAAAAAGTGCTTAAGTCGAGATAAGCAAATTTTGAGTTAATGGTACGTCCGTAATCTGCATTTTTGAAAGTATCACTGGTATCTCAATTTATTAGTGTGATTTTTCATGAAGTTATAGCACTATGACTTCGACTTATTTTTTTAGACTTCTAATCTCATTTGGAATAATATCTTAATTAAGGTTATAATATGGTATATTTCAACTCAAATGTCTTACTTATAGTGTGTAAAACGATGATTGGTTAAAAAAATAAAGGTTAACAGAAAATTTCCTAATTTATCTGTAAAAGATATAAATTTCTGAAAATCGACTTGAAACCTTAAAAGTGCTCTCCTGTAAAAGAGTAAAATATGACTTAAGCACTTTTTCCTTATTGCCACAGATATGTAATTGTGCAATTTTTCGTATTGTACAATAATATCGCCAATGTGTATGTCATATTCGAAGGTAACACAATATACACATTGGCAAATATAAAAAGACTTCTGATTTTTATTGTACAATCAAGGGAATTGTGTAATGTGGTGGCAACATTTTTCAATGTTGTTTACTTTTTCAATGTCAGGAATATTGGGCAATATTTTCTTTGCAATAATATTGCAAAGTATTTAAATTAACATATAAAAAGTACTGGCGTATAAAAGACTTAAAAATAACTTATTGCAAAAATCAATCTTAATAGGATAAATTGAACTTGAACACCAAGATCAAAATTATTATTTAAATCTTGTGATAAAACGGAATTAACGTTCACTTAAATTTGTGTTAAAGTACACATATCATATCCTTGAAGTAGTAAGTGCCAACTTACTGTGTTGTATAAACATCAAATGAGATTTTTTGTTCCATAATTTTTTTTAACTTCTTGAGTTTCAGATAAAGAGTCACAACATTTAGAATTTTTTGCACGAAATATTTTATGTTGGAGAAGAAATTGCTTTATATAAGCATATTTTTCAACATTATTCTATTTTATTGAAATCTTAAAAATATAGCCAAAAATATCGCCAAGGAGTTCAAATATCGCCAAGTAAATCGCCAATCGCCATTTCAAAATTTTCATCGCCAAAACCAAATTTTTGTCGCCACGTTTGGCGAGATATCGCCATATCTGACAACACTGCCACCAATGCCATATACAACACTAATGTTTGCTTAGGGCCAGCAACGCGGACCGGGGTCAGCTAGTATAATGATAAAAATTTACCTCCCGGAAAAATACTACCAACACAATCTAGTGTAAAACCAGGAGAATTGATGCATGGGCCCAATATCAGCGATGCCAACTATTTATAATTCAAACGCGCTATACCCCTTCTCAAAACGCGCTAAGTTGCAGCAGCATTATCAACAATTTATAGTCAAAACGCGCTACCTATTTTCCTACGCGCTAAATTAAATTTTAATAAAGGTCGATGTATGTATTAATAAATACGAGTACCATTAATTTTTTAGTAACTCTTTTTCAGATTATGCAATATTGCTTCTTCGAAATTATATCCTAAATAACTAAAATCATTTAATACTGAATCGCCTAGCTAGCCTTCCAAATATTCGAAATTCTTAGTTTTGATTTTAATTTTATTTGTCAAACTTTGTAACAACTTATATAAATTGTCGAATAGTGTTGCGATTCAAATGCTTTTTGAAGTACAAAAAGAATACTTAATAAGTTATATATATTTTTTGGGTCACGAGTACGAGTACATATTTTTAACTGTGAAATTTCAAAATATTTGCCATTTACAATATTAAAATGCGTTTTTAATTCTAACCACAGTCAAGGGAATTTTATTTGCAACATCTGAATCATTAACGAATTTAAACAAAAAGTTTAATTTTATTACATTTATACAAAAAAGTAAAAAGATATTGAACTCAAATGATATTTTTGACTTTAATCAAAACGCGCTAATTTAGCTCTTTTTTTATTAAACGCGCTGACACGAAAAAAGCGCGTTTGGCATAGTTACAATGCGCTAAAACTAGCGCGAAAGGCGCTAAATTGGCATCGCTGCCCAATATTGGTCATGATGTCAGCCATTTCAAAAATAAATTTTCCTACTATTTTTGTTTACAAAAAAAAAAAAACATTCCTATTAGATTTTGTCAATCAGACAACTTGCCTTGCATCTATTTAATTAATCAATTTTTATCAACCTGTTTTTCTATTAATCGCTCGCTGTTTGTAACAAAAATAAATTATTATTTATTATACATACATATGTACATATGTATGTACATTTTATATACATACATGCTACTCGTATATATGCATCTTTGTGCACACATAGATACATATGTATATTATTTTGGAATTATATTTAAAAATAAAATTTTTGGGGAAACATATAGCAGCACTAGACGATTAGTTAGACAGACGACAGCTTGTCCCACCTTATCGCTTTGTTTAACCTTTAATTGTTTTATTGTTAAATACGAGTATCTTATCTTGTTTACGAGTTTAACCATTATGTTATTGGTAACTTACGTACATAATCATGTACATACATATGTTTAGGGTGATTTTATTAGATTGTTCATTAAGATTTTAAGTGTAATTTATAGAGAGTAATTTACATAAATTATAAAATGTATGGAAGATGTGTGTTTGTGTAGTTTATTGGATTGGAAATTAAATTAACAAATTAAAGAAAATGACAAAAGTATCGTTTTAAGTACTCTTCGAGTATTGGTCAACAAATAGCTAGGAATGCGTACAGCTAAAAATAAAAAACACGCTCATATGCAAGCACACGCATTAATTTTAAACCGAATACGTATAACTATAAGCATCCCACCCAGCACCAACGACAACAACTAAAATTGATGTGTATGAGCTACAATCATACGCATGAGTATAAAAAAAATAATCTGACTATTAATTGGCTACACATGCTTATATACAGGGTTATTTTATTTAGACATACACATAAAGCATGTTTTCAAACAGCCACACACACACACACCCACACATTTTTCATTCCATTTTATGTACACAAATCGTCGCTGTTGTAACTAACTGACCTAACTGATATCATTTTGAAAAATGTGTTAAGTCCACTATTAGACTTTATGAGTCATAATAGACCTTGTCCACAATTTTTATGACTGTAAACATTACTGTCGAGCCTATAACAGTAAACATATTTCAGACGTGTCCATAAGAATACATGTAGAAAACAATTATAAAAGCTCTCCTGTAAAATTTACAAAATGCCAGTTAGGTCAGTTAGTTAAAACAGCGACGAAATGATTGTATACGGTGGCGAATGATGAATAAATATCCCGAGTATGATGAGTATAGTTTTTTTTGTCCGATTTCCATAGTGTGAGTGAGAGAGTCAATGCGCGTAATACGCATGCGCCATTTTATTTTTAATTGTGGCGTATTTTAGTTTTTCGCATAACTATAGTCATCGTTGCTTGAGAGTGTACGAATTGTTTGCCTTATTGTTTGTTACTAACATTAAAACCATTTACTTTTGTATATTTTTTGTTTTTTGGGTTAATGATGCGGAATTAATGCTCATTTTGTGTAAAAATTTCAAACATCTTGTTTACTCAAGCCTTTAGAGTAAGATACAATTTTCTTTTTCCCTTATGTTGTGTGTGAATTGAAAACTTTAAACTTGCTTCCTGACAAAAAAAAATTTTTTTTTGAGTTATGACGTTGTTTTAGTAAATAGGCGATATGTCATAACTAAACTAAAATTAATAGTCAAGGGCCTGTGGCAAAAAATTAATAAATATACTTAATAGTAACAAACCAGAAAAATAATAATAATAATAAAGAACAAACGACAACGACAATACCAAGAATGTTGTAAACTTAGAGATGTTAAAATTTAGCTTTCATTACCAAAAACTTTCAGCAAATTGAAATAAGATGGATCAAAGCAATTCACATATTCCATTTGCAATAATGGCTGAGTATATAAAGCAGAAATCTACATCAACTGTCACCACACACAGTGGACCAAACACAAAAGAACGCTGCAAAATATATGATTTTTGCGCCAAGAAAGGTCAAAGGTGTCATCGTGTCCAATGCCTATCACAATAAGGGAGCACTTATTTTGATCCTAAAAGATTTAAAAATCAAGTGTTTTTCCCCATTACAAATTTCTTGGTAACTTCAAAAATTATGATGTTTTCAACAAAAAAACCAATGCATAGTGCCTCCACAAAGCTATGGCCAATAATGATACTAATTTTTATTAAAATATCTTTCTTACCTTAAAAGTTATGATAAAAACAGTCGAAAGCAGACACTGTGCACAGTGCCGCGCCTAACCTATGACCGTGCAAATCATGTATATTAAAGCTAAAGGAGTTTCCTTTCAAATGCTTTTTAAAATTTTTAAATATCTTTATCAGTTCAAAAGTTATGATTTTTGCAACGAAAAAAGTCAAAAGGCCCCACTGTGCGCTGATGATGGTTTAGTGGCCTTCGAAAACAGCTAGTTGTTCCGTTCAACTATGTGTTTGTCTGTATATTTACAACTAACTTTGGTTTTATTTGTTCATTAATAATTATCACATGTAGTTTGGCTTACAAAGCGATACGATTTGATAGCCTGATCAAATCATACATATAGGTTTGTGCATATATTTGGAACCCATTACAAGGGCCAAACTAAGTAGACGACTTAGACGACTAGAAATCATGAGCATGTCATAATATTGTTTCTATCAATATTTCATTAGCGGAAAAAGCTCTTCGTTGTAAATCTGCATCTTAAGAATATATGCAATAACATTTTGCTATACAGCTGGACATAAGCTGAGCCAATATTTGAGCGACAATGCCTCGGCAAAAACGCTTACGTGATAGAAGAATTCAACTTTCTACTCATTTTATTGTAAATTAATACAATTACAATTTAAATTTTAATTTTTTTGTACATATTTTTAGTTGCTTTGGTTTTATAAACAAAAACTCAGGGGCAAATTACGACATTCGTTATCGATCGAAATGACGAAATATTTCAATAGAGTTTATATGGAACTATTTTTAAATTTTGAATCGTATCGAATGCCGTAATTTGCCCCCATCTAGTTAAGAAATATACAACCACACAAAGACGTAAGCCGATGCAGACGAAAGACACAAACAATAACAACAGCAACTACAATAATTATACAATGATATTATATTGTCAACGCACGTACATACAAATCAACAGTACGAATTGTAACTCGCACTTATGACATGATCGAAAGCTAAAATTGTGAAGCTGTTGAATGCGCTGAGTCTGCCTGGATTTTGCAAATATTATACTGGAAGCTTTAAGTTAAATAGTGAGTTAGAGCCAGTCTAGTCGAGTATTGTGTAAAGAACAGCGAAGTTAACATCGTGGTATTCCAGCATTCAATTATTTAACATTGTGTGTTTTAAAAGCTCTTAATAACAGTGTGGAGTAAATAAAGTGTTGTGAGTTGATAAAACTTGCACACTGGGTAATTTTTATTCAATTACAAATCTTCGAACTTACAAAAAGGTTCGTTTAAAAAGGTAAAAACGTCGCACTTGTTCTTCTCGTTTGGGATTTTTTTTTTTTTTTTGAAGAATTTTGAAGACATATAAGATAATTTGCACTTCCATTAAACTTTCCTTGGCCATTTGTTCACCTCATTATAATTTTGGGAATGTTAACTGCTGCAGAAATCCAGCTAAATGATTTATACTGAACATGAATGAAAGCCAATAATTATATATCTGTTGCAATATAAAACAAGTAAGAGTGCTATATTCGGCTGTGCCGAATCTTATATACCCTTTACCAACGTACGTACATATATATAGTATACAGACACATACATACATATTTATTTTGTGAAAAAATTTATCATTTTTTTAAAGTTTCCATCTTTGGAGCTGTAATTTTCATTTTTCAAATTTTATACGCCAAACTTTTCTTTCAGAAGCATAAATATAATCAATTTATAAAGAAAAAGAAAAAATTTTTAGACCTATTTAATTTTACATAACACAAAAAGTGTAAGTTTTCCAACCCTGGAATCATAATTAAGGTTTTTCTAATTCCTTGTACCAATCTAGTTCTTTAAAAAATACATAAAATATGTTAAGTGAACGAAGGAAAAACGAAATAAGAAAAAACTTAGTTTCATTTAATTCCTTTAATATAAAAAATTCAGTAAAGTGCGACTTTGACTCGCGCACGAAGGGTTCCGTACATTCGGTTCTGAGCACTTTTTAATGTGGCTTTTTTGCTTTTTTGAAGTTTTTTTCAGTTTAAAAGATTTTTTCAGTTTTGTCGCTTTTTTCTCATTTTGGCGATTTTTTCTGTTTTTCTCGGTTTTTTTCATTTTGGCGATTTTTTCTGTTTTTGGGGCTTATTTTCATTTTGAAGATTTTTTTCATTTTGGCGATTCTTTTTCCATTTTGGCGATTTTTTCCTATTTTGGGGGTTTTTTAATTTTGGCGATTTTTTTTTCATTTTGGCGATTTTTTTCCTGTTTTTGGGCTTTTTTTCATTTTGGCGATTTTTTTCTGTTTTTTGGGGTTTTTTTCGTTTTGGCGATTTTTTTTCCATTCTGGCGATTTTTTTTCATCTTGGCGATTTTTTTCTGTTTTGGGGTTTTTTTATTTTGGAGATTTTTTTCTGTTTTTTAAGGTTTTTTTTCGTTTTGGCGATTTTTTTTCATTTTGGCGATTTTTTTTTCATTTTGGCGTTTTTTTTTTCATTTTGGCGATTTTTTCCTGTTTTGGGGCTTTTTTTTCATTTTGGAGATTTTTTTCATTTTGGCGATTTTTTTCATTTTGGCGATTTTTTTCATTTTGGCGATTTTTGCCTGTTTTGGGGTTTTTTCATTTTGGCTATTTTTTTCTGTTTTTGGGGCTTTTTTTTTCATTTTGGATTTTTTCTGTTTTTGTGGGGTTTTTTTCGTTTTGGCGATTTTTTTTAATTTTGGCGATTTTTTTCTGTTTTTGGGGGCTTATTTTCAGTTTGGAGTTTTTTTTTTTCAATTTGGCGACTTTTTTTCATTTTGGCGTTTTTTTTTCATTTTGGCGATTTTTTTCTGTTTTTGGCGCTTTTTTTCATTTTGGAGATTTTTTTTCATTTTGGCAATTTTTTCCTGTTTTGGGGTTTTTTTTCATTTTGCGATTTTTTTCTGTTTTTGGTGCTTTTTTTTCATTTTGGACTTTTTTCTGTTTTTGTGGGGTTTTTTTCGTTTTGGCGATTTTTTTTCATTTTGACGATTTTTTTCCATTTTAGCAATTTTTCCGGTTATTCGCCATTTATTTTAGTCTTAGACATTTTTTTTGTAATTTGGTGCTTTTTTTCGCTTTGGCGATTTTTTTTGTTTTTGGCGATTTTTTTCGGTTTAGCGATTTTATAATTTTTTGATTTTTTAGTTTTACCGTTTTTGAAAATTTCAAGAGTTTTGCTTTCACGGTTTCCAAGATACAGCAAGTTTTCAAAATTGCATAGTCAAAATTGCATTAACTGATGGAACACCCTTTAATTTAAATTTTTTGAAATTTTAGTGTTAATTTTTGTAGTCTGTATAAAAATACACTAACCTTACAAATTTCAAGTGTATATATATACATACATACAATTGTATGTATATTACATGGGATTTTAAAATTTTTCGTTGCTCGTTTTGGAACACCCTTTAATTTCCAATTTTCATATATTTGTTGTTGTAGCGGCCAAAGGTCTACACACTGTGTCCAAATTTCAGGTCTCTAGCTCTTACGGTTCTCGAGAAAATACTAATATAGTTTTAAACATAGTTAATTTTACATAACACAGAAAGTTAAAGTTTTCCAACCCTGGAAACGTCTTTTTAATTTTTTTATATTTTTTTAATTTAAAATTCCAATTTTAGTCGTACTGAAGTGTAAAATATGTTCATTTATTAAAAAAAAATAAAAATTTGTTTTTGGTAGTTACTTTTATATGGCAAAATGAAGTTTAAGTTTTCCAGCTCTGCAATCGTCTGCCCGATTTTGCTGAATTTCAATACCAATCTATTTTGGAAAATTTCTGACACACCAGTCCAAGAACGAAGTCTCTAGCTTTTCTGGGAGCTTCGGAAAACCGATTTCACGTACAGACAGACGGACAGACGGACAGACGGACAGACGGACAGACGGACAGACGGACAGACGGACAGACGGACAGACGGACAGACGGACAGACGGACATCGCTTATTCGTCTTCCCTATGCATAAGGATCCAGAATATATATATTTTATGGGTCGCTTATTGATATTATAGAAATTACAAACGGAATGACAAACCTATATATACCCTTTTACCATTTTTGTTGGTAAAGGGTATAAAAATATAGAAAATGCTTGTAAACTGACTGACAAGTGAAAAAAGACAAGAAAAAATTGCAATTGTGTATGTGATAATTATATTATTAGTTAAATTTTTATATGTACATATCGCTCATTTATTTCAATAGTGTCACAACTGGAAAAAACTAGTTTGGCAGAAAACGCGTTTAAGGTTTTCAATTTACAAACAACTCAATGAAGACATGAAAAATATTCTTCTCTCAGGAGGTGGTAGTAAAAGCTATTTATATGAAATTTTTACACAGGATAAAACACAAAATGCTGAATTATTTGGCATTATTAATTAAAAAATCGGGTTTTTTGAGTTATGCTACTATTGAAGTAAATCAGCGATATGTATGTATGTATATTGTTGCGCTTGGATCATGCAAATTTAATGCCAGTATCCAAGAGAGCTTATCAATTGATAAACAGCTGAAAATTACCGTTTCAAGGGTTAAACAGCAGCGATGCCAATTTAGCGCCTTTCGCGCTAGTTTTAGCGCGTTTTAACTATGCCAATCGCATTGTTTGGCATAGTCGTCCTAGCGCGTTTAATAAAAAAGAAGCACTAGGTTAGCGCGTTTTGATTAAAGTCAACAATATCATTTCAGTTCAATATCTTTTTACTGTTTTTGTATAAATTTAACAAATTTCTAATATTCAAAATTTAAACTTTTTGTTTAAATTCGTTAATGATTCAGATGTAGCAAATAAAATTCCCTTGACTGTGGTTAGAATTAAAAACGCATTTTAATATTGTAAATGGCAAATATTTTGAAATTCCACAGTTAAAAATATGTACTCGTACTCGTGACCCAAAAAATATATATAACTTATTAAGTATTCTTTTTGTACTTCAAAAAGCATTTGAATCGCAACACTATTCGACAATTTATATAAGTTGTTACAAAGTTTGACAAATAAAATTAAAATCAAAACTAAGAATTTCGAATATTTGGAAGGCTAGCTAGGCTGATTCAGTATTAAATGATTTTAGTTATTTAGGATATAATTTCGAAGAAGCAATATTGCATAATCTGAAAAAGAGTTACTAAAAAATTAATTGTACTCGTACTTACTAATACATACATCGACCTTTATTAAAATTTAATTTAGCGCGTAGGAAAATAGCGCGTTTTGACTATAAATTGTTGATAGTGCTGCAACTTAGCGCGTTCTAGCGCGATTTGAGAAGGGGTATAGCGCGTTTGGGTTATAAATAGTTGGCATCGCTGTTAAACAGAAACAGAAATAGAGAAGGTGTTTTTTAGGGTTCCGTACACCAAAGGTGAAAATGGAACCCTATTGTTTTCGCTACGCTGTCCGTCTGTCCGTCCGTCCGTCTGTCCGTCACAGGGTATTTTCTCGAGAACCGTAAGAGCTACGAACCTGAAATTTGGACACAGTGTGTAGACCCTTGGCCGCTACAACAACAAATACATGAGAGTTGGAAATTAAAGGGTGTGCCAAAACGAGCAACGAAAAATGTTAAAATCCCATGTAATATACATACAATTGTATGTATGTATATGCACTTGAAATTTGTAAAGTTAGTGTATTTTTATACAGACTACAACAATTAACACTAAAATTTAAAAAATTTTAATTAGAGGGTGTACCATCAGTTAATGTAATTTCGACTATGTAATTTTGATAACTTGCTGTATCTTGGAAACCGTACGAGCAAACTTCTTGAAATTTTGAAAACCGGAAAAACAAAAAAATCTCAAAATTATAAAATCGCCAAACCGAAAAAAAATCGCCAAAATCAAAAAAAAATCGCCAAAACGAAAAAAAGCACCAAATTAAAAAAAATTTCTAAATCGAAAATAAATCGCGGAAAACTGGAAAAATCGCCAAAATAAAAAAATCGCCAAAATGAAAAAAATCGCCAAAATGAAAAAATCGCCAAAATGAAAAAAATCGCCAAAATGAAAAAAATTGCCAAAATGAAAAAAAAATCGCCAAAATGAAAAAAATCGCCAAAATGAAAAAATTCGCCAAAATGAAAAAAATCGCCAAAACGAGAAAAAAGCGAAAAATAGTAAAAAAAAAATTATTTCAGCTGAAAAAACGTAAAAAAACACTGAAAATGCTCAAAGCCCAACGTACGGAACCCTTCGTGCGCGAGTCAAAGTCGCACTTTACTGAATTTATTTGTTTGTTTACGTGTCACATGCTGACGATTACAACGAGTGAGTGGTGTTGCAATGGATTATTACTCGTACATTTGTTATTTTTCTACAAATAGATTATAAAAACACTTGAAATACAAATTTATTAAATATGTATGTATGTATGTATGTATATTGGGATTTTTATCAGCTTTTGTGTTTCTTTTTGTTTACTTATTTTTTGATCATTAGTTTTGGAATTGTGTACGAGTATTATGGATAAGAAAATTGATATTTATTAAACCACCAAAACCAAATGCTCCGAATTCGTAAAGAGTTTGTAACGATGAGTACAAAATCTTCCGATTTCGGAATCGAAATAAATGTGCTTGAGGGCCAACTTTGAGTGGCGGACGCACCCCTAAAACACAACTTATCGCTATGAAATTTTTTCATATTTCTTTTTACATAAAACGGAATAGATTGTGGGGGGAGAGAATAAGAAATAAAAAAAATTTTTTTTATACAACTAATGGTCACGGCTTAGGGCTCAGTTACCCGACGGTAATGTAATGTAAAAGTAACATAGGAAACAGCTGAGCGATATTTTTATATGAAAAGTAGGTTACGTTACATTACATCTCTATATAATCATTTGCATTTCTTTTCACATAACAATATCGATCAGCTGTTTCCTACTGTTGCTGTTACTTTACATTACAGTCGGGTAACTCAGCCTTTACAATTCTTTTTTATTTATTACTGGATGTAGAAGGCCTGCTCGCTCCATTTCATACTCATATATTTTTTACACGCTTTGTCATTGCGGATCAGGCCTTCTATTCTTGCTTCTTTCGCCAGAGATTCAGGAAGGCCTACAAGTTTATGGATTTGGCTTTTGCTTTGGTAAAAAAACAAAACAAAACATGTTACTCCTTCTCTTCTCCCTTCTCATAGAAGGCAAGGCGAATTCAGTATCAGGTGACCTTATCGCTACAACAATTTTACAACACAAAAAACAACACGTAGTTTGCTATGCTACAAAACCAATCTGTCAGAAGATTTCTAAGCAAATTTTGACGTTTTGGTTCAAAATGCTCAATTTGGTAGCAACAGCTGATAATCAGCTGGGCTGATAAGGTCACCTGATACTGAATTCGCCTTGATAGAAGGGAGTGTGGAATGTGTATCATATATTTTATGCGAAAGAGCCCTTTAATAAGGCCTGCACCAAGAAGGTCTTCTGAGTTTTACCGGTGGGAATATGTTCAGATTTACATACATATACATATGTACATATCGTTACCTTAATAGAGAAAGGACCTAACTCATTATTTTTTTGAAATCGAGTTTTTTGTATATTTCGTTAAAAGAACATATAATGTATCGAAAAATGTAAAAATCTCGATTTCAAAAAAATAATGACTCAACTATAAGTTTTTGCAAAGAATTTACTTAGTTCGGTAGCCTACGCTATAATTTTTCGTAAATTTTCTATAAATTTTGTAAATAACGTTTTATAACTTTTAAAATGTTTGTAAAAACGAAAAAAAAAATACTAATGATGTATTTTGAAAGATCAATTAATGGGTGGTCTTATCGTGGTTGGCGTATTTCGACTTCGACTACGACAGTTTCGTCCTTAAAGTTAAAGAAAAAATTTTGCCGTGTTCTTTAATCTATTACAGAAACGTCGTAGTAAGACTCGAAATACGCCAACTACGATAAGGAGGAATAATAAATAATTTTTTAATTTGCTCTTACTGTTCCTGAGTTACCCGAATACCCGAATTAAGAAAAAGTAATTTATTGATTTGCTCTTACCATTCCTGAGTGGGTGAGTGTGTAACCCGATGAATAGTGAATTTTCAAATGTAAATTTTTTTTAGTTAATTTCAATTATTATTGTTCGAACTTCATTTGTTTCTATATTTATGATTCGAAAAGGCTAAAGTTCGTATCGCTTTGTAAGCGAAATTATATGTGATAATTATTAATGAACAAATAACACCAAAGTTAGTTGTAAATATTCTGATAAAGACATAGTTGAAGGGAACAACTAGCTGTTTTCGAAGGCCACTTAACCTTCATCATCAGCGTTCTTTGTTTTGTGTTTGGTCCACTGTGTGTGGTGACAGTTGATGTAGACTTTTGCTTTATATACTCAGCCATTATTGCAAATGGAATATGTAAATTGTTTTGATTCATCGTATTTCAATTTGCTGAAAGCTTTTTTGTAATGGAAGCGTACGAAATCAAATTGAATAGCAAAAATAAAATTGTTTTTATTCCAATAAATACATATTTTTATTTAATTTCAGAACTTTAAGCTTAAGACTATCAAACAATTTTATAGTGCTGCGTGTTTGACGATTCAAAATTTCGGTTGTCAAAATTCAATATGGCGGCCAACAGACGCCATTTTGTAAATACGAAAAAAATAAAAGGTAACATTCAATAGGTACTATTTTAAAATCATCTTTAGGTTTCTCTTATGATTTTTCATATATTTATTTTTATTTAACGGTTCAAATTTGGTCGCAGTCGGGGTTTTTAATTTTTTTTTGTATAAATACTTGTTTGTGTCAATTTTGCTGAACACAAAACGACCCGATCACGCACGAAATCAGATTTTTTTTTGTCGTGCGTGCTCGTGTCATGACAAAAACACGACATGCCTCCATCTCTAATTAAAACCATTAACATACAAACACTTTGTTTGAAAATCGATATTGCACTTGAAATTTAAGATTATTATTATTGCTATTACTTTAACTTTAAAATGTACTTATGTATGTATGTATATCATTATTTATTTTGAGAATTTCGATATTAATATAATATTATGTATGTTTTGTATGTATTTACACTCAAGTGTTAGGACGGAAGATAAATATTTTACATGAACTTAGTTTCTCTGAAATTAAATGAAAAAAAAAATTCAAATCGTAGGTATAAAATAAATTTAAAATATCGAATAGCAAAAGAGTATTCGATAGATTTTGGGAAAATTAAAAAAGTTGTTGAAATAAGTTTAGATGAATAGTTTAGCGAAGACATAAACCAAAAGACCCAATAGTGGAGATGCAGCAGTGCTTACAGCCGAATTGCGGCTGGCGCAAATTCTGGGCAAAGGTTGCGAGACATATTTGCACAAGACACCAACAAAGTCGTTTTGCGCACGTTCATTCACCTTCAAATCGTATTGCTAAATATTTAAAAAGTAAACATCAAATTAAAGAAATTTAAAGAAAAATAATATATACACACTTGTTTAAAAACAACGGTGGGTACACTGATCAAAGGACTTTGAAAAGCATTGGTAGTTTGGCCGTGTCTCATCAGTGCCTGGCTACCCTCAGTACTATTGGCGCACTGTTGTATATTTTCCCAAGTGCTGATGTGGTTATCACGAGCACATCTGGCACCGGGATAAACATTATCAGGGAAGTTTGAACCCGCCTTCATCATACAATTGATAAAATCCAATGTCAATGATTCACGGGTGAATTCGGTTTGATACGAATTGGCCTGAATATGCTCAATAGCACATGCATGCACCTTATTGCCATAACATTCGTTGGGACCGTGATGACAATTAAAATTAACCTCTGAACCTTGGGTGGCATACTGAAAGCAGACAAGAAAATAAAAAAGACAAAATAGAAAAAAGTTTTACTAATTGCAAATGTTTGTTATGCTGCCGTGTGATTTCCATTGTCTAAAGAAATTGTATATATGTATGTATGTGCATAAACTTACCGATGATTTACCGAATGGTACCCAAGTAATTTCGACATGGTCTCTCAAATCATTCTTTACAGCTGGATACACCTGTTCGGTGATAAACTTAGCACTGTCTGGACAAAGTGACTCATAGTAGATGGTCACAGGCACCTGGAATTAAAACAGCAAAAAAAAAAAAAATGATAGTACAATTGTATGGTTGTTAAGATGGTGGGGGGGGGGGAGTTTAAAAATATTTACATGACAAATGTGTTAATCAGCAAACATATTTATGTATTTGCATAACAGCACAATACATGCATTCATTAATGGCTTTTGAACCAGGTCTGTACAGTGTACACACAACGACATTTATTGTTGCAAAAAAGAACAATAAAAAGTGTTTGATATGCATGCAGTTTTGAATTTAAAATTTTGCTACATTTGTGTTTAAAGGTAAAATTAAGTTTTTTTTAAATAGAAAACCTTAGTATTTATATATATATGTATGTATGTGTGTGTATATGTATGTTTGTATATACAGTGGGAGAGAAGAAGCAAGGTATGTAGGTCAAGTTTTAAAATAAACTAAAAACAAAATAAGCAAATTAACTGTCTCGCCTTACAGGCAAAAAAAAAAGTTCGCAGTACATGTCGATGTTTGTGTCTCGAGGAGACCAATGTTTTGCTTCAATAATCATTGATCCCAAATATCCCATTCAAGAAAAACATTGGTCTCCTTGAGACAAAAACATCGATATATTACACTTTAAAATCCGACTGTAAATGCCGAATATATAACGAAAAATGTTTGTTTGCCACGCCTACGTTCGGCAAAATATCATTTATTTTAACGAAACTGTCTTGCAATAATACTTTATATTCGGTGGTTTACGGCGAACACGTTTTTTGCGATACACATTAATGTGCATAATTAGTAAAGAACAAACGACAATGGCAAGACTGTTGTAAATTTAGAGATGGTAAAATTGAGCTTTCATTAGAAAAAAGATTTTAGCACATTGTAATACGATGAATTAAAAAATAATACACATATTCCATTTGCACTGAAAAGCTGATTATTTAAAAGCAGAAATCTACATCAACTGGGACCACACACAGTAGACCAAAACACAAAGAACGCTGATTATGAAAATGTTGCGACCTGCGAAAACAGCTAGTTGCTCCGTTCTGGTAGTAGTGTTTGTCACAACAACAACAACAACAGCTACGTTGAAACACACATACTCTGATATTTGCATTTGAAGTAAACAGCTTTGAAAGCTCTTTAATTTGTTCTTGTTTCTTTGCAAAGTAAGAGCAAGCATTGTTGTCTGGTGTGTTGTTGTTGTTATGGCTGTTGTATTCTCGTCGGTGTGTGAAAGCACAAAAGCTGTTTTTAAAAAGTTTGCGCATTGTTCATATGGCTTGGACGTAGCTGATTTACAATTAACTTTGGTGTTATTTGCTATAATTATCACCTGTAATTTCGCTAACAGAGCGATACGAACTTTAGCCTGATAAAATTATAAATAATTAAAAAACTAACATTTCTATACAAATTAAGAAATTCCTGTATTACTAAAATTAATACAAATGGAAGAGTATATAACGTCCCTTCGAAATTGATACAATTATTCAATCAATATTGTTGAAATGTAAGGGGAATTTAAAGAAAATTTAACCAAGTCAGTCCAAGAGAAGAAATGGATTATTTTCTAAATTAAAAATTATATTACATATATGGAAGGAACTACCCAATAAGCAATTTTACTTGAAATCAAATGAAAAACAACTATTATTCAAGCCACAAATTCAATTGTCAATGGTTGAATTATGCTTGATTTACACTTTATTTCAATAGCATTCTCCAGTGAAAAGGGAGCTTGAATTCAATTCGAACAAGTAAGTTGCAGTACAGTGTAATTCAAGCCTTGAATTATACTACAATTAAACCTTGTATTACAATTGAATTCAAGTGTATTTCAAGCTTCAAAAACAATGCTTCAAAAATGTAATTCCCTTGTTTTCTAATAATAATTTTCTGCACATTTGCCTTCGCTATTGTTTTCACGCTTTTATTCACCTTTGTTTTCCAAATTCACTTTTTTATTTATTTATTTTTGATATTTTCACCACAATTTCAGTTTTAATAATAAATAAATTATGTATTTGACAAGGTTTGAACATATACATATGTATGTATATACATATGTATGTTCTTTGATTTCTTATCTCAAAATATTTTAAAACTTGAAAACTACTTGAAAAAATGCTTGAATTCAACTTTGTTTCCAGTTAAATTTCAAGTGCTTGAATTTTAATTTTTTGAGTGCTTATTGGGTATGATTGAATTTTTAAAAAATATGCTCAGAAACTCGTTAAATTTTCTCTTCAGTGGCCTAGACACGATTAAAATGCTTGGTATCAGTTAAGTGTACGTATCACAAAGTATGACAATGAGTACTCAAAAAAAAAATTTACATATATATACATACATAATTTCTGAAAAATCTGAAAAAAATCAAAATATCACCAAAAATAAAATAAATCGCTCAAATGCAAAAAAAAAATATCACCAAAAGTAAAAAGGTCGCCAAAAAACGAAAAGAAATCGTCCAAACGAAATAAATTGCCACAACGAAAAGAGCGCCAAAATTAAATAAATTCAGTAAAGTGCGACTTTGACTCGCACACGAAGGGTTCCGTACGTTGGGATTTGAGCATTTTTTAATAGTGTTTTTTTACGTTCTTTCAGCTGAAATAATTTTTTTTTATTATTTTTCGCTTTTTTCTCGTTTTGGCGATTTTTTTAATTTTGGCGATTTTTTTTAATTTTGGCGATTTTTTTAATTTTGGCGATTTTTTTCATTTTGACGATTTTTTTCATTTTGGCAATTTTTTCATTTTGGCGATTTTTTTTTCATTTTGGCGATTTTTTCATTTTGGTGATTTTCTGGTTTTTTGCGATTTATTTTCGATTTAGAAATTTATTTAATTTGGTGCTTTTTTCGTTTTGGCGATTTTGTTTTTGATTTTGGCGATTTTTTTCGGTTTGGCGATTTTATAATTTTGAGATTTTTTTGTTTTTCCGATTTTGAAAATTTCAAGAAGTTTGCTCTTACGGTTTCCAAGATACAGCAAGTTATCAAAATTACATAGTCGAAATTACATTAACTGATGGTACACCCTTTATTTAAAATGTTTTAAATTTTAGTGTTAATTGTTGTAGTCTGTATAAAAATACACTAACTTTAGAAATTTCAAGTGCATATAAAGGGTGTTTTTTTAGAGGTATAGAACTTCGAATTGAAATAAAACACAAGAAAATCGTTTTAATGTCCATAAATTTGGCTTTATTGGAAGGATAATTTTATGCCATTAATGTTTAAATATGATTTCGGGCATGTGGCCGCCGCGGCTGGCTCGAATAAAGCCAATTCTACAGGTCCAATTTTCAACCACTTTTTCGAGCATATGGGGCCGTATGTTGGCAATAACGCCACGAATGTTGGCTTCCAAGTCCCCTAACGTTTCTGGTTTGTTGGCGTAGACGAGCGACTTCACATATCCCCAAAGAAAATAATCCAATGGTGTCAAATCACACGATCTTTGTGGCCAATTGACAGGTCCATTCCGCGAAATTATGCGCTCATCGAATGTTTCCTTCAATAAATCGATTGTGACGTGCGCTGTGTGGCATGTAGCGCCGTCTTGTTGGAACCACAACTCATCCACATTCAAAATCTTCAAAATCTTCCATAAAGTTGATGGACAAAGCTCCAATTGCTGTGCACGGTGGCGAATCGATTCATTCGGGTCCTCTTCAACACTTTGCTCTACAGCGGCAATTGTTTCTTCGGTGCGCACTGTTCGACGTCTCTGCGGATGCGTATTATCACATAGAGTAAACGTAGTGCGAAAACGATCCATGGTTAACCGAATTAATTGCTCTGATGGACGATTATGTCGACCATAAAATGGACGGAGCTTGCGGTAAACTTCGCGAACTGAACCATTATTTTCGAAATAAATTTGCACGATTTGCAAGCGTTGTTCTTTTGTCAACCTGTTCATGATGAAATGGCAAACCAAACTAAATATTAATCACTTGACAGCTGACAAAATGGCCGCCAGTTAAAAAAGTGATGCCAACTTAAAGTTCTATACCTCAATAAAAAACACCCGATACATACAATTGTATGTATATTACATGGGATTTTAACATTTTTCGTTGCTCGTTTTGGCACACCCTTCAATTTCCAACTCTCATGTATTTGTTGTTGTAGCGGCCAAGGGTCTACACACTCTGTTCAAATTTCAGGTTCGTAGCTCTTACGGTTCTCGAGAAAATACCATGTGACGGACAGACGGAAAGACGGACAGCGTAGCGAAAACAATAGGGTTTCTTTTCACCTTTGGTGTACGAAACCCTAAAAATCGCTTAAACTAAAAACATTTTTTCCCATATAAAATTGTTGAACGCTTGGCGTTGCGTTTTAAAAATAAGACCCTTAGGGCCATTATTATTAATTACTTCACGATAAGGTTCCGTATAGTAAATCTTAAGTTTAGCAAAACTGAACTACAAAGTGACCTTTAAAATTTTTCCATTATTACAACTGTCCGATAAAATAAATAATAAAATTTTTGTTTGATGGCAACATTTCTGTGGAACCTGTGGATATTGATTGTTAAAAACACTTACGTGGCAACTTGCTTTTGTTTATTTGCCAAATTACAAACATAATGAAACCGTTTTTCTCAATTCTTTTGTTTTGTTTTTGTATTATTACGTATTTTGTATTACTTTGTTTTTGTTTTCGGTCATATTTTGTTCAAATAAATTTTGCTGTAATTTATAAAATAGAAAGTGTGGCAACTTATGAAAATGTGGCAGCTCCGAATGCACCTACGATTCTTAAATTTACTTGAATAAAAACTACAGATGATTTAATTTCTAACGTTCTGACATTTCAATTGATTTGTTTTAAAAACTGTATTCTATGAATATGTAATTTATTGTATTTTACATAAAGTTAATTAAATTTATTTACTGATATTTTCTGATTTTCTTTGTTGCCTCAATTTATTTATTTACTGCCTTTAAAGCTACTGATGTAATAATACCTGAAATACTTTAATATCGAATTAAAAATGATTTACATTAATAGTGAAATAAGCTTTCTGTGGGTATAACTTGGGAAGTTGATCATTATAACAGAAAGATTAACAGTACATTTAATCTCTTCACACACACTTATCTTGAAGTAAATAATTATTTCGATTTAAATTTCCAATAAAAAAAAAAGATTTAATTAGCTTATTTTTGTTAATTGAATGTTAATAATCAGCAGCAGACACGAAACGTAAAGACGGCAAGAGAAAGTTTGTTGTTTATTAAAAATTTAAAGACTTTGGTGACACTTTAAAGTTTAAGCAGTCATCGAACTGCTGGATTTATAAGAAAAATATACACATGTACATACTAGGGATGCCAAACGGGAAATCCCGAACTTAGCAAATCCCGAATTCCGGGATTTGTAAAATTCAATCCCGGGATTTCATTTTCGGGATTTCTTAGCAATTTTTATATAAAAAACTTTATAAATTCAAATTTTCGTTGATTTTATGGTATTTTTTATAATATTTAAAAGTCCCATACAATTTTATACGTACAGTTTTGACAATTTAATGAATATTGTGACATATTTCTTATAAATTAACAATAAGAGCAAAATAAATAAACTACTTTCTTACGGTAATTTTCATCAAAGGTGCTACAATACATACATAATACAATACATTTTAGAATTATTTTGAAAACAAAAGAAACATATTAGCTTTGGAATCATAAATCATCATTTATATTCTTCACAATTTATATTCTTTGATACAAGGCAAGTGAAAACTTTTTGTTGTCCGGTTGACGTAAAAGCGAGAAATATTTATAGAATAATGCGGAGTATTTTGTCTAAAAAACTGTATGTTTTTCACATTGCAGTTCAAAATTATTTTCTTTTTTACTTACACCGTTTAGGTAGTTTTTTACACAAACCTAAGATCAAAACCATTTAAATTACTTGGGTTTGATAAATAGTTTTAGTCAAAAACGACCGATTGAATGAGTTCGACTAAATTGTAGTTTTATTCGAGTTGCAGAGGAAAAGGCCAGGACACTAATAAACCATACTCCTCTAAGCGAACGTATGAATACATATGTATCGTATCTGTTGAACTTGTAGAAAACAACCTATGTATGAATTAAAAATTTTTCTGTATAGCGAAAATACTGTTCAAGTGCTCACGCAAACTTTTAATATATGTATGTGCCTATAAAAATGTGATCGTTAGACGTAATTAATCGAATTTGATTAGAATAGTGTATACATTTCTTTTAATTTTTCGACATGTTCAGCTTCATTATCGTTGTCATAGTCGTAACGAAAACGATACAAAATTAGATAACGCTTGGTATACATACATACATACATACATATGTATGTATGTAACAAAAATGAAAGTGAATCTAAAAATTTTCGTAAGTCAACTTAATGCTAGGAACACAATTGGGACGAACGACGAATTTCGTCCACGTCGACAAATTCGTCGATATGAGTTCGCTGCGTAAATTCGTCGTGTGAAGCACAACAACGACGAATTTACGCAGCGAATTCCTCTCTTATATTTGATAAAGTTGATTGTTTTGTGTACAAAGACAGAGAGTGAGAGAGAGAAAATTGTTTTTTCGTCGTTCGTCGGCGTACAAATTAGAAATAAACCTATCTCAGAATTCGTCACGCACGACGAATTTCGTTGTACGGTGGTGTTGTGTTCATTTTCATATGCACACATGTGTTTTATTTTTTATGACGAAAGTTCGCACCGAAAAATTCATCGTTCGTCCCAGTTGTGTTCCTAGCATAAGCGGTAGTGCTAAAAGTCCACAGATACATTAGTTTTGGTTTAGATTATAGTAAAACATTTATATTGAAAACAATATAATTAACAATATATTAAGTTATTGTTTTCACTATAAATTCTCTAACATCAAATGTGATTAATCAACTTAAAAATAGATGAGAAAAATTCATTTGATTTTTATTTTCATACTCGTATTAGAAAATTCTTCACTTTAAAGACAATTGTGGAATGATAAATTATGAACATAACATCTTCTAAAATGCATTAAATTGTTATTAAAGTAATATTTATTTAAAAAAATAGTTTATTTTACGAAAAAAATTCTATCCCGAAATCTCGAAAATTCCGTGATCCCGAAAAATCCCGGGATCCCGAAAATCCCGAGATCCCGAAAATCCCGGGATTTCCAACAATCGATCCCGATTGGCATCCCTAGTACATACATATTGTATGTACTCTCGTATATATAAAAAATAAAACCATAACTTTTGTTATTCAGAACTTATCTATGGAAGCCTTTATGTATTCGATAATGAGTTTGTTAAAAATTAACGCTTTTTATGAGCAAATTAATTGCACTTTGTTGCATTTTAATTATTATTTTAATTACTTTTTTTTGGCATTTTTTTCATCATGTAGAAAATATTAAATATATTATTGCTATTGTCTCTGAAATCGCATGTTCTAAAAATCACATTTATTAAAATTCAAATGAATATAGAAAAGAAATTTATTTGCTGTGATTTCATTTTATAAAAATATCATTTATATTTTTAAGATAATAAAGCTATAAATCGGACAAAGGCGTAACTTTTGCGACTCAGCTTGCAATGCAATTTTGAATTAATTTAATTTTTGACACTTGCAGCAACTAAAGGCCATGCCTCACTATCCTACACAATCGCACGATTTACGAAATAATACAACCCTGATCTGATGAATTGCTATTCATCCTTATTCCAGTTGCCGATATCGATGTCACTTTAACACAATACAAAAAAAAAAAAATTGAGCTGGTGTACCCGTTGTCGAAAACAACTGACTCCTGTTGGCAGGTTTATGCTTTTTTTGTAGAGCTTAGGGAACGGAAATAGATTGTCAGTAGCACAAAATTGTTCTTGAGATTGGGTAAGCAAGCCCCAATATTTTTTGATATTGTGTTAAAGTGACATCAATGTCGACAACTGGAATAAGGGTGATTGTCTTTTGAAAAACAGTGTTACCGAGTACTGAGTTCTTCATTAATTTGTTTAATATTATAGCATATCGATGGCTTATTAAAGAAAGGCGGAACTCGTACTAAGATCTTCAAGGAGGATGCAATTATACGTTGTCTCCCAGAAAAGGTTAAAAACGCGATTTCGAAAAAAATTTAGATACGCCCTTTTTATAAAAAGGATATTAAGAAATGACACAAAGGCTCCCCAAAACTGTTATTAAGTGATGTGAAAGTCGAACGTGTTTCTAAAATAAAACACGTAAATCAAACGTTATAGAAAATACATCCCTTAGCGCTACAGTGGCTGGAAACAAATGAAAGCCACAATAATTCCACAATTCTCAACTTCTACATCGCACACTTGGGAATTTGCTATCAAAACCCCTGTTTTCCACTACTCAATTTAAAAATTCGAATTATGCAGCTTTGATCAGAAATTTCCAAATAAATGAGCAAATATGGTTTTTAATAACAATTGTACTTTATTTTTGAAAAATTAAAGTAAATTCCATGCAAGGTTGCTAAGCGGAAAATGACTGATATAGTGAAAATTCTAAAATGGCAAAATTTAAGAGAACTATACATTTTTATACCTGTAGTGCGATTCACTAACTTTTTTTTCACGGCAATCGCATCGTTAAAATAATTATAACGAAAATTTATCGAATTTGTTGTTCAGTAACATTTTTAACGATATTCGCTGTAAGTTAATGTCATCAGTGTCGTTATTTAAGCGACAATAATGTATGTGCTGTTAATTTTATCGACAAAAATCAACACAAAATATCAGCTGCTTACTATCGTTAAAAAGAAGTTAAAGAATCACACAATCGTTATTGGATCGTTAAAAGTTACTGAATCGCACCACTGAATTCAGTAACTTTTTGCTAACCGAAAATCGTAATATTTATCGATGCATCCATTCGTTTGCCGTAACGATAATGTAATTCTGTAGTTTCTTTTTTATCGATAGTACACATCTGTGTTTTACTCACCATTTAATTGAATACATTTTGCATCTCTGCATACAAAATGTAAAAATAAGCGAAAAACACAAAGAAGAATTAAAGAAAAACTAAATGAATTTAAATTCTTATGAATTGAATTAGGCTACTGTTCGTAACGCTTTTTAAGCCAAATTACATGTGATAATTATTAATGAACAAATAACATCAAGTTAGTTGTAAATATTCTGACAACAACACATAGTTGAACGGAACAGCCAGCCGTTTTCGAAGGCCACTAAACCTTCCTCATCAGCGTTCTTCTGTGTTTTGGTCCACCGTGTGTGGTGTCAGTTGATGTAGATGTCTGCCCTATATACGAAACTTTATTGCAAATGGAATATGTGAATTGGTTTGATTCATTGCATTTTTCAATTTGCTCATATATATGTTTGGTAATGAAGGCTCAACAATTTACCATCTTTCATATATATTACAACAGTCTTACCATTGTCGTTTGTTCCTTACTAACTATGCACATGTTTGTTAATTTGCTTATTTTTGTTCTACTTAAGACAAACTTTTTTGGTTTCTTACTATTAAGTATATTTTTATTTAATTTTTGCCACAAGCCAATGACTATTAATTTTAGTTAATTTAATTATTTTTCGAACTGTATTTGTTTCTATATTCTTATGAATAGAACAGGCTAATGTTCGTAACAAACATGTGCATAGTTAGTAAAGAACAAACGACAATGGTAAGACTGTTGTAAATACAGAGATGGTAACTTTGAGCCTTCATTACAAAACACATGAGCAAATTGAAATGCAATGAATCAAACCAATTCACATATTCCATTTGCAATAAAGTTTCGTATATAAGGCAGACATCTACATCAACTGACACCACACACAGTGGAATAAAACACAGAAATGAATTTAAGTTTGTTATTTTACTTTTTTACTTCAACCGTCAGCGAATATCGTTAAAATATATTACTGTATACCAAAGTCGATAAATGTTCGTTATATTTATTATAGAGATACGATTATCGTAATAAAAGGGTACTTTTTGCGAACCGAAAATCGTAATATTTATCGACATATTTATTCGTTTGCGGTAACGATAATGTGATTCCTTAATTTATTTTTTACGATAGTCTCCAGCTTTATCTTATTCATCATTTAATTCAATATTATGTGGTATCTCTGTATAGAAAATGTGAAAATAAGCGAAAAGCACAAAGAAAAATAAAGAAAAACTAAATGTAATTTTATTTTTTTTTTCTCCAACCTACAGCGAATATCGTTAAAATATGTTATGTTATAGCGATACGATTATCGTAATAAAAGTTAAGGCTCAGTTACCCGACTGTAATGTAAAGTAACTGAAACAGTAGGACACAGCTGATCGGTATTGTTATGTGAAAAGTAATGAAAATGATTATAGAGATGTAATGTAATGTAACCTACTTTTCATACAAAAATATCGATCAGCTGTTTCCTACGTTGCAGTTACTTTACATTACAGTCGGGTAACTGAGCCTTTAGTGAATCCAAGCCACGAAACTTGTCATAAAATGTTTGCAAAAAAAAACTATTGCATACTTTTAGGCCAAGTATTTATTGAATATTGAAATTGAAACCCTTATTATCGGGCTGTCCCACGATGCCACCAGAATTCATTCGTTCGACAACTTGTATTGTAAACAACAATAACATTAAGAATTTGTTGATGTTTGCAATACAAAATGTCGATCGAACGATTTCTGGTGACATCGTGAGACAGGCCGTATCAGTTGCATTCGATATTCGATATTTTTTGGCTATCGAACATCGAATATGAAATTCATATTTTGAGCATCGAACATTTCTTTGATCAACGAATTTTCTATCGAACAGAATTTTGCTTTCCATTCAGTATCTCAATGTGAAAAATTATTAAAAATCGAAGTGTTAAGTCCTAATTTACATAATGCAAGTCTTATTGCTAAGCTGATTAGTGGTGAGAGAGGAGGGGAAAAGAAACGAGTACTCAGCTTCATGTACTGTCAATACGTTTTGCTTTCTCATTCGTAATGTTAAAAAAAGCACATATGCATACACAAAACTATGGATAAAATATTTTAGCTGAAAAATAAGACTTGCATTGTGTGAACGCCGATGAAAGTTCAAAGAAGAAAAAGTTATAAGTTTAGCAATAAGACTTGACTAGTGTGAACTGGGACTAAGCGATGGTTTTTTATTTTTATGCAACCAAGTAGAAATTGTGAACTATTTTTCTTGATTTTATGTAGATCGAAGGTCGTAAGGTCAGCTAAAACCTTTGAAGACTCCAGTGGTCACGTAAGAAGGTTTAAAACTGCTGATTAGGCATTGAAGTATACCAAGCAGCATTTGCTTATGGAGAGCAAAGTAGCGGGTGGAAATGTTGCAACTCCATCTTACAGTCTCCCTCACTGACATTTTTGATCGCTTAAGATGAGCCATTCAAACAGGATTTTGAATGTGACGATCTAATCCAAACAAAATATAGATGAAGTATAATAAAGATTTTTTTCGAATGATATACAAAATACTCGTATTAAGAAAAATCTTATCTATACTTTTTATGAGCATCATGAACCGTGGGCGTGGCGATTTTAATAAAAACCAGGGTGTGTCAAAAAAAAAAAAAAGGAGGAGGTTAACAATTCGTCTATTTTTTTTTGGGATGTTACTTCATAACTCGGTACATTTTAGACCGATTTTAAAAATTATTTTTTGTCTGAGAGATTATAGCTTCCCATTGGTTCCATTGTAAAAAAGTGAGTGGGACGCGCCCACAATTTTTTGTATTTAATTTTATGATATTCTGCTTATTTGATTGCTGCAAAACCTAACTATAAAACACCTTTGTAATTCCACAATTTGAAAGTTGAAAAAATGGGCGGAGTTACGCCCATTAAAATTTATTCTAATATTTCACGCGGTTCTACTTAACCGATTTTTACGAAACTTACCACATACCTTGAGTTCTAAAATGTACACAATCCTCCATTTAAAAAATGGGTGGAGTCACGCCCATTAAAATTTTATATTTTATTTTAAGTAGTTCTACTTTACCGATTTTTACAAGACTTAACACGCACCCTGAACTCTGAAAAACACACAATCTTGCATATAAAAAATGGGTGGAGGCACGCCTATTAAAATTTAATTTTATATTTCACGTACTTCTTCTTATCTTTTTCTATCAGATCTTTGCATTGAAGTCGGGGTTTTTTTTTTGGCAGAAAGAATTATTTATTCTTGAAAGTGTGTGTTCCAAATTTGAAGACTTGGAGAGGAAAAATTTTATGAGCAAAAATCGATTTGGATTGTATGGGCGGACGGCATGGCTGATTTTGATTAAACTCGGCATGCGTATTTTTTATTCTAGATAGTGTACGCAGCAACTTTGAAGTAAGCCAATATAATATTTATTGCCAATTTTCAATAATCTACGACCACTGTTTATAGTTTTTGCACAAACATTTCTGAAGTCATTCCACTGTGCCATGTGACCGAGCTGTAGTGAACATTTTTCTAAATCTAACCGAATCTATTTGAATTAGTTAATATTAATTTCTAACTGAAAAAAAAATTACTGTGAAATATGATTTTGATAACAAACAGCTAGTGTTATTAAAAATTAAAGAAGATTTTTCCTTAAAAAATAGCACTTTCTACAAAAAATTATTTAAGATGAAAAACATTATAAATCATTTTTAATTTGAATGCTTTCAGAGAGAAATAATTAAATATTATTTTTTATCATCCAAACACAGATTGTATATGCATGTAAGATATTTTTGTAGAATTTTACTTTGTTTAAAAGTGAACAATTAACAACAGTTCAAAGAAAATATAATTGAAATTTACAGGAATAAAAAATATTATTTTATTATTTTTGCAATTACAGACGAAATATGTGTTGAGCTGTATGTAGTTGTTTGATTAGTAGTTTTATTAAGATTTAAGTAGAGTTTCTACTAGAAAAACAAATGTTTCACATAAAAAAATTTAAAGACGTGCTGGAGGAAACAGTATAGTTATTAGCAGACAACTACGAGTATTTAATTTAAGATATTTTTTCTCATTGCAACGACACAATTATTTGATATTGGTAGTGCGATTAACTAACTTTTTTTTTAACGATAATCGCATAGTTAAAATAATTATAACGAAAATTTATCGAATTTGCTATTCAGTAACATTTTTAAGGATGTAGGTTAATATCAGCTGTGTCGTTATTTAAACGACAGAAAATACATATCAGCTGCGTATTATCGTTAAAAAGAAATTACAGAATCACAAAATCGGGTCGTTAAAAGTTACTGAATCGCACCACAGGCTTGATTTAATATCATCTTATTTGTAACAATTACTTTTCACTGTTTCAAATTCGCCTAAATGGCACGAGAAATATTGACGAAAATTTTCTTATTTTCCAATTGCCCTAAAACTTCTTGTAAATCGGTCTGAATGGCATTTTTAATTAATAATTGAAAATATAAATAGTCATGAAAAGACGTACAATGTAAATTTCATAAAAATCGCCTAAGACGTAACAAAGTTACTATTTCATTCAGACAAGGGTATACAGATGGATTGTTGGGCAGACAGATGGCTTGGAAGGCAAACTGATTACTGACCTTAATACTGTTCTGTTTTTTTTCGAGTACGGAACCCTAAGACCTCTTGCTTTGATAGATCTCTACTAAAACGATAATATATGGGTCTTAACGCCCCATGACCGTTGGTAGCTTTCGTTATACATATTTCTGAAAGAATTTCAGAAATCGGAAATCGGAAATGGAGATTACTTCTCACCTTAATATAGAAAGGCCTATCTCATTGTATTTTTTAAATCGAGATTTTTGAATTTTTCGATGCTTTAGATGTTCTTCTATCGAACTATACAAAAAAATTCGAAAAAGATAATGAGTTGGGGCCTTTCTATATTAAGGTAGCGATATGTGTGTATCTATAAGTACATATATTAAATCTACATAGTACATCTTTTGTTCCCAAAAGTAGACCAGCAGTACTTGGATACCGTAACTTTTATTACGATAGTCGTATCGCTAACATGGAACACTGCACCCCGAGATATTCAGAAACTGCAAGTGTTTGTAAACCACTGCCTCAGCAGAATTATCCATGTCATTTGCCAAAATGTAATAATCAACAGCATATTGTGGTCCGAAACAAAACAAATACCAATTACAAAGGACATAAAGAAACGCAAGTGGAAATGGATCGACCATACATATCCAACAAGAAATGCCATCGACTGGAACCCACAGGGCAATCGAAGGATATGTCACCCTGTTGGGGCGAAATAAAATCCCTCGCTCAGGATAAATTACGTTGGAACATATTTGTTGAGGGCATAATATATATACATAATCCTATCGCTATAATAAATATATCACGAAAATTTTATCGGGTTTGCTATTCAGTAACATATTTGAATGATATATGCTGTCGGCTCTTTATTATTCTTTATACTTTTCAATTACTTTGACATTTTCTATACAGGGATACCACATGATATTGAATTGATTAAAATATATGGTGATTAAAATATATCTGGAGACTACCCAGTAAAAAAAATTGGAAGTCATTCTAAAGGAACTACATTTTCATTGCTTCCAAAAAATCAATATTTTTAATTTGCCGATAGTTAGTAGAAAACCAAATAGAAGTTTATTTTAGTCATATAAAACCTTGTAATTCCGCTATAGCTTTAGAAATTACTCACCAGAATTTTTAAAACATCGATTTTTTTAAGAAACTTATGAACTAATTTTTGTCTAAAATTTTGAAGTTATTTGCTTAAATTTACATGAAAATACTGTTTCGCGCTTAAATTCATATAAACAGAAACTAATTGTTTAAATAGGTAACTATTAACCATTTTTCCTAGATGAAAATATTATCATAGAACACAAAAAAGGAAATTTTTCTCAAAATCGCTTCCAATTCGGTGACCAGGCATCGAAAAAGAGAACTTCTTGCAATGACAACCCTATGTAAAAATCATTAGATCGGATCGAAATTTGCACTACTTCCAGATCCCAAACTCTACATTTTCATGACTTTTTTGGAGTGTCTTTTTTTACTGCCCACTACTTGACTACTTTTGATTCTTTTTGATTATTTTTAGTAATTTTAAGTAATTCAGATTACTTTTTTATTATTAGTAATCGTAATCAATTATTTATCAGCAATTCTTTTAAAGGCAATTATATAATCATTACGATTCTTTTTAAAATGTAATCTACTTGATTACCAATCGTAATCGTAATTTAACAGCTCTGGGGTCTAATCGTCGCTTTCGTTAACGAGCTGATTCGATCAAGTTTTTTCCGAATCAGATTATGACATTCGCTATCGAACAATATAGATAATAATATGGTACGATATCGAATGCTATAATCTCAAACTGATCGTATCAGCTAGTTATCGAAAGCGACGATTAAACCCCTGAATTTAACAAAAAATATGCATACATACTTATGTATGTATGTATGTATGTATGTACATATGGATATGTACACCCAGAGAAAAAAGAGCTTAAAATCTATAAAAAAAACATATTGAATTAATAAGAAACATTAACGAAAGTATAGTCATAATGAAATTTCTTATTTCAATATGGAAAAATATTCATTTACGGTATTAATTTTATTTATTTTTAAGTATGTATGTATCTCAATATACATTTTCTATTATATGGAAAATTAGTGAATTAATGTAACGCGTTCTTGTTTTTAAGTTGCAGCTTTTCTCTGAGCGTGTGTATGTAAGTTTCTTACATACTATATAAATTTTTTTTTTAATTTTAAGTTTTTCTTAAAAAAAGCAAATGAAAATACTGTTTCGGTTACAAAACCAGCATGACGTTATAATTTTGTCTTGTAATTTTTTTTTATTGTATGTACGCTACTTATTATGAAAGACATGATAAATTTGTTAATGTATACAATAACAAATTTCAACATTTACTTTTCCATGAAAGAAAAGTTTTCCTATCATATGGACGTACAAAACTAAATTCAAACCGCTATTGTTAGACACACATCCATATCTATAATGTATTTGATATGTTCGTATTTTAAAAGTTAAGAGTTAAGGTACTGTTTCAAAACTTTAACAGACCTTGATATTTACAGTTTTGAATTAATTTGAATTTTTTAAAAATTCAAATATAGTAGTAATGCAACTCGCAAGAGTTTGATGTAATCAAAGGCGTTTGATGCATGTAATAACAACTATGACAAATACATACAAAGAAAAACTGGTTGGATTACAAAAACAGACAAAAAACTTTAGTAGGTAAACGTACAGTTTCCATAATAGTTAAGTTCTTTTTTTTCTAATTTTAAGGTACGCAGTCCTATTTAAAAGGTATGTATGTATGTAAGTATGTAATGAAAAGTCAGGTCAATAAACTATTCAGACACATACATACCTATTAACTGTTTACAAAAATCTACATTGAAAATGGGAGTATGTATGTACATATGTATGTATGTATGTACTAGAATTTTTGAACACAATAAAAAAGAAATGTTTTTGTTTGTTTTGTTTTAAAATTGTTTCCACTAATACCGGTTATTTTCCATGAGAGTGATCCGACCAAAAAATATGTATGTATGTATGTATGTATGTTTGTATGTATGCACATAAGTAGTATTGTTGTATGTACATAAATTCATAAACAAAACTAAGTAAACAATTAAAACAAAAATTAAATTTAAACAACAGTATTCTGAATACACGTATATACATACATATGTATGTATGTATGGATGTGTATATATGTATGTATGTACATATTAATTGCGACTAATTTTTTAAAAGAGTGTACGTGCCTTCTTAATTGTTTTCTAACATAAAATAAATTTTAGAAAAATTTACCTTGACTGCGTTGGCGACAGCAAAAAAGGCCACAAATAAACCCAAAATTTTCTGAGCCATGATGGGGGGATGTTAAGGATTTTTAAAGTGTTCTTGTTAAAATTTTCAAGTGTTCCAAAACAAAACAAATTTCTTTCGACTTCTTTTTAGTAGCAAAATTTCCTGTCGTTCTCGATTTTCCCGTCACTGCTAACAATCGCTTTGAATTAAAAAAGTCAACTGATTGTTTAAGCCATTAAAAACAATAACTGGCTGCATATAAAGTAGCTTAGATTGAGCTGCACTCAAATTTTGGGCTGGGTTCGGTTTTGAAAAACTTGTTTTTGAGTTTTTCATTGCGAAACCAATACAAATGAACTCCACATCTTTTTCTATCTCTGGCTTAATTTCGGTGTTGCCGGTAATTATATTTTAGAAAGAAAAAGCTCCAAACGATAATAAATTATTCACATAATAATGATTTCATAAAACTTTGGAATGAGCTGGTGTTAACCGTGTCGCGTTCAGCTAGATATACGCAAACCCAGAATAGATCTTGATTATTCACTTCTTCTTAACATAAGTACATATGTATGTATGTACATACATAGATATGTACATAAGAATAACGATTTTGAGTGTATTATATATTTTCCTAAGGTTAAATTTTTACTTTAAACTATTTTTTTTAAATATCACCCTATATTTAATGGAATAAAAACATTTTTATTTCGGCATAAAAAAAATTTTAGTACTTTTTTGATTCCAAGAGTACTAAAAATTATTATTTTTTATTTAAATTTTATTAACAAAAAATTATATAAAATTCATTCACTAAGAAATAAAAATAAATTCAGTAAAGTGCGACTCGCGCACGAAGGGTTCCGTACGTTGGGCTTTGAGCATTTTTTTTAATACAGTGTTTGTTACGTTTTTTCAGCTGAAATAATTTTTTTTATTGTTTTTCGCTTTTTCTTCATTTTGGCAATTTTCTTAATTTTGGCGATTTTTTAATTTTGCCGATTTTTTCATTTTGGCGATTTTTTTTTTCATTTTGACGATTTTTTCATTTTGGCGATTTTTCCGGTTTTCCGCGATTTATTTTCGATTTAGAAAATTTTTTTTAATTTGGTGCTTTATTTTCGTTTTGGCGAGTTTTTTTTTGATTTTGGCGATTTTTTTCGGTTTGGCAATTTTATAATTTTGAGATTTTTTTTTTATCGTTTTTGAAAATTTCAAGAAGTTTGCTCTTACGGTTTCCAAGATACAGCAAGTTATCAAAATTACATAGTCAAAATTACATTAACTGATGGTACACCCTCTAATTAAAATTTTTTAAATTTTAGTGTTAATTGTTGTAGTGTGTATAAAAATACACTAACTTTACAAATTTCAAGTGCATATACATACAATTGTATGTATATTACATGGGATTTTAACATTTAATTTCCAACTCTCATGTATTTGTTGTTGTAGCGGCCAAGGGTCTACACACTCTGTCCAAATTTCAGGTCCGTAGCTCTTACGGTTCTCGAGAAAATACCCTGTGACGGACAGACGGACAGCGTAGCGAAAACAATAGGGTTCCTTTTTCACCTTTGGTGTACGGAACCCTAAAAAGGAACACAATGCATATACATATGTAAGTCATAGGTACAAATCATTGCCTTAATATAGAAAGTCCCTCACTCATTATTTTTTTGAAATCGAGATTTTTGCATTTTTCGATACACCAGGTGTTCGTTCCTCTACCGAAATATACAAAAAACTCTATTTCAAAAAAATAATGAGTTAGGGCCTTTCTATATTAAGGTAACGAAATATTAAACTTATACCAAGAAGAGTTTTTAGACCTCAATAAATCTTTGGAATGGATAAGACTTGATACTGATGGAACACAAAGCCTGTTTTCCTTTGTTTTGTTTGAGTAAGGTATGGACAAAATTCCGCAAGCTGCTCTCGATATATCAGAAAACATGTATTCATCTAATACGTTTTTAGTTTTAGCCACTGTAGACCACAAACTGCATATATTTTCTGTTCTTAATGATTTCAGTTCTTCCATATCAGCCAATGCTCTATACTAGTTGCTAATATTTTCAAAATTTTGTTTTTCGCTGGGAAACATTTTAGTTAAAATAGTAGGTATAATGCCGTAACATTTCTTTATCAAAGTATATCAACTTCTGTGCCACAGAACAGATCAAATATGTTTATTTTATATATACATACATATTATTTTCCGATTTACAATTGAGGTTTTCTGAATTACAGTTGACAGTTTCTGAATTACAATGTCTTATGAATTAAAATCGATAAATCTTAATTACAATTTACGCTTTCTGCATGACAATTGAAAAAGGTGTAGCACCTTTTCACCATGGGGCTTAAATTAATAAATTTCTATACAATTACACAGAAATCGGCAACACCGATCAACATATTAAACAAAAAGAGAAATAAGTACATATAAACTCAATTTAATTTTCTTTAATTAAAATTACAGTGCTGTTAATAATACTAGCGCTATTTTAAAAAGATATAAAAAACTTTAGTCAAATATTTAATAAGAATTAAATTTAATGAAATTATGCAATATGTAAATGCCAAGGATGGTTTTTATTAAACCAATTACTTTTATTAAGCGCAATTATTTAACTGAGTTGTAGGAAGCAAATCTAGTCTGAAAGTCGTGAGCGATTACAAATTTCTACTAGAACAGTTTCAATTTAATTTGTGTACTTATTAGCGTTTACACTCTAAAGTATTTATATGTATATATTTACAAACATACATATCTAAATATGTAAATACAAATGTAAATAGTATATATCGTTAAATTAATATAGAAAGGCCCTAACTCATTATTTTTTTGAAATCGAAATTTTTGCATTTTTCGATACATTAGATGCTCTTCTAGCGAAATATAAAAAGTTCCGATTTCAAAAAAATAATGAGTTAGGGCCTTTCTATATTAAGGTAACGATATGTAGGTAGATGTTACATATTTTGCTTAGTTCATATAAAAAACTGCATGAACAAAATATTTTTCATACAATAAAAATTTTAATAAAGCTATACCTTATTACTGTAGCACTAAATTTTACAGCTCGTATTACTGTAAGACATACTTGAAGTTTAGAAATGCTAATTTGTTAATTTTATTTTGAAAAATATCTCTAATTCGATGTTACATTCATATTTTAGTCACTCTAAGTGATGCTAAAAATTCACAAAACATTGTATTGGCCTTCCTGGTCATCATTCAAAGTTATATTGACGACGATAAATATATACTTACTTATCGTTACCTTAATATAGAAAGGCCCTAACACATTATTTTCAAATAGAGGTTTTTGTATATTTCGATAGAAGAACATCTATGTATCGAAATACATATGCAAAAATCTCGATTTCCAAAAAATAATGAGTTAGGGCTTTTCTATATTAATGTAATGCTATATATTTTTTCCATAGTTCTTAGGAGAAGCATAATTTTCTAAATAACGTTAATGGAAAGATGTTTTTATTAACTTCCGTTCATGTTACAGCTATATTTATTACAATACCGTCTGTAATTGCTATAATAAAAAATCTAACAACTCTAATTTTATAATCTTAATATGTATATGTATATAAAAATCAAAAATACGTTTATTTGTTAGGGGTGAACTCTTCAATGCCCCAACAGATTTTCGCCTTCCACCCCACAAAATATTTGTAAAAGACCGACGCGTGTTTTTATATATATTCTAGCCCGGTAAATGCTACGCCCCTTTCAGAAATAGTGATTCGTCCGACAGATGGCGCAATTTTTAGTTTTTTTTGTGTTTTTGCACCGTAACTCAAGAACTACTGAACCGATTTTGACCAAACTTCATATACATGCTCTATAGGGTGTGAGTAGTGTTTCTGTGTAGTTTGAAGTTGGTCCGACAGATGGCGCCATATTTAGTTTTTTTTTTTCATGATTTTGCACCGTAACTCAAGAACTACTGCACCGATTTAGACCAAACTTTATATACATGCTCTATGGGGCGTGAGGAGTGTTTCCGTGTAGTTTGAAGTTCGTCCGACAGATGGCCCAATATTTAGTTTTTTTTTTGTGTTTTTGCACCGTAACTCAAGAACTACTGCACCGATTTCGACCAAACTTTATATACATGCTCTATGGGGCGTGAGGAGCGTTTCTGTGTAGTTTGAAGTTCGTCCGGCAGATGGCGCAATATTTAGTTTATTCGTGGGCAAAATCCAATTTTCATATTGTACCACCAATGCCATATACAACACTAATGTTTGCTTAGGGCCAGCAACGCGGACCGGGTTCAGCTAGTTTATTATAAATTTACTGCCTATGCTCCCACAAACATACGCGCTTAAATTTCTTTAGGTGCATATTTATATTGGTCATCTTAAGTATAGATTTTGACAAGAATTTATCGCTATTGAAATGGATTTTGTTAAAAGCTGCAAAACTTTTGATCATAACTGAATTAAATGTTTTGAAAAAATTAATTTACATTGTGCCAATAAACTTCTTTGAATTAAATTTGCGAAGTTTCAAAATTATTCAATTATATGGGAAATTCGTGCGCAAATGGATTTTATTTATTTTTAAAATAATTTTGGAGTTCATACAGATTCTGCCTTTGCGTTTTTGGAAATCAGGCTCTTGATATTGTTGCTGTAATAACTTTAACACTACAAATGTTTTGGAACGCCTAACACAGAAATAAATGATTTAATTAAATTTAATTCACATAATCAATTGTCATTATATTTTTCCTATACAAAAGGGTCAACAAATTATATTTTATATACATACATATGTACCATGTTTACAAATTATATTATTACATCTGTATATACTTACTTACATATGAATGTAGTACTTCTAAACAAATATGCATAAATGTTTGTTATCACATAAAAAAATAACTTTATTTTATAACAAAATTAATTGTTAATCTCGGAACTTAAACCCTTTAGCAATTAAGTCTTTGCGAGCTTCTTGAATTTGTTCTTGTAATTCTTTAGCAGCGTCTGGACAATCGTTGAACGTAAGAGTACGGTACAAAACAGTGCCGGCTGCATATAACTAAAATTAATCAATACAATCAATGCACTTATTAGTTAAGATTTTAATTTAATTTACTTACCCCAAACATAATCACTAGTACATAAGGCAGAACTTGCAATGGAAACAACAGCTTTTCCAGACCCGGCGTTTTAATGGCAGAAAAAAGTATAGCAAAATATGGCACTAAAAACAGCATCAAATACATTAACCAACGCTGTAGATTTGTCATTTTATACAAATTATTATTATTTATTTATTATTTAACAGAAGGAATGTAATAATGCTTCCAAAAAATTAAAAATCTTCAGGAAGGGACTGCTATCAAATATTTTTTTTGTGACGTTGTGTAAACATGAACAGCTGTGACCTTTACAGCAATGCTGCCAACTGTTGTATGAAAGAAAATAATATTAAATAGTTGGCAGTGCGTTAGATATTGACCGTTAGAAACAAATTCAAAATTGAATGGCAAATTCAAAATGCCATGCCGTTTTTTGAGAGGATTTTTTTTTTGTAACTAGTAATAAGTAAATGAAAGACTTGTTAAAAAATGTTGTATGGTATTTAAGTAAATTAATTTAATTTTAAAAATTAAATCTCTTACCTTACGTCTACACCTGATATATTTTTATATGACAAATGTCAAATTCTATATAGAAAAAAGAGGTAACATAAAAAAAAAATTATTTTTCAATATAAAGTTTGACTTTTGTTATGATAAAAATATATCAGGTGTAGACATAGAGTTAGATACTAGTAAAGATTCAGTTGTAAAGTTTGCGTTGATAAAATGTTGCGAAGTCTATGAAACTACTGTTTCCTTTGTTCCATTCCATTCATTTCCCTTTTAATTATTGCTTTATATTAATTTCTTTGTTTTTGTTTCAATATTATACATAATGAATTAATGTATCTAATAAATAATAAATTATTTTTAATCTCACAATTCGAATAAAACTGCTTAAGATCCCTAACAAAGAAAATCAATCAAACTTTGTAAAATTGTTTCAAAGTATGAATAACTAATGAATGTAACTGAACATGGGCCGAAGTGGACTTTGCTTTTGTTATTAAACCTCAAATTCCATTTGTTCTCAATTTCTCCAAGTTCAGGCTGTCAGCAAATTGCCGCACGAAAACTTTCAAACAGTTCTGAAAGTATCATTACTTTTTTCGGTTACATTGGTAAACGGTAGTTTTTTAAGGCAGCAAGAATTTAATCGAAACAAGTCTTAATTAATCATTTTATTAAATATTTTTTTAAAGAAATATGAATTTATTTTATTCTGCTTATAATAATATTTACAAAGTTAATTTTATTTTATGTATGTATAATACTAATTTATATTCTTAATAACACCAATCGTGCAAACTTCTGAACGTAAAAGATTTCGAACTCGGCACCCCATAATTTGGTACATTATAAAATTCTGCTGCATTGTGTTGCCTATAAAAAGCTAATTAAAAAATGAAATTAAAATTAAAAAGAATTTTACTTATATTATTAAATTAATTTTTTTTGTAAGCAAAATTTTTTTATGAATATTTTTGAGTACATAGTTTCCAAAATGCAAGCAAGCGACTTGTCTGTGAAAAATATATGAAAAACGCGAAAATATTGAGTGATTCCTATATAAATTTGTTGTCAAGTCGCTTGCTTGTATTGTGAAAACGAAACATTTATAAATCAAAAATATTTGTTAATAGGCAGACAAGTTAAAGAAAAAATGTTGTGGTATTCGAAAACTGATTATATAAGCTTGGCAACTACTTGTAAATATTATTCTTTTAATCTTCCTTTTCATAGCTAATGAATAAAAACTGTTTTGAAATTATTTTATTTGAAAACTGCTAGACAAAAATAAGCCAAACAACTAGAACTTAATATAAAGTTTACAAACTGTTTTGTAATTAAGTTAAAAACAAATCACAAAGCGCATAATTAACTTGAAATCCATGCTAGGTTTTAGAAAACTTCAACCTGAATTGATTCTATCTGGAGAGTGTTTTATTTTTAAAAGTTAAAATATGTACTGCCAAGATAAATTTAAATAAAAATTATTGTTTGATGTCTTACTAACCCACAAAGAAATGACAATTTTATTGGAAATTTTTAAGAAATTACAAAAACATCCATATTTTTGCTTTCATGGAAAGTCACATTTCAAGATGCTTAAATAAAAATTGCGCTCAGAACTCTCATTTGGTTAATATTGAAGTAAAGATAAGTATTGTATGTATGTATATACATTTTATTCAAGCTAAAGTTTTTCAAGGATAACAAATTTTATTAGTATCGATATTTCGCAGCAACTTTATGAATTTTCTTTAGGAGATAATAAAACAATTTTATTATTTCTTTAAATATAAAATATTTTCATTATTTCCTAAGAAGCTACACAAAGTTGCAGAGGAATATCGATAAGTAATGAAATCTATTTTACAAAAAAAAACCTTGAGCTTGAGTAAAATTTACATATAATAAATAAAAATTAAGATGACTGGAGGTAGAATAAAGAATGTTGAAGTTGTTAATATTACCAAATTGATCGAATTTTAGAAATAATACTCGGGTTTCTGTTGAAGTATTTTGGTCAAATTTGAAGTTATGCATTAAATTGGTTGAAATTTTAAGAATTACGCTGTCATCTTTTGCATTTAGTTAGTCAAGGCAGAGTAACTTAATTCTGAAAAAGATGTGTCATAATTTGGTTTAAAAAATTCTTAAATTGTCCTTGAGTATTGGCTAGTTTTTTTGCACGAAAAAAATATTACTGATGATGTAATATTTATTGCGGATAAAGCTATATTTATATTATAGATTTTTTTGTAGGCAATGAAAATGCAGTTCTTTAAAAATTAGTTCCAACTTTTTTTACTGGCTAGTAGTACATCAACTTTATATTTACCCTTGGCTCTGTACTTAAAGCCCACAATTCCTGTTCTCTTTGCGAATTTGTGCTCAACTTTAGGCCGGTAACGAAACGCCATTGTTGCGGCCCATAAGCCACTACATTTAAATCATCCGCCGTATAGTTTCTGCCCTCTCGCCAGCGTATTAAAGCACCCGAACCCAGAATGCTGCAATACAGATTGCCATATTTGTCCATAGTTTCCGATTCACACTGCAGACCTCTTGAACCCAAAGTGATGAAGTAATTATCAAACAATGTATATCCCTTAGGATAATACCACAGAGATTCGTTATTGATATACTTTAAGGGAATGCGAACTTCATAAAAACTATTTAAGGAATGGAAGTATAAATAACGTTCTGGAAAAAATAGAAAAAAGTACTTTAAAAAATAAGAATAATAAGAAAAAATAAAATAAAACTTTAATTACCATGTAATTTATTATTTTTCGGACTCAAGCTAACCGTAAATATGCCATCGTGAGCATTATTTCTCATACTCCTGTCCGGTTTCATTAGATCATGTTCTATGCGCCAGGATTTTTGTTTCCCTACATTGTAAACAATTAAACCATGACCCCAAGCATCGCTTATGTAGACTATAGTATCCCAGCATTCTCTTCGGGACCTTACATCGACTATCATATCGGTATAAACGGAAATACCGGCCTTGTAATTGTTACTTGGAAACTTATAACGATGTTTTAATTCATTTGATTTGAGATCGAAGGCCAAAAGTTGAGGTGCACACCATTGCAACGAATTAATTTGCCCCGAATCTATAACCCACAATCTATTACATTCATCAATCTAGTGAAATAAAATTTAGAAAAAGTTAAAATTAGTATGTATAGGTTTTATGTTGATTGAAATATTTTAATACATACATAAGTTCTTAAGGCCGATGTTATTGCGGTACAATTCAGTCCATGACTTTTATGCCATTCATAATTCGGATAAGATGCTACTCTTGGATCGGTTGTGACATTTTCATCTTCCGGTACTATTGTGGCTAAAGAGTAGGGTATTCCAAAATTTAAGCGCGGTATTGTTAGAAATATTCGGTGTTTATTGTTTCCTATAAGAAAAAAGAAACAGCAGAGAAAATTATGATGCTACAGTTATAAAACTTTATTTAAAGAACATTGAAGCGAGAGAAAAATAAATTTAAGAAGTTGTCAAAATTTCATACAATAGTTAGTTATCTCAATTGCACTTAAGCAGCTGCTGCAGGGAAAATTCACACAAAGTGGCCTCATTTCAGCAGATGATGATCAGCTGCTATTTTTTTCTGGTGTCAAATCAAGCAAAATGTTCTTAAAATTTTTCGACAATATAAAATTTTACAATGAATATTTAAATTTAGAGATGGTAAAATTGTGCTTTCATTACAAAAAACAATTCACCTATTCCATTTGCAATAAAAAGCTGAGTATATAAAGCAGAAATCTACATCAACTGACACCACATAGAGTGGAACAAACTCAAAAGAAGGCTCATGATGAATGTGTTAGTGAGCTTCGAAAATAGCTAAATGTTCCGTTCTACTAAGTGTTTGTCAGAATATTTACAATAAACTTTGGTGTTATTTGTTCATTAATAATTACTCGTATCACATGTAATTTGGCTTACAAAGCGATACGAACTTTAGCCTAATCAAATCATAAATATAGAAAAATTAATTAGCTCGAATTATTGAATTCGCCTTGTCAGGTAACTTAACTAATTCCTATTACAATCCAACGCAAATTCATTAAGGTGTACTCGGCTCAATTCGCTTTGTGAAATATATACTTTTACGTTCAAAAAACAAATTTACTGAAAAATGTGTGTTGACATTCAAAGCAAAAGCGGCGAAAATATTCATCTGAGTAGTTGAGACCACCTAATATGAATTCGCCTTAGTTTCAATCATTGTAGATGTACAAGTTCGAACTAAATTTCAAAAACCTTTTTATTATACAGCCCAGAGAAAAAAAAATTAGAAATAATTTTTAAGGAACTGCATTAACATTGCTTCCAAAGAATCTATATTAAAAATATGCAAATAATTACTAAAAAATCAAGTAAAAATTTATATCAGTTATAGTTTTAAGGCCTTATTTATAAAAGTATTAATTTTTAATAAGGAAAATATTCTGTATGAAAATCTGTTTTATATACCCTTTATAAAGCCTTAATAATTTTTACAAATAAGACTGTTAGAAAATAAACAATGATTTAAAAAAAAATCTAATGTTTTTAAGCATTTTTAAGAAGTAATTTTCATAAAAATATTTTAACAACAATGAAATGAGTTGTGAAAATAGAAAACTTTTTACCATTTTACCCGAAGGAAAATATAATTTTAGTACGCCAAAAAGAAATTGGTTTTTTTTTTAACATGGCTTCCAATTCGCAGATTAGGAATCGTAAAAGAGAACTTGATGTAGAAATCATTAGAGATAATCCAAATTTGCACTAACAGAAAACTAATTTTTGGGGGATTTTCTAAAAAAATTTTTTAATCAAATTATTTATAGCACCTTAAAACACTAAAAAATATGTAACATGGTTCTAATATCTGTGGTGCGATTCAGTAACTTTTAATGATCCGATAATCGTAATTTTTGTCTATGATCTTTGTGGCTTGCAACAACGATTGTGTAATTCTGTAACTTCTTTTTAACGATAGTACGCAGCTGATATTTTCCGTTGAGTTTTATCAATAAAATTAACAGCACATAAATTATTGGCGTTTAAATAACGACACAGCTGACATTAAACTACAGCGAACATAGTTAAAAATGTTACTGAATAGCAAATTCGATAAGTTTTCGCTATAATTATTTTAACGATGGGATTATCGTTAAAAAAAGGTATTGAATGGCAGGCAGATAAAGAAAAATATACGTGTATCGTGAAAACTGAAAGCACTCTCTTAAAGTGCACAAAATTCAAATAAATGTCAAATAGGTAACGGTGCTTTTGACATTCGATATCGTTCGAAATTTCCATACGAACATAATTAATATTGTATAGAAATTGGTTCGATGTTAATAACCAGAGAAACCGCAATATGCAATTGCATATTTTTTCTTGTGTGACGTATTAATGCTGGGATAAGATATTTATACGTTTCAGAATTTTGGCATCGATTTATTAGTGCATATTTTTGCATATTTAACTCTTTAAAGCATGTGTTTGCATATATCAGTCTTACGCGCTTATTTTTAGCATATTTTCGAATTTTTAGAGCATTATTTACGATTTTAAAGCATATTTTTATACTTTATAGATTTTTTTTTATTTTAAGATGCTTGGCGCAACCGTCTTTTCAAAAGTACACCCTATTCTGAAAAAAAATTATATACATTTGTTTCTAGAAACTATTACAATTCCATTTTCAAAATAAAAATTTAAGTTTTAAAGAAAAAATTCTTTCGGCGCTATCTGGGTTAATATTCTTACAAGTTAAGGGGTTGGTCAAAATTTTTATTTTTATTTTTCGCCATCTAAATCTCATTTCCAATGTTCCATGTAGTGTATAAATTTTTCTTATATACAAATTCAGTTTTGCTGTTTGTGACGGACTCTGCACCGATTAGACGTTGAAGGAACATTGTCAATGTATAAAAGTTTATTTAGATGTGAAAGAAACGATTTTTATTTCAAATTCTAGGTCAATATTTTGTTGTTTATTGCCATAAAAATTATAAATAAAAATCTTGTCTTATTTTTAAACAAAATACACTTCCAAAGCCTTAATTCTGATATCGTGATCTTTTGAAATTAAAGTTAAATTCTTATGAGAGTATTCAATTAAAATTAATTTGTATTAGGTATTTGCTTTAGTCGAAATTTGTATGGTAATTTTTTTTATTCTTTGTTAATTTTTTTATATCTTCCTTTTTTTTTGTTTATTTTATTTTTGTCTTATTTTATATGCAAATGTTGTTGAATTTTTGAATTAAAAATATATTAATCAGAAATAATTTATTAATCAGGCTTGAGTTCAGTAATTTCAATTCTTATGAATGAAATATTTTTATTAATTAATGTGAGTATCTAAAGAAGAGAAGAAAAATTAATTTCATTCATAAGAATTGAAATTACTGAACTCAAGCCTGATTAAGAAATTATTTCTGATTAAAATTCACTATAGTTCAACTAAATCTAATAATGTCTCACTTAAAAATATATTTTCATTTACAAATAAAGCAATTTATTTTATTTTTAAGAGCATATTTTTTAGTTTTTAGTGCATATTTTCAAGTTTTTACTGCATATTGAATGCACATAAAACACTTTTTTTAGAGGATATTTCTGGTTTTCTTGTTAATAACAATCTCCACCCAAGTAGATATAGACATGGGTGCCGGTGTTTCCGCCCAGCTAAAAAGTCTAGTGTAATATTTCTTCTCTTCTTTAGAAAACCACATTAATTAATGAAAATATTTCATTCAATAAAAATTTAAAATACTGAACTTAAGCCCGATTAAGAAATTATTCCTGCTTAAAATTCATTGTAGCTCAATTAATTTATGTACCTTTATATTCCATGTCCATATCTACCGGCAATTGTATGCGATTAATATTATAAAATCCATTATTAATAGCGTATTCTCTATCTGTTGCAGTTGGAAATGTCATGTTAATACCGCGCGACCACTGGTGTAATGTATAAAATTGCCTTTGGCGCAGTACAGTTCCTTGGCTCCCGAACAATAATATGAAAAGGATTGCGATTATTAACGAACACACTGCAAGTCCGTTCATTATTTTTATTATTATTTCCAATCAATGCACGCACGTCTTTACCACACCTTTAACAAATATCAACTGAAAATCAGGTAAGTCTAAACTTGTGATTTTTATTACGAAATAAGAGAATACAACATAAACTCCAAAACAAACAATACAATCAGACAGATAGACAGACAGACAACAAACCAACTAACCAACAAATCAAATACTATCATCCATCTAAGCCCCAGCATCAATCTTTCTCACCAGATGCAAACATGCAACGTCGAACGAACGGATCGTCAGTCAGTTGAACAAACAAACAAACAAACAGCCAGGCAGACGGACGCAAAGGAAATCCCTTCAAATATTTTTCTTTGTTCCTTATAATCTCTTTTTTTTTGTCTCTCTTGTCTGGCTGGCTGTTTTTGAATAAAAGCAAATATAAAATTCTAATCTTAAAAAACAAACCATTCAATTTTGATTTTATTGCGCGTAAATCATGCAGCAGCAGTATCTTCCTTTAGAGAAATTACATACTATATACATAAATATGTATGTATGTATATGTATGTAAGTATATTTATATGTATGTATATTTGTATGTATGTATGTATGTGTTTCGGGTACATAAAACATATTGTGCACTTGTCTCGATCACAAACAAGAACTAACAGCCGAAAATCGTTAAGATCTCTGTATGTATTAAGGCGCTAACAACTTCTAATTGACTATTTATGCCCTTTATCTATGACTGTTTATCTTACGACTATTTTATAGGGATTTGTACATACATACATACTTACATATGCACATACATACACACATATTCTTACCATCAATAAAAATTTTACCTCTAACGAGTTTATCAAAAATTGGAGTTATTTAAAATTTTGTATCATCTTGTGTGGACCATACATGTTCAATAATTCACCATTTGATACATAAATACGTACAGTGGGGAGCAAAACTGTCAAAATTTTTGCCGAAATTGTATATATGTTAATATATTTTCTATTCAACCATCAATATTAGAAACATTTATACACCAAAATAAAGATACGTGTTTACACAATTCATATTCGAAAACAAAACTATTTTATTCAATTTAATAACAAAATTAAACAATTAAAACTTCTTTGAATTCATTTTGACAGTATTGCTCAAAATTAATTTTATCATTGCTATCAATATTTTGTCCACAACCCTTTATTTTTTATAACACTTTTTATACGTCTGGGCATACTTTCCACTAAATTTTCTATTATTGAGTGTGGTATATTTGTCCACTCGGTCTGTACCCGGTGCCACAGTTCGTCCATGTTGGTAGGTGGACTTCTGTACTTAGCCAACTGACGCTTAATGTATGCCCACAAATTTTCTATCGGGTTAAGGCCAGGGCTTTGTGCTGGCCACTTAAATGTTTGAAAAGTTTGATTTTGGACTATTTTCGCAGTATGCTTCGGGTCTCCGTCTTGTTGAAAAATAATTTCTTCGGCTGGATAGGCACATTTGTCAACAAAATCAGGCAACTGTGTGTTCAAAATATGCAGATATAACTCCTTATTCATTATCTGATTTATTCTATATAGGGGACCAACATTCCACCATGTGAAGCAGCCCCAAACCATTAAACTACCACCACCATGCTTAACTGTTTGCTTTACTTGTCCACGCTGAAGTTTTTCTTGAGGACGATGCCAAAAATAAGCCTTTCCATCTGATTGGTATCGGTTAATTTTCGTCTCGTCAGACCATATAACCCTTTTCCAGTCCTCTATTGTCCAATTCTTTCGTTCTTTGCAAAATTTAAAACGAGCTTTAGCATTTCGCTCAGACAAAGCAGGCTTCTTCTGTTTAACGGAAGCAACCATGCCTATTTTCTTCAAGGAACGTCGTACTGTCCACACACTTGCGCCAAGTTCTAACTGAGCAGCAGCTTCCCGAGGGGTCCTATATTCATTTTTCCGCAATAGTCGTTCAACAGCACGGGCGTCTCCATCGGAAAGCTTCCTGGGACGGCCTCCAGGGTTCACATCGCCAACAACATTTTGTCTTTTTTTTACATTTACAACCGTTTGTCGACTTATATTTATTTTTTCTGCTATTTTTCTAGTTGAGTAACCTTTTTCTATCAAAACAACAACTTTTTTGTTGTTGGTCAACCTTGAAAACGCGCGTAGGTCGTCCCTACCTCTTGTCTTGTGTAGTTGGTTTTTACTGTTTCCATGAGTTTGATATCAATTTTGCTCGCGTTTTTTCGAATCCAGGTTTATTTTCTGAAATTATTAATTGTGAATTATAATAAATACTCATTTATAATTCTTTTAAATCGTGAATATCACTCTGTTAGTACGAAATTTTTTTTCACATAACCTTAGAATCGTAGAATTCAATTTCATAAAACGCGCATATCTCTGGGAGGGAACACTTTTGGGGCATGGGATCGGTCTCATTCGATGCTCAGATGTTGTCCACATCAAAAAAAAAAAAAAGTGAAAATTGATTTTTTTACCCTTAGGTCCCTTTCTCTATGCGCTGTCACATATGTATACATTTTGTATTCCTCTCTCGCTCCAGGACTAACATTGTAACCACTGCAACGTTCAACTGGGGCATAACTAACGTAATCAGATAGTTTTTGCAAAAAGCGGGGCACGATTGATCAAAAAGCGGGATTATGAAGAAAATACCGCCAAAAAGCGGGATTTCAAAATAATTATATTTTAGATAGCGGCGTGTGTAATATGCGCACACAGTTTTGTATGTATTTAGGGAACAAAGTTTTCAACACAAAAGAAACGCGTTTAAATTAACAAAAGTATGTATTTATAAAAAAAAATTATTTATCTATGTAAATGAAAATCAAATGTCGTTCGTTGGTAATGACATCAATTAGGAGCGGCTGCACCGATTTCGGTATTTTTTTTTTAATGTGGCACCTCCCATAAAATTTTTTATTTATTTTAAAATATCTTTCAGCAAGAAACGTGAAATTTTGTGTAAGTAACGTTTTTATAATGTATTAGTGTTTTTCATTTCCCGGGATCCCGCTCATTTTCCGGGAAAGAAATCCCGCGAAATTTGAGCGGGAATTCCCGGGATTTTTTGATTTTGATATGGCAACTTAATTTGTATGTACACATTCCTTGATGAGTGTCGTTATTCACTTTATGAATGCGATGGTGCAATAATAAGTTGATGGCAATATCGCAATAACTAAAGCTTTATAACAACTAAGGCTTAAATTAGACGTGACATAGCCATAACGCCATAGCCATAACCAAACCAAAATTCAATTGATTTCTATAGTGAGTGAGAGTGAGAGAGACTCGCCATAACTCTCACAATAGAAACCAATTGAATTTTGGTTTGGTTATGGCTATGGCGTTATGGCTATGTCACGTCTAATTCAAGCTTAAGGCCGAGTTTACATCTGGCACACATGCGTTCTGAGACTTAGATGCCTTTATTTTGAAAAAAGCAGAACGCGACGTTCAAAATTTAATTCTACAACAATTCATAAAAGTAAAACACAGAAATGATCAAGGAAATAAAAGAAAATTACAAATAATTACAGATTCTCTTTGCTAAATAGTACGGTTAACAGCATTAACAGCTTATTCTGTACTAAAGTCCTATTTCCAAAGAAATATGCCCTCATACAAAATTCGTTTGTTAAACCAACTTTAAGTTTAACAATGATTTCTTCATAAGGGGGATATTTTGTAATATTTTTTTTAATAGTACTCGTATAATTACTTTTTTATAATATTGGTATCTATGTATTGCTATTATATAAAGAACGGAAAAGGTATTATTTTTTGACTAACGTGTGTATAAAGCGTTATTATTTAATCGATATCATGAATTATAATATGTTTTTTTTTTAAATAAATTAAATTTTGTATTGTTGAAAAACTAATAAAGTGAGAACCTTGAAATATTGTGGGGATAACTCTGCTGATATTGTGCATTGTCTGTGGAAACAATTTCAGAATTTAACAAGTGTCTTCAAAAATAATACCAGAGTACCGATCTTGCTACTTTGCTTCCAGAGTATTACTAATGGTCTAGAGGGAACAAGAGGCTATTACTCAAGATATCTTGAAAGCCAAAAGAATCAAAATTTTTAAGTATTTTTTTTTAAATAGTAACGCTAATAACGAGAATAGTATTATGAAAAGGAGTCAATAATGGACCAAAAAGTATATCACGTCCAAAGTAAATTAAATATTAGTTTTTAAATACATATCTTGGTATCTGCTACAAACACAAACTTGAAATTCCGCTGATTCTGATTGGAGAATCCTCTCAAACAGAGAATATGTTTACTTAAAAAATATCTTGAAAACTAATGCAGTGAGAATTTTAAAACTCTTCGTGACTATTTATGTTAATAATGAGAATGGTATTCTAAAAAATAGTGAGGGTTGAATCGCAAGCGTGGCACTTCTGATAAAAAAGAAAATTCTTTTCATCTCAAATTGTTTATGGGGCGTAACGAACACACAGGGTTTTGGCTAGTTAAGCAATAACCGCACTTAAAAAAATATTTAGAATGAACTTTTATCAGTTACATTTTAATACAAATCGAACAAGAGATTGAATTCTTCAAAACTCTAAAAAGCGGGATAAAGCGGGATAGAAATTCGAGGCGGGATCGACATGTAAAAAGAGGGATAATCCCGCCTAAAGCGGGATGTCTGGTCAGGTTAGGCATAATACAGCTTACGAGTACTACAGATAAATTTAAATAACACTGGTTTACAAATTAATATCTTTGAAAGGTATAAATTTCTAATGCATTTTTTAGAGTAATTAGCATGGGCTAAGTACGAGAAAAATAAAACAAAAATTTTTCTTCCTGCCATTATCCAGATAACAATGCATTTGTATTCTTCGATGTATACTTCCTTTCAAAGACCTCAAAGTTCCATCCGGAAGAGCTTCACCTCTATAGTCCTTTCAACTCAGGGCAGCAAAGGTATGCTTCAACAAATGCTATTTTACCCCGACGAGGGTCTGCGGTGTTATCACCCTCCGGAATCTCCGAAGAGATAAAGTACGCAATAAATAAATAAAGCTACACACTATATGAAAACACTGAAAATAATAACAACATAAATTTCGTTCCTTTTTATATATGGAGTTTGAGAATTGAACAGAATAATATCTTGTAGTTGTATTACTAGTAGTTATGAATTCACTTATCTAATGCGTTTGAAATAAGTATTAACAGTTTGGTTTTCTTTTCATTTACTTTTACTTTTCATTTTAGTGCATATTTTTAATGCATATTTAATTTTTTTTTTTCATAAAAAATGTTTATAAACTTGGCATGGCACATGGGTGCGTCACTTTTCATATAAAATTTAACTTACATAAGACCTGCAAAATCATTTCATAATCACTTACATTGCTATATGTAAATTTCTGTGTTTTGAGTCAAAATATGTAAATATTCACTGTAAACACAAAAATTAATAAATAATTAAAAATTACACAAGAAGATAACTTTATTGTGATTTCATATTTCGGGTATTTTTTTTTTAATAATAGATAATACTCGTATTGATAACACTCGTTTTGCAAATATACCAAAAAAAAAAAAATTATACCATTGTGCACGGTGGGGACTTATCATTAAAAACCATACAAAATTTTCACTTTTGTACCATTAAAAAAAAAAACTACTTTTTTCGCGCTAAATTTGGTATTGGAGCCTTAGTGCGCCGACGCTACAATATATGCATATCGTCCCTACGATGTCAAACTGTGCAATATGCAAAATTCGTTTCTTAGATTCGTTATCTTGGTACCCTAATTTATACGATATTCCTCGTTCCAAATTGCTGAAATTCTCATAGACGATAGATAACTCAATAAGAAATATTTTAAGCCAGGTACTTTTAGGAATATGCCGACTTAAAATTCACATTTGGCGGGTCTTTGCGCTCTTCTGAAAAGTACAAATTTGTATATTGGATCAAACTATACATGGTGGGACGATATGTACGCGCTAGAAGCATTTGAATGTTTCACTTGTTTTTATTAAAATTTAGTTAAGTTAATACACTTGCAATTTAAATTTTAAAATTTATAAAATTTTAGCACATGCTAAGCGCAGGAAATACTTAGGGTGGTACATTTTGGGAGGAAGAAACTGATACTTGAGTTCAGTGTTCCATAAAGCAAAACATTGGTTCCATCTAAACAAAAACATCGATATATCATGCCTTAAAATCTGACTGTAAATGCCAAAGACGTATGAAAAATTAAAAAAAAGCGGGGTCGCAAAAAAAATATATACATATAAATTTTATTTCGGAAATTGCCTTGCAATAATTTTTCATATACGAAGTTGTACGGCGCAACTTTTTTTTTCATCTTTCCTGTACGGTGGTACGTTGTAGTGTATTTTCTACCACAACATTGAGCCACTGTAAAAAAAAAAAATATTGGAAAGGAACTTCCTTCCATATTTTACATCTCTCTTGTCGGCACCCTTTTCTTAACCTCTCGTATGTGAGATTTTTTTTCCTCCTTCACCTCTTCCTTTTAAAAGTGTTTTTTTTTTCATTTTTCACTTATTAGCCGCGTTAGTATGTTTCGTCTCTTATTGGTAAGTAGTTTCTTTTATGATATAGGTACGAATATATTTACTTGTGCGATTCAATAGGAATGTGTGATTATTGCGCTCGTATGTAGTTGCAGTGTTCAACTGTTTGTTGGTTGTTGTCTCTGAAGCGGGAACATTTTATTTTGTTCTTTAAGATCAATATACGTTGTTTTTTGTGTTGCTGTTGTTGTTATTGCTGTGAACATTTGATTCCTTTTTGTTGATGCCGCATGAGTTTTTTTTATTACATTTTATGTGTAAACAATTAATATGGGTGTTTCCATAAACGAAAATTTCTTCACTAATTGTAAAAAAAATATGTTGAACACATTATTCAAAATGGAGCCTTGTGTTCTGCGCCACACACTGCAGTAAACTTGGTTCAATTCGGCTGATTTCTCGACGAATATTTTCCTTTAAAGCCACAAGAGATTGTGGATTGCCATTATAAACCCCTTCTTTGAGGTAGCCTCATAAAAAAATCCAATGGAGTTAGATCGGGTGACCTCGGTGGCCCTGGGGACATCCCAAGGCGAATGATCAGTTTTTGGGGGAAATTTTCTCGAAGCAAATTCATCGAAGCTCTGGCTGTGTGTGCAGTCGCCCCATCCTGTTGAAACCACGTGTGTAAAGAGTACGATGGATGAGATCGCAGGTTTGGCAAAAACAATTCCGCAATCATGCTTCGATAATTTTCACCATTGAAATTCGTCGCCTGGCCTCGAAAATTTTCGAAAAAAAAAAATGGTCCAATTATCTCATGCGTGGATAAGGCACATCAAACAGTTACTCTGGGGCAATGCAATGGTTTTTGATGTTTCAATCGAGGGTTGCTTGGAGACCAGTAACGCCAGTGAACAAGCAAAGCTCCAAAAAATGGGATTTACAGTGCGAAAACGCTCCAACATCGTTTCACAAGAATTTTTGCGTAGGTCAAAGTCACTTTAACTTTCAGTTCTTGAACGATTTGAATTTTAAAAGGATGGAACTTCAGATCCTTTTTTAAAATTTCAAAAATAATCGCTCTTGGAAGTCCCAGTAAGGCTGCTGTTTTCCGTATTGAAAGTCGCGGATTTTCACGTAAACTGCTTTCAACCTGTTCAATGTTTTGAGGAGTCCTTGAAGACGCACTGGGCCCTGGCCGTGAGACATTCATAGCCCAAGCAGTTGCGAGGAGTCTCTGCACCCACGAATGAATTAAATTTACACTCGGTCCATCACGTATTCGCCGAATACCGAACTTTGAACAAAATTGTCGATGAGGAATTTTGTATGAACGCACGATGCTCACTCGACCACTGTGATATCGTGACTAACAAATCCTCACCGTTTATTGGTTTTTGAAATAATCATATTTAAAAATATAAATTTGCCACCAGACATCATGTATAAATTTAATTCTGGGGACAAATTATGGCATTCGATACAATTGGAAATTTTAAAATATTTCCATATAAACTCTATTGAAATATTTCGTAATTTCGTTCAATAACGAGTGCCGTAATTTGCCCCCTGATGTTCGCTAAAATGTTCTACCGTATAATAGCCTGCGAACTGCCAACTTGCTCGACATCATGCTGTCATTGTAATGGGCCCTGTAGACGATCAACTAAATCTGTTAATCAGTTTATAACAGTTTATATTTGTGTGAGTGTCGCATGCTTGTTGCCAGTGATGCCAATTTAGCCATTTTTCATCCAATTTAGCCAGAAGAAAAGTTAATTTAGATATTAGCTTTTCTTGGTATACCTTTAGCCATTATTTGTGAAAGAATTCTGGCATCACGGCTTGTCGTTTAAAACGAGATGTACAAATAAATACGTCAATCACCATTTGTGTTTTGACTTCGTAAAAAAGGAAAAAAATACACAAAAAAATTCTTTTGTTGCAAGGAACAGTTTGGCATACGAAAATCTTTTATGTGAGCTGAAATTAAATAAAGCTTGCCAGCAACAGCACTTTTCGCTTAAATGCAAACATACGGGTATGGTCTGCATTTCACGTGAAATTAAAACGTGCAGAATTGCCATAACATTGTTGTTATAAATACACATTTCCAACAGCAATTCTATGGTAATTCCGCACGTTTTAATTTCACGGAATAAAGAATATACCCCATAATTTTTTTTCGTTCGCGCACTTCTACGTACAAAACATCACGTTCAAACAAATATCAAAAGGGAATTAAATTTTTTTCGTCAATTTTACTTGGAGACTATCAACTAATCAGCCGCCAAACAAAAAGATCAAAACCTTCTGATATTCATCAATCGTGTAGCCGAAAGAGCGCGAGTGCACGCACAAAACTATCTGATTGATGAGTTTATTTGATCATCTGTTGGTACTTTATATCCACTGCCTTCAGTAGGGCCATGTTAAAATACCTTGTCATCTTTTTCTGTCAACATCAGCGGACCTGTTCGCACACACAATGCGATGCTTGAAGAGAAAGAAAGTATGCTACATATGTCTTTGCTCTGTAACCTGAAAAATACCACTTGAATGATCCATTACAAATACCGTTTTGACAAATGCGAAGCCTAGAACGCGCAGGGTGTTTAGACCTTCATCTTAACAGAAACAAAACGATCCGAAAACTTGAGATAGCTTGAGCTCTATAATTATCTTAACAAGTTTGTTTGGGAATTTGTAGCGTGATATCAAAATTGTGGAAAACCTTATTTCGGATTATTATCAGAAAATGTTGTAAAGTATTCTTAATGGCTGTGTTATAAACTCTTGTTTTATTATAAAAGCCTTTTCGATTTGGTAATTGCGACTGTTGCTAAGAGTTATAACAAATGTCAAAAGATGACAAAGGTCTGCGTTTGTTTTTCCCTTTTGTGAGGATAAAAATCACATTTCGTTTTAAATTACCTACCGTATAAAAAAAAGAAATCTTCATACAATTTTATTATAAGCCAGATAAACAAACCCCTTGGACTCCACGAAATACGGCGTTAATTTAACAACTATGAAATCGAACAAATTATTTTACCAAATATAACAACTCTTGTATATTTGAAGACACCGTCAATTAAAAATTAGTCACAACGGCATAAATTTATTTAAAAAAAAAAACCAAAAAGAAATAACTATGTATGTAGTATATACTCGTATTATTCAAGTATGTGCAATTAATATTAATGTAGGATAGCAATTGGTTTTACTTTTCTTTGTACTGGCTCTCCTTTTCATTTCTCCTTGTCATTTTTCGTTTCCGTTAATATTTACATTGTTTGCCCAGCAGCAATTCATCCATGCCACATTTTTGTATGCGATAATTGATCTCCTGGTAGTTTGTGGCAAAAGTAAATGCTTTCTGCAAACGATTCGATAGCATCCAAACTTCTTCTTTACCTTTTGGTGTACGTATGACCTTTAGGCCGCTGATAAATTGCAGAGTTTGGGGATTTTCAGCCAAATATAAGCGATTACGTGGCGTATAGCGAGTGCGTATATTCCAACCCACCAGAGCGATGGGATTTAGATGACCGCATAGTAAAAAACCATGGGCCGACATAGCAGAAGCAGCACATTGCACTCCTCGTCTACCAAACACCGTGAATTCTTCTAGGGCCGACCCTAAACCGGAACGCCAGTTGGAAGAGTTGTTTACAACATCAATAGGCACTGCCACTTGGGCATCATTTGACAAAGCATGAAAATATAGTAGGCGTCTTAGACCCAAGCTTTTTGGTGTCAGCGATAAGCCGAAAACACCATCCAGTAGCTCAAAACTTTCACCAGCTATTGTATGTTTACTATAATCGGGATCGGGGAAAGTGTACTTATTTTCTATGCGCCAGGACTCGCCCTTGACAACGTCATACACAATTAAGGAAGTGCCAGTTGCATCAGCCATGTAAACGAATGCCTTGGAACAGGTGCCAAATGGTGGAAGATCTTCAACATCTACCAGAATGGTAACGAAACGACTGACGCCAGTTCTAAAGACACTTTTAGGTAAACGATAACGATGAATCAACTGTTCCGTTAAAATATCGATAACAACCACTTGAGGTGCACAATGTTGTATGAATTCTATTTCTCCGCTGTCCAAAACCCATAGACGACCACACGCATCAATCTGTAAGATTAGGAAGGTAAAATGTAAAAAAAATTATTTATAAAGCCAATAAAAGTTGGCCAATTCACAAAGTGTTCTATTGTATAATGTATGTACTAAAATTTTTATTTGAAAGCAAAAAAAAATTAATATATGTATTGCAGTAATTTTTTTTTTTTAACTACTGAGAACTAATTTTTTTTTTAACACAACACAACCCGCGACCTCTGGACTGAGAGCCTAGCATCGCTACCACTCAGCCACAGGGCACCCATTATGACAATATGACAGAGTATTTAGAACACCTTGTCAATTAGCCAAGTGTATAATTTTCTCTCTCTTGTATTAATAAAATGTAGTTGCTTATAAACGATTGGCCCTGTTACAGGGTGTTGTGCTATTTTGCTATAAATTAACTGTTACCCAAAACCCCAGGAATTGCACTTTATGCCCCAATTAAATTGACAAGATGGAAAGCGCCCGCAAGGGATATAAGCTAATACTCCTTTTAGACACGGAAAGTTTACTTTGCAAAGTCTTAATTCAGCTGTGTCAAAGACAAAGGGAGGAATACTATCTCTTTCTGTCTTTCTGCCAGCTGAATTAAGACTTTGCAAAGTAAACTTTCCGTGTCTAAAGGCGGTATAATATAATAAATTGAATATAATATACTAACCCTTTACCTACCCCACACCAAGTTAACTTTAAGCTTAATTCTAAAAAATCGTACAAAATACTCCTAAAAAGGCAAGGGGACGGGGATAAAATGCTGTGCACAAATTTTGGCTATAAAATTTTACTATGTATGGGGTTTTCCAATAGGTACTTGACAACTTTGAATTTAATTTGTGAACGCATTATTTCACTGTTCATCTAACTGCTACTTTAATTTTTTTCAATAAACTCAACATTTTCATTATGGTACAAAGTACACGAAGGACAACGTTTGAAAATTATAAAAATTTACTACCGAAATTTGGAGTCGCTGACCGCAACTTCAAGACTGTTAACTCCAATTTTCGATCGTTATTCTCGCCCTAGTAGACAAGGAATAACAAGTTTAGTGCAAAAATTTGAGTCTACATATACATTGTGTGGTGCTGCCGTTCCAGTGAGACACCGGGTTTCATCGAAGTGACGAAAATATTGCTGCCGTTCAGGCGTTCGTAGCAAACGATCCAAATCAGTCGATTCTGCGGTGTTCTCAAGAACTAGGCATCGCCAAGACCACTTTATTTAAGATCAAACTGGCTCAAGAATTGAATCCGATGGACCATTTAACGCGACGTACGTTCTCCGATTGGGCTCTTGAGAAAATGCGCCAAGATGATGAATTTCATCACAAAATCATCTTCAGTGACGAAGCTCATTTTTGGCTCAATGGGTTCGTCATCCACAAAAAATAATTGTTTGGTGCGGTTTGCATGCCGCCGGTGCATCTTTGGGCAATATATTTTTTCGTTGACAATAACGATCGTCACGTTACTGTCAATGGCGATCGTTATCGCGCCATGATTACCGATTATTTTTGGATCGAATTGGAAAACATGGACTTGGACGACATGTGGTTTTAACAGGACGGCGCCACACAGCACACGTTGCAATCGATTTATTGAAGAGTAAGTTTGGTGTGTGTGTTATCTCAAGAAATGAACCAATCAATTGTCCACCTCGTTCGTGCGATTTAACGCCGATAGTCTTTTTTCTTTGGGGCTACGTCAAATCATTGGTCTATGCCAACAAGCCGACGACATTGGAGATTTCAGAGATAACATTGAAGGCGAAATAGCGGCCGAAATATTTGACCGAGTCATCGAAAATTGGGTCCAACGAATCGACCACTGACGACGTGCACGCGGTGACCATATGAACGAAGTCAAGTTCCATTCATAAATGTATTGATTGTATTTCTCGTCGAGCATAAGGTTTTGGAAATACATATCTCAAATGGTTTGCGTTTTATTTAAAAAAAAAGTTGTCAAGTCAGATGCTGATGAAGTTGCCTCGTATAACTATTAGAATCCTGTTTTTAATTTTTAATGCCATTTTACGACTGGAGTATTATCCAAACAGCTGGAAGCTTGCCAAGGTGAAAATGATTCCAAAGCCGGGCAAATATCTTACCAAGGCTGAGTCATATAGGCCAATAAGTTTACTGTCAATAATGTCAAAGCTCTTTGAAAAGTTACTCATGATAAAATTGTCCCCAATTCTAACTGATAATGAATGCATACCGGATCATCAATTTGGACTTAGAAGTCAGCATAGCACCATTAAACAAACTCATAGATTGGTTCAATTTATAAGAAAAACTTTTGAAGAAAAAAAGTATTGCTCTGCGCTGTTCATTGACGTTTCTCAGGCATTTGATAAAGTGTGGCATGAAGGCCTAATTTTAAAGTTAAAGACTTACCTACCAATAAACATTCTAAATCTGTTGGAAAGTTACATGATTGCCCGGAAGTTCACTGTTGTGGAAGGAGACTTTATGAGTACGCCTGAAATAATCTCATCCGGTGTGAAACAGGGGAGTATACTGAGGCCAGTTTTATATTTGATTTATATTTGTGATATGCCATTGAGCACATCTTTTTGCCGATGATACAGCCTGCCTTAGTATGCACGAAAACCCTCACGAGGCTTCCCGATATCTTCAGCAACATATTACTCAGCTAGAACTATGGTTAAACATGCGGAGAATAAAGGTAAACGAACAGAAGTGTGCTCAGGTAACATTTACCCTAAGAAAAGACACTTGTTCCCCCATTACAATCAATAATCAAATTGTTCCTCAAAATTTACATGTGAATTACCTTGGTATACATCTTGATCGAAGGCTCACATGGAAACACCACATTGACTCTACGAGTAAGCTAAAGCAAATGAAACTTAAACTAACTCAGATACATTGGCTGGTTGGTAGAAATTCAACCCTCAGCCTAGATTGTAAACTTTTAATATACAAGTCGCTCTTAAAACCTATATGGTGCTACGGAATTCAGCAACCAACCAAACTCAAGATCACACAATTTTATTCTTACAAATTCCCTTGTGGCATAATTAAAAAATAAATTCAGTAAAGTGCGACTTTGACTCGCGCACGAACGGTTCCGTACGTTGGGCTTTGAGCACTTTTTTAATAGTGTTTTTTACGTTTTTTCAGCTGAAATAATTTTTTTTATTATTTTTCACTTTTTTCTCGTTTTGGCGATTTTTTAAATTTTGGCGATTTTTTTTTTAATTTTGGCGATTTTTTTTTCATTTTGGCAATTTTTTTTAATTTTGGCGATTTTTTTAATTTTGGCGATTTTTTCATTTTGGCGATTTTTTTTCATTTTGGCGATTTTTTCATTTTGGTGATTTTTCCGGTTTTTTGCGATTTATTTTCGATTTAGAATTTTTTTTTTAATTTGGTGCTTTTTTTCGTTTTGGCGATTTTTTTTTGATTTTGGCGATTTTTTTCGGTTTGGCGATTTTATAATTTTGAGATTTTTTTGTTTTACCGGTTTTGAAAATTTCAAGAAGTTTGCTCTTACCGTTTCCAAGATACAGCAAGTTATCAAAATTACATAGTCGAAATTACATTAACTGATGGTACACCCTTTAATTAAAATTTTTTAAATTTTAGTGTTAATTGTTGTAGTCTGTATAAAAATACACTAACTTTAGAAATTTCAAGTGAATATACATACAATTGTATGTATATTACATGGGATTTTACCATTTTTCGTTGCTCGTTTTGGCACACCCTTTAATTTACAACTCTCATGTATTTGTTGTTGTAGCGGCCAAGGGTCTACACACTGTGTCCAAATTTCAGGTCCGTAGCTCTTACGGTTCTCGAGAAAATACCCTGTGACGGACAGACGGACAGACGGCCAGACGGACAGACGGACAGCGTAGCGAAAACAATAGGGTTCCATTTTCACTTTTGGTGTACGGAACCCTAAAAAACGAAGAAGATTAAATTCCCACATGGGGATTTGCAAGAATAAAAATGGGCAATCTTGAGTTTGGTTATTTTTTGTACCGTTTTCGGTTTTGATGTGTTCTCACATACATACATACATATGTATGTATGTACAAATAATATCGCTCATTTACTCAAAGAACGTCATAATTAAAAAAAAAAATTTTTTTTTAAGATATTGATGCAGAATTAATATTCATAAAAAAAAAGAAAAATAAAATATTCTTTTTCCATTAAGTTTTGAGTAAATTGAAAACTTCCAACTTATTTTCTGGTACACTGTTTTTTTTTTTGAGTTATGACGTTGTTTTAGTAAATGAGCTATATATGCTACATATTATGTGTACATAAAATTTTTGGATTTTTTTTTTATAAATTTATACGTATTCGTATCCTACTTGTATTCGATAAATTGATGTTAATCCATCACAATCTCGACCATGTGAACTATGCCATGAATAATTTGGATACGGCTGTAACACTGAGCCATTTGGTGCCTTTTCATTTGTTAGCAAGGCCAACGAATATGGCACACCGCTTCCAAATCTTGGTACAGTTATAAAAACTTTCGGTTCGTCGTGTCTATCTGAAAATATTTGCCAACAATTGACATTAGTTTGTACACATACATACGAGTACATAAACTTTTTTTTCCATTTAATACTCACATGGATAGTAAACATCCACATCAATGGGTATGGGCTTATCTGGATCATATTCACCACTGTTTAAAGCTGCATTGCGTATACTTTCAGACGGAAAAGCGAATTCCAAATTTCGGGCTTCATATATCAGTATAAGTCTTTTATAAAGATCGTGCGGTGTGGGCTTACTATAGCCGAAATTTTTAAAAGTTTCCATTAACCCACTTTCTGGATTATTATAATTATGCTCATCAAGACAACAAATAGTGTTGATTGTAAGTAAAAGCGGTAGTAGGCGGAGGCTGAAATCTTTTTGCCTAAATGTTAATAATGATTTAATTAAAAAAAAATTAGATCAGTGTATTGTTGTTTATTTGTTAAAGATTAACGACTTTAGCTTCATAAACATGTTTTTAATTAATTACTAACAATTTCAGGTCATATATGTATACTTATCTAAAATACATACGTATAATCTTGTTTGTTTCTACATTTTCGGGGGGGGGGGGGGTGGGGGGGAGAGGGCAGACACAGGCATTTTAAATAAAATAAAGACTTTATGTCAAATAAATATACTTCAGTATTTCTTATATGCAAATAAATATTTTGTTTTGTTTTTTTGCTTTTATAGCTATGCTATTTATGTCATGACACAGGAGCTAGAACGTGATTTTCGTAACAAAAATAATCCGCACTATTACAGTTATAAATTTATTTTTGTTTTGATTTCTTTGTACTTAAAACCAGAGTACGAAAATAAACGAAAGAGATTGTTTGATTTTGTTTTGTTTCGTTCTTTGAAGTGAGTGAAACAAAAACAAAACAAAAAGAATGGATAATATTGCTCAATTTGCACAAGAGCAGAAACCACAGAACATGGAATCGTTTTGAAATATTTGCTGCGAAATTGACATCATCATATAATATAATTTTATTGCATTGTTATTAATGTTTTTTATATAGCTAAGCAGCATAGTTCTCTCTTCTTTTTTAATACTTTTATTGTTGTCCAGTGTAATTGTAAAAAGTGGTGGAAAATATTATAGATGCAAAATCGAATAAGAATGCTTGATGTGTAAAAATTTTTGCTTGAGGGGTTGTTACTTGTTGTTTTTCTTCGAAAATGGGAGGAGGAAATTCGCTCACCTTATGCATAACTTTTGTGATCCGATTTGGAAAATTTATTTTTTGTTTGAAACTGTCAGCAGTTGGGTCCCATATTTTTTTTTCAGAAATCGTAGGGGGGAAATTTTCTCCTTTTGTGCACAACTATGTATGTATGTCATTTGTAAATTAATTTGCAAAATTCTTTTTTTGTTTGAAATGGTTTTTCTGCTGGTGGGCCCTAACCCACATATGTATTGATACGTTCACAAAAGTTGTGCAGCTTTACCGTAGGTACAACTTTGCCAAATATTGTTAGCAAAAATTTAACAGTCCCTTTGAGTTATTCTGAAAAAAAATTTTTGCCTAATTTTTGCACAAAAAAACTGCAGGAAGAAATATTTTTTTTGGCTTAAGATATCACCCAGATTTGCTCGGTAGTGGACTCTTAGCTACATTATTGCTTTATATAGCTAAGCGCTATCACTAAGTCTGAATAAGCTGTTGGCCAAAAACTGATGACATTACTTTTTGAGGGTGCACTGATTTTTGAAATCTTTGGAGGCCCATAAAAAAAATTGGTCACCAAAATCTCCAAACTGGGTATAGGGTTTTACTATCCTTTACTATCGAACCTACTACTGTATACCATACCTACATATACTGTGTTTTTCCAAAATTCTCAATTTTATGCATAGTGACTTGCAATTTGAAATTGCATAAGTGTGCACATTAGCAAATTCTAGTTTTGCAATTAAGTATTAAAAAATTTAATTTCACAACAAGTTTGCCTGAAAAACTAACAATTATTTTTGCTTTTTGCTATATTTTGTGTTTTTCATACAACTGAACAAATAAAATAAAATATAACGTCAAATACACCTACAAACTTTAAATTAATAACTGAGAAATTCAAAACAAAAGAGAAATGCCGAGCACATGAAACTGTGTACCCCTCCCCAATCTTCTCACCCCTCTCACTAATAAACGCAAGAATTGCTGCAACAAAAATTGCTAGTCTGAACGAGATCTAATGAGCAAATAATACCAAAGTTTATTGTAAATATTCTGACAAACATGTAGTAGAACGGAACAACTAGGCGTTTTCGAAGGCCAATACACCTTCAACATTAGCGTTCTTTGTGTTTGGTCCGCTGCGTGTGGTGTCAGTTGATGTAGATTTCTGCTCAGATTTTCTACTCAGCCGTTATTGCAAATGGAATATGTGAATTGTTTTGATTCATCGTATTACAATCTGCTGAAAGCTTTTTTTTTGTAATAAAAGCTCAATTTTACCACCTCTAATTAACAACAGTCTTGCCATGATTTCATTTTCATTATAAAGACTTTCTTAACAAAAAATATAAAGCGGAAATTTCCGTGTAAAATTAAAAAAAAAAACGAAAGTTTAACTTTAACCTTCAATTTCTCAACAACCACTGTGCTTATTCTAATGCAACCAAATTTTAATAAATAAAATTTACAAAACATCTTCATTAGCTCAAAAGTTACAGAGCCTTGGCCGATGAAAACCACTGTGCGTCGCACAGTGCTTTGTCCCATAGGCAAAATTAAAATAAAATAAAGTGTTTAGAATATTTAAGTAATATACATTTTTGTAAAGCTAACAAAGTAGTTTAAATAAATTCGTAAATAGAATTTATCATCTCGTCTTTTTGTTAACAGTAGAGGTAGCTAAAGTCAGAAAATGTTTGAGGTAAAACTGTTGAACGGAAAAACGGTTTTTACTGTGTTACAAAAAAAAAAAATTTTAAAATTTCATTTTTTATTGTACTGCTTTGAAACTTAACAGTTTTGTTTATAACTATAGGTACAAAAAAACAAAAATAATTTTTTGTAAATATTTTATATAGAAAAGTTGTTTGTGCCATCGAAAACTTTTGCCATTTTTTATTTGGAATTCCCAAAATGCAAAAGTTTGATAGAGTGAAAACATTTTTTTTAAGAATACGTAATTTTTTCTTAAATAGAATATGTAAACAAGTTTTAGATTTTTCACCCGGAAATGTAAAAATGATATGAATTTTTTAAGACATATTTCCTAAGTTTCAGAAAAAGTTGCAAAGACCTAAGTTTATGGTACTGCCAAAATTTAAAAAAAAATAAGTTTATTACTATAAAAAATTAATAAAATTTTGATGTAGTGTATAATTTTTACTAAATAGTGACCAAAACTTACCAAAAATTGAAAGAATTTTTTTTTGGCGGAAACCCTAAAGTTTTGCAAGCTTTGAAAAAATTAAAAAAATATATAAATAAAAAGTAGGCGATTTTTTATTTTTCATTTATATACTTTGTTAACAAATCTAACCACTAGTAAAAAAAAATGTAAGATTTTTAACCGGAAATTTGAAATTTTGTATTTTTTTAAAACATCTATATTTTTTAGTTTTACAAAGACCAAAAATATGATTATATAATTTTTTTCCAAGTAATGGGCTCCAGCGACGTTCAATGTTCAATTCAATTTTTGCAAGCTGTGCAATTTAATGACTGTAGGTCTGTTTGAGAACACATACACATTCTTTAAAACTATTTTTATTCTAGGGTGTTTGTCCGAAGAAGCCTAGAAGCCAGTCATAAAAATATAAGGAATGTGCGATTATGCCATACAAGAAAAACGACGAGAGAAAATACAAATAGATATTTAATGGCTCATTTGTTATTAATGTCGGATCCGGAACTATCGTCACTTAGGTCTACAAAACACATTAAAAAAAATAATGAATTCAAAGAAATTGAGAAATACATTTTGAAAGAAAACATCATAAATTACAATTAAAATTAATTATCTTATTTGTTGAGCAAATTTAGAAACAAATTTATTTATGACCCTTTTTAAAGAGAATATTAAATTATTTGCATTTTGATCACAAATGTAGCAAAAATTTAGTTTATGAGAAAAAGGATATATGGGAGATGGTCATGTCCTTGTATCGAACGAAGCGAAATTTCCCAGAGAGCCCAAAAATATAGTTTTATAAGTTGTTATAAGTTTTCAGTGTATTCTGGTCACTACTAATGTAGCAAAAATTTAGTTTATGAGAAAAAGGATATATGGGAGATGGTCATAGCCTTGTATCGAATAAAGCGAAATTTCCCAAGAGCCCAAAAATATAGTTTTATAAGTTGTTATAAGTTTTCAGTGCATTCTGGTCACTACTAATGTAGCAAAAATTTAGTTTATGAGAAAAAGGATATATGGGAGATGGTCATGTCCTTGTGTCGAACGAAGCGAAATTTCCCAGAGAGCCCACAAACATAGTTTTATAAGTTTTTATAAGTTTTCAGTGCATTCTGATCACTAATGTAGTTACAATTTAGTTTTTGAGAAAAATTATATATGGGAGATGGTTATGTCCTTGTATCGAACGAAGCGAAATTTCCCAGAGAGCCCACAAATATAGTTTTATAAGTTTTTATAAGTTTTCAGTGCATTCTGATCACTAATGTAGTTACAATTTAGTTTTTGAGAAAAATTATATATGGGAGGTAGTCATGTCCTTGCACCGATTTTTCCGAAACCTCGAATTTTTCTTAATTAACATATTTTGAACCTGCACACCAAATTTAATTTTTCTGCGATAACTTCTCTAATTTTGCCGATTCACTATATGTGGACAAAGCACTGTGCGGCGTCTCTTTCTGTTTCGAAGCGCATTAAAATGTCATATGTTATAGAAATTGGATTTAGCAGATTTACACTATAAGCCGACGATATGAGATAAATAACACCATGTAGATATATATACATTAGGTCCTGGGATTCCTAGGTGGAACAAAGAGCCATAAATAACACCATGAACTAAAGGGTATGAGGACATATGAAACTTTGTTGTACTGTGTTGCGCCCAAATCACTTAAAACCATTTGAGCTGGCTCCCTTAAAATAATTTACTCAAACAAGTCTTAACGTTATCAATTATTTGCGCAAAGAATTTAAAATGTGACATTTAAGCAATTAAAAAAAATTTAATCGAAAATAATCGATTTTATGAGAACAAGTTTTCTCTTCTTTTTTTGTATTCCCTAAAACTTGTTATTGAAATGCAGTTGTCAAACTTTCACATACTTAAGTTTTCTTAAAATTAAAAGAAAATAAACTTTTACTTTTTGCATACAGTATATGAACTTGCTCATTAAAAGTTCAGATTTACATTTCAGATCTCAATTTAATTTATTCCATTCGATTTTTTTTAAGTTTTATAAATAACACTCACATTTTATGCTGTTTTTTTCTTAAATTTATTTTAGTACTTTAATGGATAATTATTTTTGAACTTATAAGTTTAACTTTGTTTAAAAACAATCACTTGTTTTTTTTTTATTAATTTATTTTATTTATTTTTTTGTTGGGCTGGACTTGGTTTTTCAATTTAAAAAAATAACTGTTTCTTTCTTGGCAAATGAAAAGTTACTGAATGCCGCTTCCAGGCACTAAACAATGAGTTTGTTTTGTATATTTACGAGTATTTGCCAAAAATTTAATTGTGGCTCTTGCACTCAACTGGATTGAATGGCAAATGATTCCGTATGTTATTATAAAAATTTGTTTTTAATTTAAATATTCTTTTTTACTCTTCTCTAAAATACATTTTGTGGTTTATTATTATTTTCACACAGAAAAAAATTTTCCTGCAATAAACACGTTCAATTGAAAAAAAGGCGAAAAATCAATTAAACATTTTATTGAGTCAATTGAACTTTTAATAAAATGAAATTTTTAAAGAAACTTCTAATTGATTCAATTGCATTTTTACTAGATTTTTATTCATTTTTATCTATTAAACGTATGTATGTATTGCAGGAAATTTTTTTTCTTCTGTGTAATAATCGAGATGTACGCGTGAGCGCTTTTAAGCTCACAATCACTCACGCACACCAATGTGAATTTCCTCCACGTTGAAGCGCTCATGCAGTTCTTGAAAACACTCGCATTCATATTTCCATGAAAGAAAGAAACAATATCGAGCCTTATTTTCAATTTAATCGTAAGCGACAAAAATTAAAATTTTCAGGAGAAGTTTTTTTTTTTAATATTCAATTATAGTTTTGTACGTAAATTGTCGCTTACGATAATATTTTACAGCCTGTTTCTTAAAAGTGATCAAGAATTTTGGCATTTTGATAATGCTAAACTATGGGTAGGTCCATAAAATTTTCGATAAAATCTCGCTTACGATAAAATCGAAAATAAGGCTCGATATATGAAACGAAAAATTTTATGTGTTTTCAGCGATGGAGTCCTTGACTTTGTATTGAAGAAATTTTTTTTAGTATCAAATAGATGTGATCACATAGATGGCAAAGATTTTTGTAGGTTTTTGCAGCTAACGCTATCACCATTGCTAGCCCTTTTTCCAAAGCAACAAAAAAGACCCAGCGAGGTAGAGGGTTAAAACTTTCAAAACACCGATATTAAGTACCCAGCAGACCATCAAATAAACTCAATAATCACACAGTGTAGGCTACACCACAGAGCATATCAGAGTTTAAGAAAGTGCCTTATGTAAAAAGCTAGAATTCGCTGTGACGCAGGTGATTAATGAGTGATTGGTGGCTGATTATTTGATCGTCTACAGCTCAGATTGACGCAGTGCGCGAAAGTAAAAAATTTGTTTTTATTTTTTTTGTCGTAAACTACTATTGTCTGCCAGCTTTATTTAATTTGAATTCACGTAAAATGGGTTGTTGGTCGCATAGTACACACTAGAGATGGGTGCGTGTCGAATTTTTCTAACGCAACACGTTCCGTACACGAATACCAAGATGTCAAACAAGATGTACGAAAGACGCATGCGAAAAATGTTCTCAACACGAAACTGAACAATACGTACGAAATCCAATTAGAATTAAACCATTTTTTATATTCAAATAGATACATATTTTTGTTTAATTTCAGAACTCTAAGCTTAAGGGACTCACCCTTACACTATCAACAAATTTGCTGGTTTTGCTTGTTTGACGATATTACCCGAACATACACGAAATCAGATTTTTCGTGTTGAGTCGTGCGTGTTCGTGTCACGAAAAAAACACGACACGCGCTCATCTCTGGAACACACTATATTGTTTATGGTTTCGTTTCGTGTAGCATTCTGCGTTAGAAAAATATCAAAATATTTTGATATATTCCGGGGTGGGGGAGGGGACAAATACGGCAGTCGTTATCGAACGAAATTACTAAATATTTCAATAGAGTTTATATGGAAATATTTTTAAATTTCGAATCGTATCGAATGCTGCATTTTGCCCCCTGGTTGCATTGACGCTGGTTGAGTAGTGTGAATCGTTCTTTATTGTTTTTACTAGTTTACTTGATTGAAAACAAGCAATGTGTGAATATTGTCGTTGTTTAATGCGAATGCAAAATACAGAACTAAGTTGCGCTCAAGGCGAATTGACACCAGGGTACAAATTATAAAATTGTGCAAAAAATAAAAATTGTGTGAAAATGTGTTCGATATCTAATGCCGTCATTTGGCTCCAGCTGATTTCGATTCAACGCATGGTGATCAGCTATTAATTTCTCTTGTCGTCAGCCCATTATCAGCGTGACCGTTTGACTGACTAAAGTAGCAAATTGCCTTTCTACTTTTTCGACTCCCTTGCCACTTTTTGTCCCCCTTTTTTTAGGGTGAGTTACATAAAAATACATTAAAAATGAAAAGTTTAGTGTAGTTTTCTCGTTTTTTTTTAGTTTTGCCCCTTTGTTTTTGATGTGCCACTTTTTGAAAAATGTCATCGGTCACCCTGCTCATTATTGGTTTGGAGCATACGGCAAAAAGTCGGAATGGAGAAAAACGACAAAACAATATTTATTAAACCTTAAAATAGTTGATATGGAGCAAAATTAATGCTAAATATCGCGGAAACCATAATTAATATCGCAAAACCTGTTTTGGATACAGAAAGGGGATACTCAAAATATATATACCTCATTCCTAACTCATTTTTTAAAAAAATGGTCGGTGGGTCAAACCAATAATGGGCTGACGTTGTGTCAAATCAAGGCAAAAGTTCCGGAATTTTTTTACTGCAGAAAATTTTACATTAACACATATACAAGGCGAACATGCAGAGTTGCAAACCGAGACCACCTGGCATGAATTCGCCTTGGATTAATTGTAGGTTGCAGTATGTGTGTTGAAGTCTTCTTTAATCTATTACCAAACAGTCGTAGTCGTATTTGAAATACGCCAACCACGATAAGAGTGCTAAACGTATTACGTAAACACGTTGCAAAGGGTGTACATAACAAAAGATTTTCGTGTGTAAACTGATCCCTTTTTATGCCAATATTTCATCCAGAGTTTTGTTTTATATATATAATATATGTATATAAAATATAATATTATCTTAATATATATAAAAATCAAAAACACGTTTATTTGTTAGGGGTGAACTCTTCAATGTGTTTTTATATATATTCTACCTCGGTGAATGCTACGCCCCTTTCAGAAATAGTGATTCGTCCGACAGATGGCGCAATTTTTAGTTTTTGTGTGTTTTTGCACCGTAACTCAAGAACTACTAAACCGATTTAGACCAAACTTCATATACATGCTCTATAGGGCGTGAGTAGTGTTTCTGTGTAGTTTGAAGTTCGTCCGACAGATGGCGCTATATTTTTTTTTTTTTTGTGATTTTGCACCGTAACTCAAGAACTACTGCACCGATTTAGACCAAACTTTATATACATGCTCTATGGGGCGTGAGGAGTATTTCTGTGTAGTTTGAAGTTCGTCCGACAGATGGCCCAATATTTAGTTTTTTTTTTGTGTTTTTGCACCGTAACTCAAGAACTACTGCACCGATTCCGACCAAACCTTATATACATGCTCTATGGGGCGTGAGGAGTGTTTATGTGTAGTTTGAAGTTAATCCGGCAGATGGCGCAATATTTAGTTTATTCGTGGGCAAAATCCAATTTTCATATTGTACCACCAATGCCATATACAACACTAATGTTTGCTTAGGGCCAGCAAGGCGGACCGGGGTCAGCTAGTATATATATATATATATTTTTGTTTGTTTTACAAATCTTTTAACTAGTCGTTGGAAACTACTTATATTTTTGTGATATATGTACAGTGTAATTATACTACGAGTAAACTAAGAAAACATTGAAATAAGAACAAAATACAGCTACATACACATATATTTATTTTGTATACCTCTCTATCCCCGTATAAAATAAAAACATGCGCCAGAAATCTTGATGTAAAACAAAATAAATATAAGATACATTTTTTATTAATCTCGTCGGTTAATATAAAAGATGCGACACGCACCCACATCTATTTAAGTAATTACCCTTCATCCAAATATTAAAACTTAATTATAGACTAAAAGCAGTCATAGATACATACATACATGCATGGCGCAAGTACACGTATGAGTGTAAATCTGCCCCTGTGGCTGAGTGGCAGCGATGCTAGCCTCTCAGTCCAGAGGTCGTGGGTTCGATTCCCGCCATAGACCCTGGGTGTATCCGCAGACAAGCTAATCGCTTCGCGGGTTGTTATTTAAAAAAAAAAATTCTCTCGGCCACCTTAATTTTAGAACACTCTTCTTAATCCAACTGGTTTTAGCTTTTTTTGCTTTTAAATTGCTTAATGAAACTTTCATTAGCATACTAATTCAAAATCGCATTCTTGTTTTCGCAGTACATTTTTAGATTTCTGTTAACATCAAAGAAAATTATTAATTATTTAAAATTGGCGATATCCCCATATTTGTTAAAGCAGAGCAATTTCAAGTCATAAATAAATTACTCGCACTTAACACATTTTGAAAATAAATGACATATTTCGTAAAGTTTGTTCTTTTATTTTTAATGATTTATTGCGGGTGTTTATTTTGTTAATAAACTCATTCTTCAAACTTGATATCTGACATATAAATATTTATATATGTATATATGTAAGTATGTAAATGCGAATTCTTTTAAGATGTTAATACGCTATAATTAGGTGCACTTAAGAGCTTTCAGATTCGTCAGAAGTAAATATGCCCAAAAATTGTTTATGTGAGATGGTTAAAGGCCAAATTTTATAAATACGAGTACAAAAGATGTTTTCGTTAGGAAATTTGTATGGAAAAAATATATTTTGAAACGAATTTTCGTTATTTTTCATAAAAATTTTAATCGTTTTGAAACGAAATGTTTTACAAAATCTGCCCATAAAACAATTATATTGTTCCATAAGCGCCAAAAAGGCTTAAGCGACATAATTTTTAAGCTTAATTGTTTCACGAAAAACGATTATTTACGGTGGCATATATTCCATTATGGCTCGATAACACTGTGTGTAATTTTTTAAGTTATGGAAATATAACCATATACGGACACCACTAAGTGATAAAAGCCCAAAAAAAAAGACCCGTTTATTCCAGTTTTGCCCCAAGTCATGCACTTCTTTTTATGGGCCCCCAAAAATTTGGGGCCTTGGTGTCGTTTTTGCATTTTCTCAGGCTCATATCTTGTAAAGCGTTCGGAATTTTGATTTACTCTCTGAGGCAAAGTTGTAGCTCTTGTCATAAAGAAAAAAAATTGTGAACATATAAAACCAAAAAAAAAAAAAACTTCATCTTCAAGATCCAAATTGCAAAAAAAATTAAAAAATTTGGTTTTTGTTACCTTTTTTCCCCTATTCAGGTCCATAAATAGCAAACCGTTCAAAATTCAAGAAAACAATTAACTACAAAAATGTACCTAAGATTTCAGTAAATAACTTTCTAGAACATATGAATATCCTAGGAATGATTCTTAGCACTGTTTAGGTAGCGCTTAGGTAGCCGCAAAAGTGAAAAATTTCCCGAAAATTTTTTAATTTCATTTGTTTGGAAATTTTTCACTTTTGCGGCTACATAAGCGCTACTTAAAGGGTGCTAAGAATCATTGCTAGGAAGTTCATATGTTCTAGACATTTGTTTACTGATATCTTAGGTACATTTTTGTAGTTGCTTCTTTCTTTGAATTTTGAACGATTTGCTACCTATGGACCTGAATAGGGGGAAAAAGGTAACAAAAAACCAATTTTTTTTTAAATTTTTTGCGATTTGGATCTTGAAGATGAAGTTTTTTTTTTTTTTGGTTTTATATGTTCACAATTTTTTTTTTCTTTATGACAAGAGCTACAACTTTCCCTCAGAGAGTAAATCAAAATTCCGAACGGTTTGCAAGATATGAGCCTGGGAAAATGCAAAAACGACACCGAGGCCCCAAATTTTTGAGGCCCATAATAAAAGTGCATGACTTGGGGCAAAACTGGGAGAAACGGGTCTTTTTTTTTGGTTTCTTATCACGTAGTGGTGTCCGTATACGGTTATATTTTTTCGTGTTGCACTATGTAACTGTGGCAAAAAAAAAGAAAAAGTGGCTAAGTCGAGATAAGCTGATTTTGAGTTGAAGACACCCCTGTATAAAAGCCCGAATAAGGAAGACAAGAAGAATAATTCCTACATGAACTACACAACTGTGCAAGTGTGTTTTTAAGCCAATTTACTTTATTGCCTAAAATCCTCATGCTATTCATATTAAAATGTGTTTAATATTAAAATATTTAAAGCACTTTGTCTTCAATGTAAAGTATTATGCCTTTAAAAAATAGGTGAATGGTGATTTCCCAACAGAAACTACGTTAACGACTCAACTGGTATAATTTTTCTTTAACAGAAAATTGCACAACTTTGTAAAAAAAAGTGTGAAAAACACCTCAACATAATGCTTATCAAATAAGCAAGCTTTCTAATGCTCATATCCCAGTTGGCCACGTCTTTAAGACATCTTTGACGACGGGTACAAGACAATGGTAAGTCGTAGAAGACATATTGAAGACAACTCCACACATACGTCGTCGACGAGATTTTCATACAAATGGCGGAGAGGTCACACAAGACGAGATGAGCGACAATGTCGCTCAGATTGTCGTCAACAAAGTCTTATAGAAGACAAAACGTATGACACTTTCGCTCAGATTTTCATCAACACGGCTTTATTGAAGACAAAACGTGTGACATTGTCGCTCAGATAGTCATGAACGACGATTTCCTTTAAGTTGTCGATTAGAAAGAAAACCGTACATAAATCGTGGAAGACAAAGTCGTCTGCGACGATTTGGCCAACTGGGATTACACACAGTAAACAAATGTATGTATGTATGTATGTGTGCACGTACATATGTATGTAACTATAATTACAAAATATAATATATAATATACTTCATATCATTAATAATTTTTAATTAATTAATTAATTAAAATGACTTGATATATTGATTATGAATAATTGCAATTGCTTAAGCTTTATAATAAATAACAAATTACAAAATTTAAGTTAAAATTATAAAAAAATTTTAATGCTTAAAAAGACTTAAAGCTTTATTCAGTGGCAAATTATGTTTTTTTTTGGTTTTGTTACATGATTTTTATTGTTTACAAATTGTAACGAGTTATAAAGTGGAAAAAAATTTTAATTAGTTGTGAAACGAAAGTTTTTTATTGCTATTTAAAACAGTTTTTAATTTAATACTGCAAGTTAAAGTGTGTTGTTAACATTAATTTATGTAAAAGTCGTTAAAATGTATGTCAGAGTGAGTCGAAATACATTGTTGACAGCTCTTGTCATCCTATGGAAGTGAAAATATGTCCGCAGCGATTCTAGAACTGCAAGAAAGACGAGCTCTGTGATGCGTTCCAAAACGGTGTAAGTATTAAATATAAGAGTATGTTTTAAATATGTGAAATTGCATTATTTTGAAAAAAAAAATTATCCTTATTAGAAATATATTTTCATGACATTAGTGTTGGAATATATATTTGGTTCGGATGCAGCGTATTCTGGGCGTACAATTTTCCAAACATTTCAGCAATTTTACTTCTTGCCTTCTGGTTCTATCTATTAGTGTACCGATGATATCTATTGAGCAAGTTAAATTTGAATAGGCAAACTCGTAGGTACTCGTAAATTATCTGAAATTACGGGCATAAAAGCCTAAAGAAACTCCTACACAGTAAAAAATTTTTGATTAATTTAATACCAAGAATTAAATTTATTCCAGCATATTATGGATGTAAATGAATTTAGGTTTTACATACATATAAAGAAAGAGGTTTTTTTTTATAGTGTCACAACTTTGAGTTGGCATCACTGCTTTATTTGCGCACCCATTTAACCGCTGATAGTTGCCTCTTGTTTAGTTTGCTTTGAAATTTCATCGACGCGTGCAAATTGTTGAAATTTTTAATCAAAATAATTGTTATATGCGTCCAATCGTGCACTTCTTCCATTTTATGGCGTTTATAATCGTCCTCCAGAACGGCTAATTCGAAGAACAATAGGTCGTTTTCGGACCACATTTACTGTTACTGATAATGTTCATGCCGTGAGACGCCAAATAGTGCGCACTGAAGAAGCTGTAGCCGCTGTACAGGAAAACATTGAAAATGATCCTAATCAATCAATTCGTCGCCGTTCTCAGCAACTGGTGTTGTGTCCTTCCACTTTATGGAAGATCCTTTTACGAAAGGATCTTGGCTTAAAAGCTTTCAAGATTCAACTTGTGCAGGAATTAAAGCCAAACAACCATCGTATGCGCCGCCAATTCAGCGAATGGGCTGAAGTACAAATGGATATTGATTTTGAATTTCCATTCAAAATTTTATATCCCAATGAAGCCCATTTCTATTTGAATGGGTACGTAAATAAGCAGAATTGTCGCATTTGGAGTGGGGAGAATCCACAGTAATTTTACAACCACATAAAATTACTGTTTGGTGCGCTTTATGGGCTGGCGGAGTCCTTGGCCCATATGTCTTCAAAAACGATGATGTTCACAGAATGTTACTGTCAATGGTGAACGGCAAAGGTTAGGTTAGGTTAGCAGGCTGCTGGTTAAGAATGAATTTTAGGGGTCCAGCTCACTTGGGTCCAATACGATGATCCGTTTGTGCTATAGGAACATGATTCGAAATTTTTTCGTACCTCAATTATGTGGCATTAATTAATTTCCAACAGGATGGAGCCACATGTCACTTACCGGGCGCTACAATTGATTTACTCAAAGAAACTGGATGAAAAAATAATTTCACGTAATGGCCCAATTAACTGGCCACCAAGATCGTGTGATTTAGCCCCATTGTATTATTTTCCTTGAGGTTATGTTAAGTCACTTTTCTAAGTCGATAAATCACAAAAAATTAAACAACTGGAAATCAACATTCGAAGAGTTATCGGCGAAATACGGCCACAAATGCTGCGAAAAATTGGTGAAAATTGGTGTTCTAGATTGCGCCTTCTAGGTGCCAGCCGTGGCGGCCACATGGCAGAAATCATATTGAAACATTCAATTCATAAAATTTTCTTTCCAATAAAGCCCGTTTCAGTGATTTTAAAAATATGTTTTCTTGTTTTATTGTGATTTAAACTTGTTATACTCCATAAAAACACCCTGTACATACTTTATTTCAGAGTTAATTTCAAATTTTAATTGAAAAAGCTGAGTATAAAAAAATTAAACCTCAACTTTTCACTGTGTAGTAGATTTTTTTCGGTTTTTGGCGTTTTTTTAGCTTTGTAGTTTTTTTTTTTTGTTTTGGCGGTTTTTTCGGTTTTTGGCAATTTATTTTAGCTTTAGCGATTTTTTTTTGAATTTTTTTTGGTTGTTTATTACTTTTAGCGCTTCTGATCGTTTTGGCGATTTTATAATTTCCAAGATATACAGCAAGTTGTCCAAATTAAATTAACTGATAGAATACCCTTTAATTTTTAATTTATTAAATTTCAATATTTATTGAAATAAATAAATTAAAATACACTAACTTTGAAGATTTCAAGTATCTAAATATAATTTTTGGTATATTACATTAGGATTTCAACATGTTTCTTTGCTCGCTTTAGAACACACTCTATAAATTTTTATTGTCATATATTTGTTGTTGTACATATTCTGTGAAAATTTGAGGTCTGTAGCTCTTATCTGTCTGTCCGTGATACACAGGCTATCCCTGAAACTTACCGCTAAGCGGCAGATTTTTGTGAAATTTGTGGAATCCGATACAATTTTCAAGTCTATAAGAATTAGTGAATGTCTAAAATCGATTTGAAGAAGATGTATTTTTTCGAATTGCGCCAACGTATCTCTCGAATTTTAGTCAAATTGGCAGCTATCGACGCACGTTTCTTTTTGAGATTAAAAGCTCATTAGATGTTGAATTTGATCGGCTTAGGCCCAATAATTAAGTTCTCAATTATATGTCATTTATCTTTAACTGCCATTTAAGTACCGAATTAATTTTTTCAATACAAAGTTAAGAGACATTTAAATGAAACTTAAATGTCCAACATTGTATATTTAAATCCTATATCGCTTTTAGACACGCAAAGTCTACTTTGCAAAGTCTTAATTCAGCTGTATGAAAGAAAGAGGGAGGAATACTACCTCTTTCGGTCTTGATCCCAGCTGAATTAAGACCTTGCAAAGTAAACTTTCCGTGTCTAAAACAGGTTCTACTTAAGTTTTACGACCATACCACATATGTTATTGTGCTTGTGTGTGTTTATTGGAAACATCTACATGAACATCATGTGGTCGTATTAAAAAGAATATTAAAATATATGTATAGTTTCATATAATGGAAAAATAAATAGAAAAATCTGTTCTGATGCTTTTTTTATTTATGATAAACAGCTGTTGCTTGAAAAGCCTTCCATAATACTGGGAAATTTTAAAGTGTTGCCGTACTTTCAATGTAATTTAATAAGAGCCTTAGTTAAACACTGAAAAAATTAAACTACATTTAAGTGTTACTTATATTTAAGTGGCAATTAGCTAAATGACATATACATATGTAATTGAGAACCCAATTATTGGTCCTTAGTAATTTAATATTTGTTTAAAAAAAAGTTTTTGAAAATTGCATGTTCGAAATGTACCGCATCGAATCAATGCACTCTCTTAAGACATCTAACATCTATCGAATGCGGCAAATTTGTTCTGATCCATGGACTCATTCTTATGTTATGATAAGTTTACATACATACACATACACACGCACATACATCCATACGTACGTCATCGCGGAAACAGTCAGAATGAACTCCCACGTCGTAGAAATATGATGAAAATTCGGTTTTCGAAGAAGATGAAATTTTTTTTTTTAAATATATACAATCTTTTGCTCAATCAAAAAATATTTTATTTAATTCATAATTTAATTTAATTAAACTTATATATAAGTTATGTTGATATATGTACCTGCAATACAAATGTATTAATTGGAAAAAGAAACTGGTGATATTTTTGTGAAACTTAATGATCAAACAGAATTGCGGCATAAACACATTTTCCATCCAAATTGACATAAAAAACCAGCCCAGAAAGCAGCCGAGAGATAGAATCTATTTTATTTTGCTCTCACATATAAATAGTCATTCTCTCAAAAATTTTACCATACTTTCAATAAATTTCATACATTTTGTGAACAAAACTACAAAGAAAAATAAGCACAAAAGAAAATAAAACTAAAATCAGAGTGTATTTGAAGTTACTGCCGTATATTTTATTATGGGCCTTGTTAATTTGACAACGATTTTTCCTGAAGTTGCGGACTTATTCTGTTTGATAATTTAGAAAAACTTGAAAAATCAAGTCAAAATATAAAATATTCTTTGGCGGTAAAGCAATGAATACCAGGTGCGATAAGAGTTAAAAGAAAGTCTGATACAAATAAGCCTTTAATTTAATTAATATTATCTCATAACTTACAAAAATAATAATCTTAAATTAATAACTAACCACTTTGCTCAAAACATATTGAGCCCTAACCGCCAAAAAAGCTTAAGCGACAAATTTTTTAACTTTAGTTTTTGACGATAAGCGATTATTTACCATCGTAAATAATGGATTTTTGTAAATAAATGAAGCTCGAAAATTATGTCGCTTAAGCTTCTTACGTACATAAAAGTATATGAAAGCCTTTTAGTCTTTAAAAATCAATTTATTATGTAAATCCTGTCTAAGTGTAGTGGGACTTACTGACGCCAAGGGAAGTACTACCACCCGGAAATTCACTTCACTAAAATTCCGTTTACCAGTAGCCATTTTCTGCAAAATTTTTATAAAATATATTTGCAATTAATTAAAATTTTGTTGGGTGGCAAATGAATACACTTTTAATACCTGGTAAGCGTTCGAACTCATCCATAGCTCTTCATTCCCCTGATGATCCCTCACCACTTTCATGCCACTAACGAATTGCAATTCCCACGGGTTTATGGGTAATTTTTTAATATTTTTCCTGTCGTAGGGAGTATTGACATTCCACATGATCAATTCAATGGGATTGAAGGTGACACAATATAGATTACTGTTGCCATCCATAGCCGAGGCTGCACATTCACTACTACGTTTGCCCAATGGCCTGACAGCTTCTTGCATATTCTCTGAATCATGTTCGAATAGTGTGCTATTATCGATTATGTGTAGAGGAACAGCATACTCCATTGCACTGGCCAAAGGATGGAAATATAATTGCTTTTTGTCTGTTGCCATACCAAAAATGCCATCCATTAAAACGAAACTTTCACCGGCCAAAGAGTGAACTCCATAATTTGGATCGGGATACATAAACATATTCTCAATACGCCAGGCGTTATTTGCCATAAGATCATACACCACTAAGCCATGATAGTTGACATCAGCAACATAGACCATGGTACGTCTGCAGTTGCCTCTGGGAGGTGGATCTCTGACATCCAATATTGGGGTAATTAATACTGAAGCCCCTGGTGTGTACTCATGTGTATTGAAACGATAACGATGTATTAGCCGATCGGTATTTAAGTCGAACAATAACAACTGGGGCGGGCAATGCTCTTCAACATCGGGTTGGCCCGAGTCAATTACCCACATTTGATTGCATTCGTTGATCTGAAGCGAGTAAAAGAATGAAACATTTCTCCTAAGGACTTTTGATAGAAATGTCAAATGTCATATAATAAGTTTTAATTAATTTTAAATTATGTATGTATAGTAATGTGAAGCAGAAGTAATATCGCTCCTTTATTGCAACATAATCATATCTCAAAAAATCAACATTTCGAGTTGATGATGCAGAATTAATTAATTAATTTTAATTAATGTAAAAATTTCACACAAATATCTTGTTTACTCAGTTCTTGAGAGAAAAATAAAATTTTCTTTTTCCATTAAGTTGTGTGTAAATTGAAAACTTTAAACTCGTTTTCTGGCGAAGTAGTTTTTTTTTGAATTATGACTACGTTGCAATAAAGGAGCGATATGTAAGCACAACCTACCGCCACCCGAAAAGCAGAGGTTATGGCATCACAATTTTTTCCATTTTTATTGTTATGGGCTTCGTAATTAGGATAAGGCTCCAACAAAGGACCATCAGCGCCCTTCTTATCCGAAATTGTGGCCAAAGAATAGGGTACACCAGCTCGATGTCTTAAAGTTACAAAAGTTTTCAAGCGATTTTTGCCTAGAAAGAAAAACAAAAGGCACTTTTGAAAAGAACATTTTAAATAATGTTGTAACGCAGTTCTCTTTGCGGCTGAAATAGGTTCAGGATCTTGTCAAAGCTGTGCATACTTTGTAATTAAAAACAGGAATATGTTGGTGTTATAATTTAAGCAACAATTATACTATATATATAAAATTTTTACTCTGTTTCCACAAGTCACTAAGGTGACTCGTCTGGAAAATTTTTATGAAAATCACTCAAAAGCACATACAAATTTTATAATCAAGTCGGCCTTCCGTATTGTGGAAACAGAGGGTTAACTTATGTTACTCGTACTCTAAATTAAATATATGTGTATATTTGATGTAGTACACTTTGGTACTGTCTGGGTTTATCTATTCTCGGCCTTGGTGACAGTTCGATCACTTGCTTCTTGAGTAAAACAGTTCTCGGCTCGTAGTCGCATAAATAGTAATATGTAAAGAACGAAGCAACAATTCGGGGGTTCGTATATTCAACTAAATACGATCTACCAATACATAAAAGATTCGAAAGTTCGTGTATTTACTAGACTACATATCGTCGATTGGTTTCTGGTTTGCGGCACAGTATATTCAAACTGTAGCAAACCAGAAACCAACCGACGATATATGTACCTACACTACTAAGTTTATAATACATACCAGGGATGGCAAAGTTGGTACAATTGTACCTTTTTTTGGTAGTATTCAAACTCTGAAAGTACAATAGTACACCAATGACTAATTTAGTACATTTAACCCTTAACTACATTCGTGGGGTAATTTTTTACCCCACGACGTACTCCATATTTTATAACTTACTTTGTACGCTCGAAAAAAACTGCAATTTTCTACTTTATGAAATTTTTTAATACCTATGACAAAAATGTTATATTAATAAAAAATAAACAAATGTAATATTTTACATTAATACTTTATTTTTTTATGTAAGGCTCTGCAAAATAGAAAGAATTTTTGACTGGGGTAGAAAACTACCCCGCCAATGTAGTAACGTAAGTTAAAAAGCGAATGTAGTTAAGGGTTAAGGAGTCTCCAAAGTTTTACTCCGCATTTTTTTTCAAACGTTTGCATATTGGCATTTCTCCGAGAAATTCCACTTTTTTGTCGCGTGCGACAGCAAGCAATTAACCTTGTATTTCTGAATAACGTGACTCGATTTTTCTTAAAATTATACCTACACAGAACTGTTGACGGCCTACAAAAATATATAAAGAAGTAAAAAAAAAGTTTCGTTTTCTTTGAAAAAAAAAACAAGCATATTTGCTTGGTGTCGCACGCTACAAAAAGATGAAATTCCTGTGGAAATGCCCATAAGTCAATTTTCACTTTTGAACAATGGCATTTATATTCTTCTCACTTGAAAACAGTGTTGTGAAAGCAAAACGCAGCGAGAAAATCAAAAAATTTTAACTCGTCCATTTCCAAATAATTTTTCTTCTAAATTCGGATTTCAACTTAAACAGGTGCAAGCAACCTTATTCTTTAACATTCCAATTTACAAGAAAATTTGTGAAAACGATTGGGTACCCAGAATAATGTCGATTATTTTTATAAAAACAAATAAAAATATGTAATTTTAACTAAAAAATCCCTGATACATACATACATATATCGGAGGAAGAATCGTCAAACCCTAGAACTTACGTTCAGATATCTTTCTCGTAACTACTACTCGTACAGTGTCGAGACTTGCTCCCCTATTATTTGCAAAACTAAAACACTTAAATAATATTATCCATCAACCAAATGAGAATTATAAACTAAATGTAAAAATATACATATATCAAGTATGCTTATATTAATATAATTGTATGTAAACAAGCAACTATTTTGCACCCTTCGTTACATGAGGTGTTATGTATCCATCAGTTTTGAGGCATGTAACTACATATTTAGAAATACTTTTGTAACGTCACGTTACAACTTTGTTAAGATAATAACTTACTATAGTAGTAAGGCTGAACATCGAGTAGTATACCATTAGTTGGTATTAAGTTTCCGTTAGCCTCCGCTTGTCTTCTAGCCTGTTCAGTGGGGAAACTAAACTCCATTACATTCCATTGATATAGCGTCTTGGTTTTTGGTACAAATGATTGCTCAGTTAATTGTTTGCCGCATGTGAGCAAAATCAATCCACTTAGAGTGAAATATAAAATGTTCATGATCTAAAAAAAATAAGAAAAACATTTTTTTTATTGATAATTAAATATTTATGTTTATATGAATTCTGAGTATTTGTATATTATATGTAATTATAATGCACTAGTAGTTAAATTTTTTTTATTATTTATTTTAAATAGGAACAGGTATTCAATCGGCTTCTTATAAAAATTAATACACATAGACGAATACATTTGTCTCGGTGGCCAGCAAATAAATCAGTTCAAGCTAATCTCTATTTTTGGTTAAAATAAATTTAAATTTTAAAGCATTTTCTCTCTTGAAACTTTCAAAAACTAAAAAATTCCAATTTGGGATTTTTTTGTTTTACATTTCAAGAGTCTGTTTTGTTTTGTTGAACATTTCAAGAGTTTAGCTAAGATACAGCAAGTTGTCAAAATTAGAAAAACGACAAAAAAAAATTTTTAAAAATTTAGTTAAGATATTCGATTATATAGGCTAAAGTTTGTATAGTTCGTTCGTATAAAATTGGTTTATCCCATACGCCACTAAGTTGGAGTGGAGAAAAACGACAAAGAAGGTTTAGATGAAGTTTTCTCAAAATATACCTGAATGATGCCTTTTGTATTTGCACCACTGCTTTGAAGAAAAATTTCATGAATGAAGTTAGGAGTTAATGCTACTTTATTGTAAAAGTAAAACTACGTTTTGTGCCGCATACGCCATTTATTTTCAAAAAGTAGCTTTTTGTGCTCCATACATGTACTTTACTGCTGTGAATTGAGAATTTTGTTGTTTTGCTTATTTTTCTTGCTGTCTAGAGAAAAAGTCGATCGTTTAATGCCGATCAAGAAGCCGCCGCCGTAATATTTTTAACTATTGATCCGCTTACACACTCAGGGCCAATTTCACCAGCTTATTTAAATATCAATTGATATTTAAAAGTCATTTTTCCATACAAAAATTAATGAAAATCGACATTTAAATATGAATTGATATTTAAATAGAGTTGGTGAAATTGGCCCATACACTTACTTGTTTTTCACAAGTAATTGAAGTGTATTTAATATAAAGAATGAAATTAAATAAATTCTGTTATACTCAAACATGCATAATTAAGGTTTCTTTTATTTTATTTTATTGTTTAATAAGTTTATGTTAAAATATGTAATCGGCGGCTGCGTCTGGGTAATGATGTTTTTACTCATTTATTATATATTTCTTATAGAAATGAAGCAAAACAAGAGTTAACGTTACTTCGTACGCTTTTGTATGAATAATTTAACACAAACGAGAAACAGTGGCGTGTAAAGTAAAACAATACTTATTAAATCTAAAAATAGTGGATATGGAGCAAAATTAATGCTTAATATCTCAAAAACAATAATAAATTTCGTGAAACGCGTTTTTGATTCAGAGAGGTGGTATTACTATTTTTTTTAAGAATGGTTGGTGAAGCAAAACTATTCTGGGGCAACGATATGTAGTGTCCGTACGGAAACCTTCGTGTGCGTGTCAAAGTAGCACATTACTGAATATTTGAATATCGACGTCACTTTAACACAATACAAAAAATTTGTGTAACTGACTCCTGCTTGGCAGGTTTATGCTATTTTTTCTAGACCTTAGGGAATGTCATTTGTACAAAATTGTTATCGAGAGTGAGTAAACAATCCACAATATTTTTGGTATTGTGTTAAAATGACGTCGATGTCGACAACTGGTATAAAGGTGATTATTTTTTAAACTGCAAATAATATAAAGTGCACTGATTTACCGCTGTTGCGTTTAAACTACACGCAATTTTAAGTTTAGTTCAACTAAACCAGAGTTTAAGCTTGCATTGATTTATTAGCGCTTAATTTGTAAAATCCAAGAATACTTAAAGCAAACTTTGAATACTTATTTCAGACACTGTATGTTAATAGACTTTAGGTATATAAAAATATGTATGTATATGCATAAGTACATATGCACATACCCTGTCGGAAATTCCATTAACTTTAAACTAACTTTAAGCCAACTATTGCGCAACAAGTACTGCCGGACACTTGGATTACTTTTCAATGTAATCAACTCACTATTTTAACATTGCGATGTCCTAGGCTGTAGTCAATTGTCTGACTCTGCATTACTTTTCAACTAACTTAAAATTGACTTTTTTTAAATCACCTGGTAGTCAGTAAATTAAAAAACATTTTCTGGGTTCGAACATGTACGAACATCACACGTTGTGTACCCAACTGCGCTACTACCCAGCTAAGGTACCATCTAACATAATAACAGCAAAATGTTAATATAAAACTGAAATGAGTTTCAAAGTAGCTGAGAATAAATTTTTTAAATTACGTACTAACGTAAAAATTAATATTGGATTTGTTCTGGATGACATTGCAGTTAGCTTTTAGATAGTCTAACGTACCCTTTCACAATGTATGGTTAAAAGATAACAGAGACTTTAACTGCAAGTTTTGTATGAAGAACTGTCAGTTAAAGTTCACGTTAACTCTTAACCATACATTGTGAAAAGGGACGTAAGAAAAGTTAACTATAACTTAATTAATTTTGTAGTCAAACACACATTCTCCTACAGGGTATTTATATAACTATAATTACGTATAGGTCTAAGAACATACATACATACATAAATAAGTTCTTTTTATATACGCATATTTTTACCAATAAAATTTATGATTCTCCTTTTTAATTCGGTGTATCTGACAAATAATATTTTTGTACTTCACACGTAAATTGGTGATAACCTTTAAAATAAATAAACAAATAAAAAAAGATGAACTGAAATTGAAACTAATAAGAGCTTTATTTATTAGCACCAATTTTTTTTTATTTATTTTTTACGCTAGGGATAATCTTTTGAAAAAAATACAAAAATTGTAGTGTTTTACATTTGAACTATTGCTCTTCTCAATTCAAAAAATTAAATATTGCTGTAATATTCATATACACAGAAAAAATAAAAATAAAAATTGCTTTCAATCAATTTCATCACTAAAAACAATTACTCATGTGTTGAGCAATAAAATTGTCTAATAGTTTTTTTTTCTCTTTCTTATAATACTCGTATGTATGTTTCGAGTAATTGAAGCAAACTTATTTGAATATAAAGTTTTAGTTGATACTAAATTTTTTTCTGTGTAATGAATTTACTCATCTAATGAACATTTTTATTTCATTATTGATTAGTCACGTTTTACCGCAAGGTAATTACATACATACTAAATACTAATAGTATTTTTAAATTCTCATTCACGTAGTTGCCGAGTAATAAAAGTTACTAATGTATGCTAATACACGTGGGTGTAAATGAAGTTTAATCGCAAAAATTCAGGCTCACACAAAAGACGGGCCACTTTTTTCTGTATTTATTTTGCCTTGCTGAGAAAAATCCTTCTAGGAAGATAACGGATATAACAATGTTAAGAACACCGTTATGGGTTAGTTTAGCAGGTATTACCTTTTACCCATTACCCACTGAAGCTAGGTCTTACTACCTTATCTCCGAATTGAAATAGGACTCGAATATACATACGTATCGAGCCATAACCGCTAAAATAGCTTAAGCGACACATTTTTCGAACTTCGTTATTTTGACGAAAACCGACTGTTTACGATTGCAAATAATCGATTTTGGTCAGAAAATCAAGTTCGAAAATTACGTCGCTTAAGCTTTTTTGGCGGTTATGGCACGATATTATACGTATGAATATTTGTATGTTATTACAACCAATTTTAGAGCCCAATTTTTTTTTTAAGAGAAGTAACACTCAGGCAATTAATGCCTACTACTACTACTAGGTGTTACCTTCCTTAGGAAAGGGATAGTGATAGAGAAAACAGGTGGTGAAAGAAGAGATAGAAGAAAGCTTCATTCTTTTTACAACTCTGCTTTTTTACACGTTTTTTTTTAAATAATGCAGTTTTGCAGCGCCTCTGGTGTTAAATGAGGCATATTAATTTTTTTGAAGCTGTGCTTAGTAGCCATTTTATTGGTTATTTTACTTCGCCGATGATTCTGCTACACAACGAAGGAGGGCGCTCTGATGTTACATTAGGATTAGTATCTGCTGAAGTCGGTATAGTTCAGTGACCAGTGGACTATGCATCACTTGAACTTTCCTACAACAACTGATACAAAGGGACACTAATGCACATCACAAAAATGCGTGGTGTTGTTATTTAATGACTGTTGGATAGAGGGATTGAACCCAGGACCTTTGGTTATGTAGTCAACGTGCTAACTACTTCAGCCAACGCCACCTTCACAAATAATAATATTTTTGAAAATCACAAAATAAAAATAATCTGCCTTATCGTGGTTGGCGTATTTCAAATACGACTACGACTGTTTAAGGGCCACTCAGACTATTATACTTTGTATTAATACATGTCAAAAATTCAAATAATACGTGCAAGTGCGATATTGTGAATGCAGAATGTCATAACGAATGGTAAATAATACGATAAAAATTTGACATCCCATAATACTTGACCATTTTTTGAAAATTTTCTAAACGATAATACTTTTCATCTGATCAGAGTTGCATTATTACAACATCCAAACTAACAAGCCGTCTGTTTCGACGCCGATGCCGTGCCGTCGTTTATGTTATATGTCTTTGTATTAAAACGGATATAAATATTGAATGTGCTTATCGTATTGAATAATTTTTCGTGTAAGACATGTCTGAAAGTTAACGAAACTATCGTATTTTCTTTTTATTTATCTTATTTAAATCAACTACTTTAACCGCCGTCTATTTTCAGAGGCCGGTACGACCACAGCGTACATGAAACTGCTTTACCGCCGGAAGTCAAAGATTAATGTAGGCATGTTAATCCTCAACAGCTGTTTGCTTTATACTTGTGTTTTTAATGTAATATGAGGTGTGATGGTGTGAACATAAAATGTCAATTTACGTTAGATTTTTTGATAGTCGAAACAAATGTGTTTAGATTTCTTTTTCGTAAAGTGTGATGAAAGTCTTTATACATGTATAATAGTCTGAGTGGCCCTTTAGTAATAGATTAAACAAGACTTCAACAATTTTTCTTTAATCTATTACCAACCACGATAAGGTAGAATAATAATAATAATAAGCCTACTATGCTTATTTTTCTTTTGTGATTTTCAAAAATATTATTATTTGTGAATTCTCAAATAGTTTTTGGAAGTCTGTGCATAAGATAAGAGTTTTGTGACTGTTCAAAATATGTGGTTGAAGTCTACTGATGATTTTGCTCAGCACCAATGAAATGTATAGAGAATGCTTAAGCACCAGCAAAACAATTTCTATTTAGTATTTATTTATTTATTTTATATTTAAAATGTGTAAATATATACATACATATGTATTTGCTCAATTCACAAGCCCTGTTGTATCGTTTAAAGTTGTATTTGAAATTATAATTTCAAACAAAATCTTTCAAATAACTTGTTTTTCCTCTCAGAATTTTTTTTGGAAATTGTCTTTTCAAATACAACTTTAAACGACACAATAACAAGGCTTGTGAATTGAGCAATTTTAAATAGAAATTAAGAGTTCTTATTAAATTTGTTTTATAATATTATTTCCAAATATAGTTCGTCTTTTATAGTATAAAACTTTAATTTGGCAACACTTTTTTAACTGGTGGCAATTTTGTCAGGCTGTCAAGTGTTTAGTTTGGTTTGCCATTTAAACATGAATAGAATGACACCTGAACAAAGCTTCCAAATTATGGAAATTTATTTTGAAAATCATGTTTATGTTCCAAATACGAATCGTTCTCTACGTCCATTTTACAGTCAATATAATCGTTCATGAGTGCAATTCATTCAATGATAATATGCATCCACAGAGACGTCGTACAGCGCGTACAGAAGAAGACCCGAATCAGTCTAAAGCTGAGCTGCCCAAGTAGCACCAGAGTGCCGAACATCAATTGGCTTCTTATACAAATGAATACACATACGCGAATACATTTCTCTCGGTGGCCAGCTCTGGTCTATAGAGTCTTTAATAAATAAATAGAGCCATGAATACTGATTTTTTGTTCATTAATTGAACAACCGGAATGTGCGGGGGTGTGGTTTCAAGACGGCGCAACATGTCACACAGCTCGTGCCGCAATTTATTTATTGAAGGAAACGATTCGTAACGCAAAGTTTCACGTTTCCGAACCGTAAATTGGCCTCCAAAATCGTGCTATTTAACGCCGCTAGACTATTTTCTGTGGGGATATGTATGTAAAGTCGCTAGTCTACGCTGATAAGCCTGAAACGATTGACCACTTAGAGGAAGACATTCGCCCCGTTATTGCCGATATACGACCACAAATGTTGGAAAAAGTAATCGAAAATTGGACCTCCAGATTAGACTATGTCCAAGCCAGCGGTGGCGGCCATATGCCAGCAGTTTTATTTAAATTATAATGCCAGAAGATTATCTTTCGAATAAGATAAATTTCTTGTAAATTTAAGAAATAAATTTTTTTCATGCCATTTCAAAGTTCTATACCTTTACAAAAAACACCCTTTACAAAGTTTAATACAGTAGTTCTTACGTCATCTGTGGTTGTGATCAACTCAAACTTAAATGACTATTTAAATAATGGAATATAAATAATTATTTAACTGAGTCATTACGAGGAATCAAAAATACCAGGTATTATTTTGTGAAATCCATTATTATTTTGAAGAAGGAAATGTATCTAGTTTAAGACGAATTCTTTCATAGAAAATATTTTCCTCATCAAATCGACGATCATCAAATCGACAATTTACATTAAATTTGGAAGGGTGTATTGTAAAATCGTTTATTTGATATACATACATATTATGCAAAAATATGCACTTATCCCCAAAATATGCAAAATATGCATTTTGATGAGAATGTGCAACAATATGTATAAAAAATCTAAGATATCCTTACGCAAATTTATTGATTCGTAAAGATATTTTGCTTCTGCCATTATCAAGGTTAAGGTGTTAAAATATTTGCATGGACCATCTCTCCCTGCCAATAACCTTTAATTGTGTGTGCAAACATTAAGAAGAATTTTTTTTGTTAAAAACTGTGAATATTAAGGTGATATAACTTTTGAGTACATACAGGTAAGTTTCCTGAGAATCAAGAGGCAAAACAACCCAGTTGGCCAAATCGTCACAGACGACATTGTCTTCGACGATTAATGTACGACATGTCGCCTGTTCATTAGGTTTTCTAAAATTTAAAGGAAATCGTCGTTCATCCATCGTTTAGTTTTCAATAAAGCCGTGTTGACGACAATCTGAGCGACAGTGTCATATAAGTTTTGTCTTCAATAAAGTAGTGTTGACGACAATCTGAGCGACATTGTCGCCCATCTCGTCTTGTGTGACCTCGGCGCCATTTGTATGAAAATTTCGTCGACGATTTGTATGGGGCTGTCTTCAATATGTCTTCTACGACTTACCATTATCTTGTATCCGTCGTCAAAGATGTCTTAAAGACGTGGCCAACTGGGAAGAGGCATTCAACATTGATAGAAGTTTTCATACAAACACAATTACATAAAATTGTATACAGTTTAGTTCGATATCTAATGCCGTAATTTGCCACCAGATTCACAGCAAGAAAACTTAATATAAAGCATATGAGAATTGCTTTATTTTCTTAACGTTCACTATAAAAATTTTAATTAAAAAATGTCTATGTTCATTGCTTTTTTTTTGTTTTTATTTTAACTCAATCTCATCTTTCCCACAGGCGTTTTTATAAAATAAAATTGCATAATGTAGACAAGTTTACATGCGACAAGTTTCCTAGCAGCAAGTCTGATTTATAGTTAATAGAATATACGTATAAGAAAGACTAAAAAAAATAGATCAGAGTTAAGAAAGCTTTGTTTAATCAATATTATTTTTTTTTTTAATAATCATCATGTTCTCATTTATTTTTGGGGGGCTATTTTGCACCAAATTTAAATATTTGATTAGATATGAAATATTAAATTTGTTGATTATATGAATTCATTAATATTACTTTTTCCATATTGTTTTATATTCTTAACAAATTATCAAAAGAAATTAATTTTAAAACATTTTCTAGTTTAAGAAAGACAACTTAAATGAAATTTACGTTTTCTTTTTATGCTAAAACGTTCGTGGTTCTCTGTAGCACTTCTCAGTCTCATAAATTGTAGATTTATTTTGTTTTAAAAACTAGTTTCTTTTTTTAAATAAAACAACGTGCTAATTAAAAGCCAATTTTTAAATATTTGAAACGCACGTCTTGACAGTTTAAAAAATTATTTAAGACTGAATGATGCAATGTATTTAAGATTGTTCTTAAGCTAAATAACGGTTCACTTAAAATGTAATTGCACAAAAAGCATTAAATAAGTAATGATTAAAATAATGATTTGATACACATATGTATGTATGTATGTATGTATGTATGTATGTATATACGAGGTCATCTCTATGAAGTTAATAATTTATGTATTTTTTATTAAGGTAAATACTTGTAAAACATTTCTTATAATCTTTTCTTCAAGTAATTTTTAAATGCACAATATGTATTTTATTTTCATTTTTAATGCAAATGATTAAGCTTTGCAAGAAACTGTCTATCTCACATTTGTGTAGGCTATAAATTTTCCACCCTTGACCGATTTAAAAATAAATTCAGTGCGTCTTTGACTCGCGCACGAAGGGTTCCGTACGGCAGGCAAGGAAAATGACTTCTTGGATTTTGTACCAACTGTGAAAACAAAATGTACTTTTTGGACCATGACGGTACCATTTTTTTTTAATATTAATTAATTAGAACGGAAACGTAAAAAAATTTTTAAAAATTCAGAAGTAAACAATAAAAAACAGAAACTTAACAAAAATGTGTATAAAAATTTAGTATAAAAAATAACATAAAAAATATTAAATGTTGCGTTCATAAGGGTACATTCGTAGATTAGACTTGTTAGAGATCGGTTATTTTACAAAGTTTGCTTGTTAACAGGCAATGTTATTTTCATGCACTATAAAATCTAAGTTATGCGCATAAAAAATGCGCGATAAAACCTAAAACACACTATTAAAGTAAAGGAGCGATATGTAGTTAACAAAAATAAATATAACCACAGACATGGCGAGTTCATGTACGAGGTGCTGTCAAGTTAACAGATACAGTTAAAGTACTAGACAGATTTTTTTGTTGCAGACTTGACACCAACTGGTACATGAATTTGCCTTGACAACAGCATTGCAACAAAAACAGAGAAGCTGGCCGTCTAAAATAAAACACACAAAAAAATTAAAGTCAACATAGGCAAAATTAATGTTACCATATAGTGAAACATCGGCATTTTTAAATTGTACCAAGTAACTCGCGGTAGTACCATGGTACCAACGAGGTCAAAAATGTACCATAAAAAGTACAATTGTACCATGATTTCCATCCGTCCCGTGCGGACACTAGATATGTATATAATACTATACGAACCTTACAGCCTGTTTTTAGCAGACGATACAATTGAAACGCGATCAGCCGATACATAGACGACTACGTAAGAAATAGCGTTCATAGGACACGACACGATTTTGTCGTGCGACTTAAGGCCGGGGCACAATGAATCCGTCATACGTTCAGCTTCGCCTTTTTCAAATGACATTAACGCAACGACGGAGAAGTTTGGCACAATGAGTACTTTATTGACGGAAGCATTTGAACAGCTTCTATAGGTCGATTCTCCATTTTATTTATTAAATTCAACTTTTTGTATTTATTTCATTTATTTCTTTTGTTTAATTTTATTTTTGCTGCCACAAAACACAAAAATCTAAATCAGAACATACCAAAAAAAACCAACCAATATCTGTCAAAATACTCAACGCACGCAAAAAGTTAAAAGTTGACCAAATTTTGTACTTTGCGTTGACGGACACGTACTGAATGTAACCGCCCTCATAAGAAACCATGTATTTCAACTTAGCTGTCAGTTGAAAAAGGCAAAGTTTAACGCATGACGGATTCATTGTGCCCCGGCCCTTACGTTGTATCACGTATATATCAACTCTGTGTAAAAATGTCATGTTGCCTGTCAACGTGTTCAAAAATAGTTTTTGTTTATCTTTTTTCATACAAAATTATGTATGCAAATTGGTAAAAAGGCAACCATATTCTGGCGCCAAAAAGGAAAAACAGCTGACTAGAGTAAATAGGAGAATTAGCATTAAAAATTCATTTGTTTAAAAAATTTCAATTGTATTTGAAAATTGTGTGTGTGGTTTTTTGTGAAAACAATTAAATTTTATAAAAGTGCGTGTAGTTGCGTTAAGCGCAGTATTCACGGTCAAAATGCATGACACAAGCATGAAGAACTCAGCATACACGTGCATGCATTGCACGATAAATTAATAGCATCTTGTTACAAGCTAATTGCAACGCAATTGTCAAACTACATACAAAAACTTTTTACGTATAGAATTATGCATTAAACACATTCACCACAGTAGGCTACACGAACACACGACTTCAAATGCCGCCAGCAGCATTTGTCGCCTCGTAGTCAGCTACTTAATTATTTTGGAGACGACAGCAGCCCCATCTGCACCTGATATTCGAGTACAAATACATAGTTCAGTATTGCCACTTTCATATATTTTGCATTTTTAAAAATTAATTAGTCTTTCACGTAAAAGTACAAAAATGAATCAATTTATTCTTAACATCAATTTTTGGATATTTTTTTTGGTAAATAATCAGGGCAATTATGTAACAAAATTCCGCAGGAAATTTCTCCCAGGGAACAATTCCAACTAATAGCAAATGATAGAAAAAACAAAAAATTCTAATTGGAAAAGAGAGAAATTTCCTGCGGAATTTTTTACATAATTGCCCTGAATATGAAATAATTGTACGATATTATCATTCATTCAACATTTTGTATTATACTGGCAACACTGCATTCGCTCATTGTAGCCAAAGAAATAGAAATTAGTTTAATTGGAGTACAACGACAAAATCAGCATAGACAACAACCTGTCGCCCTGTTGCCTTGCTGCCTTCAAAAGAATCATTCTCATATAAACATGTGTATTCTATTCTTGACATTTGGTAGTCGGCAGCTTGCTGTGGTGAATGTGTTTAATGCATTAGACAGTTCTTTGTATAATCCACTGCCTTGAGTAGTTTATCTTGTTATGTTTGTGTTGCATACATGCATGTGCAAAAATCAAAAAGTTTAGATTTTGCTTCAAGCATCGTTGGTGTGACTCATACAAACAAAATTTCACTAATATTATTATAATGCAGGTCATGTATTTTGACCGTGAATAATGCGCTTTAAGCAAGTAAAAAAATACATTATTAAGAAAGCTGCAGTCTCCTGGAAAAATGTGAATGCAAGCAATATTTTCTGAACTGTTCCTTAACCCACTGGAAATTTACCATTTGTACGTACAAAAGTTTTTCGTTACCACTTCTTGATGGAGGACCGTAAAAATTTATTTTCCTTGCCACCGTCTCCCATATACACGCCATAGAAGCCTTGCTGGAACACGATTAGCAATTTTCAATCGTCCACCTTGGCGTTTATGACGAGACAAATCGTTTAATACAAACCAAAATAAACACGCCCATTTGCTAGCGATTATTATCAACGAGTCGCGTCCTAGAAACAGGCTGTTAGTCTATATAATCGGCCATGTCAAAAAGTTCAATTCCGTTCGGAAACGGAATTCAATCCACCTAATTTTTGTAGCAGATATTGTTTAAAAAAGAAAACTAAAATATGGAAATTTGTCAGGGTTGTCCAGACTGTTAGGGGCGCTGATATACTGGGGTATGCTCCGGCTAGGGCTTGAGATCTTGAGGTGGATTCAATGCTGTTTCCGAACGGAATTGTACTCTGTGACATGGCCGAATATATAGTTTTAAAATTTTGTTCGTTTTTGGAATTTTCTCGGTTTTGATTGTTTTTTAATATGGCGTTTTTTTTAGTTTTGAAGTTTTTTTTCGTTTTTGACTTTTCTTCGGTTTTGGCAATTTTTTTTAAACTTTTGGCGCTTTTTTCTCGTTTTGACGATTTTTTTCATTTTAGCGATTTTTTCCACTTTTTCGCGACTTATTTTAGTTTTAGATTTTTTTTTAATTTGGCAGTTTTTTTTTCGTTTTGACGATGTTTTTTCGGTTTTTGGCGATTTATTTTGGTTTTATAATTTTGGGATTTTCTAGTTTAACCGTTTTTGAAAATTTCAAAAGTTTGGCTCTTATGGTTTCCAAGATTTAGCAAGTTGTCAAAACTACATAGTCAAAATTACATTAAATGATAGAACATCCTTTAATTTAGATTTTTTTAAATTTTAGTGTTAGTTGTAGTCTGTATAAAAATACATAAACTTTACAAATTTCAAGTGTATATACATACAATTGTATGTATATTACATGGGATTTTAACGTTTGTCGTTGCCGGTTTTATAGCACCCTTTAATTTTTAACTCTCATGTATTTGTTGTTGTAGCGGACAAAGTTCTACATACTATGTCCAAATTTCAGGTCCGTAGCTCTTACAGTTCTCCAGAAAATAGTCTGTGACGGACGCACAGACAGAAAGACAAACAGACAGACAGACGACCAGACAGACAGACGGACAGCGTAGCGAAACCCTAAAAACAAAGGCCATGTGGTCGCCAAGGCTGGCGCGTAGAAAGCGCAATCTGGAACGCCAATTTTCAACAACTTTTCTCAGCATTTGCGGCCGCATTTCGCCGATAACTCTTGGAATGTTGATTTCCAGTTGTTCAATTGTTTGTGATTTATCGACTTAGACAAGTGACTTAACATAACCCCAAGGAAAATAATACAATGGGGCTAAATCACACGAACTTGGTGGCCAATTAATTGGGCCATTGCGTGAAATTATTTTTTCAACAAAAGTTTCTATGAGTAAATCAATTGTAGCGCCCGCTGTGTGGTATGTGGCTCCGTCCTGTTGGAATCAAATATCAGCAAGATTAATGCCTCATAATTGAGGTACGAAAAAAAAATTCGAATCCTGTTCCTATACCGTTCACCATTGACAGTAACATTCTGACCATCATCGTTTTTGAAAATATATGGGCCAATGACTCCGCCAGCCCATAAAGCGCACCAAACAGTAATTTTCTGTGGATGTAATGGTGTTTCGACAAAAGCTTATAGATTCTCCTCACTATAAATGCTTCAGCTCATTCGCCGAATTGGCGACGCATACGATGGTTGTTTGGCTTTAATTCCTGCACAAGTTGAATCCTGAAAGCTTTTAAAACAAGATCCTTTAGTAAAATCTTCCATAAAGTGGAAGGACACAACCCCAGTTGCTGAAAACGGCGACAAATTGATTGATTAGGATCATCTACAATGCTTTCCTATAAAGCGGCTACAGCTTCTTCAGTGCGCACTGTTCGGCGTCTCACGGGATGCACATTATCAGTAACAGTAAATTCGGTGCGAAAACGATCTATTATTCTTCGAATTAGCCGCTCTGGAGGACGAGTACAAACGCCATAAAATGGAAGAAGTGCACGATGAGTTTAGCGAATGGAACAATTATTTTGATTAAAAATTTCAACAATTTGCACGCGTTGCTCTGGTGTAAGTCATAATGAAATTTCAAAGCAAACTAAACAAAAAGCTATCAGCTGTTCAATGGGTGCTCAAATAAAGCAGTGATGTCAACTCAAAGTTCTGACATTTTAAAAAAATACACTTTACAATTATATATAGACATTTGAAATTTTCAAAGGTGGTGTATTTTTATGAAGACTACACCAATTAGCACTGAAGTTTAAACAAAAATCGAAATTAAAGGGTATTCTATCAGTTGATGTAATTTTGACAGCTTGCTGTATCTTGGAAATCGTAAGAGCCAAACTCTTGAAATTTTCAAAGACGCTAAAACTAAAAATTCCAAAATTAAAAAGTCGGCAAAACGAAAAAATATGCCAAAAACCGAAAAAATCGCCAAAACGAAAAAAAGCGCTAAAGTGAAAAAATATCTAAAACTAAAATTAAATGCCAAAAACTAAAAAACGCCAAAAATTTAAAAAATTCCCAAAACGAAAAAAGCGCCGAAACTAAAATAATCGCCAAAAACCGAAAAAGTTTACTGGGTGCTTAAACGAAAAATGTCTACATCAGGTAAGATATTCGATTATATAGGGCAAAATTCGTATAGTATTTCATATTTGTTCTTACGGAACCCTTTGGTGTGCGAGTAACAGTCGCACTTTACTGAATTTATTTGTATACACATTTATAACGAAGAATTCATTTGACAATTACTTTTTTGCCTTTTTTGATGCATATTTTTTTTACAAATTTTTTGTTAAATTTTTGTTAAAAATTGCAGAGTTGCATCTAAGACAATGCAATTTTTACAGAAATTTCGTGAAATTATTGTCAAATATTTGTAATGGTAGGTACAGACCAAGTTTTCGAATATTTTGACACAGGCTTGGTTGCATAAACATGTTGCTAAATCTGTACCTACCATAAGACATTTTATTATTGCGAAGCTTGTGCATCTGACAATGCCGTCCTTGTCAAAGAATTCTTACAATTGGTAACACTGCTCACACTAGGCTTTAAAGACAAAGGAAAGCGCAAAATATTTAATGAAATATATGCAGCAAAAATCATTGCTGCTTTTCACTTTTTTATTTAACACAAGCACAAACGATTGATAATTGACTCTGGCAACGCTTAGCTACTGATCTGACAATTCTTGCACATAACAACCGTGAGAATTGACAATTTTTTAAACTCACGATATTGTCAGGTAAATCTATTTTCTGACAAGTTTTAAATGTTATTTTAAGCTTTCATTCACTTCTTTATTCACAAAGCTTACCTTTTCACTACACCGCGAATTACCTGTACGTAACGAAGGAAAAAACGAACGAAAAAAGTACAATTTTTGAAAGTTGTTAGTACAATTTAAAAATTCTCAATGTCATCCCTGACTCATGCTCATGCCTTAAACAAATTCACCACAGCAAGCTACCGACTACCAAATGTCAAGGATAGAATACTCATGTTTATATGAGAATGATTCTTTTAAAGACAGCAAGGCAACAGGGCGACAGGTTGTTGTCTATGCTAATTTTGTCGTTGTACTCAAATACTAATTTGTATTTCTTTGGCTACAATGCGCAAATGCAGTGTTGCCAGTATAGTACATTGCCAGTACATTTTAAAAGAGTAATTAATTTTTATAAATGCAAAATATATGAAAGTTACAATACTGAACTATGTATTGTATTTGTAATTGAATATCAGGTGCAGATCAGTGATGCCAAATTTTTTGGCTCTAAAAGTACATCAATATTTAAAATAAGCACTAAAAAGCGTAAGTTTGAAATCTAAAAAGCGTAAAAAGCACTAACGTGAAAAAAGAGTGAAGATTCGAACTAGTGAAGTTCAATAATGTGTAATATTTTCTAAGCTATTCTATATTTCGGAAATAGTATAATCTTTAATGAATTATATCAGACGATTTATACTGAAAAAATAAATACACCAAAATTTTTATTGAAGTACATAATTTTAAGAAATACACAAATTTCTTAAAAGTACTACACTACATAGTGTTGTTTTCTTAGTTTGGCACTAACGCCAAACAAACTAGTCTTGTCCTGCACAAGACTATTTATAAGACCTTTCAAGACATGCGACATTTTTCAAATGCTTTGCTACAGCGAAATATTCTAAAACAAACGCTAAACGACACTGTTGGCAAGACAAACAACTGAAAAAAAATATTGGCAACAGTGTTGTTTAGCGTTTGTTTTAGAATATTTCGCTGTAGCAAAGCATTTGAAAAATGTTGCATGTCTTGAAAGGTCTTATAAATGGTCTTGTGCAGGTCATTAACTTCAACCAGATATTTTGAACAGTCACAAACCTCTTATCTTATGCACAGACTATGTTCATACGCATTCCTTAAATTACCCAGCACAAACGACTGTGAGTAATATTTGTACAGTACATCACACGCACGAGTATAAAAACTCCAAGAGTATCTATTCGGCTATACATGAGTATACACAGGAGTATTTTGCGCATAATGCGTACACTTCAAGTATCAGTGCTGCCAGTAAAGTGAATTTTTAAAACGCTAAAATGGGAAATCTGCTAGATCTTGCCTGAAATCTCGTAAGTAATATATTGGATTCAAATATAAACGCTTTATTACATAAATTAAATAAATTTCTAATTAATTTTAATTATTATTGTTCGAACTTAATTTAATTCTTTATTTATAATTTAATCAGACTAAAGTTCGTATTGCTTTGTAAGCCAAATTACATGCGATGAATAGGGAAAGGATTTTCATGCATTTAAAATTACGTTTTATATACATACATAAAATATGCAGTAAAAATATAAAAATATGTATTTATAATATATACATACATACATATAATAATGGGTGTTTTTTATTGAGGTATAGAACTTTAAGTTGGCATCACTTTTTTAACTGGCGGCCATTTTGTCAGCTGTCAAGTGATTAATATTTAGTTTGGTTTGCCATTTCATCATGAACAGGTTGACAAAAGAACAACGCTTGCAAATCGTGCAAATTTATTTCGAAAATAATGGTTCAGTTCGCGAAGTTTACCGCAAGCTCCGTTCATTTTATGGTCGACATAATCGTCCATCAGAGCAATTAATTCGGTTAACCATGGATCGTTTTCGCACTACGTTTACTCTATGTGATAATACGCATCCGCAGAGACGTCGAACAGTGCGCACCGAAGAAACAATTGCCGCTGTAGAGCAAAGTGTTGAAGAGGACCCGAATGAATCGATTCGCCACCGTGCACAGCAATTGGAGCTTTGTCCATCAACTTTATGGAAGATTTTGAAGATTTTGAATCTGGATGAGTTGTGGTTCCAACAAGACGGCGCTACATGCCACACAGCGCACGTCACAATCGATTTATTGAAGGAAACATTCGATGAGCGCATAATTTCGCGGAATGGACCTGTCAATTGGCCACCAAGATCGTGTGATTTGACACCATTGGATTATTTTCTTTGGGGTTATGTGAAGTCGCTCGTCTACGCCAACAAACCAGAAACGTTAGGGGACTTGGAAGCCAACATTCGTGGCGTTATTGCCAACATACGGCCCCATATGCTCGAAAAAGTGGTTGAAAATTGGACCTGTAGAATTGGCTTTATTCGAGCCAGCCGCGGCGGCCACATGCCCGAAATCATATTTAAACATTAATGGCATAAAATTATCCTTCCAATAAAGCCAAATTGATGGACATTAAAACGATTTTCTTGTGTTTTATTTCAATTCGAAGTTCTATACCTCTAAAAAACACCCTGTATATATAAATTTATTTATTTTACATTCTACGTCAGCGGATATTATTGGTGCGCATTTAAGTGCTGCTATTTTGTTTGTGGAATATTCAGTTTCTAAGTTTTCGTTGTTAGAACTCTAAACTATTGATAAAATGTTTTGCATATATTTTAAGTCCATATTTTTTTGTATAACTATTTCTAATTTATTTTTTATCTCTTCGCTTATTCTGCCTTTTAGAGCAGAACTTTTTTTACCGCATCTTCAATTAATTCAACTTGAGGTGTTAAAGTAAGTTCACTATAGTGTGAACAAGAAAGCAATACTACTCGTATGTGAGCACAAATATCAATTTAGGCAGAAGACTGTCGGATACTATAATTCTATTAATAAAATTAAAGAAATGTTAGTCAAAAGAATTTTACACCATTTGAAAAAAATAACGTGTGCTTCAAGTGTACGTTAAAACCAATTTTGTATGGACATTTTGTTTTAGCGTGCACTCCCAGCACACGTTATTATACCCTTTACCAAAAAAAAAATGGTAAAAGGGTATATATAGGTTTGTCATTCCGTTTGTAATTTCTATAATATCAATAAGCGACCCATAATATATATATATATATTCTGGATCCTTATGCATAGGGAAGACGAATAAGCGATGTCCGTCTACCCGTCTGTCTGTACGTGAAATCGGTTTTCCGAAGCTCCCAAAGCTAGAGACATCTGGGACTGGTGTCTCAGAAATTTTCCAAAATAGATTGGTATTGAAATTCAGCAAAATCGAGCAGACGATTGCAGAGCTGGAACACTTCAACTTTATTTTGCCATATAAAAGTAACTACCGAAAACAAATTTTTGTTTTTTTTTAAATAAATTTTACACTTTAGTATGACTAAAAATGGTATTTTAAATTAAAAAAATATAAAAAAATTAAAAAGACGTTTCCAGGGTTGGAAAACTCTAACTTTTTTGTTATATAAAAGTAACTTACTAAAACTTTTTTGCGTTTTATCTATAAATTAAACATATCTTATATTCTTAAAATAAAGAAATTAGTGTAAGAGATCAGAAAAATAAAAAAGAATGATTCCAGGGTTGGGAAACTTACACTTTTTGTGTTATGTAAAATTAACTATATATAACTAATTTTTTTCTTTTTCTTTATAAATTAGATATATTTTATGGCTCTGAAAGAAAAGTTAGGCGTATAAAATTAGAAAAATTAAGACCACAGCTACAGAGATGGCAATTTTGATCCTTTTTTAATATTAAAGGAATTAAATGAAACTAAGTTTTTTCTTATATCGTTTTTGCTTTGTTCGCTTAATATATTTTATGTATCAATAATCAGAAAAATCCAAAATTATGATTCCAGGGTTGGAGAACTTACACTTTTTGTGCTATGTAAAATTAAATAGGTCTAAATAATTCTTTTTTTCCTTTATAAATTGAATAAATTTTATGCTTCTGAAAGAAAAAATTGGCATATAAAATTATAAAAATTAAAACCAGTGCTCCAGAGATGGAAACTTTGAACTTTTTTTGATAATAGAGTAACTAAATAAAACTAAGTTTTTTCTTCTCTTCTTTTTGCTTTGTTCCATTAACATATTTTATGTATTTTTTTAAAGAACTAGATTGGTATAAGGAATTAGAAAAATCCTAAATTATGATTCCAGGTACACTTTTTGTGTAAAATTAAATAGGCCTAAAAATTGTTTTCTGTTTCTTTATAAATTGAATATATTTAATGCTTCTGAAAGAAAAGTTTGGCGTATAAAATTAGAAAAAATTAAAATTACAGCTCCAGAGATGGAAACTTTGAACTTTTTTTTTGATATTAAAGTAGCTAAATAAAATAAATATTTTTTATTTCTTTCTTCACTTATTAATAATTATTAATATTTTAAATCAGAAAAATTTAAAAGGTTGATTCCAGGGTTGGAAAATTTATTGTTTTTTTTTTTTAATTCCTGAATACTAATACGAATATTTGAAACGATATTCGCGAATACGAATATTATATGTGAAATTTATAGACACAAAATTGGGGTTCTATTTACGCCTGCAAAAGGAAATATGAATAAATTTTAGGAAAAAGAACTTCATACTCCTGTTGGCGTACTTTAAAGTTATTAAAACCTACCCACAATTTTAATGATCGTCATTAAATAGCATTTGAAAATGATGCAAAGCACAAATTTCTATAAAAAATGTAATGAAAACTTATTTTTAGCCATTTATTTAAATTTTGTTTAGAATTTATCAATTTATTTATTTAATTTTTTTGGAAAAATATTCGTACTCGAATTTGCCTGAATTTGGCGAATACGAATGCGAATACGAATGTCTAAAAATAGCCGAATATTCGGCAATTCGAATACGAATACGAATATACGAAAATAGTATAATTGATTAATAATTGATAGAAAATATGGAACATTGGAATACATAATTAAATATTTCTTGCTCCAACAGTTTTTTAACCAATCTCTTCTCTCTGTGTAAACGTGATGGAAAATATCTGCGAACAGATTGTTATTCACTACACATTAAAAACACGTAATGAAGTTCTTGCTTCCTACTTTTATTTTTATTTTTGCAGAGGAGCGTAATAAGTTATTTTTGAATTAATCGGTTAACCGATTAAAAACAATTTTCATAATTTTTTTTTTTAATTTCAGTTAACCAAAATACATAAATTATTTATTATTTTGAGATTTTATTAATAAAAAAAAAAATGATAACATAACAAAAATTCAAGTTCTCGAGCTAAATCAAACAAAAACAAGTACATAACTGAGATATCGATAAGGGTGAATAAATCATAAGCAGTCACAAGTAAATATTATCAAAATCGTTTTGTTTTTCCATAAACCAGTTCACTGAACAAGTCTCTAGGAATCGAAAAAAAATTTGTTTAAGTGTAAAGTCTTCTTGATCACTTTAAGTTAACGTCACGCCTATTTTTATCTTACTTACCTCTGCGTCATTTATTCACTATCTACAGTTTTTTTGCCACTCCTGAACATTTGGGATTTTTTGAACTGCGACTGTTTATGATTTAGTGTACGATATATATATGTATGTATGTATACTTTATGGGGTCCCATATAAATATTGTGAAAATTACACACGAAATAACAAACCTATGCATGTATACCCTAACAATTTATTGGGGTGAAGAGTGAAAAAATTAAATTTTTAAAAGCGTGTAAATAATTATTTTCAGATCCGGTTAACATGTTCTCAGAGAGAACAGATTTGTTGTGATGACCGAATTTGTAGTCAATCGAATTTTATCGGTTCAAACAACTAACACACAATTCTGTTGTAATGAACGAATATAGCTTTTGTAAGCACCAATTTTTCATTAGCGATAAGTGAATTTTTAGAATGAAATGGTTATGGCAACAGAAAATTTTAATAAAATTGTCATTTCTAAAGGAGTCATTGGTAGGAATGGCTCATATACATACATAGATGCCTATGTACATACATACATACATATATACATACATACATACATACATACATGCATATGTACATAAAAACAATTTGTGCAGAATAAAGAGGTAAGTAAGTACATTATTATATTTATCGCAAATTATTCTTAACTTTTTGCTTTTAAATTGAAGTGAAATGTGCAAATTTTTTAATCCACGTGGTGCAATGTAACATCACTTGCTGGTATTCGGCTTTATTACACAGAGACATTTTCCTATCAAGAAACTACAAATTATTTGCACATATGATTCCAATTAAGAATAATATCAATAACACTTCGAATATGTTGCGAAATACATATGTGACAGCGCATAGAGAAAGGGACCTAAGGGTAAAAAAAATCAGTTTTCACTTTTTTTTTTGATATGAACAACGTCTGAGCATCGAATGAGACCGATCCCATGCCCCAAAAGTGTTCCCTCCCAGAGATATGCGCGTTTTATGAAATTGAAGTCGACGATTCTAAGGTTATGTGAAAAACTGTTCGTACTAACAGAGTGATATTCACGATTTAAAAGAATTATAAATGAGTATTTATTATAATTCACAATTAATAATTTCAGAAAATAAACCTGGATTCGAAAAAATGCGAGCAAAATTGATATCAAACTCATGGAAACAGCGCGCTAGGTAGAAAACAGTAAAAACCAACTACACAAAACAAGAGGTAGGGACGACCTACGCGCGTTTTCAAGGTTGACCAACACGTTCCTGACGTCATGAGATGTGTCGCTTTCAAATGAGACCAATACCAACACGCTCAGTGATGGTATACCAAAGATTCACATATTTAAATCTTTAAAATGGCTCTCTTGAACAAAACCGTTTTTTACCCATAGGTCCCTTTCTATTTTGCGCGTCACATATGTATATAATAATGCCCTTACCTTTTTTGTTAAATCAGGATTTTGATTATGCGAAATATTTATTTATTTATTTCAACAATACTATACAAAGTAAATTTGCATAGTATGGTGTTGCACGAATATGGGCGGAGTAACTAGACCATATACCCAAGATGTTGTTAACAGTATTTTCAAAAAAAGTTCCGTGACTGACTGTACGACCTATGCCTTCACATAGGAAGTAGCAACGTGGTTGTTAAAGAAATTCCACAAAAAACCCCAAGATTATACGGTTATCCGTGGCAGATCAGTCAACCAGTGCGAGCGAGACGAAAAACTCTCGAAGGCCTAACAAAAAAAAAAAAAAAGCCTGACCGCATTTAAGAAATAATTACGATGACGCGAAATGATGTTCTTCGACCCATAGCTGCTTAACGACTGATTATACGAAATATATTTTTTGTATGACATTAAATGATCAAACAGAATTGGGGCTTAAACACATTTTCCATACAAATTGACACAAAAACGCAGTCGAGAGATAGCATCTATTTTATTTTGACAACGTTTTTCCTTATGCTCTCACATATATGTATAAATGATCATTCTCTCGAGAATGCTACCATACTTTCTGTTCATACACGGTCACACTTTTTTTCTCTTGTTTGCTTTCCCATTTTCTGCCTTGGCTGGTTTTCCTTAAAGCAAGAAAAGGCAGTCAAGTCAGTTGTCTAATATCAGCAATCGAGTGCTTAAGAAAACTTAATCCGAGAATAAAAAAGTGTGTCCGACATAAATCAATTAAATAATAAATTAATAAGCCTTTTGAGCATATGTAAATAAAAAACTACGTGAACATATTTCATTCTGTGTTTCTTTTAAATCAATTAAAAAAAATGTAAATTTGCCTTAAACTTGAGCTGAATATAAATTTTACAAAGCAAGCCTGCAATTGCTATAAAAAGTGACACATCAACTTCTGCGGATCCTAACTCGTCAAATTCATCGATTAAAAGCTCCACTCACTACACCAGGAATTACAACGGTTGAAGCCAACAACTATAAGCTCCGCTTACTACACCCGTAAATATTACTTTAGTACTACTCTTGTTCCAGAGACAACCACCTCCCGGTAAGTCACCCCCCTTTTTCTTTCCATATATTTACATATATTTAATCAACCCCCGTGTGCCCTGCACACTTTCAATAAATTTCATACACTTTGTGAACAAAACTACAAAGAAATATAAGCACAAAAGAAAATGAAACAAAAATTATAGAGCATTTGAAGTTACTGTTACTGCCGTCGATGTTATTATGGGCTTTGTTAAATTGACAGCGATTTTTCCTGAAGTTGCGGACTTATTCTGTTTAATCATTAATATTTAATTTTTATTTTTTCTTTATTATTTTAATTCAAATTGAGAGAACAAAGTATGTTTTTCTTTTTGTATTCAGAATAAAAAATTGTTTGGGTTAAAATTTTTTTCGGTTAGGAACAGCGTGACCATATTAGCTTATTTGTTTCAGATTTAGCCTTAAAATTTTCATTTAGCTCTTAGCTTATTTTTTAGCTTTTTTCAAAAACTCATTTAGCTTTTTTAGCCTTTTTTTAGTCTAAATTGCGTGTTCTCTAAAAATATATTAAAAACATAAACAACTTATAAAAATTATAATATCTTAGCATTGTAAAATAGTTTACAAAAAATACAAAATGTAAATTATACGACAATTTTATAACAGAAATGGAAAGAAGAAAAATAGTAGATAATGGCAGAATGGTTAGAATTCCAATGGATAAAGTTAAATTCATATTAGTGGCCAAAACACTTTTTGAGTTTTTTGGGTATAAAATTATTTGACTTGAGTTGAACGTTCATTCAGCGGCATCAATTAACTTAAAACAAAAACCTGAAATAGCCTTAAGCCTGGATAACACTATGTACCGATTTTCGCCTGGCCACCTCAATAAAGTCATAAGTAATAAGCCGAAATGGCATTATTACTCAATTAATTCTGGAATAAGTCTATATGGGCTTATTACCAATGCAGTGTGGCGCAATTATGTCCTTGTATTTCAAGTAGTCGATAAATTAGAGCAAAATCTTTACTTATGACTTTATTTCACTGATCTGACGAAACTCGGTACATTGCGCAGATAGTGTGATCCATGCTTTACCTTAAATAGCATTAATTCACTTAAAAAGCTTTCGTATTTTAGTATAAATGTTTTTACATTTTTAAAAACTTTTTAAGATTATTTTGGGGAAGTTTTTGTTTTGTTCTTCATTAAATCTAAAATATAATAATTAATAAATAATTTCATTAAGCAAATATTCTATATGTATAATAAAAAAATATGTTTGTGTAATATTTAACGTTAGTTTAGCAATAAGAAACTATTGAAAAGTGATCAAAGAAGTGGAAAAAAGTTTAGCTTTATTTTCTAGCCTAAAATGTAACTTTTTAGCTTTTTTTCAAACGTGATTTAGCTTAATATTATTTTAAAATCTGGTCACACTGGTTAGGAATATCAATAAAGTATTTTAATTTCTTTTCTTTTTATTACAATAGAATTTCAGTGCGGTGGAAAATGATTTGTTAGTTACAATGACCGAATTATTTTTTTTTTCAAATTAAATATTGTTTACAACAATAAATAGTTTTTTAATTTCAAAAACCAATATTCAGTCACGTTACCTTCTAACTTATATTTAATTCAGTTGTCTTTAAAATGGTTATTAGCAGGGAAACCGCAAATATGCAATTGCATGTTTTTTCTTGTGTGACGTATTAATGCGGGGACAAGATATTTATCCGTTTCAGAACTTTTAATGAATTTTGGCATCGATTTGTTAGTGCATATTTTTTGCATATTTTACCCTTTAAAGCATGTTTATGCATATATCAGTTTTAATTTTAGCATATTTTCGAATCTTTCGAGCATAATTTACGTTTTTCTGGCATATTTTGATACTTTATAGAACTTATTTTATTTCAACCCGCTTGGCACCACCACCCTTTAAAAAAATCACCCCATTCCGAAAAGAACTTATGTATATGAAATTTTTTCTCTAGCAACTCATTAAAATTTCATTTTCGAAATAAAAATTTAAGTTTTAAAGAAAAATTTGTTCCTGCGCTATCTGGGTTAATATGCTCCATGTAAATATCTGTTCCAATGTTCCATGTAGTGTATAAATTTTTTTTATATATATGTATAACGCAGTTTTACGGACGTTAGTTGCAATACAAATTCAGTATAGCTATGTGTGATTTACTCTGCCCCGAGAAGACGTTGTCAAGGAACATTATTAATGTATGAAAGTTCATTAAGATGAGACAGAAACGATTTTTATTTTGTTTTTTGTTTTATTTTGTTATTTATTGCAATAAAAATTATAAATAAAAATCTTGTCTTATTTATCCAAAATACAGTTCCAAAGCCTTAATTCAGATATCGTGATCTTTTGAAATTGAGGTTAAATTCTTATGCATCCAATAAAAATTAATTTGTTTTATTTGTTTTAGTCAAAATTTTTATAGTAATTTCGTTTTAACCTGCACTTCAAACCCAGTTATTCTCTGTTAATTATGTTTCCTTTTTTAGGGTTCCGTACACCAAAGGTGAAAATGGAACCCTATTGTTTTCGCTACGCTGTCCGTCTGTCCGTCACAGGGTATTTTCTCGAGAACCGTAAGAACTACGGACCTGAAATTTGGACAGAGTATTTAGACCTTTTGGCCGCTACAACAACAAATACATGAGAGTTGGATATTAAAGGGTGTGTCAAAACGAGCACCGAAAAATGTTAAAATCCCATGTAATTGTATGTATATGCACTTGAAATTTGTAAAGTTAGTGCATTTTTATACAGACTACAACAATTAACACTAAAATTTAAAAAATTTTAATTAGAGGGTGTACCATCAGTTAATGTAATTTTGACTATGTAATTTTGATAACTTGCTGTATCTTGGAAATCGTAAGAGCAAACTTCTTGAAATTTTCAAACACAGTAGAACAAAAAATCCCAAAATTATAAAATCGTCAAACCGAAAAAAAAATCGCCAAAATAAAAAAAATAATCGCCAAAACGAAAAAAAAGCACCAAATTAAAAAAAATTTCTAAATCGAAAATAAATCGCGAAAAACCGGAAAAATAGCTAAAAGGAAAAAATCGCCAAAATGAAAAAAAATCGCCAAAATGAAAAAATCTCCAAAATGAAAAAAAATCGCCAAAATTAAAAAACTCCAAAATGAAAAAAAATCGCCAAAATTAAAAAAATTGCCAAAACGAGAAAAAAGCGAAAAAAACAAACAAAAATTATTTCAGCTGCAAAAACGTAAAAACACAGTATTAAAAAAAATGCTCAAAGCCCAACGTACGGAACCCTTCGTGTGCGAGTCAAAGCCGCACTTTACTGAATTTATTGTTTATTTATTTTTTTCTTATTTTATATGCAAATGTTGCTGAATTTTTGATTAAAAAATATATTTTAATTTACAAATAAACCAATTTATTCTATTTTTAAGAGCATATTTTTTTTTACTTTTAAGTGCATATTTACAAGTTTTTAGTGCATATTGAATGCGCATAAAACACTGTTTAGAGCATATTTTTGGTTTCCCTGGTTGTTAGAAATTAACGAAATCAATTCTTTTTAATAATAAAACTATTGTGAGAATTTTATTTGTATTGTAATTATGGTTTTTTGTTTATAAGTATGAAACAAATCGTACATTTGATTCATAATTGATAACAAATTGGATGGAATACATAAGTAAATATTTGTTGCTCCAACATATTTTTAACCAATCTGTTCTCTCTGTGTTTATGTATGTATGTATGTATCTTCTTAACTATTTATGTAAACTATAAATGCGAATAGCCCGTTCCTTATCACGTTTTTAATCAAATCTAATAATGTCCAAAAATTATTTCTGTAACTTTTGAATTTGCTTTGTTTTTTAATCTTTTTTCATATGTTTATATTTTTTAATATAGTTGCCCATTCAATACTATTATTTATATATTATATAGTATATACATATGTATATATACTATTAATTTATTATTTAGACGTGAATTATCTTAAATTTGGTAATAACGCTTCCAAAAAGTCGTTTCAATCACTTCCAATTTCTGGTTCAGATTTTTTATTTTTATTTTTTTTTTTTTGAATTTTGACTTTCTTCCCGCCACTTTTTTAAACTCTTATCTCTCAATTCGTTTGTATTTGTTGTAATAATAGTTCGTGAATAGTTTTCTGTTCATTAAAAAAAATAGAAATTTAACATACTTGTTGTTGTTAACTAAAAGGCTTGCAGATTAAGTTTGCGGCTGTAATGCTTTCTATCTTATGCCTTAAAAAATTTTCACTTCAATTTTCTTTTGGATGATTGATTAACTGCTTTGAACACCAATATTATTGATTGAAAAAAAAGAAAAATATTGGAAACGCACGTCTTAACAGTTTGCAAAACTATTTAGATATGAGTGATGCGCTAAGTTTAAGAATATTTTTAAGTGGCTCTTAACACATTTATTTATTTAGTTTTCTCATGTGTGTATATTTTATTATTTAATCGTCGGTTTTACTCTCTGCTGCTTAAAGTAACAGTAGGCATGTTTGGTACATTAAACTTTTTGATATACATACTGCTGGTATTAAATAAAGTCAAAGCAGGTTTTAGATTAGAATTTGCGAATATTTTAAATTTCGGTCTATGGTAATTTTTGTTAAAGCTGGTTTCACACTAACTACGCGAATTTGACATTTTTTTAAATAAAATTTCTCTTCATTTAGAAGTCTTATAATCAGGGAAACCAGAAATATGCTCTAAAAAAAAAGAGTTTTATGCGCATTCAATATGCACTAAAAAGTCAAAGAATATGCTCTTAAAAATTAAATAAATTAGTTTATTTGTTAATGAAAATATAATTGTAATATATTTCAAAATAAATATTCACCCTTATTCCAGTTGTCGACATCGACGTCACTTTAACACAATACAAAAAAATTTGGAGCTTGTTTACTCGCTCTCAAGAACAATTTTGTGCTACTGACAATCTATTTCCGTTCCCTTAGGTCTAGAAAAATAGCATAAACCTGCCAACAGGCGTCAGTTGCTTTCGACAACGGGTACACAAGCCCAAATTTTAAGGTATTGTGTTAAAGTGACTTCGATGTCGACAACTGGAATAAGGCTGATTGTTTACAAGAATAGTTTTTTTAATTTAAAAAGCCAATATTCAGTCACGTTACTTTCTAACTTATATATAATTCAATACTTAAAATGGTTATTAAAAATGAACGAAATCAATTGTTATTACTAATAAAACTATTTTGAGAATTATGTATATTTGTATTGAAACTATGGTTTTTGTTTTTGTTTATAAATATGAAAAAATAGTATAATTGATTGATAATTTGTAGAAAGTATGGAACATTGGAATACATACATAGTTAAATATTTCTTGCTCCAACAGTTTTTTAACCAATCTCTTCTCTCTGTGTAAACGTGATGGAAAATATCTGTGAACAGATTGGGATTCACTACACATTAAAAACACATAATGAAGTTCTTGCTTCCTACTTTTATTTTTATTTTTGCAGAGGTGTGTAATAAGTTCTTTTTGAATTAATCGGTTAACCGATTAAAAACAATTTTTTATTTATTATTTTGAGATTTTATTAATAAATACAAAAAATTATAATATAACAAAAATACAAGTTCTCGAGCTAAATCAAACAAAAATAATTAAAATTTCTCTTTATTTAGAAGTCTTATAATCAGGGAAACCAGAAATATGCTCTAAAAATAAAATAAATTGGTTTATTTGTAAATGAAAATATATTTTTAATTCAAAAATTCAACAATATAATAGTTAACAAAATATTGACCTAGGATTTCAAATAAAAATCATTACTGTCTCATCTAAATAAACTTTTATACACTGACAATGTTCCTTCAACGTCTATCTCTTCGTGGTAGAGTCCGTCACAAATAGCAAAACTGAATTTGTATTGAAACTAACGTCCGAAAACTGAGTAATATATAAGAAAACTGTATACACTACATGGAACATTCGAACAGAGATTTAGATGGCGAAAAATAAAAGTAAAAATTCTTACCATTCCCTTAACTTGTAAGCATATTAACCCAGGTAGCGCCCTTAATTTTAATTTCTCTTTGAACCTAAAAAATTTATTTCAAAAATTAAAATTTAATAAGTTTCTCGAAAAAAATGTTATATAATTTTTTTCGGAATGGTGTGTTCTTTTAAAGAACGGTTGCGCCAAGTGGGTTAAAATAAAAAAACTTATAAAGTATCAAAATATGCCCTAAAAGCGTAAATTATGCTAAAAAAAATTCGAAAATATGCGTATAAGACTGATATATGGAAAAATATGTTTTAAAGAGTAAAAATATGCATTAACGAATCGATGCCAAAATTCATAAAAAGTTCTGAAACGGTTAAATATCTTGTCTCCGCATTAATACGACACAAAAGAAAAAACATGCAATTGCATATTTCCGGTTTCCCTGCTTATAATCCAATAAGGTAGAATTTTATAAAATTTTACTTAAAAAAATTGCACTAATTAGTACATATACAAAAAAATATTAATAACACAGACTTGAAGAAAAATCGTCACAAAAACTTCTTGCAGTTCGACTCACATGAAACTTCACATGTCTGTCTAAATCACCAATTTACACACAACTTATAATTTTTGCTTTCAAACTTACTAGACATGTATATCCGACATAATCTCTTTCTTTATTCTTGCCACCACACACGTACTGTTACTATACCGAAACAGCTGATGTCAGATGCTTTGTCAGATTAATGTAGAACGCGCTCTAATTTAAATTTCTTTATATGGCATTGCTGCCTGACTTTTACAATAGCAAAGTTTTGAAGCGTTCACACTTCATGTATATATATACATATATATTTTGCAGTGTGAAATGAGACATGCCCGATCTAAAAATTATGTCGTGTGGAACCAGCTTGAGGGAGAAATTCTTTTATATAAATATATATATATGTTATCATCTGCATGATGTAATGTAATAAGCTGCATGAAAAAACAGTACTACGGAATTGCTCTTAAAGCTTAAATTAGACGTGACATAGCCATAACGCCATAGCCATAACCAAACGAAAATTCAATTGATTTCTATGGTGATAGTGAGAGTGAGAGAGACTCGCCATAACTCTCACCATAGAAACCAGTTGAATTTCGGTTTGGTTATGTCTATGGCATTATGGCTAATTTAAGCTTTAATAATAGTTTTAAATTTTACATCTAATTTGTACGTACATTTTAGAGATAGTACAAAAGTGTAAGCTGCTTTGGCGATGCCTGGTCTGCAGGAACCTACCTCTCTTATCTCTTGGTTAAGTCATCAACCTTTTGGAGATTGTTGAAAGATTAGCATAGGCTGTAAAACTAATACATATCAAAGTATAGTAGTTTGGGTAACAATTACTTAAACTTTAATACTACTTTAATAATTGTGCAGTGCATATTACGTATGATCCAACAGCTTCAATTTATTGTATTTACTCGTATATGTATGAAAATTTTGCCTATTTTTAAACTACTCGAATAATTATTCAATCAAACAATAATTTTGGTTATTTAAATTCATCATTAAGCAATCAATTCATATTTTAATTGTTCAATATCGTGATTAGTTTTTATTAATAACTATTTAAGTAATTTGATATTGAGTAAAATTATTTAAATTTTTTAATGTTAAAAGACTTACTATCTATAATTACAATTTCAAAACTGCATATTCTCACATACATAGTTCAGTTACAGGTTAGCAAATATCGTCCAAATGAGATGACATTTAGCTGGTTGCAAAAGAAAATTTATTGGAAATTATAAATTAGAAATATAAATGATTTTTGTGCAATATATAAAAATATATTGAGGAATATAAATTCCTCTACACTAAAATCTATAGAAAATTGCAACTTTCAATTTGAATAAAAAGCTTTAAGCTTTGATGATTTTAATTCATTAAAAGCATAAATATAATTATATGTATGTATATATAATGTATGCATACATGTACATATGTATGTATGTTATTAGTGTAGGAATTATCTAGATTAGACTTGGGTAGACTTGGGTCGAACTCGTTCATTATGTCATTTTTGGCACAAACCGATGATTAAACCCATTTAAATTACATGGGTTTGATCATAGGTTTGTGTCAAAAATTAAAAAGTGAACGAGTTCAACCCAAGTCTAGACTTCAATTTAATCGTAAGCGACAAAAATGGAATTTCTCAGGAAAAGGTTTTTTTTTAAATGCGAGTATGTATTCAAAAACGTCAATGTAAATTAGTCTTGGGTCGAACTCGTTCACTAGTTCATTTTTGCCACAAACCTATGATCAAGCCCATGTAATTTGAATGGGTTTAATCATAGGTTTGTGGCAAAAATTAACTCTTGAACGAGTTCGACCCAAGTCTAATGTAAATTAAATACTCTTAGGTTTGAAACAACTTTTGATTCGAACGCAAACAAACTAGTTCAAAAAGAGTTGTTGGACTAGACTTGGGTCAAACTTGGTCGTTTTTGACACAAACCAATGATCAAACCCATTTAAATAACACGTGTTTGATCACTGGTTTGTGTCAAAAACGACCGACTGAATGAGTTCGACCCAAGTCTATGTTGGACACAAATCTAGACCTAAGTCTAATGTTCGATCGTCGCTGGTTATCGAACATCAAATAACGAATGTATCGTGAGTTGACGGATCAGCTGACAAATTCTATATATATATATATATATATATATATAGTGTATATGTGCCCACCCAGCAGGGCACATATGTTGCAATCTTTGTATATAGTTATCCCTGTACTATATTCAAGTACCTTGCTGAGGTACTTTAAGCTATCTAAACTCTTCGCCGTAATGACTTTGTCAAAACAGTACTATCTGTTGTATGGCAACTGCACCTGGAATAGTGTCTGGCTGACCGCGTCAGACCAACCACTAGCATTAATTTAACACTGGGAATCCAAGACTATTCTTCACAGCCACCACGTTTTATGTATATATTGTGTATACACCCACAGCGAGGTCCCCAAGAGAATTCCACAACCATTGCCGGCACAGCTCAACCACTCATCCGAGATGAACGCATGCCTGTGTCGCCAAAAATTCAGTGCCTACTCCACATAAACCAAAATCATCCCTTAAACCCTGTGAAGTAGGATGAACTCGGCGTTTTAGCAAAGGATCCTGACGACCGCTACATACACTCAAAACTTCAAAGCACCAGAAGTAGCCTCTGTTTAGACCTCGAAGTTCCATCACAACGGCTTCACCTCTATCCTCTTTTGACGATAGAGGTAAAGCCCATGTTATTACATTATTCGATAGCGAATGCCATAATCTCAAATTGGAAAAACGTGACCGAATCAGCTCGTTAACGAAAGCGACGATTAGACCCCTGAATTTGAATACAATTATAACTTATTACTAATAGTTGCGAATATAAGTTTCTCACTCAAGCTTAATATAACTTTTAGTTGCAGTATTCAATAAATTTTACTAAAATTATTATAAATAGCACTTGAATAAGTGGTATCAAATTCGTTTATGCTTGTAAAGTTATGAGAAGAATGAAGAGAATCCGTACCTATTTTTTAACACGCCCTCTATCAGTTATTAATTTATGAGGAAAAAACTTTAGCTAATTCATTAAAAAAAAATTTTGTATTTATAATTTATTATCAAAGACATAGTAGTTTTTATTTACAAACAAAAAGTATTTATGTAAAAGCAAGGTCAGATGGAGCAAACTTTTAGAATAATCACGTAAATAGTAAAATAAAAACTAATGTGCTCGTAAAACAGTTGGTAAAGAAATAGCAATTGTAATAACTGAATAATTAAAATTTTAAATAATAAAGTAATTTGTAACAAAAATCAATAATTTTTAATTCAAAGAATAATTTTTCGTATTCAGATATTTTTTGGTTCAATTCCTTTTTCATTGCAAATTAAAATGTTTTAATTAATTAAATCATTTTCTGTGCCCCTACATTTAAAATTAGTTGTTTTGCGGAATCAAATAACATTTAAGAATTGTTTTTATTACTTTTTTACTATATTATTTACAAAAAAAAAGAAACTAATTTTACACAGTAAAAATTTGTGGTTTACTTTTTATTGTTTTTTATATTCAGCGGTTTTAAATATATACGAGTATTATTTTGGAATTACAATTTTAAATTAATTCCGAAATAGTTTATATGTAGAACCAAAATTAATTTATATTCATACTATAAATTTAATTCTTTTTTGGGTTATATGTATATACAAAATTTTTTACTGTGTACAAACTTTCCTTTAAGCAAACCTTTTAGTAAATTTAAAGCTTCTTTTCAGTTCATACTTACGGCTGTGTGTATAATGAAAAACTAGCATGAAGTTAGCATAAGAGACGAAGTTTGACCAGGTTTTAACATTGAAAATTAGATCATACGAGGGCGGTTCGGAAACTTTTTAGCCTAGCACAAAAAACGCGGTATAAACAGAAAAAAGGTAAGTGTTTTGGAAATTTCCATCTCTGCTATGAACACATGCTAAATTTTGTTTCGATCTGGCAACTCCTTCATATAGAAACAGGTGTTTATAAAAGACGCATCCGCGATTTTTAAACAATGGAAAAATTAGAAATGCGTGGTGTCATTAAATATTTACATAAAAAAGGTTTATCGGGACAAGAAATTCATAATGATATGGTGAATGTGTTAGGTGAAAGTGCTCCTTCATATGCAACAGTAAAAAATTGGGTTGCTGAATTTAAACATGGTCGTACAAGCATTGAAGATGAACCACGTAGTGGACGTCCAAAAACAGGAACAACAACAGAAATTGTAGCCAAAGTGCATGACACTCGTACTGTAGTTTTAACTCATGATTATATCCTAGCGTGATATATGTATGCAGTTATATTGGTTCCTTTTTACTCCTGTACTCGATCCTGTGATATATTTTTTTACTTCATTCCGTCGAAGATTTAAGCGAGATATTTTAATTTCGGTTTGTCGTTTCCAAGTTTGTGCTGGGCGTCCTCGACTTCGACTGCCTTGTGGGTTCCATTCTATAGCTTGCTTCGCGATATCATCCGGAAACTTACGCAGAGTGTGTCCGATCCATCGCCACTTGCGCTTTCGGAATTCAGCTGTGATTGGCTTCTGAGTGGTTTCTAGCCAAATCTGATTATTTTAGATTGATCTTGGCAATTATATTCGAAGGATCTTCCTTATAGAGCATTTACACTGTCTCGAAGTCTAGTACTTACGAGATTTAAAGCTAAATCTTGCTGCTTTCTGCTAGATTTCGCATACAAAACAGAATCTATTTTGTTAGTGGATTTTTACGAAATCTAATCTTTCTATTTTTACTACCCTGTATAACATATTAATAGAAAAGATGAGTGAATTATCTACTTCTGCTTAAAAAGGTGTGTGAATTGGCTACATTGCAGATGCTTGGTTATAGTTTTGGAAATTTTACAATCAATGGGTTTTATTTTGGATAAACAAATCTTGATAAATTTTCTTAAAGATTTTATTTAAAATCCGCTTGATTTTGTGCAGGTGTAAATGCCCTATTAAGCATTTGTTTACAAAAACTTGCGTCAAAACTCTTTAAGGCCGTTTCACACTATAATACAAGTATTAATACTTTTGACGAAAATGCATCCTTAATCTAATTTCTATTTAAAAAATTTTAAAAGGCAATAACAACTCAACATGTCAGAGTTGCATTTTCCACAAAAGTATTAATACTTGTATTATAGTGTGAAACGGCCTTTACAACCGTGTTAAATTTTTAGAATGGCGTTATTCGATGTTTGGTGCAAATGGTCTTGCGTAAGTGCAAATGCAAAATATCGTAGCTTTTCTTTGGATTGTGTGTGTATTTTGTTGTTGGATTTTAAAGCAAAACTACGATATTTTGCATTTACAATGACGCAAGACAATTTGCATCAAACACCGAATACCACCAATGTAATTTGTAGAAATTATTAAAATAAATTAAATAAAACGCAACTTTGACTCGCTCACAAAGGGTTACGTACGGTAGTTGTTTTTTTTTTGGGCTTTGGCGATTTTTTTATTTTTTACAATACATATTTTAAGTTTTAGCGATTTTTTAGTTTCGGCGCTTTTTTCGTTTTTTATCGACTTTTTTTAGTTTTTGGTGACTTTTCCTTTTGGTGATTTTTTTTTTGCATTTTAACGATTTGTTTAATTTTTGGTGATATTTTTCGCTCAAGCGTTTTTTTTAATTTTGACGATTTTTTAGGCTTTTTTTAATTTAGAATTTTTTTTTTTTTTTTTTTTAAAGAGAAGTAACACTCAGGCAATTAATTCCTACTGCTAATACTAGGTGTTACCTTCTTTAGGAAAGGGATAGTGAGAGAGAAGACAGATGGTGAAAGAAGAGATAGAGGAAAGCTTCATTCTTTTTACAACTCTGCTTTTCGCACGTTTTTAATAATGCAGTGTTGCAGCGCCTCTCTGATGTTAAATGGGGCGTATTAATTTTTTGAAGCTGTGTCTTGTAGCCATTTTATTGATTATTTTACTTCGCCGATGATTTTGCTACACAACGAAGGAGGGCGCTCTGATGTTACATTAGGACTAGTATCTGCTGAAGTCGGTATAGTTCAGTGACCAGTGACTATGCCTTCATCACTTGAACTTTCCTACAACAACTGACACAAAGGGACACTAATGCACATCAGAAAAATGCGTGGTGTTGTTATTTAATGACTGTCGGATACAGGGATTGAACCCAGGTCCTTTGGTTTTGTAGTCAACGTGCTAACTACTTCAGCCAACGCCAAATTTTTAGTTTTAGCGTTTTTGAAAATTTCTATTTTCCAAGATACAGCAAGTTATCAAAATTACATAGTCAAAATTACATTAACTGATAGAATACACTTTAATTTTGATTTTTTTTTTAACTTCCGTGTTAATTGGTGTAGTCTTCATAAAAATAAAATAACTTTAAAAATTTCAAGTGTCTATATACATATAATTGTATGTACATTAGAGTTCGACCGATTAATCGGCTTCGGCTTCGGCCTTCGGCCAAAAATTGGTAATCGGCCAACATTCGGCCTATGGCAAAAATCGATTAGCCGAAGCCGAATATTTTTCATTCCAAGCTTGAAATATAAAATTATGTTTGGTCGTTGCTCGCCGACAGTTTCTATTGTGTTTAAGGTTTTGAAATGGTTGCTTTGAAATACAACCCTGTTGCTTTCTATTTTCTTTTACTTGGACGTTCTTGTGAGTGATCATATGAAAAAGCAATCTATAAATTGCAAAATAGTTTTATTTTTCTTATTATGTATCCAATAGATATTACAGCTATTTCAGTGATCTCAAAAAAGCAAACTTTTTTCTAATTCATATAAAAGGTAAGTATCATTTTTAAAATTTAAAACATTCGGCTTCGGCTTCGGTTTTGGCCGAAGTTTAGGATTTCAGCCGAAGTTCGGCTTCGGCCAAAAAAAAAAACGCCTTCGGTCGATCTCTAATGTACATATGTATGTATATAAAATGGGATTTAAAATTTTTTCGTTGCTCGTTTTAGAACACCCTTTAATTTTTAACTGTCATATTATAGGTATGGTGTTGTATCGCAAAAAGTTTTACATATTCTGTGCGTAGCGAAAACAATAGTGTGCAGAACCCTAAAAAAATTTTTCCAAATTAAAATTTTTTTAAAGTATTAAAAAGTATAATTTCATATAATTTAATTTCCGTTTCCTTTCTGATGTAACAAGTATATACAGAAATGAGTAACTTTAGCTGTACCTGCCCTTAAGTTAGTTCTTTTTGCAACATCTCGATCATATATCGTCGTTTGTAATTAATTATTAAAAAATTTAACGTTATCAATTTTTACGTTCATGTGTGTCATCATCCAAAATATTTATTAATTAGATGTTTACAAAAATTATACTATATAATATATACATATGTATATAATAATATATAATTAAAGCTAAAATTGGTTTCAATTAATTTAATCACTCACTCATCTAATCAGAAACAAAATTATTTAAAATTTTCTAATTCCATAATTGGATATGCAGTTTTCCTAACTTAAAAAATTGATTTTTTTTTGCAATGAAAGAACTGTATTTCTATTACTTACATAAATGAAAATATAATTGTTTTATATTGAAAGAAAATTAAAACGAGTCACGAAATCATTAAAACTTAAAAAAAAACTATTTTCTTTTTTTAAACAAATTTCGAACAGAATGAATAATATTTAATTTAACATTTCGATTTCATTATAATTATAATTTTTTTAATATCAGTGTTAGATTTCGTGTCAGAAATTAATTTTTTTAATGTATGTACATATGTACAATCCATATGCATGGCCATATATCAATTACAATTCAAATTTTAAACCTTAAATTCACATATTATTCCTCTCATTCCTATGCCGGAACAGGAAAGAGTTCAATATTTCAAATCTTAGTCACATACAAATTTTTTTCATGCAATTTCACAGATGCACCTTGCGTTCTCCTCTTAAGTTAAACGTGAATTACATGAACTTCACAACTTTTTTTCCCTAAAAAAAAGACTTATATGTATAGTGTCATTCCATAATGAAATAGCCATAACCGTTGCCAAAACCGTACACAACAGTAACACAAGTTTATGCTTTCATTTCTTCCACAGGATTTACGTCATCCATTATACTGACTTAAAAATTAAAAATAAATAAAAAAAATAAACTAAAATGAGTATAATAACAAATACATAAATGAAAACTAACCAAAGAATTAAGCAAATGAAAAAAGTTCAAGCACAAAAAAACAAAGTATTTTTATGGAGGTATAAAACTTTGAGGTGGCAACACTTTTTTAGGTGGTGGACGTTTTGTCAGCTGTCATGTAATGTAAGTGCAATGGTAGGAAACAGCTGATCGATATTGTTATGTGAAAAGTAATGAAAATGTTCAAAGGCTCAAGGCTCAGTTACCCGACTGCAATGTAAAGTAACTGCAACGTAGGAAACAGCTGATCGATATTTTTTATATGAAAAGTAGGTTACGTTACATTACATCTCTTTTCACATAAAAATATCGCTCAGCTGCTTCCTACCGTTACAGTTACATTACATTACAGTCAGCTAACTGAGCCCTTACATTATGGTTACATCTCTTTAACCATTTTCATTGCTTTTTATATAAAAATATCGATCAGCTGCTTCCTAACGTTGCATTTACATTCCATTACAGTCAGCTAACTGAGCCTTTAAGGCTCTGTTTTGGCATTTCAACACGGGTAAATTGACGTCTGAGCAACGCTTCCAAATTTTGAACATTTATTTTGAAAATCGTGGCTCTGTTTGGAATTACGTATACATATAATACGTCCATTCTACATTCAACTGACAGGTTCTGTAAACTATTTCGTTTTGAAACCGACAACATTCAAGAAAAGTCAACTAGAAAGCTCAGTTATTATCGCATTAAGTTATTGCGATAAAAATAACACTGTTTTACGTTTTTAAATTTTGCGATTTCAAAACGAAATGTTTTTCAAAACATGGTAATCGCCCTCAAACCAATTAATTCGATTAACTATGAAACATTTTTGCACCACGTCTACTATAAATGATAATACGCATCCACAGAGCGTAGCATAGTGTAGAGGAAGACACGAATCAGTCTATAGAGTCCATAATCAGGCTATAGAGCTACGATTACTGACTTTTTCGTTCATCAATTGAACAACCATGATGTGCACCAGCTGTGGTTTCAACAAGACGGCGAAACATGTCACACAGCTCATGCCCCAATTGATTTATTGAAGGAAACGTTTGGCAACCGCATAGTTTCACGTTTCGGACCCGTGAATCGGCCTCCAAGATCGTGCGATTTAACGCCACTAGACTATTTTTTGTGGGAATATGTGAAGTCGGTAGTCTACTCCAGTAAGCCCGAAACGATTAACTACTTGGAGAGCAATATTCGCCGCGTTTTTGCCGATATACGGGCACAAATGTTGGAAAAAGTCAGCAAGCAGCTGTTTATGGCAAGTCACCTATAATCATATATACTCGTATGTAGGTTGTCCAGAAAGTTTGGTTATGATTATGCCACGTCTACTTTAAAGTTAACTCTTAAAACAGATTCAATTGTTCTCTCTACAGTAGCGTTTGAAAATGGTGGTACCAGCAATGCAGTTGCTAATAGCCCACTAATTTTTAAAACTGTTTGTAGGTCTCATCTATTCTTTTTCTTCCACAGTTTATGCCAAAACAGCTCAGGCTAGTATATATCGTTCAGTTTACATAATTTACATTTTTTCATTATTCTAAGTTTTCAACAGAGATGTGCATATCTCTCACTTTCAATCTCTGATGTACCAACACCATATCCTCCATTTTTGTTCAATTCTTTCGGGTGTAGAGACTTCAACTAGACGTCCTGAACGTTCGACATCTTCCATGGTTTTACGGCCACAACGAAATTCAGTAAACCATTGAAATTAACATTGAAATTTATGGAGAAGAGTCCCTATAGTATTTATAAAGCTTGGTCTTTGTTTGATTCATGGGTTTTTTGCAAAAAATAAAGTTCAATGAGCACAAGTAATTCACTTTTGCCCTCTTTTTGACTCAACTGACAGTTGCCTGTTGACAGAAGCAGTGTTACCCTTTCAGCACTTATAAACAAAAATATAAATATAGAAACAAATAAAGTTCGAACAATAATAATTAAAAACTAACTTAAATGAATAGGCTTGTGGCACAAATTAAACAAATATACTTTAAAGTAGCAAACCAAAAAAGTTTGTTTCAAGTAGAACAAAAATAAATAAATTTCCTGCAATATCAGTAAAAAAAATAACAATGGCAAGACTGTTGTAAATTAGATGTGGTAAAATTTAGCTTTCATTGCAGGAAACGTTTCAGCAAATTGTAATAAGATGAATCAAAGCAATGTACAAATTCCATTTGCACTGAACACTATGTATGTATGTAAAGCTGCACAAAACATAAGAACGCTTATGATGAAACACAGCATGTTGTTCCGTTCTGCTAGTTTTTATCAGAATAATTACAATTACCTTTGGTGTTATTTGTTCCTTAAAAATTAGCACATGTAATTTGGATTGCAGAAACTAACTTCGAACAATAATAACTAAAAACTAACTAAAAACTGCTTACTATCACTTGAAAAATTGTATGAAGTTTTGTGTTTCTTCTGAAAAAAAATGTATTTGCTTGTATTATTTTTTTAAAGCTAAAGGTTATACGTACATATTTTATTGAATCACATGTTGTTCTATTATTACACATTTATATTAAAAATAAAATATTTACTTAAGTTGAGCAAATATCCCAAAGTACTCTTATTGTGGCAATGATAATTTTTGAAAACATCTGCTGACAACAATGCTGGCGGTTGTTAATTGACTTTTGTTTATTTTTACTGGAATTTGTAAAAAACAATATCGTAAGCTGTTCACTTGTTACAAATATAAATATCAATATAAATGTGAATATAAGCAAAAGAATTTGACAGTTATGAGGACAGCAATTTACGAGAAAGAAATCTAAAGACATTTGTTTTGACTGTCAAAAAATCTAACGTAAAGTGACATTTTATGTTCACACCATAACACCTCATATTACATTAAAAACACAAGTATAAAACAAACAGCTGTTGAGGATTTACATGCCTACATTAATCATTGACTTCCGGCGGCAGAGCAGTTTCATGTACGCTGTGGTCGTGCCGGCCTTTGACAACAGAAGTCGGTTAAAGTGGGTTGGTTTAAATGAGACAAGGAAAAAGAAAATACAATAATTTTGTTAATTTTCAGACATGGCACGAAAAATGATTTAATACGATAAGCATATTCAATATTTAAAGCGGGCTTATGACGAACACATATACCATAAACGACGGCGCGGTATCGGCGTCGAAACAGACGACTTGTTAGTTTGTTTATTACTTGATTTTGTTGCGCATGTCTGATCAGATGAAAAGTATTATCGTTTAGAAAAATTTCAAAAAATTATGAAGTATTATGGGATGTCAAATTTTTATTGTATTATTTACCATTCGTTATGACATTTTGCATTCACAATATCGCACTTGCACGTATTATTTGAATTTTTGACATGTCGTCGACCAAGAATAGTTTTGCTCCACTGACCATTCTTTAAAGTATGGAATATATATATTTTGAATACACTCTTTCTAATTCCAAAAACGCGTTTCACGAAATTTATTATGGTTTCTGAGATATTAAGCATTCATTTTGCTCCATAACCACTATTTTTAGGTTTAATAAGTATTGTTTTGGTATACACGCCACAGTTTGGCGTTTGCGTCAAATTCCTCATACAAAAACATACGAAGTAAATTTAACTCTTGTTTTGCTTCATTTCTACAAGAAATTACTAATCAAAAAATAAGATGCCGCAAGAAAAATGCAACGGCGACTGTTAAGCAAAAACATTATCATTCAGCCGCAGCCGCCGCGGCGCGCCGATAACATGTTTTAATATAAACTTATTAAACACTAAAATAAAATAAAAGCAACCTTAATTATGCATGTTCGAGTGGAACAGGAATCATTTAGTTTCATTCTTTATATTAAATACACTTCAATTACTTGTTTTTCTTAATCATTGTTAAATTGTATTAATAAAGTAGAAAAAGATAAAAATCTTGAACTCTTTAAAATCTATGTATATAAATTAAGTAAACTGTAAATATTATAAAAAGCAAATAAATTGAATTGAATTGAAAAAAAAAAATTGAAGAAATTGTTTTTCTTATGTACTATAAGTGTGTAAGCGGATTGATAGTGAAAAATATTACGGCGGCGGCTCATTAGTCGGCGTTAAACGATCGACTTATTTCTCTGGACAGCAAGAAAAATAAACAAAACAACAATATTCTAATTCACAGCTCTGACACGGCAGTTAAGTATACGTATGGAGCCAAAAAAAAAGCTACTTTTGAAAATATATTAAGAAAAGTTGCGTATGGAGCACAAAACGTATTTTTACTTTTACAATAAAGTAATATTAACTTCTAACGTAAATTTTTCTTCAAAACATGTATGGGAAGCAGTGGTGCAAATAAAAAAGAAATCCATCTGGTATATTTTGAGAAAACTTCATGTAAACCTTCTTTGTCGTTTTTCTCCACTCCAACTTTGTGGCATATGGGATAAACCTATTCTGAGGCGACGATGTATTAATACAAAGTTTAATAGTCTGAATTTATTTAAGTGAATTTCGACGGTTAACCAAACAATATCTCTCCTTTATTATACATACATACATATCGTGCCATAACCGCCAAAAAAGCTTAAACGACTAGAAAAAACGAGGCCCAAAAAATTTTTAAACTTTATTGGCGGTTATGGCTCGATATAATATAGGAGTATCTCAAAAAATGGGTTTCTGGAGTTAATAATGAAAAAAAAAAATTATTAAATATATAATTATAAATGGCTTGTGCACGCACATTTTGAGAAAAGTAAATACATTTATATATTCATTGATTTGTAAGTAAATTGAAAACCTAAAATTTTTGAGTTATGCCAGTGTTGCAATAAAGTAGCGTTATGTTTTTTGTTTTTTATTTATTTTGTTTAGTATTGAACTTGTAGTTTTGGAAAAACCGCAAATAATGTTTTCTATTTCTTTAAAATTCAATTTACTTGAACAACGTCATAACTGAAAAAAGCCAGTTTAACAGAAAACGAGTTTAAAGTTTATAATTAACAAACGAGTTAATGAAGATAATAATAAAATATGCTTCTCTCAAGAGGTTATTGTACAGGCCATTCGTATGAATTTTTTTTGTACAACAGCAAATAGAAATTTATTCTGCATTAATAATTTTAAAATCGATTTTTTTGAGTTATGACATTATTTAAGTTAATAAGCTGATATCAGTCAGTTAATGGAAATTAAGTTGTTATTTAAAATTATTCACTAAATAGTAGTTAATAAATAAATAATTGTATTTGTTTGTTTTATCAATAGCGCGTGTTAAGGGAAATTGATTTTTTAATCATTTATTATATTATTATTATTATAATAATAGGTTTGTTCATTTACTAAAAATTGTTACGAATTTGTAACAATTGTTACTGGAAAAAGTGCACATGCAATCAATCAGTCGCAGACGATTCATATACAAGAGCCGCGCCTTGATTGATTGATTGATTGCCATCATTTGAGATTTATTTAGAGATTATCTTACAAATCTTTTATGAAGAATATTAACATTGGAAGAGTTATAAAAGAGTTATAGAACATAGAAATTGTGCTGTTTTAATCTTATAAACGAAGCAACAAACACACTTCAACTGCATATAATTTTTTGTTTTGCAGAATGCAGCATATGCACATACATATATCCTACACTTGCTACATCTGCAATGCTTGCAGTATGCAACGAAGAGTGATTTCCGCTAATGTTATTCTAATGTCAAACAAACAACGTCAGTAGTGGTAGTGCTGTTAACCATCTTTAAGGTGTATACGCTTAGTTTTAAATAAATAATTCCAAAGTTGATTTATAGCAATGTATGTATGTACATGTGAATGTATGTGGAAGTATGTTCATATTTATTTGAAATAAAAAAATACAATTTATAAAAAGAAAAATGAAAAATATCTAGTGATTGCTGACAAATGCAATAAGCAAAATAAATTTTGTATTGTCAGTTTTATTACTTTTAAATTTTTTATTAAAAAAATATAAAAATATTTTCTAAATAACGTTTCCATTACATTGAGTAAAATACATTTCCAGGCACATTCATTTCCAGGTAATATCAGGATTACAAAAACAATGAAAATATACAACAATGGAAAAAACAACATATGTAGCTTTTAGTTTATCCAAAGTGTCAAAAATAGAATTTGTTTAACAAAATAAAAATAAAAATTATTCACATAAAGTTGAAAAAATTTGCAACGTTTAGCACTTTTCAAAAAATTTTAATGGTTTATTCGTATTTTTAATTTCTTTTCAAAGATTTTTTTCAATAAAATATTTTTCGTATTGAAATTTTTTTATTAATTTCTCTTTCGTAAACAATTTTTGAAGGTTCGGATGAACTTTAATTTGAAAGAAAAATAGCTCATCTGCGTTTTCGCCACTACCTTATTTTGAATATACATTGTACATTGTAGTACATACATACATACATACATACAAATATATTTAAAGGACAAAAACTTATTTATAAAATTAATTTTTGTTTCATTCAATTTAATTTTATAGAGAGATATTGCAAATGAAATTTGTATGGAAAAAATATTTTTTGAAACGAACTTTCGCTTCTTTTTCATATGCAAATTTGAAACGTCTAGAAAGAAATTTTTCTACAAAATCTGCCTATATTTCTTATGATTTTAGGCGAAGCTGAAATACGAAAACCCACCGATTTATATTTTTCTTCCGATTTTCTGTCATCCCAAGCCGAAACCGATATGTTAATCAACCAAATTTGACGTGATATCGTGAATCGTTCTAAATGATAAATACTTACATACATACATACATATCGCTCCTTTATTGCAACGTAGTCATAACTCAAAAAAAAAAAACTAGTTCGCCAGAAAACGAGTTTAAAGTTTTCAATTTATACACAACTTAATAGAGTAAGAGCTGAGTAAACAAAATATTTGTATGAAATTTTTATACAATATAAATAACGATATGAGAATTAATTCTGCATCATTAACTCGAAAAATTCATTTTTTGAGATATGACTACGTTGCAATAAAGGAGCGATATATTTATATGTATATATTTTTTCTAAATTCGTTGGTGATATGGCCATAGTGTTGTTTTATATATTTTTTTTATCCTACTAAAAGTTTATAATATTTTGTTAATAAATGTATTTTTTTTCAAGTTACGAAAATTAAATTGAGAGTCTAAACACAATGTTTGCGGTGTGGTGCGATTTCTCGTTGCGGGAGAGAAAAATAAACATAATACAACAGACGACGGCGACGGCAATTTTTGTCATTGTTTCTTTAAATTTCTAAAAAAATTTACTCTTTGTTTAATATTTTGTAAATAACATTTTATACATTCCCAGATATATTTGATATATTTTTTAAACTTTTATATATTATGAAAAAACTTTTTGAAGTTCAAAATCATGTTTTTTGTTTACAATAATATTGTGAACATCGCCAATTATTAAAAAATTATGGCAACATCAAAAAGAGAAAGAGTGTCAAAAATTGAGAGAATAAGAAAGTCCGCAGAGAAAATAAAATAGATTTTAATTTTATGCCATTCCGCACTGCGGTTTTTTACTTCAATATCGTATGAAAAATCGCACCGCAATAAACTATCGTTACATTGTGTTCAGACTATGAGACGACAAAAAATTTATGTACGGTCACACTTAGCAAACATTTGCCCAAAAAAGCGTAACCACACAATGTTTGTGAAAAACCATTTGATGCAGACACGTGTTTCTTAAGTTAAACAGTTTCATAAACAACTAATAGACAACGTCATTGATTTCAACATTATTGGAAACTATTCAAATTATCCAACACGTATCTGAATTGAAAGCTTTTTCATTAATATTTTGTGGTTAAGTTTTTTGGGCAAATATTTGCCTAATTGTGACCATCCCCTTAGAAAACAAAATTCGCCGAGAAATTTATTGATTTGATATTAATAGAAACTAGTAATAGTAGTAGTAAAACTCTATACCCAGTTTGGCGATTTTGGTGACAAATATGTTTATGGGCCTCCAAAGATTTCGAAAATCAATGCACCCTCAAAAAATGGTGCCATTAATTTTTGGCCAACAGCTAATTCAGACTTAGTGCTAGCGCTTAGCTATATATATATATATCTTGCTAACATCTTATGCCAAAAAAAATATTTCCTCGTGCACTTTTTTGTGCAAAAATTAAAGAAAAAAATTATTTTACAGTTTTTTTCAGAATAACTTAAAGGGACTCCTAAATTTTTGCTTACAATATTTGTCAAAATTGTAGCTACGGTAAAGCTGAACAACTGAAATGGAGTCAGAAAAATATAGTTTCTATAGTTTCCTTTTCCGTTTAGTGGTGTCATATTGCAAAGGTTCCATAATATTAAAATGTATAAAATTTATTGCTGCAATTGTCCTATTAGTGCTGAATATATTTTTTGTCCTTTATGTATCGGAAGAATTGGAACCCATTCTTCTAATGAGATGTCCACATTGTTTTTGTCAAGCGATATTTTTTTATGATATGAACAAATTGTCAGGAATAGTAAACAAAATCTAAAAGCTTCATTTGAAAAGCCCTCGATAATAATGTGAATGAAAACCTGTGACTTCGTATTAATATATATTAAAATATTTGCATAACTTAAGGCGCATTCATTATTATGTTTAGCTGCGTACATAGTGCTGCTACTTAATTCATTTCAGTTGAAATAAAATGGCAAGGTTGCCGTATGTACTTTCCACATTCATTTCTTAAATTCCAGGAGGCAAATCACGGCATTCGATACGACTCTTAATTTAAAAATATTTCAATAAGAGTTTATGTATATGGAAATATTTTGAAATTACGAGTCGTATCGAATGCCATGATTTGGCCCCAGACTACATTTTAAATATTGGTATCATTAAATATTGCAGTCACTAAAATTTCCTATTCCGTATTTCATATAAATGCTCTTTTTCGTTTTATTTCACAGCAGGGATGATAAATGAGAAAACTAATTTCGTACCAACTAGCTTTTAAAATTGTACTTTTTCGACATCAATAGTACTAAAATCGGGTTTTTTGTTTTAATTTTTTTTATTATATTTTAAGAACATATCGCATATCATTTACTTAAATAATGTCATAACTCAAAAATACTAATTTGCCAGAACACAAGTTGAAAGATTTCAATTTACTTAATTAAAAAAGAAAATTTTGTTTTTCTTTCAATAGCTGAGTAAACAATATATTTGTACGAAATTTTTACACAATACGAAGAACGATATAAGGATTAACCTGCATCATGAACTCATTAATGAAAATATATTAGAATTAGAGCGACTAGTCTTCTTTTTCAGGATTTTTCTTACGACATAGTAGAAGAGGTAGTAAATACATATCGTTGGTCTCAAGTAAAAAGGCCCTACTCTATTATATTGAAAACGAAACACCGGTGAAGTTAGATATAGTTCTTCTTCTGGTTCACTGAAGTATATAACGCACAAAAAATGTCAAACATGGCGTGCAAACATGATTACTACTAAGGCAGATTATCAGTGAACTTGTATTGCATAAAAGTCTGCTCTTATGATGCATAGCAGTGATGCATTTACGAACACACCCATAGTCTCCCGAGATTATTGCTATTTATTGCCGCGTTAAATTTATTAATAAAAATAAATTGGAAAAAACTTAAATTGGCAAAGTTTTCAAATAGTACCAAATGAGTCACGGTGGTACCCGGGGGGGGGGGGGTAACATACTTTTAAGATTTGAATTGTACCAAAAAAATGTACAATTGTACTAACTTTATCATACCTGTTTCGAAGTACATGACCGCAAATAATTTGTTTTAAAAAGGGGTTTTAATAATAAAAAGTAAAGAACACCGACGAGCCATTACTCTTATGCCGAGTACACATTATGGCATCGCAATAGTGTGTACTAGTGCCAACGCTTATCATTTCTGATATTTTTCGGCATTGCACTGTGAACGGCGTTGCATACATTTTCAAAACAACAACAAATAAAATGCCAAATGTGTACTCAGCATTGGACAAGTTGCCCGGAGAATATAGTCGTATGCATGGCATTTTATGATATTTAAGAGACAATAGTAGTGATCTGTTTAACAGCGCTAACTTAAGTAAATATCTTTTGTTCATACATGCATTCATATAAAATTTGAAAATAATAATAATTCATATACATATGGGAATTAATTAGTTCTTGCGTCAATGTTTATATCTTTCGCACGTACAATTTTGTTTCAATAAAAACAGTCGGTAAACATATTTTTGCTATTAATGGGTATTATAAAAAAATAGTATTGTTTCGCACAAAAATTTAACACGTACAGTCACTGTTGCTAGAATAGAATATTTTACAAAAACATCTACAAAAATTGGCTAAAAAATCTGAAAAATTATTTTAAAAGTCGGCTAAAAAAATCTGCAACAACAAAAACACCTTAATTTTAATAAGTAATTTTAATATTTAATTTAGTATTAACGACCAGTACCACGATGTCACCAGAAATCGTATGATCGACAACTTGCATTGCAAACAACAATACAATTAGACAATTTTTTGTTGTTTTCAATATAAGTATTCGATCGAACGATTTTTGGTGACATCGTCGGACAGGCCGTAAATGATACATATTTGATTTAAATGTAATGGGACCTTCTTCGTTGTATAGCAGAATCATCGGCGAATTTTTTTTAACTCTTCATAACTAGTTATGTTAATAATTTGAATTGTATTCTACAAAAGAGTGAAGCTTGAACCGCAAGTGTGGGTGGCACTTCTAATATAAAAATTTTTTATTTTCACAATAAACATCTAATCGAACCAAAACTCTAAACAACGGGATAAAGTGGGATAGAAATTTTAGGCGGGATCGACATATAAAAAGCGGTATAATCCCGCCTAAAGCGAGATGTCTGGCCAGATTAGAGTTACTTTGTTTCTTTTGGTTGCCATTTAATTGGGAATTATTTTACTGGCTGTTATTTATCATTGGCCGCTATTTCAATTAACAGATTATCCAGATTAGTTGATGGCTAATCGCTTATTTTGCCATTTAGTCGATTCTTTTTAAAATGTTCGTTGATTGTTGTTTATCTCCCAAAACTATTGGCGCATATTCAGAAATCATTACTAGGTGCTAACTTTTTTAAATACATATTTAAGTTATTCACAGACGGCTACGAAAGTTTAGACTTAATTATGAGTGAAGCTGTAACTAAATGTTAACTAACTTATACATGTTATACTTATACTTTACATGTCAAAAATTGTTTTTTGATAGTTTGAATAGTTTTTTATTTAATTGCAATTTATATCGATCATAGTATTATCGACATTTTATTTTCTTATTTCTTTTATCAGCTGGGAGTCGTTACTTCGTTAGTTTAGATTTGTGAATAGAATCAGTAACTATCTGTTAACTATTTTTTAGTATCTGTTTAATAAATTTCGACTTTAGTTACGATTTATGAATATGCGCCATTGTGTTTTTCAAAATTATGTAGTTGATATAGCAAATAAAACAAAAAGGCAAAAAGTACATGAACTATTTGTAGATAAATAATAATTTTATTTTTTACTACCGTATTAACAAAGTAATTTTAAATTTTAAAGATTTACATACACATACATACATACATACATATGTAAAAATAAATTTTGTGTGGAACTGAGTTTTATGAAACCACAATTGAACCCCGGTTCGGCTTCGCACGGACAGTTCAAGGCTATTAGGAGTTATATAAAAGTATGCACAAATATTTTAATATTTAATGTCTGTATGTACGTAGAAGCCATTAAAATTATAAACTACACATCGTCAACTAAAATCCAAAAGGCCGTAAGTACACGTTTTACTTTTTTACAGGCGAAGCAAGAAATCTTATAAATTTAAGACTATTTATTTGTTAGGAGCCAAATTAAATAATGAATAAAATCGCGTATTTTTGAACACACATATGTATGTATGTGAGTAATATTTTAAGGAAAGATGTAAAAAAAAGCTATTTTGAATTTTTTGGTTGTTACGGCCTTTTGGATTTTAGGTGACGACATGTACATTCAGTGTATTATTTTTAATTATCTTATTATAAAAAAAAAAGAAAATAAACATTTTAGAAAGAATTTCTGTTTCTGCATGCCTTAGAATTCTTAGTCATCAGTGGACGTGTTAAAATACGGAAATTAGTTTCATTGAAATTTTGGGTCCCGGCAGCGCTTTTCTAAAAAAACAAAAAAAAAACAAATAAAATTTTTAAAAATAAACGTTAAGCTAAGTTAACAAACTAATTATTAAAATACCTGAAATCTATTTGAAATCATCCATAGCTCTTCATAACCTTGGGGATTCTTTACCACCTTCATGCCACTAACAAACTCTAACTCTTCTGGATTTATAGGTAACTTTTGAATATAATTATTATCATAGGGCATATGTACATTCCATTTTAGCAATTCGATGGGATTTAGTGTAACACAATACAGATTATTATTGGAATCCATAGCAGAGGCTGCACATGCACTACTACGTTCACCCACTAATTTAAAATTTCTATACTTGCTATATTGGTAATCGATGTCATTTAGAGGAACTGCATACTCCTTTAAACTGGCCAACGCATGGAAATATAACTTGTTTTTATCTGTTGCCATACCAAAAATGCCATCCATTAGATAGAAACTTTCACCGGCTACAGTGAGATTTGCTTGTTTACTTTCGGCTGCCATAGAAGGATGTTCAATACGCCAGGCGTTATTGTTCCGAAAATCATACACTACCAAGCCAAAATTGCCAACATCAGCAACATATATCATAGCATTACGGCATTGAAATCTACGGTCTCTGACATCAGCTATAGGAGTTATAAATAATGATGTTCCGTTTTTGTACAGATGCTTTTCAAAGCGATAACGATGTATCAGTTGGTCGTTATTTAAATCGAACAATAATAGTTGGGGACGACATTGACCATTTGAGGAACCGGCGTCAATTACCCACATTTGATTGCATTCGGTGATCTTAAATATTAACCGCCGTATTCATAAAAAATATTTTAGGCTTATTACGGGTTTATTTGACAAATTTCCCATAGAAATACGTCAAATAAGCGATTAATAAACCTAAAATATTTTTTATGAATATGCCAGTAAACGTTTAAATTAGTACATATTAATACTATGTACAGATTCATACAAGGTGTATCTAACTAGGTGGCAGCGTTACTTCAGCTGATAATTTTTTGCTCATGTGCTTTGTAGCTGAAGAATGTCAAAAACTTCGATTTTGTTTTGGTTTTAGTACAATTATTTTTATGCTTTTGACATTCTTCGGTTTTTTACATAGCTATGGTTGCCGTATTTTTATATAAAAAATCCTTACGCAGTCACCTGTATAATTACACCATGGATTCATACATGTATTTATGTACATATGTATGTATATATGTACACATACATATATGTATTTAGATACATATCGCACTAGTTACTCTAAAGCGTGTCAACTCAAACTTTAAAAATTTTCAGTAGAGACAAATATGTAAGTGTTTTTAATTTCATATTAAAAAGATCGGGAAAGGGTAGAGAAAATGATGTAAGATTTGTACAATGGGTAGATATTTAGATACTTATATGACCGCTATTTCGTTTTCTTGCAAAAACTGAAAAATGCAACATTTTGAGTAGACGTTCTTTAGTCCTAATTTACACTAAGCAAGTCTTATTGCTAAGCTAATTAGTTTGCTGGAGAGAGAGGCGAGGGCAACATAAACGTTTCTTTTCCCCTTGTGTCTCTCTCCTAAAAACGAATCAACCTAGCAATAAGACTTGCTGAGTGTAATTAGGACTAAAGGACGTCTACTCAAAATGTTGCATTTTTCAGTTTTTGCAAGAAAACGAAATAGCGGTCATATGAGTATCTAAATATCTACCCACTGTACAAATCTTACATCATTTTCTATATATATATAATACGAGTACATATGAATATTTTCATAAACATTACATACCGCTACGCGAAAAGCTGAGCTTATAGCGTCGCAATTATTCCCATCGTTACTGTTGTGTGATTCATAGTTAGGATAAGGCTCCAATAGTGGACCATTAGGTCCATTCACTTGCGTGACTGTGGCCAAAGTATAAGGTATGCCATCCCCAAATCGTGGTATAGTCACAAATGTTCGAATGCCATTTTTACCTGGTAAAAAAAAAGAAGAGCGAACGCATTTTTAGAATAAGACATAATCTTCAAAACAAGATCTTAAGCAAATTACCGTAATGAGGTTGAACGTCAATAGGCATGGCATTCTCCGGCTTAAAATTTCCACTTTTGTTGGCTTGCTGTTCGGCCTGAATGTTGGGAAAACTAAATACCAATTGCTTCCACTGATATTAGTAGTAGGGAACTGGGGCTCCGGCGACAATTAAACTTTTGAAATTTTAAAATTTTAATTACCCAAATTTCAAAATTCTTGGAAATTTGTGAAATTTGATACCCTTGAGTTTTCGGCGGCACGCTTTGATGTTTTTTTGTTTACATTAGGAATTTTTTGTTTACATTAGGAGTTTTTTTGTTTACATTAACTTTGTGGGAACGGGTGATTTTTTTTGAGGTGGCATTAATTGTGTGAACGGGTGATTTTGTTTTTTGTGGGAATACGTTAAGTGGGTTCATAGGTTGGGGGTTTTTCTTTTTGTAATGTATGTATGTATATGCCGACGGGAAAATCATGAAAATGATTTTTCCTAGTACCAACGGGAAAATCATGAATATGATTTTTCCTAATACTAATGGGGGTGAAATAGTGAAAATTATTTTTTTCAAATGCCGACGGCAAAACATAATTATTATTTTTTTCAAATGCCGACGGCAAAACATGAGTATTTTTCCTAATGCCGACGGCAAAACATGATTATTATTTTTTTCAAATGCCGACGGGAAAATGATTTTTCATAATTCCGACGGGAATTATTATTGCTAATGCTAATATAGGAGTTGAAGACAGGCCGTGATTTGGGTGGGTGGAGTTGTTGTTGTAATATATAACCGAGGGAGTTTATGGATGTGTCTGTCTGTCTGTCTGTTGTGCGAGGCTGTGATTAGCCGGGGGAGCGTGGTGTAGTTGAGGTAGATAGATTCGGTGTATGTGTGTATACCTGTCTGTTGGAATTTGTGTGAGGGTGTGATTGACAAAGGGCGGGGTGTAGTTGAGGTAGATCGACTGCGTGTATGCAGGTGTTGCAAGTCTGTAGGAATTTAAGTCTTATAGTGATTTGGGGTATGTGAGGGTGTTGTTGTACGAGTAACAGTATCCATGGGAATTTGTGGATGTGTCTGTCCGGGGGAATTTCAGCGAGGCTGTTATTGGGAGGGGGTGCGGTGTAGTTGAGGTTGATCGACTGCGTGTATGTATGTCTATATGTTTGTAGGAGCTTAAGGCTGATCGTGATTTGGGAGAGGTGAGGGTGTTGTTGTAATATGTATACGTAGGAATCTGTATGTATGTATGTCTGTAAAAAATTAAGGCTGATCATGATTTAGGGTAGGTGAGGTTGGTGTAGTAATATGTCTGTGTGTATGTACATATGTTTGTAGAAGTTTAATGCTATTAGTGATTTGAGGATAGGTGAGGGTGTTGTCGTACGAGTGATATGTATGCGTGGGAATCTGTATGCATGTTCGTAGGAGTTTAAGGCTGATCGTGATTTGTGTTGTTGTCAGTGTTGTTTGTAGGAATGACCGTGAGAATTTTTTATGTATATCTATAGGAATTTAAGGTTGGCCGTGTCTTGTGAGGGGTGGTGTGTTGTTGAAATAATTTGAATTTTTCTTAGATGAAATCTGGTATATGTGCGTGTGTGTGCGTATGATTTTCTCACGCTAGTTGTTTTATGTACGTAGAAATAAATTGTATTCAATATAGAGATTTGGTTCTATAAAATATTTTCATATATCTGATACATATACATAAGTATATTTTCATACTCAAGGTTGCTGGGTATTTTGTCATGCTTAAAATTGTCCAGCTTTAAAGTCTGCCTGCGAGAAATTTATTTATATTACAGATTTTGTTTATTTAACTACGTCCGGCTTCTTGCGCTGAACTTCTTTTCATACGATCATGGAAATTTATAGTTTCTCTGTCCATAATAAGGTCGTTTAGCTTGGGCATGTGCTCTGACTGAATGGTTTGCGTTGTTCATATATTTTTATGATGTAGATATGTAAGTGTGATTGTCAAGATCTAATAAATATTTGAGTATTGATAAGAAATTTGATATTATGTGTACATACATATCTACAAATTGATTTTATGTATGTATGTACATATGTATGTACATACAAATAAGTGTTTGCCTCCGTGTTTGAATACATTTTTTTGTTTTTGTTGTTGTTGTAAATATTCGCCTGGTCTTTTATGTATAGATGTCAAATATCTCCATAGTTTTTTTTTTATTTGAAATTAAAAAAACGTTGTTTTAACTTTTATCTGTATTTACTTAATAGTTTGTGAGGATTTGCTGTTTTAAGTAAAACTAAATTCCTTAAGATACATACTTTAGAATAATAGTAACTATAATAGAAATATTTCCTATATTTAATTTACATTTGTTTAAAGTTGATGCAGCTTATCTTCATTCTTAGAAATATTTTGATATAAAATTTTTTCCAGCCGTAGGCTTTTTTCATCACCTTTTACATTTATTTTAGAACATCTTGCATTGCCTTTTATACATTTATAAACATTTTTAAATGAAACTGATCCAGCAGTCCAGCTTATCTAATGATAGTTTTTTGTTAGCCAGCTTGCTTCTTTTTTTTATTTTTTATTGATTATTGAGTTTTATAATGAAATCATTATATTCGTAATTGTTGAAAACAATCGCTACTTCTTTTGCGATGAAATCATTTGAATTACTTTTGAAACATTGTACGTATATAAAAATTATGTTGTTTTCCATATTACTCAATTTATAAGACTTTTCGAACTTGTCCTTTGATGGGTATATACATATGTATTCTATTATACGATCATGAATAAGAATACAGTAAGCTGATTTCTTTGCTTACTATTTCAAATTAAAATTTTATTCAATTGCCCCGCTATTGAATAAAAGGAGCTTTTATCTTAAACTCTGGTACAGGTAGAAACGCATGAGATTCTTTCATATACTACCTTTGCTGGAATCTTAGATACATATAATAACTATATAGAATTGCATTACGTTTATTTTTAAATTTTATGTTAGGATTATCATCATATGGATATGAGACTGAACTTAAATGTACTTTTAAATTAGTTAATTCATAATGAATAATCTTATTTTCTTCTTGAATAGCGAACAACAGAAAACGAAGTCGTTTTCTTACAATTTAGGTCTAACCTCTCAACTGGTCCTCTAGTATTCAATATGACTTTATATGTCAACATTTCTGTCTCCTCTTTGTCAGCGTTAGGGATAATTAAATTTTAAACTTTTTATTCTTCAAATTGTGTTACTTCATACTGATAATATGTTTAAGTACATTAATAATGTACGAGTATATGTTTATTTTATGACGGGTCCCTATGGCTTTTATTTGATGTTCTAGATGAAGTGATTTTTTTTTCTAATTTTATTAAAGTTTAGCGTATTGCGTATATATTTCTAATATATTTAAGTGAGCTTTTTGTACCTGTCAGACAGAGTATACGTATCAGTTGATCAGTCACTCTCTCTTTTTATTTTATTAATTTTTTCTTCTAATGTGTCACTACTATTTTTTCAGATTTTACTACTTGAAATAGAAAATATTTATATAATTTTAAGAGTATTAATATATACATACATATAGGTAAATATATGTATGTACGTAAAAATTAGTTCATATACAAAGAAATACATCTTTAATAATCAACTATTCTAGAAAATCGATCTAAGATAACACATTTACCTCCATCATCATTTCACCGTCAGTGTTTTCATAAAGTGTTAGAAACATTGGAATATCTATGTTTAGGAGAATTTTTACTTCAAGTGTTTCTATATAAGATTTGGTGTTTGACCCCTTGACGTTATTGTGGTTAACGTAGGCTGCGTTGTATCACATTCAGATCTAATAATTTCTCACTTAGAAAAGGTCCTCATTACCATCAATCATACCTGTATATAATACATTCATGAGTTGAGTTGATCTAGATACAATTGCTGTCTACAAATTAATGATTAGAAAAAGCTTTCTCATCACATTCTAACAAGTTTAATATTTTGCTAGCATGCATGCTTTAGCATGCTATTCTATCAATAGTGAGGCGAGAGTCCGACATTTAGTGGTGTTTCAATTAAAAATCTATACAATTAGAATTACGAATTCACTCTTTTGAATTTTTAACAAAGTAGATACATATGTATGTATGTATTTCATTTGCCACAAACTCTTAAAATTTCTGTACTTATAAAAGTATGATGTCAGGAATTTTTTTAAATCATACATGCCTCGGCATGCTTCCAATATTTTTCTCGGTAAATTTATTTCATACTCATACAGATACAGATATAAAGTAAGATCTGTTTACATTCCATTTTACAATTTATGCATCCCTTAGCATGATTCTAGTTGAAGTCTGTATTTATTTAGTAAGTTTGTTTGATACCCATTCATACACATGTACATTGTTAAAGATTGGATATCAAAATCCAATTTTCTTAGTTTATCTAGAAATGAACAAAGTGAATATCTTTTATAATAACCATATTCACACTTTAAAATTTTGTGTGCTAGAGCTTTCGAAATGGAAAATGTACACCTTTTACTACAAAAAGTGATAATATGATGTGTTGCTGAATATTTTGAACTCTTAAGTTTTCACAATATTTCATACAGACCATCAAGTTTAGAGAATTCTAGTATATTAAGCTATTTATCTTCCCTGAGACCTAAAATTCCTAATCAATCCTTCAAAAAACCAATACAAATTAGATTTATCCTTTTTAATTTTATTTATATTTTCATTGAATTTCAACATTTTGTACCTCTTCAAATTACTGTATACTGTATTTTGCACCTTTTTCTCATTCGTTGAGTTAACTTTAATCGCAAATATTTTAATGATGTGGTGAACTTTTCTATTGTAGGCATTAAGTAAATCTTTGTGTATATCAATCCACTTATATGAACCATTATAGCTAAATTCTTAACACATAATTCCTTTTAATGATCTATTAATTTATTCTACTATTGATGCTTTCATATTATGAAATTTTTAATCCTGTTTATACATGAATTTTGCAGTGTTTATTAAAAATTCTTTACCAACATCTATATGTATTTTTTTGTTTTGATACTCATATCATTTCAAAAATATTTTCCATTGCCTTGGTTTTTTTCGAGTGCAGCTTTTATTTTCAACGATACTCACAATATAAATTTTGAGATTGTGTCAGTTACAGTCAGCAAAAAATCAATAATTTCTATTTTCTCTAGAATAGCTACCCAGTTCACCTAAATCAGCTCCATAAAAGATCATCTATTCCATTCATTACATCACTACAATAGACAAACAATTTTATAAATTTATTATGGATTACGTTTACTAAATTTCTTTTTAAGGACATTGAGTTGTTTTACAGTTTTTTGGCGAGTGTTGTGATCAACTTGATACATTTTCAGATATTTATACTAAAATGTAGTTAATTTTCCAATCTATAAATTTTATCGCTCAGCTCTTCAATTTGTTTGTCAAAAGATGATTTAATTTTTAGAATGTCTTTTTCAATTTTATACCTATCTTCTATCGTTAACTTTATTTCACACTCCACTTATTAATTCATCCTTTAGTTTCTCGATTTGAGTTTCCAGAAACAATTTACTGATAACATTGTTCACCGTCAGTGAGCATTGTATACATTGGTAGAAATTATATATTTTATTTAGTTTTCAAAATCAAATTTGTCATACTATTTTCACGTTTTATCAATCATTAAAGAAAATAAACCCACTTTTAAGCCCCATATTTGATCATCAACTTGTATTTTATCTTTATTCAGTTTTAGATTTCTATCACCAAATTTCCACTCATTATTGAAGTCTTTATGTGAGTCATAGTTTGTATCTAATTCATTTCATCCTTCCCAGACTAATAAGTCAATATAAGCATCTTCGATGTTGGAAGGCCGTGAGTAAAAATCATCTTCTTCTTCTTCATCGTCATAATCATTCTCAGTATTAGCATCATTAAATAAGATGGTATTATCAAATATTGTTCCTTTTGAAAGTTTCTTTAACTTGTCTCTATCTTGAGTGATGGTTTTTCAGACTTTAAACTTGTACTATTTTCAGATTCTATATTGTTTTTACTTTGTTCTTTCTTGTGTATTCTGTCAATATTTTTAGAACTATTCATGAATTCTTTGAGAGGTTCTGTTATAGGATCAAATATATCTCTTAGTTCTTTACGTGTATCTATTTCACCAGTTTTTATACTACGAAGTTTTTCTTCAAGACATTTCTTGTCAACACCAACTATTTTAAAATTTTCTCATCCATGTTTAATAATAGCAAATAAAAGGTATCAGCTATTAGATCAGGTATCAGCTATCAGATCAGCTTATCAGGAGCTGGTCTGGTTTTCAGATCAGCTTATCATGAGCTGGTCTGGTTTTCAGATCATCTTATCAGGAGCTGGTCTGGTTTTCAGAACAGCTTATCAGGAGCTGGTCTGGTTTTCAGATCAGCTTATCAGGACCTGATCTGGTTTTCAGATCAGCTTATAAGGACCTGATCTGGTTTTCAGATCAGCTTATCAGGACCTGATCTGGTTTTCAGATCAGCTTTTCAGGACCTGGTCTGGTTTTCAGATCAGCTTTTCAGGACCTGATCTGGTTTTCAGATCAGCTTTTCAGGACCTGGTCTGGTTTTTAGATCAGCTTTTTAGGACCTGATCTGGTTTTCAGATCAGCTTTTCAGGACCTGATCTGGTTTTCAGATCAGCTTACCAGGAGCTGGTCTGGTTTTCAGATCAGCTTATCAGGAGTTGATCTAGTTTTCAGATCAGGTTGTCAGGCAGCTGATCTGTAAAACAGATCAGGTTATCAGGAGCTGTTCAGATTTTCAGATCAGATTATCTGTTTCAAATTGGTTCATCAGTTTACAAGTAGCTGGACATTTATAACATTTAGATGAATGAAGTTTAAGGCCAGATAAAATGCGAAAAACTATACTGTTATGTAGTCAAATTGTTTTCTATGACGATCATCACTTAATTCAGTATCTTTCCTTATAATCAAAATTCCATATTTTTAATTCCAACACGATTTATATTTTTCTCATATTACTTAAACATTCTAACTACATTATGATTATTTCCTATCAAATATTTGGTGATTCTAGTATAAGTTTGACATTAGTAGAATGCATCAACATTCTTATCTTACCCCATACAAAAATATGCTTCTCACACACAACATGGTTAAATATCGTATTGGTATTACTTCTAGATTTCTTAAAAGAAATAACAGATTCATTATCTGTAAATGTGTAATACCCATGACTTTCATTAATGAAATTAATTTCTACAGGTATTTATATTTAGGTTGTTAGAGAGATTTTGAGTTTAAATATGAAGATGTTTTCAAGTTTTAGTCCATTAGAACTGTCTAGCCAACCAATCATAATATTATTATTTTTTTATTTATTTTTTATTTATTTTTTTTACCAATTTAACAGACCAACTATTCTTGCAGGAATAGTAATTGATAGAAGGGAACTCTGATTTATGTTTGAGCTAACGTTTGATGACTCATCAAAATTGCATACCAAGATATTTTTATGTTGTTTTGACTATGAGTATGGGTCAATATTTATGAAATACCTTTCCTAAATATTGGTGTATGCACATAGTCAAAACAAAGTATGCTTTAAGTGTTTAAAACCAGTATTACCCTAAAAATGGTGGTTTTAAACTCTTAAAATATACTTTGTTTTACTAACCCCATTTTGTAACTAAATGCATTTCATAAATATTGAAGCATACTCAGAGTCAAAATATCCTTTGTTTTGAGTATGAGTATGCTTCAATATTTATGAAATGCATTTAGTTACAAAATGCGGTTAGTAAAACAACATAAATATACCTTGGTATGAAATTTTGATGATTCATCAATATTTCGTACCATCCTATTTTTAGGTTGTTTTGACTATGAGTATGTACCAATATTTATGAAATGTATTTCATAAATATTATCTCTTATTATTGAAAAAATAAAATAATGTAGCTATACGATATCGGAAAATATTTTCTGATATCATATGACTATATTATTTTATTTTTCCTATAATAAGAGATAATGGTTCCTACTCATAGTCAAAACAAAGTATATTTTAAGAGTTTAAAACCAGTATTATCGTACAAAATACTGATTTTAAACTGTTAAAATATACTTTGTTTTACTAACCACATTTTTTGTAACTAAATGCATTTCATAAATATTGCCGAATACTCATACTCAAAACAAATGATATTTTTATGATGTTTTGATTGTGAGTATGGAGCATTATCTGTTATTATAAAAAATAAAATAATGCAGCTATACGATTTTAGAAAATATTTTCTGAAATCGAATAGCTGTATTATTTTAGTTTTTTATAATAAGAGATAATATTTATAAAATGTATTTAGTTACACAAAAGCGGTTAGTAAAACAACCTAAATATAGGATGGCACGAAATTTTGATGAGTCATCAAACGTTAGCTCAAACATAAATCAGAGTTCCCTTCTATCAATTACTATTCCTGCAAGAATAGTTGGTCTGTTAAATTGGTAAAAAAAATAAATAAAAAATAAATAAAAAAATAATAATATTATGATTGGTTGGCTAGACAGTTCTAATGGACTAAAACTTGAAAACATCTTCATATTTAAACTCAAAATCTCTCTAACAACCTAAATATAAATACCTGTAGAAATTAATTTCATTAATGAAAGTCATGGGTATTACACATTTACAGATAATGAATCTGTTATTTCTTTTAAGAAATCTAGAAGTAATACCAATACGATATTTAACCATGTTGTGTGTGAGAAGCATATTTTTGTATGGGGTAAGATAAGAATGTTGATGTATTCTACTAATGTCAAACTTATACTAGAATCACCAAATATTTGATAGGAAATAATCATAATGTAGTTAGAATGTTTAAGTAATATGAGAAAAATATAAATCGTGTTGGAATTAAAAATATGGAATTTTGATTATAAGGAAAGATACTGAATTAAGTGATGATCGTCATAGAAAACAATTTGACTACATAACAGTATAGTTTTTCGCATTTTATCTGGCCTTAAACTTCATTCATCTAAATGTTATAAATGTCCAGCTACTTGTAAACTGATGAACCAATTTGAAACAGATAATCTGATCTGAAAATCTGAACAGCTCCTGATAACCTGATCTGTTTTACAGATCAGCTGCCTGACAACCTGATCTGAAAACTAGATCAACTCCTGATAAGCTGATCTGAAAACCAGACCAGCTCCTGGTAAGCTGATCTGAAAACCAGATCAGGTCCTGAAAAGCTGATCTGAAAACCAGATCAGGTCCTAAAAAGCTGATCTAAAAACCAGACCAGGTCCTGAAAAGCTGATCTGAAAACCAGATCAGGTCCTGAAAAGCTGATCTGAAAACCAGACCAGGTCCTGAAAAGCTGATCTGAAAACCAGATCAGGTCCTGATAAGCTGATCTGAAAACCAGATCAGGTCCTTATAAGCTGATCTGAAAACCAGATCAGGTCCTGATAAGCTGATCTGAAAACCAGACCAGCTCCTGATAAGCTGTTCTGAAAACCAGACCAGCTCCTGATAAGATGATCTGAAAACCAGACCAGCTCATGATAAGCTGATCTGAAAACCAGACCAGCTCCTGATAAGCTGATCTGATAGCTGATACCTGATCTAATAGCTGATACCTTTTATTTGCTATTATTAAACATGGATGAGAAAATTTTAAAATAGTTGGTGTTGACAAGAAATGTCTTGAAGAAAAACTTCGTAGTATAAAAACTGGTGAAATAGATACACGTAAAGAACTAAGAGATATATTTGATCCTATAACAGAACCTCTCAAAGAATTCATGAATAGTTCTAAAAATATTGACAGAATACACAAGAAAGAACAAAGTAAAAACAATATAGAATCTGAAAATAGTACAAGTTTAAAGTCTGAAAAACCATCACTCAAGATAGAGACAAGTTAAAGAAACTTTCAAAAGGAACAATATTTGATAATACCATCTTATTTAATGATGCTAATACTGAGAATGATTATGACGATGAAGAAGAAGAAGATGATTTTTACTCACGGCCTTCCAACATCGAAGATGCTTATATTGACTTATTAGTCTGGGAAGGATGAAATGAATTAGATACAAACTATGACTCACATAAAGACTTCAATAATGAGTGGAAATTTGGTGATAGAAATCTAAAACTGAATAAAGATAAAATACAAGTTGATGATCAAATATGGGGCTTAAAAGTGGGTTTATTTTCTTTAATGATTGATAAAACGTGAAAATAGTATGACAAATTTGATTTTGAAAACTAAATAAAATATATAATTTCTACCAATGTATACAATGCTCACTGACGGTGAACAATGTTATCAGTAAATTGTTTCTGGAAACTCAAATCGAGAAACTAAAGGATGAATTAATAAGTGGAGTGTGAAATAAAGTTAACGATAGAAGATAGGTATAAAATTGAAAAAGACATTCTAAAAATTAAATCATCTTTTGACAAACAAATTGAAGAGCTGAGCGATAAAATTTATAGATTGGAAAATTAACTACATTTTAGTATAAATATCTGAAAATGTATCAAGTTGATCACAACACTCGCCAAAAAACTGTAAAACAACTCAATGTCCTTAAAAAGAAATTTAGTAAACGTAATCCATAATAAATTTATAAAATTGTTTGTCTATTGTAGTGATGTAATGAATGGAATAGATGATCTTTTATGGAGCTGATTTAGGTGAACTGGGTAGCTATTCTAGAGAAAATAGAAATTATTGATTTTTTGCTGACTGTAACTGACACAATCTCAAAATTTATATTGTGAGTATCGTTGAAAATAAAAGCTGCACTCGAAAAAAACCAAGGCAATGGAAAATATTTTTGAAATGATATGAGTATCAAAACAAAAAAATACATATAGATGTTGGTAAAGAATTTTTAATAAACACTGCAAAATTCATGTATAAACAGGATTAAAAATTTCATAATATGAAAGCATCAATAGTAGAATAAATTAATAGATCATTAAAAGGAATTATGTGTTAAGAATTTAGCTATAATGGTTCATATAAGTGGATTGATATACACAAAGATTTACTTAATGCCTACAATAGAAAAGTTCACCACATTATTAAAATATTTGCGATTAAAGTTAACTCAACGAATGAGAAAAAGGTGCAAAATACAGTATACAGTAATTTGAAGAGGTACAAAATGTTGAAATTCAATGAAAATATAAATAAAATTAAAAAGGATAAATCTAATTTGTATTGGTTTTTTGAAGGATTGATTAGGAATTTTAGGTCTCAGGGAAGATAAATAGCTTAATATACTAGAATTCTCTAAACTTGATGGTCTGTATGAAATATTGTGAAAACTTAAGAGTTCAAAATATTCAGCAACACATCATATTATCACTTTTTGTAGTAAAAGGTGTACATTTTCCATTTCGAAAGCTCTAGCACACAAAATTTTAAAGTGTGAATATGGTTATTATAAAAGATATTCACTTTGTTCATTTCTAGATAAACTAAGAAAATTGGATTTTGATATCCAATCTTTAACAATGTACATGTGTATGAATGGGTATCAAACAAACTTACTAAATAAATACAGACTTCAACTAGAATCATGCTAAGGGATGCATAAATTGTAAAATGGAATGTAAACAGATCTTACTTTATATCTGTATCTGTATGAGTATGAAATAAATTTACCGAGAAAAATATTGGAAGCATGCCGAGGCATGTATGATTTAAAAAAATTCCTGACATCATACTTTTATAAGTACAGAAATTTTAAGAGTTTGTGGCAAATGAAATACATACATACATATGTATCTACTTTGTTAAAAATTCAAAAGAGTGAATTCGTAATTCTAATTGTATAGATTTTTAATTGAAACACCACTAAATGTCGGACTCTCGCCTCACTATTGATAGAATAGCATGCTAAAGCATGCATGCTAGCAAAATATTAAACTTGTTAGAATGTGATGAGAAAGCTTTTTCTAATCATTAATTTGTAGACAGCAATTGTATCTAGATCAACTCAACTCATGAATGTATTATATACAGGTATGATTGATGGTAATGAGGACCTTTTCTAAGTGAGAAATTATTAGATCTGAATGTGATACAACGCAGCCTACGTTAACCACAATAACGTCAAGGGGTCAAACACCAAATCTTATATAGAAACACTTGAAGTAAAAATTCTCCTAAACATAGATATTCCAATGTTTCTAACACTTTATGAAAACACTGACGGTGAAATGATGATGGAGGTAAATGTGTTATCTTAGATCGATTTTCTAGAATAGTTGATTATTAAAGATGTATTTCTTTGTATATGAACTAATTTTTACGTACATACATATATTTACCTATATGTATGTATATATTAATACTCTTAAAATTATATAAATATTTTCTATTTCAAGTAGTAAAATCTGAAAAAATAGTAGTGACACATTAGAAGAAAAAATTAATAAAATAAAAAGAGAGAGTGACTGATCAACTGATACGTATACTCTGTCTGACAGGTACAAAAAGCTCACTTAAATATATTAGAAATATATACGCAATACGCTAAACTTTAATAAAATTAGAAAAAAAAATCACTTCATCTAGAACATCAAATAAAAGCCATAGGGACCCGTCATAAAATAAACATATACTCGTACATTATTAATGTACTTAAACATATTATCAGTATGAAGTAACACAATTTGAAGAATAAAAAGTTTAAAATTTAATTATCCCTAACGCTGACAAAGAGGAGACAGAAATGTTGACATATAAAGTTATATTGAATACTAGAGGACCAGTTGAGAGGTTAGACCTAAATTGTAAGAAAACGACTTCGTTTTCTGTTGTTCGCTATTCAAGAAGAAAATAAGATTATTCATTATGAATTAACTAATTTAAAAGTACATTTAAGTTCAGTCTCATATCCATATGATGATAATCCTAACATAAAATTTAAAAATAAACGTAATGCAATTCTATATAGTTATTATATGTATCTAAGATTCCAGCAAAGGTAGTATATGAAAGAATCTCATGCGTTTCTACCTGTACCAGAGTTTAAGATAAAAGCTCCTTTTATTCAATAGCGGGGCAATTGAATAAAATTTTAATTTGAAATAGTAAGCAAAGAAATCAGCTTACTGTATTCTTATTCATGATCGTATAATAGAATACATATGTATATACCCATCAAAGGACAAGTTCGAAAAGTCTTATAAATTGAGTAATATGGAAAACAACATAATTTTTATATACGTACAATGTTTCAAAAGTAATTCAAATGATTTCATCGCAAAAGAAATAGCGATTGTTTTCAACAATTACGAATATAATGATTTCATTATAAAACTCAATAATCAATAAAAAATAAAAAAAAGAAGCAAGCTGGCTAACAAAAAACTATCATTAGATAAGCTGGACTGCTGGATCAGTTTCATTTAAAAATGTTTATAAATGTATAAAAGGCAATGCAAGATGTTCTAAAATAAATGTAAAAGGTGATGAAAAAAGCCTACGGCTGGAAAAAATTTTATATCAAAATATTTCTAAGAATGAAGATAAGCTGCATCAACTTTAAACAAATGTAAATTAAATATAGGAAATATTTCTATTATAGTTACTATTATTCTAAAGTATGTATCTTAAGGAATTTAGTTTTACTTAAAACAGCAAATCCTCACAAACTATTAAGTAAATACAGATAAAAGTTAAAACAACGTTTTTTTAATTTCAAATAAAAAAAAAACTATGGAGATATTTGACATCTATACATAAAAGACCAGGCGAATATTTACAACAACAACAAAAACAAAAAAATGTATTCAAACACGGAGGCAAACACTTATTTGTATGTACATACATATGTACATACATACATAAAATCAATTTGTAGATATGTATGTACACATAATATCAAATTTCTTATCAATACTCAAATATTTATTAGATCTTGACAATCACACTTACATATCTACATCATAAAAATATATGAACAACGCAAACCATTCAGTCAGAGCACATGCCCAAGCTAAACGACCTTATTATGGACAGAGAAACTATAAATTTCCATGATCGTATGAAAAGAAGTTCAGCGCAAGAAGCCGGACGTAGTTAAATAAACAAAATCTGTAATATAAATAAATTTCTCGCAGGCAGACTTTAAAGCTGGACAATTTTAAGCATGACAAAATACCCAGCAACCTTGAGTATGAAAATATACTTATGTATATGTATCAGATATATGAAAATATTTTATAGAACCAAATCTCTATATTGAATACAATTTATTTCTACGTACATAAAACAACTAGCGTGAGAAAATCATACGCACACACACGCACATATACCAGATTTCATCTAAGAAAAATTCAAATTATTTCAACAACACACCACCCCTCACAAGACACGGCCAACCTTAAATTCCTATAGATATACATAAAAAATTCTCACGGTCATTCCTACAAACAACACTGACAACAACACAAATCACGATCAGCCTTAAACTCCTACGAACATGCATACAGATTCCCACGCATACATATCACTCGTACGACAACACCCTCACCTATCCTCAAATCACTAATAGCATTAAACTTCTACAAACATATGTACATACACACAGACATATTACTACACCAACCTCACCTACCCTAAATCATGATCAGCCTTAATTTTTTACAGACATACATACATACAGATTCCTACGTATACATATTACAACAACACCCTCACCTCTCCCAAATCACGATCAGCCTTAAGCTCCTACAAACATATAGACATACATACACGCAGTCGATCAACCTCAACTACACCGCACCCCCTCCCAATAACAGCCTCGCTGAAATTCCCCCGGACAGACACATCCACAAATTCCCATGGATACTGTTACTCGTACAACAACACCCTCACATACCCCAAATCACTATAAGACTTAAATTCCTACAGACTTGCAACACCTGCATACACGCAGTCGATCTACCTCAACTACACCCCGCCCTTTGTCAATCACACCCTCACACAAATTCCAACAGACAGGTATACACACATACACCGAATCTATCTACCTCAACTACACCACGCTCCCCCGGCTAATCACAGCCTCGCACAACAGACAGACAGACAGACACATCCATAAACTCCCTCGGTTATATATTACAACAACAACTCCACCCACCCAAATCACGGCCTGTCTTCAACTCCTATATTAGCATTAGCAATAATAATTCCCGTCGGAATTATGAAAAATCATTTTCCCGTCGGCATTTGAAAAAAATAATAATCATGTTTTGCCGTCGGCATTAGGAAAAATACTCATGTTTTGCCGTCGGCATTTGAAAAAAATAATAATTATGTTTTGCCGTCGGCATTTGAAAAAAATAATTTTCACTATTTCACCCCCATTAGTATTAGGAAAAATCATATTCATGATTTTCCCGTTGGTACTAGGAAAAATCATTTTCATGATTTTCCCGTCGGCATATACATACATACATTACAAAAAGAAAAACCCCCAACCTATGAACCCACTTAACGTATTCCCACAAAAAACAAAATCACCCGTTCACACAATTAATGCCACCTCAAAAAAAATCACCCGTTCCCACAAAGTTAATGTAAACAAAAAAACTCCTAATGTAAACAAAAAATTCCTAATGTAAACAAAAAAACATCAAAGCGTGCCGCCGAAAACTCAAGGGTATCAAATTTCACAAATTTCCAAGAATTTTGAAATTTGGGTAATTAAAATTTTAAAATTTCAAAAGTTTAATTGTCGCCGGAGCCCCAGTTCCCTACTACTGATATTGTGTTTTAATAGCGTGTGAGTGCAGTTGACTTGCACTGATGCCGTGGCATAATACCACCAAGGCGAAGTATATGAAATTCATGATCTAGAAAAAAATAAAAATAAACAAAAGTTCACAAATGTTGCTTCAAATTAATTAATTGAAAGCAATAAAATATCGAGCCCTATTTTCAATTTAATCGTAAGCGACAAAAATTAATGGCCTATTTCACAATAACGAAACGAAACTTTCGACTGAAAATTTATATTGAAAACAACAATAAAATATGAAAATTATTTTTTGTTTTCAATATAACGGCCTGTCCCACGATGTCACTAGAAATCGTTCGATCGACAAATTAAGCGATTTCTGGTGACATCGTTGGACAGGCCGTAAATTTTCAGTCGAAAAGTTCGTTTCGTTATTGTGAAACAGACTATAATAAAGCTTTCCTTAGAAGCTTTTTTTTATAATATTCAATTTGTTTTACATATAAACGTAAATTTTCCGCTAATTGTCTTGCATTTATTTTGACAAATCTCCGGTTAACATACCCAAGCATGTTTCTTTACAAATGTTTTTTAATTACACTTACATATATTTTTATATACTAATAAAAATGTTGAGGACTCTGGTTTTTTTTCGAGCCAATGAAAGATATTAACTATGCTAAATGTCGTTTATGTGGCAACATTTATAAAACCATTCGATACTATCGATAGTATCGATAGTTTTACAAACAAACTATCGAGTGGGGCGACTATCGATGGTTTTACAGCTCTAGTCCACGCGTTCTGCTTATATAGTGCCGCAAAGGAACACACATACATACATCGGCTGGTAAACACAATACCCTTCTTAGCGTCGCTCAGTTGGGTAAAAACTAATGTCATTTTAGCTATTTATTTTGGATGATATTGTGGTTAAGGGATTACCATGATACAATAATATAAAGGTACAACCGTTCTCTCTTTTCGTCGCCATATTAACCTTCTGACGTTTGTGCCGACAATTTTTTACTCTCAAAATTAATGCTACCTTATTAATTTATGAAATCCGAGTTTCTGATTAATTTTTTGACGTTCTTTTTTATTTATTGAAAAATATTGAAGAATGTGTATTTAAATTATAATTATAAAAAAAATTTACATCAGCATAAACAATTCAAGGGAAATTACCAACGGAAAAGCCTCTGAATCAAGGGTGGGACTTTCTCTTCATACTACTCTGCCTTATTACTTTACATCAGGTGCGTCCAAGTGATATGCACAATGTGCAAACTTTTTTAAAAGAGCGAGAGCATAATTGCCAATCAGATCTCGGCGAGAACAATGCTTCCTCTTAATTTGCAAGGAAACAACAGCACACTTAACAGCTTTCAAAGCTGTTTGCCTCAAATACAATCATCAGAGTATGCCTGCTTAGAGCCTAAAATTATAAGCAAAAGGCCACCCGCGGGCACTTCGTTATGCTCTGTTTTAAACATACATATGTATGTATATATAAACGAATAAACGTATCATGGGTTCTAAGCACTCATTGGAATGATGAGCAGTTTTGCTAATTTTCGCCCATGCTCGTCAATGACACGCCTGTGTTAAAATCATGCGTTCTGCACCTAAATTGAACCAATTCATTAGCAATAGAACCCATGCATTAACTATTTCTTTTGCATGTCTTTTTTTGTTCAGATTATTTAGATGTAGCCCATCAAAAAAGCATTAATTCATACTGTAAGCTGCAATAAATTTGCACACGAAGTGTATGTAAATATGTATTATATGCATGAAACACGCTCATCCATTCTACATCATATTATACACATGCATATTTCGTTCTCCACGTATCCAATTAATACAACATTTAAAAAAATGTGTATTAAACCATAATTTCTAAACTTAAAATTACACATTTCCAAAAACATTCCTAAAAAAAGTTCCCCGTAATTTCGTGTGGCAACGTTTTCCTCTCTCTTTACAAAAAAACAGCAATCAAACAATTTTGGTAAAAGTCAAAATTAATTTTATACGTCAAATGTGGTTGTACCTTTATATTATTGTATCATGGGGATTACGCCACACTCTGCTCAGTCCATCATTGTAGTGCAGCACAATTTTTGTCTCATCACAAAAAGCCGAGTCACATAGAATCCTTCATACGTTACACGTCACCTTTTTCAACTGACATTAACGCAATGACGGAGCAGGTTATTACAATTATTACTTTGTTGATGGACACATTTTAACAGCTTCAATAGGTTTGTTATTTTTCTGTTTATCTTATTTATTTCGTTTTTGTTTGATTTTATTCTTGCAAAAACATAAAAAAGCAGCTAGTAGCTGTCAAACAACTCAACGTACGCTAAGTGTTAAAAGTTGCCCAACTTTTGTACTTTCCGTTGACAGAGACGTACTGAATGTGACAGAGCTCATAATAAAGGGTGTGTTCGTAAATGCATCCACTGCTCTGCATCATACGTGCAAACTTTTCTTTAAAATGCAATGAAAGTACGCTGATGAATCTGTTTTAGTAGTAATCATGTTTCTAAATAATATTTTAAATTTATTTGTGAGTTATCTACATCAGGGAATCAGTTTAGAACATTTAAATTTCCATTTGTAGCGCAGTGGTGCATTTACGAACATACCCAAACTCTATATTTCAGCTTTGCTGTCAGTTGAAAATAGCGAAGATTAACATATGACAGAACCTATGTGACTCGGCCTAAATAATTAAGTTTTTCTAATTTAGCGCGCTACTCTTGCATTTCTCTTAAAATTATTCTTGTGGAAATTTTAGGATTTTGTATGATTTCTCTGACAACTAACCGCTCCACACGTTTATTAATTTTAGAATTTGTACCACTCACCCACCATCTTGCATTTAATTGCCATCTACCTTCAGCTTCGTAATATTTATTTAGCGGTTACGCTTGTTTGGGTAAATATCTGCCAAGTATACAGTCACACTTTAGACTTTGAATTAAAAAAATATTTTATTAATATAATGTCAATACGTATGAAAATATTCTTTTTATTTTTATCTTGTTTAACAAACAATAATTTCACACCATCCCATTTTTATGAATTGTTACCCTGAATTTCTTAACTTCATTTGTAAAATAAAAATAAACGTCATAATCAGGGAAACCGCAAATATGCAATTGCATGTTTTTTCTTGTATCACATATTAATGCGGGGGCAAGATATTTGTCCGTTTCAGAACTTTTAATAAATTTTGGCATCGATTTGTTAGTGCATATTTTTGCATATTTTACCCTTTAAAGCATGTTTATGCATATATCAGTTTTACACGCATATTTTTAGCATATTTTCGAGTTTTAAGAGCATAATTTACGCTTTTAGGGCATATTTTGATAGTTTATAAAATTTATTTTATTTCAACCCGCTTGTCACCACCGTCCTTTAAAAAAAACACCCCATTCCGAAAAAAAGCTGTATGCAATTTTTTTTCTAGCAACTCATTAAAATTTCATTGTTTTAAAGAACAATTTTTGTATATATAACGCAGTTTTACGGACGTTAGTTGCAATACAAATTCAGTTTAGCTATTTGTGATTTACTCTGCCCCGAGAAGACGTTGAAGGAACATTGTTAATGTATGAAAGTTCATTAAGATGAGACAATATTTTGTTATTTATTGCAATAAAAATTATAAATAAAAATCTTGTCTTATTTATCCAAAATACAGTTCCAAAGCCTTAATTCTGATATCGTGATCTTTTGAAATTAAAGTTAAATTCTTATGCATCCAATAAAAATTAATTTGTATTATTTGTTTTAGTAAAAGTTTTAATAGTAATTTTGTTTAAACCTGCACTTCAAACCCAGTTATTCTTTGTTAATTATGTTTCCGATTTTTGGTTATTTATTTTTTTTCTTATTTTATATGCAAATGTTGAATTTTTGATTAAAAAATATATTTTCATTTACAAATAAACCAATTTATTCTATTTTTAAGAGCATATTTTTTGACTTTTAAGTGCATATTTACAAGTTTTTAGTGCATATTGAATGCGCATAAAACACTTTTTTTAGAGCATATTTTTGGTTTCCCTGGTCATAATCATTCGGTATTAATTTAAATAGTGTACATATGTACATATATACATATGTATGTATGTATATACATAAGTAGTTTGTAAGAAATTAGTTTAACATGTTAATAACTCACTCTCTCAACTGACATCAACGAAAAAACAGCTTAAAATTAGTGTTTTTTAATGGGAATTGTTACAATTTAAATTTAACATTTCGTCAGTTGGTTTCTGGTTTGCTGCAGACATAATGTATTTTGCATATACCGTGCCGCAAACCAGAAACCAACCGACGATGTGTCAATGCTCTCAGACACTCAATGTCAAGTTGACTTCGACTAAAATTCCGAAATTACTACTCGTACACAGGGTGACCGATGACATTTTTCAAAAAGTGGCACCAAATAGGGGATTTACCAAAAAAAGGGTGAAAAATTAAAAAAAAACGAGAAAACTGCACTAAACTTTTTATTTTTAATGTATTTTTATATAATTCACTCTAAAAAAAGGGGCGACAAAAACTGGCAGGGCAGTCTGAAAAGGGGCAATTTGCCACTTTAGTCGGTCAAACGGTCACGCTGCTCGTACATTTTCGTTGTAAGTAATTAATATGTACATATGTACGTGACGAATCTGGTGTTCAAAAAAGTGGGCGTGACCATTGCCATCAATATTTTTATATGTATTATGTTCCATGAGCTTCTGCTTATCTAGTTATTCGATTCGTGAAGAACTTCGCACACACCTTGTCCTCTTATGACGGCATGATCTTGCATTTAAGACAGTTACCGGGTAGACGCCCCTTAATATTCAATATTGTATTTTATGTATATACATACATATGTACATATGTACTTCGACCTATCGAAAAATTCCAAATACATACTTTACGTTCTTAAGATGACACCATCTAACTCTATTTACCTAAGAAACTTGGCACATATTTATGTATACATACATATGTATCATGTATTAAGCTCTTGCTATGAAGAAAACTAGGCGTAAGAAAGAAAAGAAAAATTTACATATATCGTCAGCTGAACTGCAAAACCACTTAATTAACAAAATATTCCAAATAGCATTTTTAATTAATTATTGGCTATTACATACATCGAAACACATGTCCCTACAAATTTTAAAATCTTTAGTTTTTTCTCTCTCAAGTTTTCAAAAAGCGTACTTACTTAGTTTAACGATATCTTGCATCAATGTTCAACTGGGACGAACGACGAATTTTTCGGAGTGAACTTTCGTCATAAAAAATAAGACACATTCGTGCATGTGAAACTGAACACAACACCGCCGTCGAACGAAATTCGTAGTGCATGACGAGCTCTGATATAGATTTATTTCTATTTTGTACTCTGACGAAGAACAAAAAAGAACTATTTTCTCTCTCTCTCTCTCTATATCTATCTCTCTCTGTCTTTGTACACACAACAACCAACTTTATCAAATATAAGAAAGGAATTCGCTGAGTAAATACGTCGTTTTTGTGCTTCACACGACGAAATTACGCAGCGAACTCTTATCGACGAATTCGTCGACGTGGATGAAATTCGTTGTTCGCCCAAGTTGTGTTCCTAGCATAAAGCGTTCATTTACTTTTTCGTATCTGGGAGAGTGATTTTGTAAATGTATGCCTTACTCTCTCGTTGCAAGTTTCTGCTAGGAAAGTAAATGAACTCACCTATTGTATGTACACTTCTGACAATATGTCAAATGTTAAATTTCTTCAAAATTATGAAAATTTAAAAAAGTATTTGGTGTTAGTTAATCACGTCTAGATGCTGCTCAAGCGACTCATCAGTCGAAAGAAATTAGGATAATTATGAAATTTGGTATAATTGAGTTCATTATATCGAGCCATAACCGCCAAGAAAAAGGTTAACCGCCACATTTTTTAGTTCTTTTTTTTACTAAAATAGACTATTTATGATCGCAAATAATCGGTTTTGGTAAAAAAAAAACTATGTTCTAAAATTATGTCGCTTAAGGTTTTCTTGGCGGTTATGGCACGAATTAATTATTTATTTATTGTTGTGTACATATTTACATATTTGAAATACATAAATACACAAGCCTTGAAGTCTCTTATCAAAGTCAGTTAAGATTTGAAACTATTTGAAAAACTGTTACTAAGACAAAATTTAATTTTAGTATATACGAGTAATATACCAAATTGGCATCAGTAGTTAGTTGTAGCTGAAATTAAAATTTTCAAACCAAGAACGGGTACGCACCAAAAATTCGTTTTTGAGTTGATAATGCAAAAATGAATGTTCATATCATTATTCATATTGTGAAAAAATTAAAAAAAAATATATATTTATGTTGAGTACTCAACTCTTGAGAAAAAAAAATAATTGAGACATTTTTAGATTTAATTGAACTGTAGTGAATTTTAATCAGAAATAATTTCTTAATCAGGCTTGAGTTCAGTAATTTCAATTCTTATTGAATGAAATATTTTTATTAATTAATGTGAGTTTCTAAAGAAGAGAAGAAAAATTAAACTAGACTTTATTAGCTGGTGGAAATACCGATATTTTTCTGTGCAGCCACGCACTTCATCAGCACCCATGTCTATCTACTGGGGTAGAGATTATTATTAACATCAGCTATTTAACTTAAATTTCTATGAAATGGAATATGAGAATTGATTGTGTATACAATTATTGATTTACCTTTGGCAAACACATTTGTAAGTATCACTATTCATTTTCTGTTTTTCCATTTTCTATTTAGGTTAGCACGAAGTTATATCACTCTACCTATGTAGTATGTTTAACTATTCTTACTTATCTTTTACGATCATCACATTAATTATTTTTACTTATTCGATGCACCATCGGTACATACATATAAGTAGAGCTAATTAAAATATGCAAATAAAAATTAAAAATATGCGCCAGGAATAGCACGAAAAAAATTCAAAATATGCGCTGTTATATGCACAAATATGCAAAATATGCAAGAATAAAATCAACAAGTTTGTTACTTCAAAGTATTTTTATTCAAAGAGATATTTATTACAATGAACAATAATGTTTTTTTATTTGTTTTTGTATTTGTTTCTTAAATTCTTATGAATTGAATTAGGCTACTGTTCGTAACGCTTTTTAAGCCAAATTACATGTGATAATTATTAATGAACAAATAACATCAAGTTAGTTGTAAATATTCTGACAACAACACATAGTTGAACGGAACAGCCAGCCGTTTTCGAAGGCCACTAAACCTTCCTCATCAGCGTTCTTCTGTGTTTTGGTCCACCGTGTGTGGTGTCAGTTGACACCAATAAAGTTTCGTATATAAGGCAGACACCTACATCAACTGACACCACACACGATGGACCAAAACACAGAAGAACGCTGATAAGGAAGGTTTAGTGGCCTTCGAAAACGGCTGGCTGTTCCGTTCAACTATGTGTTGTTGTCAGAATATTTACAACTAACTTGATGTTATTTGTTCATTAATAATTATCACATGTAATTTGGCTTAAAAAGCGTTACGAACAGTAGCCTAATTCAATTCATAAGAATTTAAGAAACAAATACAGTTCGAAAAATAATAATTAACGGAAAGAAATATATTTTATGTGAATTTCTTTTACACCAGTTTGAGCTATATGAGTCGTTATACATTAATCGCGTTGCCAGAGTGAAAAATAAGCTTTTTTATGCAAGGTGATCCAAAATAAGCATTTTTCTACAAAAAATCTAAAATATGCAAAAAAATGCTTTTTATGGCAAAAAGCCAGAAAAATTAGCCCTGTTTATTATGAATCTTCTTAACTTAACACGAATCAGGTAAGGATTTTGATATTTTATGGCTAGTTTTTGAGATATGTGACCTTCGCCGAGAAAAGGGACCTAGTGTGTCAAAAAACGGGTGTGTGTCAAAATCGATAAAAATGGAAAAAACATTAAAATTTTATTTTTTAAATGCGTTTTTCGCAAAACTTCATTTTCATACACTAGGTCTCTTTTTTCGGAGAAGGTCACATATGATCACTTTTAACATGTTAGTACATAGGGGTTCCGATAAAAAAAATTGGTAATACATATATTTACTATAATTTTCAAACTGTTAATCGAATAGAAACATTATGTATAGACCGATTATAGTAAATGATATAATCTTTCGAAATTAAAAATTTTGAGTCACCCTGCTACAATAGAGATTGAGTTAGAGTGCCAAAGCTGGCCACTTTGAGGTGAAATAGGCTTTAAGTTATTTTTTTTTATCAAGGCGAATTGATACAAGGTGGTCTTAATTTGCAACTCTGCGTATTCGCCTTGTTAGTGTAAAATTTCCTGCTGTCAGAATATTTCCTAACATTTTGGTTGATTTGACAGCAGAGAAGTTATGTCAGCTGGTGAATTAAGATCGCCTTGTTTTTTATGTTACTTTAAGTTTTTTTTTATAGCTTTTCAATTCTTATATCTAGTATTGAGTAAAAGATCTCAGAAATTGATTAAAAAATAAATATAACATATACTACGTTTATACACACGGCTTATTTGCAAATAAAACTGTGAATTCTTGCCATAGAATTGTGTTAAATAGATAAATATTGCGTAAAAAACATTTATAGAAGAAAATAATCACAATTAAAACAAATAATTATTTGTTATTTTATACAATTACGCTATTATTTTTGTAATTTAAGAAATTTATTATTCGACATATTGTCATATTATTTTTGTAAACATAAGTAGGATTACCATAGAATTGCTAGCAAGTTTTGTACTATTGTTACGCCGTATAAAAAATTTATTAACTTATTTGCAAATATTTGTATGTATTTGCAAATAGTGCGCGTATAAACGTAGTAATAATAGTTATTGTTTTGCTTTATATACATACTTACTTCAATATTGTCTTGTACGTTTGTATGCTTGTGTATTATGTTCCTTAGCTAATAATATGTATATGAATCATTCTAAGCGTTTGCAAATGTTTTGATGTTTTTGATTCGCAAAATAACACCCCTTTTAGACACGCAAAGTTTACTTTGCAAAGTCTTAATTCAACTGGGAGAAAGACAGAAAGGGAGAGTATTCTTGCCACTGTCTTTCACACAGCTGAATTAAGACTTTGCAAAGTAAACTTTGCCTGTCTAAAAGGAGTATAAAAAAAAAAAGTTTATGTGATTTGTGCAGTTGCTCTAGCTTTTTTTCTAGATTCTTATTTTCTTCTATATTTGAAGTAACTGAATTTATTCTGCAGAATCTGATGCACCGACTTGTACTATCAGTCTGCAACATATGGGAAATAAGCTTTTTTTTCGTAATAAAATGAAATGTAGTGAGGCCATAATGTCATATTTTTTTCGAGTTAGTAACTTCTTTTTAAGTTTATGGATGATATGTACATATGTATGACGTCTGACGGTTAGTGAATAACAGGAAGTTTAATTAGCTCAAGTAAATATATTTTGATAGTACATATGTACATATGTATGTGTGTATGTATAAAATTTTAAAACAATAATAATTGATATGTACGAGGGCTGCTATTTATATTTCGGGAACTGGCAACACTGATATCAATATCTAAAATCTGGTAACACCATAATAAAGTTTGACAGTTTTTAGCATCATCGTACTCACAACGATTCGATGTAAAAGTGCTATTTGTTTTGTTTACAGTGAGTTCAGGAGATCAATTTGAAGAAAACAAAAAGGAAATTTCAAGAGAAGCTTTTCGTTGCATTATTTTTCACAACTTTCGACTTGGATTATCTCAACAAGAATGTTTCGATGAACTCAGTTCTTTGTATGACATCCTTACATATTAGTTCCACTTCAATACATTCGATTTTGCATGAACACTTAGTTGTAAAAATAATTTGTTCTCGGTGGATGCCCCAGAATTTATCAATCGCTCAAAAAAAGGCTCGCGGAAAGTGGTATAAGGAAGTGATTAAGAAGTTCAATTCTGCTGCTTCAAAAGACGTGTACAAACTAGTGGCAGATGACTGACGAATCATGAACATATGCCCATGAGCCGGAAATAAAAGAGTAATCGACCGTGTGGGTATTCCAAGACAAGCTTAATCCAAAAAAAGTTGTTCGTGCAAGAAGCACAGCGAAGCAAATGGCCCCTGTTTCTTACACATCTCGTCAAAAAAGTGAATTTTTGAGCAGTCATAACATCGAATTAATAAGTCATCCTTCGTACAGTGCTGACTTGGCACCCAATGATTTCTTCTTGTTCTCGAATATTAAAAGTAAACTGCTTGGTCAACGATTTACGAGCACGGAGGAAGCAGTTGAAGCCTTCAAAAACCATATTTTGGGGGTATCTCAAGAGGAATAGAAAAACTGCTACTAGTATGACAAATGGTTTGAACGATTGCAAAAGTGTATTGATCATCAAGTGGAATATTTCGAAAAACAATAAAGTAATTTTCTTTTAAACATTTTTTTTATTATTTCCTATTCCCGAAATATAAATAGCAGCCCTCGCATATGGAAACCAATTAGTTCTTGCGTCAATGTTCATATCTTTCGAACGGGCAATTTCGTTTTTTTTTAAACATATTTTTGTTTTTAATGCATACTCGTAGTATGTATTATAAAATAATGGTATAGATTCGCACAAAAATTTAATGCGCATATACGTAGTATATACATATGTACGTACATTAAAATTAAAAATTTTAATGTAGTTTTTTCGTTTTTTTTTATTTTGCCCCTTTTTTTTATAAATCCCCTTTTGGTGCCACTTTTTGAAAAGTGTCATCGGTCACTCTGATGGTACGGTATGCATTTAATGGGTCGATTTAAATATAAATGGATCTGTGCTGCCAGCTATTTTAATTTTTCAGGCACAGTTGAACTGACATGCCACATCATATTATACATATCGATGGCTTAATATAAAAAGGGCGTATCTCAATTTTTTTTCGAAATCGTGTTTTTAACATTTTCTGGAAGACAACGTATAATTGCATCCTCATTGAAGATCTTAGTACGTTGTAGTTTAAAATCAAGGACTTATGGCCACTTAAAACATTATTTCTACATGTAAATGCTTTAGTTTTTTGCTTCTCCCGGACAAAAATTTTGTTCCGAAATATTAAGCAAAAAAAATATCTTCTCAAGATATGTGTGATATTTATTTGCAACTTTTTAAATGTACCCCTTTTAGACACTTAAATTTTACTTTGCAAAGTCTTAATTCAGCTGGGAGAAAGACAGAAAGAGATAGTATTCCTTCCTCTGTCTTTCACACAGCTGAATTAGGACTTTGCAAACTAAACTTTCAGTGTTAAAATTTTTAATTTTAATGTATTTTTATATAAAAGTGGCAATTTGCCACTTTAGTCGGTCACGCTGCGTACCGTAAATGATTCCCCCAGGGGAGTCTATTTTTGACTACGGGCTTGGCAACCCCGGGGTCCCAGCTGGGGTGATGTGGTTTTTTCCATTGACGTACCTTTGGTACATTACCCATAGAACTTATGTGTTACTACCCGATCTCTGGCAACAGAGGAAAGCATGTGCACATATTTATAAAAGGAAGACAGTTTCCTGTTGATGTCAGTTAGTTGCAGCGTCACCTGGAACTACCCTGAGTTCAAAAGACGATAGAGGTGAAGCCTTTATGATGGAACTTCGAGGTATCACCAGATGCTTGTCTCTGGTACCACGGGTGCCGGTTGCCCGACAGTCTAGCTGCTCTGAAGTTTTGAGTGTATGTAGCGGTCGTCAGGATCCCTTTATAAAACGCCGAGTTCGTCTACCCCACGGGGTTTAAGGGATGATTTTGGTGCGTGTGGAGTAGGCACTGGACTTTTGGCGACACAGACATACTTTCATCTCGGATGAGTGGTTGAGCTGTGCCGGCAATGGTTGAGGTATTCTCTTAGGGACTTCGCTAGTGTTGTATACACAACAACTTAGCGTCAAAACTTTGAGAATTCAACGTGGTGGTTGTTGGTTCCCACCAAAATTGCTGGGAGAATAGTCTTGGCTTCTCAGTGTTAAATCAATGCTAGTGGTTGGTATGACGCGGTCAGCCAGACACTATTCTAGGTGCTGTTGCCATTCAACAGATAGTACTGTTTTGATACAGTCATTAAAGCATAAAGAGCTTAGATAGCTCTGAGCACCTCAGTAAGGTGCTTGACGTAGTACAGGGATAACAACTATAATCGAAGATTGCAACCTAAGTGCCTTGAAGAATGGGCACTAGGTTCATTCTAAAAGGGTGAAAGGGGGCGATGGTTAGCGTCTTTCCTATACCCGGTATTGAGACCACCGTGAGATAAGGCTTTAATGGCAGGTGCTCACGATAATCTGAAACACATCCGTACCATAAATAATACATTATTTGTTTTATAAAAAAATCTAGCAAATGTAACTGAAACTCAATAAAGCACACTTTAAAATAAAGAATGATATAACTATAAGGGTTCTTTGAAATGCCTTTTGAGTTTGTTTATATCATCAGCAAGCTACTAAACTGGACGCATGAAATTTTTGAACAAACATAGTTTGTGAAACAAATTTCAAAAGTGAATAAATAATTAATATATCTGCTATTTTTATGGAGATTAGTACTCGTATCAATACATATGTATATGGGGAACTATTTTAACGAATTTTAATAAATTTTGATCAAGTTTAATTTTTTAAATAGTTTTTTCTTTCGTTTTTTATATATCAAAAAGTGTTGTTTTTCAAATTTGATTTTCACGAAAACCGTTTTCTGGAAAATAAAACCGATTTCATGGTTAGGAACCAAATTTACATAAGAATTTCTTGATATCAGTCAAAGGTTCTGTCTAGCCTTATGCATTTAAGGGTTAAACCAATTCAAGCTGAAAATGTTCCGAACTAAATATTTTCTCTTTTTCTCTCTTTCTCAAAAAGAGAAACGTCAAACTACATATAAAAAAATTTTGCACCGAAACAATGTGTAAATCCACTTCAAGTCTTGAAAAGTTCGAAAAAAAATCATAACATAAAAACATAACGCAGTAAAAAATGATGCGTTGTTGTACCATCTACGAGTAAAATCTTATATAATAATAATAATAATTATAATAATAATAATAAATTCATATTATTATTATTCTGAAGCTTAGTAACCATGAATTACTTATCTACAAATTCATTAAATTTACCTAGTTTACAATTTTGTTTATTTTTTTATTTTTATTTTTGTTTATTTAAGCCAGAACCATTATTGTTGCTTCAATAAATTTTTATCACTTGTAGTTTTAAGAACATTTGCCTTAATTCTTTATTTTTTTCATAATTTTGTAATGTTGACATACATATAAAAAAAATGCTTACGATATGACGGCAATGAGTCACAATCATGCGGCTGCTGAAAGGCTTATGGACTATTATTGAATCTTTCGGTAGCAACGGCTTGATGTAAGTAATCACAGGGGCTCTACTCTGTATTTGCAAGAAAGACTTCTGCGAGACTGAAGATTTACTGATTGAAAACTTTCAGCTGAAACACCATTAAAAAAGTAGGCAAAATCAAATTTCAATTTTAACTTCAAATAGATTTGTAAACTTGGCACATAGGATAGTTAGTTAAACTTAGTTTAAAATACGTTCAAAAGGGCTTAGCCACCATGATATTTTACAATAATGGATTAAGAAATGGCATACATTGTTTTCAATCCAGATGTGGCATTTTTTTAAATATTTTATTTAAATATACTTATATTATATAGGACTTTTACATCTGCACTAGATTTTGCTCAGATATAAACGCACTATTAAAAAAACTTCAATAAATGTTTTGCGAATTTTTGGAGATTTGCGGCCTGGCTCACGATGTGGACAAGAAACTTTCTATAGCTTACTTATATTGAAAAAAAGCAAAATTTTTTATAGGGCATTTAATTTATCTCGAAATCTAGATTTCGAGCTAAATCTTGCTCATTTTTATTATATTTTCCTTGCAAAACAAAATCAATTTTGTCAGTAGATTTGTAGGTAATCTAATCAAAATCTAATATATTTATTTATTTTTTACTACACTGTACAGTATATTTATAAAAAAGATGAGTGAATTAGCTAAGGTCTGCTTGTTGTTAGAAGTTTGTAGTGTTTCTCTGTGTAGCTGTGTGTCTGTCCGTGTCCATGTACAGACCAAACGGCTGGACCGGTTTTGATTTAGTTTTTTCTGTTTAAAAAGCGACTTGATCGAGAAGGTTCTTAACTATGTTTGAAGAAAACCGGTTCAGGCGTTTAGAAGATATCACATATTTTCCAGATATATCGGGGGTTTTTAATTTTTTTTTTATATTTAATTGAATTGTAGTGAATTTTAATCAGAAATAATTTCTTAATTAGGCTTAAGTTCAGTTATTTCAATTCTTATTGAATGAAATATTTTTATTAATTAATGTGAGTTTCTAAAGAAGAGAAGAAAAATTAAACTAGACTTTATTAGCTGGGGAAAATACCGATACGCACGTCATCAGCACCCATGTCTATCTACTGGGTTAGATATTATTATTAACATCAGCTATTTAACTTAAATTTTCTATGAAATGGAATATGAGAAATGATTGTGTGTACAATTATTGATTTACCTTTGGTAAATACATTTGTAAGTATCACTATTCATTTTTCTGTTTTTCCATTTTTCTATTTAGGTTAGCAAGAACTACCTAAGTATGTTTAACTATTCTTATTTATATTTTACGATAAGAATTGAAATTACTGAACTTAAGTCTAATTAAGAAATTATTTTTAATTTTTGTTATTCAGTTAATGGGTTTTGTTTTGGATAAAAAATCTTGATAAATGCAAAAAAAATTTGATGCAAATGATATAGATTTCCATAAAAATTTTAATTCAAATCTGCAGTTTATCTTTATATTAAAGATAGGCTACAACTATAGAATTTTTTGAAATGGCGGTTTTACCAGTGGAACACTAACAGGCTTATTTCTTTGGCGTTAGGCTATGTATATCGTTGATACGAACGACCTTAATGCTGGTTGAATAAAGTTTTGTAATGCCGAGTGCACACTATGACATTTTGTGGCATCGCAATAGTGTATACTGCTGGCAACGTTTGCCATATCCGAAATTTTTCGTTGTCTTGCATTGCTTTCCATATAAAAAACATAATGGGAATGGCATTGCGCACATTTTGAAAATGACATCACAAAATGCGTGCAACGCCGTTCACGTTATGTTTTTTTGTATGGAAAACAAAATGCCACACAACGAAAAATATCGGAAATGACAAACGTTCCCACTAGTCCACACTATTGTAATGTGAAAAAATGCCATAGTGTCTACTCGTCAAAAGTTGCATGGAACAAAAATTTAACTTAACGTAGTTTTGGTGTTTTTTTTTTTGTGGAAAAAGTCTTAAGCGAAAATACGAAAAACATTACTTTTTTTAGGATAACTACTGAATAGTGTAAATCATACGGGATTTCCCGGGAAAATTTTCCCAGGATCCCGCACATTTTTCGGGAAAGAAATCCCGGGAAATTTGTACGGGAATTTACGGGATTTTTTATTTTATTATGGCGACTTTAGTTTGTATTCCTTGATGAGTGTTTATTCACTTTCTGAATGCGATGGTGCAATAATAAGGTGATGGCACTGGCGCAATAGGTAAAACTATACAACAACTAAGGCCGAGTTTACATCTGGCACACATGTGCTCTGAGACTAAGAGGCCTTTTTTTGTAAGAGTAAAAAACAGAAATGCGCAAGGAAATAAAAGAAAAATTACAAAATAGTTACAGATTCTGCAGCACAAGGAATACACACTGGCTGCATTCTTAGATATTGAGGGAGCCTTTAACAACATAAGTATACAGGCTATTAGGGAGTCACTGGAAACTCTTAGGGTTCACGGATTTCTAGTGGAGTGGATAATTATCATGCTTAAAAGCAGAATTATCAACTCAGGTATGGGAAGAGAACGTCTGAGGAGATTAGTGACAAGAGGTACACCACAGGGAGGAGTTTTGTCACCTCTATTGTGGTTGTTGGCGATGAACGCAATTCTTATACGTTTTGATAGGAGCGGACGGAAGATAGTTGCATATGCGGATGACGTGGTTTTACTGGTAACCGGAAAGTTTCTGCCCGTTATCAGTGAAATCATGCAGTCGGCGTTGGGCGATCTGTCCTCCTGGGCTAGCAGTAAAGGACTAGGGGTCAACCCAGAGAAAACTGAGCTAGTCCTCTTTACCAGGAGATACAAAATAGAAAGTTTTGTATTACCCAGGATGGGAGGGGTGGAGCTGAGACTAGCAGAGAGGGCTAAATACCTGGGTGTTTACCTAGATAGCAAGCTTTCTTGGAAAATGAACACGCAGGAAAGGCTAAGGAAAGGACTCAATGCCTACTATGCATGCAGGAACTCCATAGGAAGGAACTGGGGTCTGCAACCGAAGGTGGTAAATTGGATTTACACATCGGTTGTCAGGCCGGTTATCTCTTATGGTTGTTTGGTATGGTGGGAGGCATTGAAGAAGGAAAGTCACAGGAGATTGTTAGCTAAGGTTCAGAGATGTGCCTCGATGGGCATCACAGGTGCTCAGAGGAGCACACCTCAGGCTGCCTTGGACGTCATTCTTCATCTACTTCCTATAGAGGACTTTGTGGTGGGGACGGCGACTAGAAGTCTCCTTAGACTTGTAGAAACAGGTTTGGTGAGGACAGGAATATCAAGTCACACATCGATCTTAAATAGGATAGGTTTTGGTGATCAGGAATCCGTAACCCCAGGGTTTACGGACTATAAGGTCGCTGAGATCGATTTTGGTAAGACACCCTTAATGGTAATTCCGGATAGGGACCATTGGGTCAATTCCGATAGGCTGTATGAGGGTAGGGCAGTCTTTACAGACGGGTCAAAAATGGGGGAAGGCACAGGCGCTGGTGTCTATATCCTAGGAACGAACATTCGTAGTTCTTTTAGACTGCCGAATGAATGCAGTGTTTTCCAGGCTGAGATCTTGGCGATCCTCAGGGCCACGGAGCTGGTGGCCGGAAATGTGGCTGAAGGTGAAAAGGTAACCTTCTACGTCGACAGCCAGGCAGCGCTAAAAGCTTTGAAAGGACACAATGTCAAATCGAAGCTTGTTAGTGACTGTAGGAAAGCCCTCAACTTGCTTATGGATAACTATAGTGTCAGACTATGTTGGGTTCCTGGTCACAGCAGTGTTGAGGGAAATGAAATTGCCGATGAGCTGGCATGAATAGGATCAGCGTTAGACGAGGGAATGTCTGACAGATCGGTGAAATTACCGACCGAGTAGGGAGGATTGTAGGGTCTCGAGGGGTTTTTGGCCAAAATTAGACTCAGGAAGATCTAAACTACTACTGGACATGGATAGGAAGGCGATGCGAACTATGATAGGCGCGTTGACAGGTCACTGCTCGGTTAGAGCAAGAACCAGCATGTGGGAAATTGGTACTCCGGATTTTTGTAGGATGTGCGGGGATGAAGAGGAACCAGAAACCATTGAACATATTATCTGTCACTGCCCGAAGCTGCAACGTCATAGGCTTAGATGGCTGAGCAGACGTTTCCATGAAAGCATCACTGATGTCGGGAAGTGTAAACTAGAGGACATCAGGGGCTTCATCATGGGGATTCGGTGGCTTAATGACGGATAATAGGGTTTCTTCTGGCTAAAAATGGGAGGGGTAAATATTACCAGTAATGGGCAATAGAAGGGAATCACAATGGACCCAGTTGGGTCTCCGAGTGGAGGTGCGGTAGGCACCACCCTTCCTAACCTAACCTAACCTACAGATTCTCTGTACTAAAGTCTTATTTCCAGAGAAATATTTTGTTATATTTTTTGAATACTATAATTTGGTTATTTTCCGTTATATCAATGCATTTGGCCTTGCATTTACATATACTCGTAATATTGGTATTTATGTATTACTATTATATAGAAAATTAAATGTTATTAATTTTTTGACTAATGTGTTTATAAAACGTTATTATTTCATCGATATCATGAATTATAATTTATTTTTTGTTGAAATAGATTATTTTAAAAAATATTTTATACTGTTTTGCATTGGGCGGGAATCCCCGGGAAACCTAAAAATCGTTCCCGCTTTCCCGGGAAATGAAAAAGTACGGGAAAAGATTACTGAAATATAAAATATTATGAGATCTGCTTGGAATATCGTATTGTTGAACAACACTATTGCGGTGCAGTAGTGTGCTGAATTACTAATGTTTCACCTGAAAGTTTTCAATCAGGCGAACTTTCTTGCCATCGAACTCGAATTTGCCCATTCTTCGTCCAGTATCAAAGTCTTTCTGAGAAATAATTCATGGCCTACTTTATTACAACGAAATTTCGTATCATTGTTTCAATGCTACCGGCTATTTGCCATTATTTATTCTTACTAATATACTGTTGCGGGTTCGGAAATCTTAATATATATAAAAATCAAAAACACGTTTATTTGTTAGGGGTGAACTCTTGAATTCCCCAACAGATTTTCGCCTTCCACCCCACAAAATATTTGTAAAAGACCGGCGCGTGTTTTTATATATATTCTACCCCAGTAAATGCTACGCCCCTTTCAGAAATAGTGATTCGTCCGACAGATGGCGCCATATTTAGTTTTTTTTTTGTGATTTTGCACCGTAACTCAAGAACTACTGCACCGATTTAGACCAAACTTTATATACATGCTCTATGGGGCGTGAGGAGCGTTTCTGTGTAGTTTGAAGTTCGTCTGGCAAATGGCGCAATATTTAGTTTTTTTTTTGTTGTGATTTTGCACCGTAACTCAACAACTACCGCACCGATTTAGACCAAATTTTATATACATGCTCTATGGGGCGTGAGGAGCGTTTCTGTGTAGTTTGAAGTTCGTCTGGCAAATGGCGCAATATTTAGTTTATTCGTGGGCAAAATCCAATTTTTATATTGTACCATCAATGCCATATACAACACTAATGTTTGCTTAGGGCCAGCAACGCGGACCGGGGTCAGCCAGTATGAAATAAAATCCTGTGATTACTTACAGTACGACGCCGGGATTACCAAAATGTTCAATAAAAGCCCTTAAACTTTATTAAAGTTAAAATGATTGTTATAACAAAAGTACTTGAATCTTGTTGCATATGCTTCATTAAAAGTCTTTATTTAATAAAAGATATCCCAACTTATAAGTTTACAATATGAAATAATTTCTTACAGCAGCCGCATGACCTTGACTTATTGCCGTCTGCGCTAACTTCACAAAATTATGAAGAATATAAAGAACTTAATTAATTGTAAACATTTCATGTAAATAAAAATTAATAAAACTACAAGTGATCAAAATGTATTGAACCAACAGTTGTAGTCTGGTCTTAACAAACTAAAGAACTACAAAATAAACACTAATTGTAAACTTGGTAAATTTATTGAAATTGTATATAACACGTAGCAAGGTTTTTTGAAAATTTGGCTGTTTAAATCGAGTTAAAAACTAATTTTGTATCGCATAAATATTTTTATAAATGTTTTCTTTTGGGAAAAACGAAAGAAAAACGATTAAAATTATTTGCGCGTAAATTTAAATAACATATCGTCGGCTGAGAGTGTAAACCTGCTAACTCACTTCAAAGAAATTGTGCAGGAGAGACAAAATACTGCTAACATTTTCTATACATAGTTTAAGAAATTTGCCTAATACGTTAAGTTTTTTCCACATGTAGAGTTACAAATTAAAATAAATATTTTAGTCAGTCGATGCGGCGTCTATTTCTCTATTCTATTTTATAAACAGTGGATTTAGCAGGTTTACACTCTAAGGCGACGATATATGCAAGTTTGTACGCAGATTTTTTTTTTATACAAAAATATAGTTTCCTCTATTGTCTATATTTGTGTATAGTCTTGTTGAGATATATTCAGTGGATCACGAGCTTTACGATAATTTTCAAATACATAACAAAAGTTATAAGAAGCTGGTGTGTGATGTTTTGATCCTTATATTATTAAATGATAGATATTTGGTCCAAATGTAATGGGGCTAGATAATCTATAGGCTAAGTTAGGTTAGGTTACACCAGGATTGGTGCCTGTATCGAATGACTCCCACACAGATTTAACAAACTTTAGTAATCTACACATTTCCATTCCCTATACAACCCAAGTCTCCGAAAAGTGTGATGACCAAGACAGTCATATCTAGTGCGGCTTAGAGCCGGACAGTGGCACAGTAGATGTTCTACTGTCTCAATAACCCAGAGTTCCTTACATTTGCTGCAGGTGCCGTCAAGTATTTGTTCTATTTTGACGGCAGCAGTGTCCAGTGAATAGCCCCACACGACGTCTACTTCTAGTGGTGCAGGAAATATGTGCCATATATTCTAAACAAAAATGGTTATAAAAAATGTTTCCGAAAAACGCCGCATTTAAAAGTTATGGTGCCAAAAGTGTTTATTATATATATTTATATTATATATTTAAATAAGTAATTTTGTTGTTATAAATGTGAAGTACTTGAAAGTGGAACTACTGAAATATTTGTATATATGTATTTCAATGTCAGATGCTTATGATGTTCCTGCCCCTTTCAAAATAATTACATGGCTACAATTGTTGCTAGTGGCATTTGTAGCCGTGTAGTTGGTAGCCTGCTGGAGTGAATGTGTTTAATACATCATACGCACGAAATTTTTAAATCATCTTGAATACAGCTTCCGCAAACTGGAATGCAGAGTACAATAGAATCCTTTGGAGGTGTGCATACAAAGCCATGGTTTTTTCACTTGTGGCTGAGTGGTACCGATGATAGGCCTCTCAGTCCAGAGATCGTGGGTTTAATTCCCGCCATAGACCCTGGATTTTTTTTGCAGACAAGCTAATCGTTTCGCGGGTTTTGTTGTGTTAAAAAAAATTCCGGAACCGGGGCTGCGAGCATAGCCCTATGCGGGCTAACTTAAAAGCCATCCGGGAAACAAAAGGGTTAAAATTTTTATAACCGACGAACGGATTTTCCCGACCACCTTTAAATCTTATGAAATTTAGTTGTCTTTTTGCACGTTACCTAACTAAGATAAATATAAAATTTTGGACTTCCAGCTTCTGTTTTTCCTGAGATATGGCGCGTCAAAAATGAAAAACTCATTAAAAACACATATAAGTGGTCTGCCATTATTGCTCATATCTTTAAAAGTTTTTAAGATACAGGGTCGAAATTGGTCCCATTTAATAGGTATTGAGGATAGCTTTTACACTGCATTTATTTTAACTTTTTTTCTGAAAGGTCAAAGATCACTGTCACGCGATTTAAAGTTTGGGGAACTATATCTCAAAAAATTAAATTTTTAAAATTCTAAAAAAAATATATATTAATCCTGACAGTCTCTTCTGCATTTTGTGCAAAAAATTTGAGTGAGCTCTTATTATTTCCTGAGATATTGATAACGATGTGAAATTGTTTGAAACAAATTTATTTTTTTTATATTATTTTATTTATTTGGGTGATATTAAATACATATGTATATTAATTTCGACAAACGGAGTTAAAAGTAAGAAATACTTTTTTTTATATATGCGATTAATTAATTGTAAATGTTTTCTATTGAAAATTCCCGGTCATGGTAAACACAATAAACACAGTTTTTTCAGAACCACTGCTTTCGATTTAATAGAAAACTTTATTCATTAAACAAACATTAAACAACCCAACAAAAAAAATTGGAAGTCATTCCAAAGGAACTACATTTTCATTGCTTCCAAAAAATCAATATTTTTAATTTGCCAGTAGTTAGCAGAAAACTATGTAGAAGTTTATTTTAGTCATACAAAGCCTTGTAATTTCTCCATAGTTTTAGAAAATACTCACTAGAATTTAAAAAAAATCGAATTTTTTTAAGAAATTTATGAACTAATTTTAGTCCGAAAATTTAAAAGTTATTTACTTAAATTTAAATGAAAATACTGTTTCCGGCCTAAATTTGTATAAAAAGAAACGAATTGTTAAAATAGGTAACTATTACCATTTTTCCTAGATGAAGATATTATCATAGAACACAAAAAGGAATTTTTTCTTAAAATCGCTTCCAATTCGGTGACCAGGCATCGAAAAAGAGAACTTCTTGCAATGATAACCCTATGTAAAAATCATTAGAACGGATCGAAATTTGCACTACTTCGAGATCACAAGCTCTACATGTTCAACTTTTTTGGAGTGTCTTTTTTTACTGGGAAATGTTGAATAGTTTTCCTACGTGCACTAGGAATAAAAAAATTTAAAAAAAAAAATATCATACAAATTTCCCAAATAATTTCAAGTTATTGTCTATATCTCAGGAACTAATAAGAGCTCACTCAAATTTTTTTTGCACAAAATGCAGAAGAGACTGTCAGGATTAATATATATTTTTTTTTAGAATTTTAAAAATTTAATTTTTTGAGATATACATATGTAGTTCACCAAACTTCAAATCACGCGACAGTGATCTTTGACCTTTCAGAAAAAAAGTTAAACTAAATGCAGCTTAAAAGCTATTCTCAATACCTATTAAATGGGACCAACTTCGACCCTGTATCTTAAAAACTTTTGAAGATATGAGCAATAATGACAGACCACTTATATGTGTTTTTAATGAATTCCCTACTTTTCGAAGCGCCATATTTCGGGAACCACAAGATCTAGATATCCAAAATTTTTGAATTTATATTATTTTAGTACTATAGAACATTTGTGCAAATTTTTGTACAATTCTAAGAGGGTAAGATAAAAAATTGCGTTTTCTTTCGTTGATTTAAAATGGAATTACCCAAAAGCTAACAGTAGATGGAAATCGGTTATTTGAAAGCAACAATAGCTCGTCTAGTCGTTTCAAGTATCGTAGGTTTTCAGAACTTGTTAGGAAACCGGTGCCACGCGGAGACTCTCAGAGACTCTCCTGCGACTATATTAGCAGCATATCTACTAAGTTTTGCACTATCCGAAACCTGTGGAGCAGGTAGCACTCAGCGTAGCTTTTCAAATTGTGGTGCGCCAAGTTGGCCAACAGCTAATAATATCGGTTTACAGATCTTTAAGCTTAAGAGGGCGACACATTATCAACAAACTTCCGGCTGGTGCGTATTTGACGATACAAAGTATTAAATTTTTTTCTTTTCATACATACGAGTATTTACACCTAAAATCACCTCGTGTTATTTCGCAACATGAAACAGCCCGAAATCAGATTTTTTGTCACGAACACTTCGCAATGAGTCGCGCGTGTTCGTGTCACGATAAAAACACGACACCAGCACATCTCTACTATACAAGTCACTCAAAATAATAATTGCAAGTTCCTTAAGATATGCACAATTTTATTTATATTTTTTTTAATAAAAAGCTTTAGAACAACCAACGCTGCAATTTACGGAGTTGCCAGCAGATTTGGATCAATCTTTTGTTTTTGAAAGTGTTATTATTTTCAAGTGATATTACCGCTACACTACGCAAACGTTAACTGTAGTTAACTTTTCGCTTATACATACATACATATGTACATAACGAAACAGAATAATGTTGAAAGTTTTTGCAGCGAAGTATAAAAAAATCTTAAACTTGCACAATTGAACAAGTTTTAGCATCAAAAAATGTACAGAAAAATTTAAAAATCTTGCTTAGTCCTAATTTACACTCAGCAAGTCTTATTGCTCAGCTGATTAGTTTTTTAGGAAAGAGAGACGACGGAAAATAAACTTTTGTGTTCCCATCGTCTCTCTCTCTCCTACAAACAAATGAGCTTAGCAATAAGACTTGCCCACGATGTCACCAGAATTCGTTCGGTCGACAACTTGTATTGCAAACAACAATAACATTAGAAAATTTGTTGTTGTTTTCAATATACGTATTCGACTGAACGATTTCTGGTGATATCGTGGAACAGGCCGTTACTTTCATTGTCTTATGAAAGCAAATCAAATGAAAAGCAGATATTCTGGTCAAAACTAATTGAAAATTCTGAACTAGAAACTTTGAACAAGAAACATTATTCCTGGAACTGAAAATCGGGACAACGAAAAGAAATCTAGGAGTAAGAGTAGCTGAACATGAGAGTGATATCAAAAAAGGACGACAATCTACTGCACTAGCTCAACATTGTTTAGATTATTCTCACACAGCTGATCTGGAAAATGTGAAAATATTACACAAAGAAAGAAAATACAACAAAAGATACACTTTGGAAAGCTTAAGTATTCAACAAAAAATGGACATAGCAATGAACAACAAGACTGATAAAGACAAAACTAATGCTACTTATAGCATTTTATTAATTTAAGTTTTAGTGTAACTCCAGCTGTGATTTTAGCTTTATACTGTGATATTTACAATTTTTAATTATTTTTGCAATTATTTTTTAAATTATGTGTTTTATGTTGTATGTTGTCATGTTGCGTAAAATAACATTATTGAAACTTAAATGCAAATTTTATTACAAAATTCTATATGTAAGTTAAAGCAGAGTATTAATTGTTTTATTATTATTGTTGTTATTGCATTAAAATTGTTCTTTTATTTATTAATGTTACCAGATTTCAATAAAACTAGTATCCCTGAAGATGTTGGAAAATACCAACGAAACGTCGGATATGAATAAATGAAATAAAAAAATTGTCTTTTATTTGCATTTAAATTAATTTGAATGACCTTGGAAGCCTGAATAGAGCAATTCTATAAATTACACATTATAGAAAATGTTATAGTTCAAATAAATATTCCACAAATAAATAATTTTATGAGAAAAGGTAGCTACTACAAATAAGAAACAGTTCATTAACATCTCATTCAACGATATCGGAACAGAAATCCCAACAAATAATTATGTATTACTAATTAATTTGGAATGAGATTAAAATAAAAACATAAAGTTATTAACATATAGGAAAAATGGAGTCCGTCGTGGTCATTTTATAGGGTGTGATCTATAAAGATAGGCGTGCTGAATTTACGTATAGGCCCGTGAAGCCCGTGCCTATGGCGGCATGGTTTTAGGGGCGACAAAATTTTAAGAACTAACATTTAACATTTTAAATATGTAGTTTGAAATTGATCATTTTTGTGAATCACTTTTGCTTTATATCAATGAAAAATTTAGAATATAATGCTAACCTTCCCCGTTAATTTATCGGTGCAATGTAATTTTTTTTAGATTTATATGATATAGTATGCTAAAACACTTGAGTAGACTATTGTGCATTATTGAGATTTAACGACAGTTCGGGTAAGTGTATTTTACATGCTTATTTACGAAACCAGAGCGCACTCTAGTTAGGGGGTAGCAGCGTTTAACAACTTCTGATTTGTGTAATTGCTTTTGCTACTGCTTACGCCTCTGCTTCTGAAAATCTAAACACTCGCAGTCAAAGCGAACCCACGAAACGAAAAATTATACACAGCGGAGAATTTCAGCAGTTGATACGTTCGAACAGTTGTCGGTTTGACTGAGTGCTACTGTAAATTAATTCCGATGTTAAATTTTCGTTTTTTACTAGACTTTTTTTTTTGCAAAAAGTGTTACTGAAACTCAACAGAGAAATGTGCAAAAAATTTTTTTAACGAAAATAATGATAATAAAACTAACGAAAATTTTAGAGTAAAAAGTCATCTGTATGACCTAGTGGGGTGCCTAGACACGTTCAGATTATATTGCCAAATATTGCTATGCCGGCCATACACTACACAAGTTCACTGCACAAGTCTGGCACTGTACCGTGCGTTTGTATAGTGTATGGGTATGGGGGTGGTTGTGCTATTTACGCAGTGAACTGAGTAAATATCAAAATGATTTTGATATTTGCTCAAGTTTGAAAACTGTACAGTGAACTTGTGTAGTGTATGTTGCAAACGCTCATTTGTTTCGTGATTTTTTAAGAGTTCACAACAAAAAATGAGCGCAGAACAAATATTCTGGACAGAGTTCCTAGAAATATACAAATAATCACCAGCATTATGGCGAATTAAAATAAAAAATGCACAGTTTACTTGTATAGTGTGTGTCACAAGCTTAGTTTACGCAGTGCCAGACTTGAGCACTGAACTTGTGTAGTGTATGGCCGGCATTAGCAAAACAATTAACATTCCCTGTTAGTTATTCTGCAAATAATTAAAAAAAAATTTACTTTACTTTTGCAAAAAATAGTGCATGAAGAAATAATTTTTTCGATGTAAAGTGTTAATGAGATTTATTGAGTGTATTCTTAGCTACATTATTGCCATAAAGTTATATAGTAAAACGATATTACTAAGTTTGAATTATCCGATGACACCATATTTTGAGAGCACACTGATTTTCGCAATCTTTCGATATGCATAAAAAAAAATTGGTCACCAAAATCGCCAATATGCGTATAGGGGGTTACTTGCCTTTGGTAATACTATCTAACCTATACTGTCAGGACCATGCCGATTTAAATATTTATAATTTAAATATTTATAAATTGCTTTTCTTCATACAGCAAAAATTGCGGCACATATCAAAGGGGCCTAGGGCGACATCAAACATAAATCCGCCACTGAAGAAAGGAGTATTTAGTGATTTCTTTTAAGGACTTTCATTTATATGATGCTCAATAAAAACTCTTTGCTCTTTTGCAGTACACCGCGTATTTCGATACATTTATACAATAATTAAAAGTTACTTACCACGTTCTTTCGAAAATAATTCAGAAAATAATTTGTTTCATTAAATTTTTACTTTGAACAATAAAAGCAAAATTGCTTTATAACGGTACTAAATGTTTATTTATGCTTGTATGCTTTAGTGTTGCCGGATGAAATTGTAATCAAGAGCTACCAGAGCGATACAAATACCACCCACGTAGTTAGACTGGCTGCTGATGACATGAATGTTGGCACATGAATATTTTTTTGATTAACAAAAAACTTTTGAATATTATTTTTAAATATTAAATAATTTTTTAAACCTTTTCTTAAGAGTTGCTTTTTTCTTAGAAATTTGCTTTTAGTTTCCTCCATTTTTCCTAAGCCGTTTTCTTCTTTAGGCGTTATTTCATTTCGACCTTACATATTAATGTAAAGTTGTAAGCAACTTTTAAGTGCAGAAAACTGGACCGCCTGAGCGCCACTTCCTATTTGAATCAATAATAAACAAATTGAGAAAACTTAGATATTAATTAATTTAAAATTTTTATATTTCTAAATTATTTATTTACACACACATTTATACAAATACAAACATCAAATAGTACAACAAATAAATTAACATATTTTTACCACAGCTGCATTAAAATATGCAAATATTTTGCTCATTTACAGAAAAGTATACATTTTAAAGTTTCTCTATAATTAGACACTGTTACACTACGAGTATAAGCCAGAAATAGAGTTTTGCCTTCGCAAAGAATTAACAATAGACAAACAACTCCACTAAATTATGTTTCCTTATTAGCACTACGTGCTGATCTGGAATAATAAAAACCTGTTGCACTGCCACCGCCGCCGCCGGAATGTAAGTTAAATATTGCGCTAGGATCTGATGGTCCGGCAGATTTTATAGCTGCTAAGCTCTCTAGGAATGAATATTGGTCTTGATTACGCTGCTCTTTACGTGGTGGAAATGTCTCGCCTTGATTGAGAGCAGTAAATGGATTCTTAAGAGAATAATTAATAATTCCACTATCTTCGTAGTTATACGGATGACTATTTGATGCTAGGGACCTGCTAAAGAAATTGCCAATAGCCTTGAACTTCGGTTGTACAGAGTTTGTTAGCTCATAGTAAGACTTGAGATTATTTTGTATGGCGTAAGGTTTAAAGGAATATGATGGTGGCTGTAAAGGTGGAACAGCTGGAGTATGTTCTGCTATCGGTATCCTTATAATACGATTATTGACTTCCTCCGTGTTTAGGTTTTTCAAAAAGAATCTATGAAATTTCGAAGATATAATATAAACATAGCCTGGATCATGAGGTGTTAGCGTAATTTCGGATATGAATTGTAAATGATCCTTATCTTGGGCTAATATGTTTTGCTCGTTCGTGCCGGGATTCCAAGTGGCTACAGCAGTTTCAGTCGATGGACTAAATACTAAAGTACCATCTGGTGTAACGGCTAGTCCGATGCCTTGTGATGATTTCTTACCAACCAATTTAACGGGCAGTACTTGGTTAATGGCAATAGGTCCAGATCTGAGGACTTCGCGTGTAACTGAAAATATTCTTTAAGATCAAATTATTATATTTTGTCGTATATGCAAAAAAAAAAGAATTTTGAATGAAGGTTCAATGAAATGTTTATTCAAATTCTTGTTAATTTATTTTAAAGTACAATTGATTTAACTTTTGGATTTAGTTTAAGCCGAAAATCGCATAAAATTTACGTGTTGAATACACAAAAATCCTTGAAAATATAAATTTTACAATTAAATGTGTTTAACAACAATTAGAATGGCTTTTTACAATAAATTAATAGAAATGGTTTAGCAAAAATGCTTAGGCTCAAATTCACAGTCTTTGGTTAACTAATGAAGGCGGTTTCACCAATGCAATTAAGAAGTAAAATCGTTAGTTAAACCACGGGTGCTAGTTAACTTTAGACTCTAAATTTGGACCTTAAATGAACAATTTGAGAAAAAATATAATTGGAAAAAACTAATTTATTTATCATTTGTTTACGAAACAAATTTTATAGGTGTTTGACAGAATTTTTAACTTCTATGAATGTGCGTATACCAGGGATGGCATTGAGAATTTTCAAATTGTACCAACAACTTTCAAAAATTGTACTTTTTGACCTTAATTGTACTAAAAGATTTTTTTTAGTTCAAATTACATATTTTTATTTGTTTCTACTGAAATAATCGACTTTGTTCTGGCTACCAAATCGTTTTCAGAAATTTGCTTGTAAGTTGGGATGTTATAGCATATGGTTACACCTGTTTAAGTCGAAATTTAAAATATACTAATTAATAGCATGTGCTCTAACATCCGAATTTAGAAAAAAAAAAATTTTGTAAATGAACGAGTTTGCATTTTGTGATTTTCTCGCCTCGTTTTCATTTCACAAGACTGTTTTCAAGTGAGAAGAATATGAGTTTCATTGTTTAAAAGCGAAAATTGACATATACAAATCTTTTGAAAAGAAATGCAGAGTGAAACTGGAAGATTCCTAAAATGTACTAAATTAGTCATTGGTGTACTATTGTACTTTCCGAGTTTGAATTGTACCAAAAAAGGTACAATTGTACCAAATTTGCCATCCCTGGCGTAAACGTCAAGACTGGCCACTGAGAAAACACCGAGAGAAATGTATTCCCGTATGTGTATTCATTTGTATAAGAAGCCGATTGATGTTCTGGTGCCATTTAGAACCAGGGACGGCATTGATAATTTTAATATTGTACCAACAAATTCCAAAAATTTTACTTTTTTTACCTTAATTGTATTAAAAGATTTTTTTAAATTCAAATTACATATTTTTATTTCTTTTTATTAAAATAATCGACTTTGTTCTGGCTACCAATTTTCACAAATTTGCTATTTAAGTTGAAATTTTAAATGTACAAATTAATAGCATCTGCTATATCATCCGAATTCAGAAGGAAAATGATTTGGATGTGGACGAGTTCACATTTTTTTATTTTCTCGCTGCGTTTTGCTTTCACAAGTCTTTTTTTCAAGTTAGAAGAATATGAGTTTCATTGTTCAAAAGTGGAAAATTGACATATGCAATCGTTTGAAAAGAAATACAGAGTGAATCTAGGTAGATTCCTTAAATGTACTAAATTAGTCATTGGTGTACTAAAATACTTTCCCAGTTTGAATAGTACCAAAAAAAGTACAATTGTACCAACTTTTCCATCCCTGGTTTGAACAGTCTTGGTATACGTGCGTGCACTCTTATGTTTGTGTGTGTGAATGTATGTCCGATAAAATCCTACTTTCAACTTTCAGTTGTAATAATGGCCCTTAAAGCCTCAGTTAGCCGACTGTAATGTAATGTAACTGCAACGGTAGGAAACAGCTGATCGATATTGTTATGTGAAAAGTAATGTAAATGGTTATAGAGATGTAATGTAACGTAACCTACTTTCCATATAAATATATCCATCAGCTGTTTCCTACGTTGCAGTTACATTCCATTACAGTCGGCTAACTGAGCCTTAAGGCTGAGTTACCCAAAAATAATGTAATGTAACTGGAACAGTAGGAATAAGCTGATCTATATTGTTATGTGAAAAGTAATGTAAATGGTTATAGAGATGTAATGTAACGTAACCTACTTTTCATACAGAAATATCGATCAGCTGTTTCCTACGTTGCAGTTACTTTACATTACAGTCGGATAACTGAGCCTTAACTGAGCCTTTAGGAAAATAAAACTTACCGGTCTGTTGCAAAAGGTTGGAAATAAACTAAACCTTTTTTGTCATCAAATGTTAAACCAACTATGCCATCCATTAATACAAAACGATCATTTAGAATTTCTGTTTGTGCAAAATCGGGATCCGGATACATGGCTGGATGTGAAACTCGCCAAGTTGTATCGCGTATGCTGTCGTAGACAACAATACCTAAAAAAATCAATTGTCACTTTCAAATTACTTTCTTAATGAAAATTGCTTAAAAAATATTATTTCTTTGAATTTTTTCCAAATCTATTATAAAATTGCACCCTTACTTCATAGGTAAATTTAGAAAAAGAATTTGTTTCCTTATTTCTTATTTCATGAACTATTTCATAGAAAACTTTTGCCAATTTTTTTTAACAACTATTTACATATATCGGTTTTTAATTTGCAGCGCAGTCAAAAATCTTTTGAAAAGCATGCTTTTCAATATCATAGAGTACAAAAAAATTCAATAAAAACTAATTAATTGCTTAGTGTAGTTTTATAGATATTGTATTGCTGCTTGAGTAAGCAAAACATTTTTTTTCAGATTACAATATATTTTGGCAGTCAAAAATAACTGGTAAAGACCTATAAGCATAATTAAGGCTAAACAAAATCAATAAATAATAAAATAAATAAACTTAATGCACAGTAATTAAAAATTAAATTCATAAATTGCACTCACCAGGCTCTACTGTATCAGAAATGTAAACGAAAACATCATCACAAGTGCCCGTCTTAGCTGTGGTTTCATCTATAATCAAATTGGTGAATAAAGATTCTCCTCTGAGTACGCCGCGTGGAAAATCTATACGTCTGACAACTTGATTAGTTTTCAGATTGAAAACCAGAATCTTTGGTGGACACGTTTTTTCATAATCCTCGAGTGAACGCGATATGCCAGCGTCTAACACCCACAAACGGTTGCAGGAATCTAAACGCACACGATATACGGATATTAAAACCAAGTCACTGCAATTGAAATCGCTGCGACCGGTGGTGGCGAAAGACCAATCGGGATAGGCCTGGAAAGAAGAAATTTATTTTATTTAATGTTTAGTTTCGATCAGGCTAAAGTTTGTATTTTTAAAAGTGAAAATTTTTTAAAGAAAAAAAAATTAAGAAAAATAATTGTAAATATTGTAAGAAATACTAGCAGAACGTAACATTATGCTGCTTTCGAAGACCGCTAATCGGTTTGGTCTACTGTGTGTGATGTCTGTTGATGCAAATTTCAGCTTTATATACAAATGTACATATTTTTCAGTGCAAATAGAATATGTGAATTGTTTTGATTCGTCGAATTTTTACCATCTCTAATTTACAACAGTCTTGCCATTGTTGTTTCTACTTTACTAGCTTTTATTTATTATTTTAATAATGCACATACATATCTATGGTCTCACGTAGAACGGCCCCAACTCGTAATTTTTCCGAAATTGAGTTTTTTATGCATACAAAAACTTTTACAACAATAATAAAATCACTAAAATTGCTAATTTAAAAAGCCTGTTTTTAAGCTTCTCTTGATATTGAATATCTGATAACCCTTATATACATTACCATTCCTTTTCTTCTTCTTATGAGCATATTTTTGTATCACCTGTACTCCTGTCTATCACATATGAAAAAATCAACAAGAACATATATTTTTACTTTTGTCCAGCTAAAAGTATTAAAAGTCACTGTGTAGTTCAGTGACCAGTGTATATACCTTCATCACTTCAATTTTTTCTACAACAACTGAGTCAAAAGGACAGTAATGCACATCAGAAAAATGCGTGCTACTGTTATTTAATGACTTTGTTGGTGAGCGGGCTCGAACCCAAGACATTCAGCCAATCCCTTTGATATTACAAGCCTATATTTTCAAAACATTACTTCACTAATCATAGACGTTGGAAAATACAGCAAAAACCATTGTTAGCCTGCTGGTATGAATCTTGGAATTCAAATATAAGAAAGATGCAGTAAACGGGCTTTCCTACAGAAAACGAGTTTAAATCTTTTAATTTTCTTATCGTAATATTAAAAACTATGAGACTTATCGCGGTTGGCATACTTCAACTTTGAATATATATAGTCAATTTTCACTTTCCGGAGGTCAATGAAAATATTGTCGCTTTCTTCAAAAAAAAAACTCTTTTTTCCATAATTATTTTATTATTGTTGCTGCTGCATTAAGTTGAAAATCTTTCAAGCGGCATCTATTCTTATTCACTGGCATCAACATTATCAGCTGCTTCCGGTCATTTTAACTTAGCACAGCGAAAACAAGATTGCATTTCATAAAACAAACTTAAAAGCAATTCTAAAATGATTTTAAGTTGGGTTTTTAACCAATTGGCTTTAACGTTAAAAGAAACTTTTATTAAAACCATGCCAATGTGAAAACACTACTACATTTCTCTTATGATTTTTTATTTCGAACGACCATTTACGATATTTAACGGTTCAAGTTGGTCGCAATCGGGATTTTTTCAATTACCAGTTGTTATTTTACAGCCTTACTTATAAAAATTATTAAAGCATTTTTTAAAATCACTGTCGCAGTAAATACTTCTTTATTTAAAAAGCACAACAAATTTAAAAGAACGACAGGCTGCAGTACGGAAACGTACGAAGTAGCACTCCACGACTTACTGGGTTATAAAAATCTGATCTTTGAAAATTGTTTTATTTTTCCCATATGACACCAGCGGATAATGCAAAAGGAAATAATAATAATTATAAAACATTTAAAAGCTATTAAAACTCATAATTCATGCATATCATTTACTGCAACATAAGCATATCTCAAAAAAAAATTTTTTAATTAATAATAGGTGTGTTTTATTCGAAACATATACCTACTTAATTTTTAAGTAGCTATAGCTATAGCTACTTAATAAGTTTATACACACTTAATTTTGTTCTGAATATTTATATAAACTTCGAATAAAACATACCTAATGTAGAATAATTCGACACATCGTCGGTTTGTTTCTGCTTTGATGTATGGAACAAAAATGTGTTTTCGAGAAAATCGATGAAGAATATTTAGTTCATTAGTTTTATAAAAATACACGATAGAATTTTTTGTTTAATAATAAAAATAATAGATACATAGATATGTTTTTCATTCAAACTTAAAGTTGATAAACTTTTTACATCCAACATGAATAGTTATTAGGACATAAAGAAAAATGACAAAAATCTTTGTCAACGCATGTCACAATCATAACAACAATATTGTTCACTACTTGTTCGAGTAGGTTGCATTACATAAAAGAAATTTTATTAATAAAAAAATTTTGTTTATTAGCGTCATCATACATATTCTTCAAAAGAGATCTTATAGTTTTTGTATTTTGCTTTATATTACGTTCTTTGAGTAGAATATGCATAATAACAGATGCGAATAACAATATTAATAATTTTACGTGGGAAATGTGCCACATATCCCAAAAATTCTTGATTGGCGTAAACCAGATTTTAAAACTTTCAACAATTGAAGCAAAGCCTCGTATAACGTTGTAAAAGACAATTTTTAAAAAACCATTTTTTTCACAGATTACCATTAACATAACTCTCTTGCGTTGTTTAAACATCAAACCATCCAAAATTATGCATCTGATCGCCGTCAAAATACAATTACAATCAGTCAGTCAGTGGAAAACTTTGTAAGTAACTAATAAATCATGTAAACAAAATTGTCGAAAATAATTGATAAATGTAGCAGAGATACAAAAAGAAAAGATAATGCTAATTATTATTATTTTCGATACGCTAAAAAAATTTAAACGAAAAAAACAATTTTGCCTTAAAATACGTTTTTTGGCTCTCCTGGAAAATTATTATTTTGTCACTTAAAACGTTATTCGCGGCTAACCATCAATTGTGGAAATGACGCAATATTGCAGCTCTATATCTTTTGATATATTCAAGATATCGGAAAACTGATAATGAATTTAGAAAGAGGACACATTATTCATATATAATCAATCAATAACTAAATTTTTTTAAAAATGTTCCATACATCAAAGCAGAAACCAAGCGACGATATTTATCTTATTTTAACTTGTGTAAAAATTTCATACAAATGAGTTTTCTTGAAACAAGATTTGTTTTAATTCGTATACATTTTCACACGCTTTAAATAAAAATAGGATATTGAAACAAAATTTTTTAATACTTTAGCAGTTAAAGTTGAACTGAATTGCAAGTAAATTGAAAGTTATAATTCACTTGCAGTAAAATTAGTTTTTCTTTTAGTTGTGACTATGTGCCAATGAAGGAGAGCTAAATAAGTGTAAAGGAACATAAGCAATAAGTTTGTATTTTTTTTTTAAATAAATAAATAAATAAAAGAGATAATACACACTGCAAGCATACCTGCAAAACTGGTGAATCTTCGTAATCTGATCTTGAGACCCAATTCAATGTTGAAGTCACACCAGAAAACAACTTTGGCGTTGCAATAATAAAACGATCTTCCGTTATAGCCAGACCAGTTGCTAAAATATTTGATGGATTATAAAAATTCATATCTTGCACGGGGGCATGGGGTAGAAAATTGAACGTAAACAGTTTCCACTGTTTAGCCAATTCGAGTGGTGACGGTCGATGAGCTTCAAGAAGACGGCGATTGTTGTGCTGTTGTTGCTGTTGTTGCGGTTGATATTGCGCTCCATAGCACAAGTTCAAGAGTGTGACCACGATCATAAATCGAAATGTAAACATAATTTTGTTTGCATCATATTTATGTTTGCGCTTATTTTGATTAATTTTTAGACACGCCAGTGGATTTGAAAATGCTGCATTGCAACAGCTACTCTGTGCCGGCGAATGTTGTTGCTTCATTATCATTTAAAACGTTGCTGATTTATCATGTGCATAAAAATTGTTGTGTGAGCGAGAGAGTATGCAAAGTTGATTTGATGTTTTGAAAAACTCATAAAACAGTTATTGAACCACAGCTTACTAGCGTAGACGACAACTTTGTTGATTCGAAGATATTCCGACAACTTGGAGGAAAAAAGTCTGAAAAATAAAAATATACATAAACAGTTTTGTTTTATAAATATGTACATACATACATACATCTATGTATGTATATAATTAATAGGCGAACAAGTTTTTTGTAATCCCTTTTGCGCCGGAACTACTGCACCGATTGTGGAAAGACTTACATGATTTTAAAGGATTTTCTGCACAGATGTGCACAATCTAAATTTTATTGAAATCGGTTCAGTATAATCGTTTAAAGTTGCTACTACTACATGCAAACATAGAACACACGCATTTATTAGCTTACACTTAAAAATAAAACAAAACATGTGTGTGTGTTTGTGAGTGTGTGTATTTGCAGTATTTCTCTTGCTCTTATTTGTTATTGTATGAAAGCCATAAAACTTATAGGAAGATAGTTCAATAAATTGAAGTATGTAGCTTTAATAAAGGGATTTTGTTTCTGTTTTTTGTTTAATTTTATGTACGAATTATTATTTATGTAAATATGTATGCATATTCGGCCTTATTCATAAAAAATATTTCAGGCTTATTAACCCCTTATTTGACATATTTCTATGGGAAATTTGTCAAATAAACCTGTACTAAACCTAAAATATTTAGATAAGTTTTCTTTGAATCTTAATATAATTATTTACATCTAGAATACGGACGATTATGTCGTCCGTTTAGTATATCTAGTCTGTAATAAAATGTGTCTAAATGATTGAATTTATCAGTTCATTTACAAAATTGCGTGCGAATTTGTATTTTAAAGTTTGATTGGACTCGATTTAAAAGTCTGTAATGTTCATTTATAATTGTTTAACAAAGAAATTTAAACGACAAACTGATTAAATCAAGAATTTAGGGTGTCCCGAAAATTATGTTAATAAAAAAGTTTTAAGGGGCCCATACGCACATACCCCAGCTAGCATTTGGGTGATCATTTTTGGCAGAAATATCTTATATGAATCTCTACAGATCGCTTTTGATGATTAAAAAGTGATTTATCACTTGGGCGATTGAAAGAGGATTCACTTATGATTCATCTATATGATCAAATAATGATTTCTTGAAAATAGAGGAACATCATGCAAACCGCAAAAAGGTGATTTAAATGATTTAATATGAAAATTGCTCAAAAATAATCAGCAAATCGTATCATAACTGATTCTTTGGTATGATTCATCTGTAGGGTACCATTTTCTCACAACGGGAGTATCATTTATGATCGAAAAATGAGCTCATATACGGTTATTTTTCCCGTCAAGCTGATTCGGAAACGATTGGATTATGATACAAAATGCTACCTGGGACTGCTCATGCTCATGCGATAAGAATGTGTTGGTATATTTTAAATTTTTGTTAATGTATTCGTCACACAGATAATGCAGTATGAAAAATCAAAATAGTTTTGATTTTGAAATTAACTCATACTGCTGACAGTTTTTCAAATGAACAAAAAATTAATTTATTCATTTTTCTGATATGTATTTTTTTAAATTTGACTTTTTTCTGAAAAAAAAAAGTAAAACAAACAAAAAATAAGTTTTCTCACATAAGTGAGAACACTCGTATATTTTGCTTATAAGCAATAACTATAAAACTTGTGTGTTTACTTTATAATTCAAAACGAAAGAAAATATACTTTCGAATTTGTTTGTTTGGTTTTTATAAAATATTCTAAAGCTTTCGTTTATTCTATGCACGAAAGCATTTTTTCTTGTCGTTTTCAAAACAAATTCTGACAGCATTGGTTTCTATGACACTCCTGATTACCACTTTTTTAGTGTTCCGTACACCAAACGTGAAAAGAAACCCTATTGTTTTCGTTGCGCTGTCCGTCTGTCTGTCTGTCCGTCCGTCACAATCTATTTTCTCGAGAACCATAAGAGCTACGGACCTGAAATTTGGACTGAGTATGTAGCACTTTGGCCACTACAACAACAAATATATGACAGTTAAAAATTATAGGGTGTTCCAAAACGAGAAACGAAAAATTTTAAAATCCCATGTAATATACATACATACATACATACAATTGTATTTATACTCGTATACACTTGAAATTTGTAAAGTTAGGGTACTTTTATACAGACTACAACAATTAACACTAAAATTTTAAAAAATCTAAATTAAAGGGTGTTCTATCAGTTAATGTTATTTTGACTTTTGTAATTTTCACAATTTGCTGTATCTTGGAAACTCTTGAAATTTTCAAAAACGGTGAAACTAAAAAATCCTAAAATCATAAAATCGTCAAACCGAAAAAAGAATCGAAAAACCCAAAAAAAAAATCGCCAAAACGAAAAAAGGGCCAAACTTAAAAAAATTTCTAAAACTGCAATAAATCGCGAAAAACCGGAACAACTCGCCGAAACTAGAAAAAAGTGACAAAACCAAAAAAAATTGTTTAAACTGAAAAAAACGCCATATTTAAAAAATGCTCAAAACCGAACCCTTCGTGCGCGAGTCAAATCGCACTTTACTGAATTTATTTTTATTTCACGCCACTGTGTTCCGCCCGGAACAGACTAGTTTTTTTCTTCTACAAAACGTTTATTTTGAGTTTGCGGCCTTGGAAACAAATATGTATGTTGCAGTGATACTATGTTTTGGTGAAGAGGAGTTTCTTTCAAATCAATCAAGAAAACTACAACAAATAATATTAAATTTAAGTTCAGGGATTTTCTTTCCCAAGCAATAACGTGAGTTTATCCGAATTCGCCTGTATTCACAAAATTAATAGTTCTTTTCAGGGCACATCCTAAGTAATATTTTTTCCATTTGCAGATTGAATTATAATCATAACTTAAGCGTCTAATGATACTCGATTAACAACAAAATGTACTCTTAAAATTATGACGTTTTTTAGCCGCTAAAGTCATTGAATCATTAATAATGACTGCATTTAGTTGGTGGTCGTTTGTCGTTTGTTAAATTATATGATTTTGTTGTTTGTTAAGCACGAGTTTAAGTAAATTAAATATTCAAATTGCATTAAGCGTTTGTGTATGGTTGCAAAATGCAAAAAAAAGACACTTTTAGAGGAACTCATTATCAGGGTAGGAAAAAATTCTGCTCGCAAATGCTATTTTATTTTTTTCGTTCGTTTTAAAATTTGTTTTCGGAATTTTAAAAATAAAATTCGGAAAAGAACTCTATTTTAAATTCTTGTTTTTTTCGTTCTCCTCGCAAACGAATTAAATTAACTTTTTCTATATTCTTATGAATAGAATAGGCTACTGTTCGTAACGCTTTTTAAGCCAAATTCGTTTGCGAGGAGAACGAAAAAAAACAAAAATATAAAATAGAATTATTTTCCGAATTTTATTTTATAATTCTAAGGAACGAACGCAAAAGAATAATTCTTATAAAAGGCAGCAAATTGAGTTCTTTTTGACATATCATCGCTTAGCCCAAACCACTATAGCTATAGAGCTGAAATTTGGAAATTCAAACGCGAAAAGGGGTAAAAAGGGTTAAAAAAGGGTAAAATTGGTATCTTTATATCTCGAAAACAACATTAGATAGACTAAAAATTCTAAGAGCATACGAATGCTGGTAAAAAATAAGCCGACACGTATTTGGTACTTTTGCAATATGTGTACTTTTAGGGGTAAAGAGGGGGTAAAAACTGAATTTTGGTACCTTTTTTGCACTCGACATATCTTCAAAAAAAGTATTTCTAAAAAGTATTTTTCCCACAAAGCGCATTTTTCTAAAAAGTGCTTTTCCCAAAAACATGTTTAATTTTTGCCATTTGTCGTCAAAAATTATTTTTAGTTTTATAATTATTTACAAAGTATGAATGAAGTCTGTCAATTAAACTTGACAAAAAATAAAATAAAAAAAATTAGCCAGTCATCACGGCAGGATAAAAGATTAGTTGAAAAACATTGCAAAAAAAAATTGGATGGATACCACCGATTTTTGCTATGCTTGGTGTCACATTTTGATGTGTTTATTGTGTTTGTTAATCAAGCATTAACATATTTTACATGTGATTTCATGATTTGTATGGTTGTTAAAAATTACAGATGAAAAAAATATATATAAGATTTAATATGTTTCTTTTTTAAATGGTATAGGTATACATATATGTATGTATGTAAGTATAAATTGAGCCACATTTTCATGTATACATATATTTGCTAACATTATGAATATTTAAATTAATTGCAGTTAATTCATGTACGTACGTACGTATATATCTATGAACATACGAGTACATATTTTAATTTATTGTTTAGTTTCTTTTTTCTAGATTGAAATAAAACTCTTAATAAAATTACAATCTCAAAATAATGTTCTGTACCTAGAATACATTTTAATAAAAACCCAGTTTGTTTTTTTTTCGTAAAAACTTGTTTTTTCTTCAATAAATAAAGTTTTCAATAGTCCAATATTAGTTGCAAAACAAGGAGGGGCGTTAAAATGTAATACAAATTTTTTATATATTTTTCTTTATTTTAAAAATTTATCTTTAAGCAAAGTCCGATAAAACACTTTTTACCTATGGCCATTTCCACGAATATATCAACCACGACTGAAAAAACTAAAACTCTTGAAACTTCTTTTATGATATCGGGTCGGATATTCGATTTTATCGTAAGCGATATTTTATCAAAAATATACTTTTTTTATTGAAATTAAAATTTTATGGGCCTAGAATTATCAAAATGCCGAAATTGTTGATAACTTTTAAGATACGGGCTGTAAAATTTTATCGTTAGCGACGATTTAAGTATGTAAAACACATTTGAATATCATAAAAAGTCTTCTCCTGAAAATCTTATTTTTTGTCGCTTACGATTAAATCGAAAATAAGGCTCGTTATGTTAAAGGGGAAAATACGGTTAAATTTGACCATATTAAAGGAATGTATTCATAGCTTATTATGGTAGTTACACCCTTTGCATTAAGTTTACGCAACATGTTTATGTTTCATGTTGCATATTTTAACACGCATAATGCAAACTACAATTAAACCATAAACGCAATTTGAAAACATCAATATATTTTTGAAACCTCAAATGTAACACGAAATTAAACCTTAACCAAGACTACATACTATGCGACCAACAATGCAATCTGCCTGGTTGCATAAACATGTCGCAAAGTGTGTACCCACCATTACAACCTAAAATTTACTTTATCCTTGATTAAGATTTAAGAAATCGTAATCAACTATTTTCTAACGTTTAAAACTTAAATTAGACGTGCCATAACATAACCATACAAAAAAAGCTGTTCGAACCAAAATAATTGATAACACTGTACATATTTCACTAAAAGTGCCACCCCATAACCATATAAACCATTTGAATAGCCATATGGCAATATAGTATGACACGTCTAATTTAAACTTAATTTCGAACATTTATAATTTCGTAACATTGCAATCAAAGCGCATCAATAGGTGGCTGTTCACATATTACGCAACACTAGTTTGGGGGGAGAGGATTAAGGATTTGTTACATTTCATAAAATTTATACCAAAAATTTTGTAAAATGCGTTACTAAGGGGGAGAGTGGGTATAAAAACTCTAAAAATAGCGTTACGTAATATGTGAATGGCCGTTAAGTTGACCTCACTAATACAGGTGACTTTTGTTTGTTAACCTAACCAAATGTCAAATTAGGTTTGTGTGGGTATAAGACCGTGGTCGGCAAATTAAAGGAGCCGCGCCAGTTAAACAACAGCTGATTCGTTGTAAACCTTATTACTATTGTTGTATTGTGAAAATTTTTATACACATTTCACACATACATTATCAAGCATCTTCTTTGTATTTAGCTGTAACACATTCTTTTTATTTTATTTTCTATTAAATATATTATGGGTTTTTTGAACCAATTTCAGCACTAGTTCAATATCGTGCACGTTAAAGTTAGACGAGCTAGCACTGTTTTATCCATTTTTAAGAAATGATATAGCAAATGCAAACAAAAACCATATTGCAGAACTGTCAATAGCGAAACTTAATTGTTTGGTAGGGTTACCATTCTTTGCTCATATTAAGAACTTTAGTTAAACAATGCACCGTGTTCATATTCATATTCATATTAGTTAAACAATAGTTATCATTTTTAAGTTTAAAAATTTTTTAAGCGCACTAATAATCCCAAATTATTATTTTATATTAAGTAAAATGTTTTTTAATAAAAATACATTGAAATTGATTATTGAGGGCTTAGCTGGATTATCATTTTAGTTTACTAATAATTAACTAATGATGAATGTAAGTGTGGTCCTAAATCGAAATTTCGCTCCCTATGATGCAATCTGTTGAACAGCGCTGCCGTTTTAGCGCTTTACAAATTTCTGGCAGCACAGATTCCTGAAGTGCGTGCATCAGGGTGACCGATGACATTTTTCAAAAAGTGGCACAAAATAGGGGATTTATCAAAAAAAAAGGGGCAACATTAAAAAAACGAGACAAATACACTAAACTTCTTATTTTTAATGTATTATTATATAATTCACTTTAAAAACAGGGGGACAAAAAGTGGCAAGGCAGTCGAAAAAGCGACAATTTGCCACTTTAGTCGGTCAAACGGTCACGCTGGCGTGCATCTAAAATACTCCTGCATGTACTCATTTGTAGTCGAATAAATACTTTGATTGTTTTATTGCTATTATCACCGCTTACATAATTTCTTACTTTTAATTAAGAATGCGAAAAGAGACGAACAATCTCCCACGTACGGCATGTCACGAATGATATTAAATTTTAGACATTAGTAAATCATCCAGAAATTGTATTTACTTAAAAAAAATTAGAAATTGTTAAGGAAAAATATTTGGCTTAGTGTAAGAAGTTAAAAACTAAAACTCCCACAATTTGCAGATTTTTACATCTATCTCAAAATAATTTCCATTTTATGTCACGTACGAACATATACTCACTCGAAATTTTGTGATATCTTTTTTAATTCAATCTATCACCCTCCGAGTAAAACATAGCTACAAAATTATTTTTCAGTTACTCATTTGCAAATTTTATTCCTCTCTGTATGGGTACGTGTGAACTTCACGTACGATGACATGGAAATGCCCATATGTTAGTTTTCAACTAAATGTAATTTTCATGTGAAATTATTGATTTTTGCAGGACCATAATTCAATCAACGAATCATTGAAACACTTTTGCACAACTGGCCTTAATGAAACCCAAACATTATAATGGCCAAGGAATTACGATCGTAAATATGCCCACATAATTCCAATTTCAATATACATAAATATTTATTGTGGGCCCATTTTTGCAATGCTGAGTACACATCTGGCATTTCTTGTGTTGCCATATTGTGATGTCATTTTCATTATGCTTTTTGTAGGGAAAGCAATGCCACACAACGATAAATATCGAAAATGACACAAAATGCCATAATGTGTACAATTCAAATACAAATACAATAGTTATGGTCTAATGAGAGAAAATGTCGCAAACATTGAACTGTGTAATAAAAGTTTACGTATTAGAAAAAACTATTCAGTGAATTTTACCAATCTATATTTAAATATGCACTGCATTCAATATATGAATACATATGTACATATATGCATTAAAATGTTAATCTTAATTAATGTTTTTATTTTTATTTTTTAATAAACTTCAATTCAAGTCTGGCACAGACGAGGCATGAAAGCAACCCAGAGCTAAACATTTACCGCATGACATTTGTAACCCAATGAGTTGTTTCCTGCAATATCGGGATTGATCAAAAAACAATAGCTTCAACAGCAAAAATTTACACAAAAAGCATTTCAATATTTCGTAAAACTATTTGTTGGTTAAAAAATTGGTTTCGCGAGAGATTTCAATCTCATCTTATTTTTTTACTTTTTTGTGTCCAATATTTGTTGTTGTTTTTCTGAAAACAAAGAAACTGGAGCAAAATAGTAATAAAAAATAGTGATAAAAAAGGCAGACCATTATTGCAGATACAGACATATTTAACACTTTAAAGACCCATAGGATTATCGAATTTGTCTAATTACAAAAAAAACTTGCAAACCTTACTTTGGAAGATAAGAGTATTTAAATAAACTAAAAGATAAAAATGTACTCATTGTTTAGGTATGTATATTATATCTGCAATTGACTTAATAGTTTCATATCTTCATTAAGATTTTAATATTCTTATTTCTGATTAAAAAAAAAATAACATAATACAATTAGATAAGAGCAAGTCAAATTGTGCAAATTCTAATTCTAGAAATTTAGCGAAGAATTATGAACATACGATTAAGATAAGATTTTCTGAAATTGCCAACAGATAAGAAACAATAAAGTTCATTGCAAATGTTATGCAGTAAAACTAAGGATAAAAAGGAAGCATTTTTAGAAACATACAATAAAATAGATAGCTATATTCTTATGAATTGAATAGGCAAATGTTCGTAACGCTTTTTAAGCCAAATTACATGTGATAATTATTAATGAACAAATAACATATAGCTGTTGAATAGAAAAACAATTCTTAGACAATCTGACGGGTGGTTACTGGTTTGCCTCACAGTACATTAAAAATACGACGATTCATTAAAAAGAAATACACATAAATCATAATTGCAGTTTATTTATTACTAAATGCCATGATATCCATGAAAAAAAAAACTGTTCAGTTTAAATTAACTGAACAAAACAAAAGGTCACTGGAACCACCTTAGTTGCAAAAGCGTTAATACAAGATCAATATATAACACACGAAATGTAAACTTATAAATAAAGTCACAAAAAGTAGAAAAACAAACTGCTCGCTGTTGTTAATGGTAATCGGCCTCAGTGCGCCAAAGAAGTAAATTTTCAATGTATTTCAGAAAAAAATATTTTATAATAAAAGCAACACGTAAAAATATTATGTCTAACAAGCTGAAATGTTCAGTACTCGTGTGAGACATGAAAATAAAACCTCATTGTAGTTACCTACAAGGGACCTACAGATTAATTAATGTTCGGTTTGGACCAAAAATTATTATACGAGGAATAACATGACTCGATGACACTTTTCGCCGAAGGTCAAATGTTTTTGAACAATGCAATTTTTATACTTATATGTATATACACATACATACACATATGCACATATCGCTCATTTACTGGAAAAACGTCATAACTCAAAAGCAGGGAGTTTTGAGTTAATTATGCAGAATTAATTCTTACTTTGTTATTCGTATTGTATAATTTCATATAAATATATTGAGAGAAAACAAAATTTTTTTTTGAATTATGACGTTGTTTTAGTACATGAGCGATATGTACATACAGTCTGTCAAAAAAATGTTTTCAATGCTGTAAAAAATCAAATACTCTTTAAAGAAACGCTTGTTTTGAAGTGAATTACAAAAATTGTGGATATTTTTTTTTGTGTGTAACTTCGAAAAGTTGTTTATAACTATATTAATTTAAAAAAAAATTAATATCACTTCAAAAACAAAATAGTTCAGGTTTCGAAATGTCAAATACATAAATGTTTTCAAATTTACATATATCACATTTAATAAACAGTGTGTTTATTTCCCTTAAATGTATTTTGTCTCTCTTAATACTTTGTGTGGCCTCCTTGAGCATTTGTAAACATCTGGACATTGAATGAATTACCTTATATACTATATTATTCAAATATTTGTTCCCTTACTTTCTTTATAAGCCGTATGAAAGTACTTTATTTTTCCTAGAGCTTTTTCTCTAGATGAGCCCACAAATTTTCGATGCGGTTTAAGTCAGTACTTTTTGCTGGAGTGTCAATAACTTGTTTGCTGTTATATAGCAACCATGTCTTGATAAAATTTATAATTGAGCTTTACTGAGTTTCCTGTGTCAAAAAAAAATGGAATCTTCGAGCACTGGCAGATAATTCCCTCCTCAGAGTTCCAATATAATCTTCCCTGGTTTATTATTCCTTCTAAAACACGCATTTCACCAACTCCTTTGTATGATATACAATCCTATACCATGGCAGATAATTTTCAAAATGTTACTATGGGTATTAAATTTTTATTTTATAGTTATTTTTTTTAATTTTTATTTTTTAGTTAGTAAATTAGTTCCTACAAGCTTGTAGGAAATTTAATATTTCTTTGACAGAAGGGTTCTCCCCTATGGACAGAGCCGCGCAGCTTTTCACTGACGGCTCAAGAAGAGGGGGGGGGAGAGTTGGAGTGGGCGTATACATTCCAAAATTCGGAATTGAAATGTCCTTCAGACTCCCGGACGAATGTAGCATACTACAGGCAGAAATATCCGCCTTAAAAAAAGCAACACACTGGCTAAGTTTTTATCGGATACATAACAGTAATATACAGATAATAACGGGCAGCCAATCTGCGATCGAATCCCTCCCAGCTGTGTATTCTACATTCCTTGTCCAAGAATGCTGCACAGTCCTGGATAAACTGGAGCAGCACTCAACCATCACACTATATTGGATGCGTGGACAAGGGACTAATTCAGGCAATCTAGTTGCCGATAACCTGGCAAAGAGAGGAGCCCTACTCGAAGAAGTCGATATTGACAATCTCTGTGGGCTCCCTCTCTCGTCCTGCTGGAGACGCTTTAATACTGCCTTTCTAAATTCAGCTCAGGAAAGATGGCGCAATGAGCCTACCTGCGTTATATCGAGAACCCTTTGGCCTCGCCTAAATATCAACATAACCAAAAACCTCATTAGCTTCACCAGGAAGCACCTGAGGAATATCTTGGCCGCACTAACCGGCCACTGCACTTTTGGAACCCACGCTAAACGTATGGATCTCTCGTATAATGATTACAGCTACAGCTGCAATGATGAAGAAGAGCAGGAAAGCATTTCGCATCTTCTCTGCTTCTACCCTGCTTTGGAGGATCTCCGTCTGCGCTTCCTTGGCTATCCTTCAATAGGCTGTCCGAGTTATCGGAAATAGGACTCAGAAACCTAAGTCTATACATTAGGAGCAGCGGCTGGTACGGTATTTAGCCTTCCTCTATGGCATGTGTATGTGCTAGACCCTCTCTTGCCCCACCTCTCCTCTCCTTTACTCTCTCTTATTCTAAAGAAACTTTCCATCTATATCCTCCCTATATTCCCTATCTTCCCTTATACTACTAATTTGAACTTACAGGTAGCACAAAGGGATCATCGTATTGGACCCAAGTGAGCTGGACCCTTAAATTTCATTATTCACCAGCATCCTGCTAACCTAACCTAACGTAGTTAGTAAGTTATAGTTGTTAGAGGATTGTGCCAATATTTTTGTGGTCCAGCTTTGTCTAATCACAAAAAATACGTTACCCAGTACTTCAAAGAAAAAGAAATATGGTCAATAGCTAATAATTTCAGTCGGTTTTTAATGTTTTGAGCTGGCTGAATGTTTTGATTCCAGTCTACCTTCTTTTTCAGCAAGGTTACTGATATAATAAACTGTCCTGAGATTAAGGGGAAACATTTCAACAAAAAGGCTTGCATAGTGTAAAGTAGGACTTAGTGCTTCTTATGTCTGTAGAACTTTGGCGCCATATTGTCATATACAAGCAGAGCTTAGGTTACCAAACAAAAAGAAGTTTATTTGTTGTTGTAATTCATATCTGAATGAAAAATAACTAGAATATTTGAGCATTGAAAACATTTTCTTGACAAACTGTATATCACTTTTCGTAATAAATTGGTTCATTCATTTAAAATTTCTTTCGAAATCATTTTGTCTATTCGGTTGTGATTTCCTTTTTGCACGGTCTCAAATAAATGTCTACGGTGGGACACCATTTGGTCTGTTCGCCCAGAGTCTTTAATGAATGAAAACTTGATTAAGGCAAACCCAATTTGTGCCCGAAAATATAACAAAAGCAGTGATTCAATGCCTTTAAGTGCTGGATCATTCTTTATAAATAATATTACATTTTAAAATTGCACATGTTGCTGTCGCTGTCACTTTGGCTGAGACAATCTATATTTTACTGCCATTATGGACTTGACTGTTGTACCATTATGGTCGTTATTTTAAGTAAATATTCCATGGTCCAAAACTATGATCGTATTTGCTAGCACTTACTTTTTTATTCATTAAATAACATGTGGTTTGTTTTCTTAAGGTTTTGTTTTCTTTTATAGTACTTTTTATTTAATATTTTGTCTTTTTCTCTACAATGTATGACCACTTCCTTGTTGATTTTTATTTCTTATTTTTAATTTGAGTTATTTCTCCTGCAAAACGGTTTCTTGTCTATTGTTAAGGGGTACAAATATTTTTTGCACTAACTTTGGGTTAGATTTTATATTTTAAATTGTTTTAAATTTTGTGTCTTTAGATCTTAATTAATGCAGACACTTTTAAGTTGAAAACTATGAAATTTCGATTTTTAACGCTTTATATCCATAATGCATACAAAATTAATTAAAAAAACTGCTTCCTTTTTAAGGATTTGTCTAACATTTAATTGTATTTTTTTTAAATTTAAAATGGTGTTGTAATTTTGAGAGTTATGGACCCATTGTCCAATTGAAATTTAAACAATAATTAATTTGTTAAATTAATACTGAATTTGAAGCGTGATTTTTTTGCACTCGGAGCCTGGCCAAATTGTAATAAAGTGTTATAATTATCTGAGAAAATTAAACACTCACAGATTGAATTCAAAAAATATTTATACACTTTAATTAAATTCTTTTACTTTATTTATTTAAAATTAAATTTCTTAGGTCAACGTTCCTCCGTGAATGATCAACTTTTCTAATGAAATTTTGCTCGCAGTCAAACGAACTATTTTAAGAAACTTTGCCCAAAATCAAACTTACTTTTCTGAGAGTTAGACCAACCTTTCAAGTGAAAAGTTCCTAAAATTCTAATCAACTTTTCTAGTTTCAATTAAAAAAAAAATTTGAATAATTCCATAAAATTTTTTTATATTGGATTCAGATTCTTTTTTACTCGACTGCGCAACGCAAAGAAGTGTATTGTGTTTATCAGTCTATGTATGTATATATGTGTGTTCCTTTGCGACCGGGTGGACCGATTTTGAGGATTTGTCTGAATCCCGGGAGTGTCACTAAAGATATGTCAGTTGTCAAAATACAATATGGCGCCCAACAGACGCCATTTTGTAAACACGAAAAATATAAAAAGTCCGCGAACTATATCAAAATGGGTATCATTCGACAGGTATTTTAAAATCATCTTTACGTTTCTCTTATGATTTTTTATTTCGAATGACCATTTATGATATATAACGGTTCAAAGTTGGTCGCAGTCGGGTTTTTTTATTTTTTTGTGTAAATACTTATTCTATATAAAAAGTTGTTCAAAAAAAAGTTCGAAAGAAATTTACTAATAAGTCCTCGTCCCTACAGTGAAACATTTGCTGTAAAACATTTTTTATTTCTCTTTTGAAACTGTCCGTGTCCACACTCTGAAGTTTTTGTTTTGCAGCTTAATATATTTTTTCATATATTTGTCATGAGAATGAGGCGAGAATGACGTGCTCAACAAGAACTTCGTGTACATGAAACAAAGTACCCTTTGCCATTCCTCTTGTCCCTCTCGTCAACAAACTCAAATGTCTTGCAGCAAATGTTTCACTGTATGGACGAGGACTAAAGAACTACCAGGTACGAAAAAACTTTCTAACAAAAATTTACTGAAAGTCCAACCAACTTTTACTTAGAGATTGGAGAATTTCCTTGCAACCTTGCTCCAGGTTAAACGAACTTGAAGAATTTTTCAATACAAAGTTGCTTAGAGATCGGGCAATTTTAAAAAAGTTGCTTAGAATCTCACAAAATTGTCTGTGACTAATTCAGAGAACAAATTGCGACATTCGGTATTGATTGAAATTTCCATACAAATACACTTGAAATTTTATGAAAAGTCATTCGATATCAAAGCAATGATTTGACCCCAGCGCTCAAATTTTTTTGTCAGATTCTGATGAATTTTTCTAATAAAAATTTAAATTTTTTTCCTTAAAAAAAATTCACACAACCCTGACCAATTAGCAAAAAAATTTCAAAATTCTGATCAACTTCTGTAACAAAAATTTCATTAAATTTTGTAGTAAAAAGTTGTCAAAATTCTAAAAAATTTTTTAGTAAAAAGTTTAAAAAATATTCCGGGCAAGTTTTCTAGTAAAAATGTGCAAAATTCTTAAAAACTTTTATTGTATAAAAAAGTTTCTCACAAAGGGATTCAGGGGTAAATTACGGCATTCGATATGGATCGAGATTTTAAAATATTTCCATATAAAATATTTTAAAATATCTTGTAATTTCGTTCGATAACGAGTGGCGTAATTTGCCCCCAGGTTTCTAAAAAAGCGTTGCTTAGATTCTGACTCATTTTTCCAAAACAAAAAAAAAATGGTGTGAGTGTTAAGAACTTTTATAAAAAATAAGGGAATAATGGTTGATTTTGGTCAAATTCGCTACATTCGATACTCTTTTGAAGTCTATAAAAGTCACCGAATGTCTAAAATCGATTTGACGACGTTATTAGAGCAAGTGTTTTTCCGAAAATTTTCTTTAGCGACGCCTTTCGAACGAATCACCCGGGGTCTAATCGTAACTTTCGATAAAGAGCTGATTCGATTTGGTTTTTTCAGTTTGAAATTATGACATTTGCTATCTAACAATGTAATAATACGTTTCGATATCGAATGCTACAATCTCAAACTGAAAAAACGTGATCATCTCGTTATCGAAAGCGGCGATTAGACCCCCCATTTCACTCAAATTGGCAGTAAACACACTAGACTTGAATCGAACTCATTCAGTCGGTCGTTTCTGACACAAACATGTGATCAAACTATTTTAAGTTACATGGGTTTTATCATTCGTTTGTGTCAAAAGCGAGGTATTGGGTTTAATTCGATCCAAGCCTACCACTCACCCATAAACCCGAAGACATTTGTACATATTTACACACCCAGAAACCCATATGTACATACATAGATACAGCATCTCGAAAATAGTCAGAATCGACTAATGAGACCTCAAAATGTGAAAGAACAATAAAAACTCGATTTTGAAAATTGGAATAAACTTAATCTGCCTTATTACATAACTATCTGTCGACATCATTTCAATACAATACCAAAAAAAACTTAGGCTCTACTACCGGCTCTCGAGAACAGTTTTATGGTATTGGCAGTCTATTCATATTCACTAAGCTCTCGAAAATAGCTCGAACCCGCCAATCGCTGTCAGCTGTTTTCGACAGCGCCAATTTTTTGGTATTGGATTGATGTAACGTCCACAAATAGTTACAGAATAATGGAGAATATTTCCCAATAGCGGGAATTCAAAAAAAAATTAACCAATTTTTTTTAGCCCGTGCAAATTTTAATAAAAAGTTTCTCGGAATCCAACGAATAGATTAAATGAAAAAGTGCCTGCATAAACTCTGATCAAGTTTACTTGCAAAAAGTTGCTAAGAATCCGATGAACTTTTTTAACAAAAAAGTTCCACGAAATGCATCCAACTCTTCTCGTAAAAAGTTACTTAACATTTTTCTGGTAAAAAGTTACTCAAACTCGGATAAACTTTGCCAGTAAAAAGTTGCCCAAATTCTGAATAACTTTTGTAGAAAAAATTTCTGAAGTCTCAACAATATTTATTCTTCTTAAATTTGCTGAAAGTCTACCTGGCTCTTTGTAGAAAGCTAAAAAATAAAATTGAAAGCAATTCAACAATTTCTAATACCTTCTTCACTTAGCAAATAAATGTCTTATAATAAAAACTTAATTACTTTTTTTTTAACAATAGCACTATTAACTTAGCTTAATTATACAAATGACCAACTTTTAACGGCGTATGAGTATTTATAGTGAAAGCTTTCAAAAGAAATAACAAAAAACACATTGAAATTATGGGCTCATATGATATCAGATAAGACAATAAAAGTATAGTTTGTTTCATACTGATATGTAGATATGAATACATATGTACATAATATATCCATGTGTATGTATGTATGTCAGTATGTAGTACTATGTATGTCATTTATTTCAATTGTTTGAAGAGAAAAAATTCTTTCCATAAAAAATTTGTATGGTAATACTGGTTTTAGCTTCTTAAAGTGTACTTTGTTTTGACTATGACTACGCGCCATTATTGTGTATAAATTCGTAAAGAAACAACCATGACATTGACATTTGAGTGGGTCTGGCAAGATGTTAAAATAAGATAATGCCAACAACTTATTTGAATATTTTGTGTTATATACTGTACACCAAAAACAAAACAAACCGCGTTTTAATTACGCCACTGCTAACGGTGAGTATTTGACAATCAGACTGTAAAATAAAAGAAAACAGGTGTATATGTAATACACTCAGAGACTAAAGTTTAAATACACACCTCAAATCTGTAGTGTGAAGATTGTCTCAGGATTTTCTTGACGCTGGGATTAAATATACTGCGTTTATACGCGCTCTATTTTTGAATAAAAATATTTGCAAATAAATTAACTCGTTGTTGGTACGGCATGGCAAATGCACAAAATCTTAGTAGCACTTCTATTGAAAAGTTTCTTATCTTTACAAAAAAAATTTCCATATCTACATATAATGTAATAAATAATTAATAAATAATATTTAGTTTTTTTTTGTTAGTCTATAAATTTTTTGTGCAACATTTATCCATTTATTATTATATTTCATTGGCTAAAATTCGTAAGCGCTGCAACCTCAAGCATTTTATTTGCAAATAGTTCGTTAATAGGAATAGTTTTTTGAATTAGTAAGCCAAATAAAACAATTATATGGCAAAAATTGGCAGTTTTATTTGCAAATAAGTCGGGCGTATAAACGTAGTAAATGTTTATAAGGCGCAGTCTTATCATTAATCATATTATTATTTTTGTTATTTATTATTATTTAATGTTATTTAATTTGTGTTTTAATATAACTATAAATATTCAGTTCGGACATTTTTCGAATCTCCATTGACAATCAAGGCTTTTTACCAAGTACTCTGTCTTTTCCAAAGCTTGAACAATAAACTCTTCTTTGTTTTGTTTATATATTGAACACAATAAACGACCGTCTTGAGAAAACGTTGCCCGATCACCATCGAACATTTTCACATCCCAATAGTTATTTGGAGGAACTCCTCTATCATCATTCCAACCATACACCGCGTACTTCCGACTATCGCTCCTGTAGTAATAAATATTACATTCAGAACCTTTAAGTGCAAGACTGAAATCTGACGAACTCCCTCTGTTCACTTGTAAATCGTTGGGTTCTAGATAAGCCGTTTCATTGAAATATCCATTTGTTTTCCAAACAAATTTTCTAACTAATCTGTGAGATAGTGTGAGTAGCTAAGACGGGGCCGTTTAATTAAAACTAGATGTGAATAATTTTATTAAAATTCAAACAAAAACTATCTGAATGTCATAAAAAATTCATGGAAACACAGCCACACAGTAGAGGTGGAAAACTATCGATGTTACTATTTTCCGACTATCGATGTTTTAAATCTGCCATCGATTTATACTTGAAAACAGTCGATATTTTTTAGTCACTATCGATAGTAAATGATACACCACTAAAACAAAAAAATGTAATATGTTGCTTTTCATAAACAAAAATAATTGAATGACGGGAAAATTTCTTCGACTTAGCTCACTTATTTTTCATAAAATTATTTTAATTGCATTATTTATTGAACTGACAAATAAAATGATATTTTATTTTGTTTTGTTTAAAATATGTTATTTTGAATTTTTTTAGTGCAAATAAGTATGTACATTATACGAGAACCATACAACTTCGATAGTATAACGATAGTATCGTCGATATATCGATAAATTCTCTAACGTTCGACAGTCTTGAATCGATATATTGATAAAGTTTTTTAAACTATCGAAAACTTTCGATAGTGTTTCAATATCGATCAGTCAGTCAGTACGACAGGTTCTTTTTAAGTATAAGCTAATAAATGCGTTTTTACTATGTGTGCATGTAAAAGTAGTAACTTTAAATGATTATAGCTCCCGAAATCCCATATCGATTTCAATAAAATATAGGTTGAGCACATCTGTACAGAAAAACCTTTAATACCATAAAAAAAATTTCAAAATCAGTGCAGTAGTAGCGGCTTAAAAGGGATTACAAAAAACGTGTTTTCCTATTAATAATATAGAAGATTACTGATGCCCCTGAACGGTGGTCAAGCATACTGTAACGAACGAATAACACAAAGTTATTGTACAAATTCAAAATTTCTCTAAAATAATCTTATATTTTGAAATAAACAAACTTTGAGTTACCGCACCGCACCACCAGTGATCATTTAATTAAGTTGCCGACGTTAAAAATGAAGAGAATTGAATGGTGATTTTGAGAAATGGCAAAAAAAAAAAGTGTAAAATTTAAATCTCACTTCATAATGATTAAAGTCCGCAACTTTAGGAAAAATCGTTGTCAGAATAACAAAGCCCATAATAAAATCTAAGGGAGTAACTTTATATGATATCTAATATTTGTTTCATTTTCTTTTGTGCTTATATTTTTTTGTAGTTTTGTTCACAAGATGTATGAAGACACAGGGAAGGCGTTGAAAATTTTAAAAATGTACCAACAATTTTCAAAAATTTTACATTTTTGACCTTAATTGTACTAAAAGATTTTTTAGTTCATATTACATATTTTTATTTGATTTTATTAAAACAATCGACTTTGTTCTGGCTACTGAATCGTTTTCACAAATTTGCTTGTAAGTTGGAATGTTAAAACATATGGTTAGCATCCGAATTTAGAAGAAACATTATTTGAAAATGGACGAGTTCACATTTTTTGGTTTTCTGGTTGCATTTTGCTTTCACAATACTGTTTTCAAGTGAGAAGAATATGAGTTTCATTGTTCAAAAATGAAAATTGACATATGCAATCGTTTGAAAAGAAATGCGGAGTGAAACTGGGAAGATTCCCTTAATGTACTAAATTAGTCATTGGTGTACTATTGTACGTTCCGAGTTTGAATAGCACCAAAAAAGGTGCCATCCCTGTTCTAAAGTAAGGTCAGATGGTACGATTTTCTTTTTGAAAAAACCAACTTGAAAATGAAACGATCTATATACACTCCGGATTACTTGATTAGGTTCACAATTTTCTTTACATTCGAACTAATTTTTTTTTCAAAAATTATGACAGCTTTATTAAATTTTTGAGTATTAAAATCAAAATATCAAATGATTTTTAGTACTTTATTTTTTTTTTTTTTGAATTATGAAGCTTTTTTGGACATTTGAATAATTTCGACTTCATGAATTCCAAAAACCAGTAATAGTTAATATATAATTTCATGATTTTCTTTATTTTTAAAAGCTTTGTGATATTTTAACAGAGATCTAATACTGTGTATATCCTCAATGCACGATTAGGGAGGGAGATTCTCAATTACTGATAAAGAAATTTCCACCCAAGCTTTTTGAATTTAATTAGGACTTCCGTTTTGGTTGTTCAGTTTTAACAAACGCTTTAATTTTCCGTTTTTATTCTTCATTTAGTGTTTAGATCAGATTTTCCCAAAGTAGCACCGGCGTAGCGAACATCAATCGGATCTTATAGTATGTTTCCACCGGCATGATTTAGACCAATTTATACCTGATTTACAATACAATTTGCATATGGATAAATCACCTCAAAATAGTTGATTTATTTTAAATAATAACGAAAATATTATTTTTCAAACTCGATTTATGTATGCAACCCTGTGTTGCTTTTAAAATTACAAACTCCATCCCTGGGTCAATTTCGAAAAAAATACATTAAGGAATATTTATTCAATTTTAAATGTCAACTTCATGTGAATAAAATTCCCAATACAGCTGCTGCGCCCACCTTATAAAGTACGTCCATAAATTGAGTACGAAAATTCGAACAACAAATCACTCACAAGATCGGTGGAAACACTTTGAAGTGATTTACTTAAAACTACTTGATATAAAGTTGGTGGAAACATACTATTATACAAATGAAACACAATCGCGAATACATTCCTTTCGTGTTTCTCTCGGTGGCCAGCTCTGCTTTAGATTTCTTATTTTTAAAAAATAGTTTTCTTAACAAACCAATCAGGCATTTAAAAGCTCAGCAGCAGCTAGTCAAACTGTACTTGACGAATTTTAGAAATTTCAGAGAGTTTATCACGTGTGATGCTGCAGCTAATCGTATTGGGTACAAAATGCCCGAGAGAAAGCAGTAGATATTGGACGATCTCGTACATGAGGATTCAAAAATAAGAGGAAAGAAACAAGAGCCCACCAAAACTCAGACTCCAGGGCGACTACAGCTCTATTAACAAGGAAGTTAAGCACAGAAATTTATTGAAAATTTTGCCATAGATGCTCAGCTGGCATCCAAACTTTGCCAATGCATTTTCAATAAGCATCAACACGGTATTAAATGTCACGAATTTTGTCAGTTGATACGCAATAACATACGATTACGATTTGACTAATTCTATCATTAAGTTTTATTTATTTTTAATTATTAACATATAAATCTCAAATATCTCAATGTTAAGACGGGCTTACATCTACATATGTATATGAAATGTGCCCAAAAAAGCGTAACCACTAATTACTAATGAAAAACTGTTTGATTCAGTAAAGCTGGGTCCAACTCGTTCATTCCTTCATTTTTGCCACAAACCTATGATCAATCCCATTTAAATTAATATGGGTTTGATCATAGGTTTGTGGTAGACTTGAATCGAACTAGACTTGAGTCGAAATCGTTCACTAGTTCATTTTTTTTACAAACCCATGTAATTTAAATGGGTTTGATCATTGGTTTGTGGCAAAAGTGAACTAGTGAACGAGTTCGAGCCAAGTCTAGTTTGTGGCAAAAATGAACGAGTTGGACCCAGCTCTATGATTCAGACTAGTAGAGTTCGACCGATTAATCGGCTTCGGCTTCGGCCTTCGGCCAAAAATTGGTAATCGGCCAACATTCGGCCTACGGCAAAAATCGGCCGATTAGCCGAAGCCGAATATTTTTCATTCCAAGCTTGAAAAATAACATTATTTTTGGTCGTTGCTCGCCGATAGTTTCTATTGTGTTTAACGTTTTGAAAGGGTTGCTTTGAAATACAATCCTGTTGCTTTCTATTTTCTTTTACTTGGACGTTCTTGTGAGTGATCATATGAAAAAGCAATCTAGAAATTGCAAAATAGTTTTATTTTTCTTGTTATGCATCCAATAGATATTACAGCTATTTCAGTGATCTCAAAAAAGCAAACATTTTTTTTTTAATTCATATAAAACAAGTATCATTTTTAAAATTTAAAACAATCGGCTTCGGCTTCGGTTTTAGCCGAAGTTTAGGATTTTAGCCGAAGTTCGGCTTCGGCTTCGGCTTCGGCCAAAAAAAGCGCCTTCGGTCGATCTCTACAGACTAGACTTGGGTCGAACTCATTCATTCGATCGTTTTTTAAACAAACCTGTGATCAAACCCATTTAAATTACATGGGCTCTATCATTGGTTTGTGTCAAAAACGATCGACTGAATGAGTTCGACCCAAGTCTAATTCAGACATGTATTTATTGATTTAAACTGGACTTGGGTCGAACTCATTCAGTAGGTCGTTTTTGACACAAACCTGCTTTCAAACCCGTGTAATTTAAATGGGTTTTAGACTTGGGTCGAACTCCTTCACTAGTTCATTTTTGCCACAAACCAATGATCAAACCCATGTAATTTAAATGGGTTTGATCATTGGTTTGTGGCAAAAATGAACTAGTGAACGAGCTCGACCCAAGTCTAATGGGTTTGATCATTGATTTGTGTCAACAACGACCGACATTCAGTCAGAGTTCGACCCAAGTCCATTCATGTTGGATGTCTATTAGTTATGTATGAAGCTGTTTAATTTAATAAATACGTGTCTGAATCAAACAGTTTTCAGCTTTTCTGGGCACATATGTGCCAGATGTAAGTTCGGCATTAGTTAATAAACATATCATTAGACAGATAGCATAAATATATACATAAGTACATACATACTTACATATATTTTTTTTATACATACATACATACAAATTTCACTAAGTAAATTCATGCGTTGCAAAAGAAAATTTACAAACTTTACAATTAACTTTACTTTTTTTTATACCTGTAATTAAAAAGTAATAACAATATTTGAGCTGTTGATGTTGTTTTGAAAATGGTATAAGTTCACTTTTTAAAAAAATTTGTTAACGTGTTAGCTTTAATTAGGTTTAGATAACTTCTTTCGTTATTTATTGTCATCTATTCAATGGAGTGCGATTTGGCCATAAAATATTCATGGGCCCCTCGGAGTTCGTTATAACTAACCTCGACTGTATAAAAGCATTTCCACTGAAAAGTCCACATTTTGCAATTAATTTTGTATTTTAGAGCCTTGCTGTTAAATTGTTTAGTAAATGTGTAGGTAATTAAGATATACACTAACATGCAAAAAATTATATTAAACGCAAGTTTTTCTTTTAAAAATGTTTTCTTGCTAATCCTGCCTTTCAGCGAGTGATAACAATCTTTTTGACAGGAAAAGTTTTATCCCGTTATAGGAAGCAGGCACTGGTTTATGATAAAAAAAAAGATTTTAATAAGTTTTGAGTGGTGATCAATATGTGTATATACATACATACATGCATATGTAAATATTACGCGGTCATGCACGTCATTGCAATACGGACCATGTAAAGAAAAATCAAAAAATTTAATGAAGTCTTAAGTACAGTGCTGCAAAAAAATATTTTCCACATTCACTTTCTACCCTCTAATTTATTTCAAAATACATATGTACATACAACATTAATTTTAAACAAACTACCACTAACGGCCCTTTTCACAATGTACAATTAAAAGCTAACAGGAACTTTAACGGCAAATTTTGTATGAAGAACTGTCCGTTAAAGTTCTAGTTAACTCTTAATTATACATTGTAAAAAGGGACGTAAATGTTAAAATTGTCTTCCCTCCTCTTTTTGCCTTTTCAAATATTCTTTAAGACAACCAACCCACTTTGCATTTCTTACATATTCAATGATCTTCAAACAACTTTTATATTTGCATGTTGAACATGACTGAATATTTTAAGCGTGGTTACACGCCACTTCTACATCCAGCTTGATTAAGATTGGAACTAAGATAGACAATAGTATGTGTGAACCTTGTAATATTTTTAAGCATCAAATGGTTGGAAATTTGCTAACCGGTATTTATTATTTCTAAAAGTATTTGAAAGTACAACATATTTGGAAACGTTCCCACTTGGGAATAAATCAATTGTTATGCTAAGCAAAAAAAAAACAGCATTAACATATTTTGCTGTCATAATTAATGCAGCAGCAAACACAATAGCAGAGAATTACATGCACTATTTTAAATACCTTATTTATTATTTGATTGAGGCTAATTTTATGTAAGTACAACAATTTTCATTCCACAATTGAATAAATAATAATTCATAATTGGTTTATTTCAGAAAATTTCGCATCATTAAAAATAAAACAAGAATATAAAATAGATTTCCCATGTTTATTTTTTTGCAAATAATAAGATAGATCTCTAGTTTTCTAATTAGATTTTAGTTTCCACCAACTTCAAAAAATAAACTGGCTCTCAATTCGATTTTCCCGACTTTCAAAAAGAAACAGGTTCCCAATTGGATAGCGGTTTTAATCGACTTCAAAAATAGGGAGGTTCTACATTAGGTTATACACTTAGAGAAAAAACTTCATAAATGCAGTAATTATTTACATTATATATATGATTTTGTCGTTAGTTTTCAACCAATGCAACGCTTCATTCCCATTACGAAAATTCTTCCATCAGCTGAAAAAATGTCATATACTATATAACGAAATATTTTCGTTCATGTAACGACATGTTTTTTACTAACCAATGTACGTTGGTTCATGTTTTAAATGAAAAATTTAATTGTTGCCATGAAACTTTTTAGTTTATACAATGAAGTGACGTTAGTTTTACATTTTTTTTAACGAACTATTTCATTGAATTAACAAAATTGTTCATCTATATAATGACATATAATTTTTTGATAATATCGTATCATTGTATTAACAACATAATTCATTGTTGTAATGACTCTGATACATTAATTTAATGTAGTCATTGTATTTTATTAATTGTTTAAATTACATGTGTAATCAGAAAAATGATTGTACGAGGGTGGATGAATAAGTCCGTGACTTTTTGTTTTGTTTATTTTGCAAAACAAAAACTTATTTTGCAACATAATCTCCTTTTAACTCAATACACTTAGTCCAACGTTTCTCCAGTTTTTGTATCCCTTCCAAAAAAAATAGGATTGTTAGAGGTCCTTAAAATATGCCTTTCTTTGTGGAATGATTCGTTGTTGGAGTCAAATCTCTTTCCAACGAGCCATTTCTTCAAGTTTTGGAATAAGAAATAGTAACTTAGGGCTAAATCTGAAGAAAAGAGCGGATGAGGGAGCAATTCGTAGCCTTTCTTAAACCCAGCTGATCATTTAAAATCGAAACCACACTGCCATATGAAATGCTTATGCCATCAACAATCTCACGCAGTTTTACTCTTCGATCGGCCAACACCTTATCGTGGATTTTTTCGAAATTTGCGGCTGTACTGACCTCAATTGGCCGTCCAGAACGTTCAGCGTCATTTGTGCTTGTGCGACCACAACGAAAGTCACTAAACTAATTTTTTACTTGAAAGCGATGGTGCAGAGTCCCCCCCATAGTATTTATCGAGCTTTTCCTTGGTTTGATTGACGGGTTTTCTATCGCAAAAAATAATGTTTAATGAGCACTCGAAATTCACTTTTTTCTATTTTTAGAAAAATACACGAGGTTGTATGATTTGAACAGCTGTTAAACGCTAAGTAAATGACAACACTTGCTCAAAATTTGACAGTAGTGTATTAACATTTCATATAACTGCGAGGGAAGTTTCGGACTTATTGATCCGCTCTCGTACGTATATAATTCCCTTCCCCGGCCAAGATTTAATCTTGGAACTGATCGCGCTTACCGCTGCAGCCAAAACAACCTTAACTATTCTTTAGATACACAGTTATATTAAAAGAAATACCAGGATTCGAACTTGCGACTGCAAGGCTAGCACATTGCCAACTAGCAGCCGGAAGGTTTCTTCGTTATAGTTCCGAAAACATTTCATTAAAATTGCAACAAAACTATAATTTGCACAATTATAGATTAACTACAATTGTGGTTAGATACTTTGATATTATTTTATGTCACCTAAGTCCCAGTTCATACTAGTCAAGTCTTATTGCTAAGCCTATCACTTTTTCTTCTTTGAGCTTTCATCTGCGTTCACACAATGCAAGTCTTATTTTTCAGCTCATATTTTTTAACATTACGAATGAGAAAGAAAACGTATTGACAGTAATTGAAGCTGAGTACTCCTTTCTTTTCCCCTCGTCTCTCTCTCTCTCTCTCTCTCCTACAAACTAATCAGCTTAGCAATAAAACTTGCATTGTGTAAACTAGGACTAATCTGCTTAGCAATAAGGCTTGTATTTTGTAAACTAGGACTAATCGATTTAAAATATTTTTTTGTATGAATTCTTCATAAAAACGTGTATTTAAGTTTTTCATTATCCGAATGAAAGTTATTTCTAACATTAATGATACATACTAAATACTAAAATATTAAGTATTCCATTAAGGAATGAATTTGCATCAATAAAATATAATGTTTCTTTTTATTAATGAAATTTGTCGTCGTATTAATGAAAGTGGTTCAAAGTAACGGTTTCATTCCCGTTACGAAATTTTTTTCTTTCAGTGTATTTTTTATGTTTATTCATAACTCCGAGACTTTTTAACCGGTTTGAACATTTCTCAAGGAGTTCGATAAAATTCAATTCTCCATGACAACACAAATCATTTTGTTCGTTAATCAGAGCTGCAGCTGATCAAATAATCAGCCATCGAATAAAATAATTAAAACTTTTTGATTTTCATCAATCATTGCCGACAACGTGTGAATGTAGGCAAAAAAGCACGACTGCACACACACACTTCTATATGATTGATGAGTTTATTTGATCGTGTCCAGGGCACTTAAAACGAATCGAGCGATATGTTTAAGTATTAAAAGCATATCGTGTAAATTCACTTTCATTAACCCTCTAACCCGCAAGAGTGCCTCAAGGCACTTGTTACAAAATTCGCATTTACTCAAAAACCAATTGCTATTTTTTTTTTGAATTTTTAAGGGTGCGTATAGCAACAGATTTATTGACATTTCTCTCGAAAGCTCAAATTAATTTTCACATTTGGTTTTGATTCTATCAGCAGTTTACCAAGAGACATCAACATTAGTGCACGTAAAATTTTGTGGGTGAACTTTTTTTTTTTTAAATAATTTATACCAGTTTCTAGTTGGCGGATCTGTTTGAAATAATTTTTATTGGAAAGGTAAGATACTCTCCTTTCTATTTATATGTTTGTGAATGCAAAATAATAACAAAACATGCACTGAGAACGCAAAAACTGAGGGGTGCCTCAGGGCACTTTTGCGGGTTCCGGCTAAATTTATTGAAGCCTTATATATCCTTCTTTTTTGGCTTTTTGCTATTTTATTTTACATTTTTAATCAAAAGAAGGGTAAAAATGGCAGATAGAAACCGAAGACATGTTAAGCTACCCGCTTTGACCGATGATCAGTTAGTTGAGTTCATGGATGTGCAACCGCACAGCAAGATTCACAGCCAGGAAGCTCAAAGGTTGGCGAAAGAGCAAAACATCCAACTGATGATGTCCGTTATGACAATATCGGCCATTTTCCAATATGGTTAGGCAAAGAAGGTGGCAAAAGATGGTGCAAACTCTGCAAAAAATCACAAACATCAAAGTGTGACCTTCATTTGTGCTGTTCAAATGCCAAGAATTGCTTTAATGATTATCATCATAGAGAGTAAAATGTTTTTTCATATTTTTTTTATATTTTCATTTCAATTTTAATAAAATCGGATAATAAATAAAAATTAATAGCGATTTGTTTTTTTACACCGGAACCGCTAACAGTGTCCTGAGGCACTCTTCACCTTTTCTTACCTAACTCTTAAACTGAATTAGTAAATTACTTTTTAATGTCTTTTTTGAGTTTATTGGGTGATAGTTATTTAAAAAAAATTAACCAAAAAATTTTTTAAAACTTTTCAGAGTTTGCGGGTTAGAGGGTTAAAAATAAAAATTAATACTGCCTGTTACTGGTTCCAATTGTTCGCCATTAACTGCACTTGTTCCCAGAGATTTCACGTCAATTTAATTTACTTCAACAATTTGTGAATTTAATTGAAAAACAAAAATAGCAAGAGATGGCCAAAACTGATTCATTGTTAATTAAATTGTTTCATTGTGTTTTTCTCGTTTGGCTTCTTGTTAATATTTATTTTTATATTTTCGTACAATAGCGCAAAGCATATGTTAAATACTATTCTTATTACCAACAAAAGTTAATGTATTATTTCAAAATCTTGATAAAACGACGTGTTTGTCCGTACGTCTGTCTGACGGACTGCCGTAATTTTAAATAGCCATTCTTTTATATTTTGCTTGTATGTATCATGTGTGCTGAAAATGTAAATGCTATAATTATCAATGTTTTTGCACTATATTCCTTTACACATGTAATAATAAATAGCATTCTACTCGTATTGTATAAAACGAAATGCCCAGTAGAAAATTTTGACTCGAAATTAAGCATAGTGCATGATAGACTTGCTGCAATATAAGTTTTTGCTGCATATTGTTGGTTGGTTTCTGGTTTGCGGCACAGTATATTCAAAATACATGTCTGCAGCAAACCAGAAACCAACCGACGATATGTATGACAAACAACTTCATACTTATGTCGGACATATATTATTTTCCCAAATTGACCTTTTGCTTTAAATGCTCGTAAGTAAATATAGTACCAACTAGTTTTAAATTTTTTTTTTGCATTGAAGTATTTTGTTACTTTTTTTTAAATATCCGTTTATAGTCGTACTAACAACCGCACCTTTTAAATGAACGTTTATTTTGTTTTTGTTTTTCTTTGGAACAAGAATTTTTAACAATTGTTTGGTAAATGGATTGCTCCACATCTAGTGTAAATGTCAGTTGTTGGTTTTTCTTTCTTTTGCATTTTTTTTTTGCAGTTCGCAACAACAAAAAGTGGGCGTGTTTGAGAGTCATTTGTATAAGATTGCCTATTGCCATTTATCCCATTGTTTTCAATCTCAAGTCATATTTGTTTTATTGCAGGGGTTTTAATATAAGAATTTTAGCATATATAAATTTATTCTGTAGCACAGTCTATCAAAAGAATTTATACATGCTCAACGTAGCATAATAATTCTCTTGGTGAATAAAACAAATTTTTTTGTTTTGTTATAACTAGGGCTAATTAAAATATGCAAATAAAAATTAAAAATATGCGCCAGGAATAGCACGACAAAAATTCAAAATATGCACGGTTATATGCTCAAATATGCAAAATATGCAAGAATAAAATTAACAATTTTGTTACTTCAAAGTATTTTTATTCAAAGAGATCTTTATTACAATGAACAATAATGCGTTTTTTTTTTAATTTTCAAAAAGAAATTATCTTCTATTGTCACATAAAACAGATGAATACATGGAAAATATGCGTTGAACATCAGTAGATGTAACAGGAGCGTATTTAAATGCGAATGGAGACCGCTCATGTCCATGTTTCGTCCATGCTCTGACATGGATGGCCCAACATATGACTTAGCAACATATGCGCCGTCCGCAACAATTTACAATAGAAAGAAAAAAAAACAGAACAAAATTGGTAAATATTCTATCTCTGTTGCGCTACCGCAATATACTTTGATATGCCTGAACATGGACATCGCCCGTGTTCACCACAACAAAGAAGTTTATGAATTTTTCACAGTTGCTCTGCTGGCGTCATGTTCATGTCATGTCCGAGTTGATAGCTCGTTGAGATGTAGGGTAAGGAAAGGTATTTTTGAATCGAATATCTGCAAGCAAACAATCATAAGCCTCCGGCGGTTACAGTTTCAGTTCGACTTTGTGGTAGAAGTTATAGAAAAGTAAAGAAAAAATTAATAACATGCAGACATACATGTGCAAGAAGAGGAAAGAAATATATTTTATGTGAATTTCTTTTACACCAGTTTGAGCTATATAAGTCGTTATATATTAATCGCGTTGCCAGAATGAAAAATAAGCTTTTTTATGCAAGGTGATCCAAAATAAGCATTTTTCTACAAAAAAAAACTAAAATATGCAAAAAAATGCTTTTTCTGGCAAAAAGCCAGAAAAATTAGCCCTGGTTATAACAATAATTTGTCTGGTGTTGACCGTTGTTGTTACTGTTTTGCTCTTGTTATAATATCGTTGTTAAAACATTTCTTTCAGCAACGATGTTATAAAAACAAATAACACTTTCAATCTAGAAATTAAGGGCGGGGCACAATGAATCCGTTATGCGTTAAACTTTGCCTTTTTCAACTGACAGCTAAGTTGAAATACATGGTTGCTTACGAGGTCGGTTACATTCAGTACGTGTCCGTCAACGCAAAGTACAAAATTTTGTCACCATTTAACTTTTTGCGTACGTTGAGTAGTTTGACAGATATTGGTTGGTTCTTTTGGTATGTTCTGATTTAGATTTTTGTGTTTTATGGCAGCAAAAATAAAATTAAACAAAAGAAATAAACGAAATAAATACAAAAAGTTGAATTTAATAAATAAAATGGAGAATCGACCTATAGAAGCTGTTCAAATGTTTCCGTCAATAAAGTACTCATTGTGCCAACCTTCTCCGTCATTGCGTTAATGTCAGTTGAAAAAGGCGAAGTTTAACGTATGACGGATTCATTGTGCACCGGCCTTTATATGGTGTTTATCCTTATTTTAAGTCTTATATTATTTATATACCGCATGAAGGCCCATACAAAAATTTTAAATTTTAGCCCTTTTTTCTGACAAAAACAACATATGTATATCGTCTAAGGGGTTACACGGACATTATTTTTCATCAGCCACAATCACTTACATTGATACACATATGTAACTTGTTTTATCAGAACACAATTTCTATGTTTATATTTTGATTTTTTTTAATTTCTCTAGGATGTGATCCTTAAGAAAATTTTTCCTAAAAATTAGTTGGAATATTGTCATTAACTATATATACATGATAGTGTAAACAACTTTAAAAATGTTTGCAGTGAGCAGAGAAACAAGTCGTCTTAAAAAGTCGGCGGCGGCGGCTTAGGAAACAATAGTCGGTGGCGGCTCAAACTTACAGCCGGTTCTTATAAGTTTTTTAAAAAACATTTCTATAAAAAAAGTAAAAAAATAATCATTTCTAAGATTTAGTACAAATTTGCAACTACAAAAAACAATTCGCCTGCTGCAATTTTAAGCCGATGGTAGCCGCATGCATCGGCGGCGGCTTGATTTTATATTGAAAGTCGGCGGCCGCTCTTGAGCCGGCTGTGAGCCGATCGACTTGTTTCTCTGATAGTGAGGCCGCAGCTTCAAAAATAACTCGCTTTGGCTCTCCTGAAAAATTCAATATTTGGACATACGCTGCTATTAATGAAAACCATAGAAATAATGAAAAAGTAAATGCACGGAATGAATAAATACTTTTAATGATCTGCTTCTTGCTAATTTTTTCTATTATATGCATTTAACCAAATATTGAAAAATTGAACTGCCACTAACAATTTGGTTCAAATGCCACATTTTTGTGTTATAGGTATCAAAAATCTTTTTTTTTTTCTTTTAATTTTCATACCTATTTTATTTTAAAGAAAATATTTAAGACAAATTGTTTGTGCAACAGACCTTTTAAAGCTTAATTGCAGCTGATATCGTCTACTTCGAACAACATTTAGTGTTGTTTTATATACGTACCTAACTGAATGCATATTGTAATTTAAATTAATTCTTAATACCTATAATAATTTAATATATGTAATATATGCAGAACTGGTTGTTCACTGTAGGTGAACTAACTGTCCAGGGATATGAACAACAAAACGTTAAAACGGTATATATCCATGAACAATGTTAAATGGCTTTAAATAGTGAACAATGTTTTCGTTAAAGCAGTAGATGTTGCGAATGTTTAACGTTCTAAAGGCGGGGACACAATGAATCCGTCATGCGTTAAACTTCGCCTTTTCCAACTGACAGCTAAGTTGAAATATATGGTTTCCTATGAGGCCGGTTACATTTAGTACGTGTCCATCAACGCAAAGTACATAATTTGGTCAACTTTTAACTTTTTGCATACGTCGACTAATTTGACAGATATTGGTTGGTTTTTTGGTATGTTCTGATTTAGATTTTTGTGTTTTGTGGCAGCAAAAATAAAATTAAACAAAAGAAATAAATGAAATAAATACAAAAAGTTGAATTTAATAAATAAAATGGAGATTCGAAATCGAATAGAAGATGTTCAAATGCTTCCGTCAATAAAGTACTCATTGTGCCAACCATCTCCGTCGTTGCGTTAATGTCAGTTGAAAAATACGAAGTTTAACGTATGACGAATTCATTGCGCCCCGACCTTATAAACTAAGTCCCTTACACCCGTCTAGACTGCCAATAAATATGTTGGCAATATATCAATAACTTCGACAAAATAATGGAACAATATTATTGATTGCTTTACTTATGTTAAGGCTATGGGAAATCGTTGCTCATAATATAGAAAAAGTCAACAGGGAAGGTGCATAGCAAAAATATAATTCGCTTGTAAATATCTGGTTACAAATTACTTTACTTTTCGATTATTTTCCTTTTTCATGAACTAAATCGTCGGTTGGTTTCTGCAGACATAATGTATTTTGAATATACTGTGCCGCAAACCAGAAACCAACCGACGAAATGTCAAACGCAGTACAAGAAAATCGCGCATAAATTAACACCGAGTTCGACGTTTCATGTTGGCAATAAAAACTGTCAACGAAAAACTGTTGCCGCAATTATTGCAAGCACTGGCAATGAGCTGTCTCCATTGGCAATATCAATATTTTGACATTTGCTACAATTTATGTTAATCAATTTATTGCCAGTCTAGACGGAGTGTTAAGGCCAAAGCTGTAGCCAATCTATAAGAGGTCATTTAAATGACATTGTATTTCGTTTTTATTATACTTTATTTTTGAAAAATGGCTAAGCCCATATTTGGGCATAATTTCTATTTTTCGAAATACAAGGACTATAAAATACTATCTTATTTTATAAATTTTTCTTGATGGAGTATTATTTATATTTTTATGTAAGCTTCCATTTGATTTGCAAGTGCAAGATTTTTAATTTCTCAACGGGGAAATTTTTATTTTCTCCCCGGGGAAATTTGTTTTTCTCGCATGGGTTAAAAAAGGAAATAGCAGATTCAAAATAAGAGAAAAGGGTCAAGTTAAAAAATTTGCACGGATTTTTTTTTATATTTGGGCTGATTCACAAAAAAGAAAAATAGCGCCATAATAAAAGATCAAATAAGGCGCGTTTTGAGAGGTGGCAGTAACAAACTCTTTTCCTGTCTTAGAATCGCCTAAGGGACTAATTTGTTTTATTGACCCGTTGTACAGTGCCTCAATAAGGAATTAGGAATTGAATATTTTTGATATATAATAATAAGCAATACAACCAGTGATGCCAACTTTTTTGGCTCTAAAAGCACATCCAAATTTAAAAAAAAGCACTAAAAGGCGTATTTTTTAGATCTAAAAAGCGTAAAAAGCATTAACGTGAAAAACGAGTGAAGTTTAATAATGTTTAGTATTTTCTAAGCAAGTCTCTATTTCAGCAATAGTATCATCTTTAATTAAGTATATTAGACGAAAAAGGTATGCTTTATACTGAAAAAATAGATACACCAAGTTTTTATTAAAGTAATTTTAAGAAATACACAAATTTCTTAAAAGCACTACTTAGTGCTTTTCCTTAGTTTGGCACTAACGCTCAAAATTTGGCGTTTTGAGTCTTCAAAAAGCACTAAAAATAGTGCCAAAAGCACCAAGTTGGCATCGCTGAATACAACATGTTATCAGGAAACGAAGTGAACGATCGCCAAATCGACGCCGATCTCTGCAGCTAATTTTCGGCTTCGGCTTAGAAGCTTTTTTAAACCATCCGTATTTCAAAATATGCCCTTTTTTATATCAGCGCAAAAATAGGTACCACCCTTCACCCGACATACACTAGCCGCCGCCGTAGATATTGTTGGTCAACCGTTGCCGACGACAAATCTGTATTAGCTTGGCTCTTAAATTGTTACCAAAATAGTAGGCGGAAACTTGGAATCCACTGCTTCTAAGCCGTTGCTTATAAAATGTTGTAATTTCTGGGAAAGTCTTTGCTTTTAATAACCGCTTCCAATCTTCTTGGTATTGATTCTACAAGATTTCTGCATATAACAGGAACAATTTTTGCGCATTCTTCCTTGATTGCTTTAATCAGATAATTTTTATTCGAAATTGAATACTATTTAAGTTGGACTTCCAAATACGCCCATAAATTCTTTGTAATGTTTACGTCTGAGGATTGAGCTGGAGTTTCCCGGTACATGCGGCCAGAAGTCACTTTGGGTTCCTTATCCTGGTAATATTTAAATGTGTATTTTAAGCACTCGGTTCCAATTTCTATTTCCAAATGGGCAAATACTTAGTATAGCCCAAGATACCATAGATACATATATGATGCAGAACTTTCCAACTTTAAATGTGATTGGAGCCACCGTGCTTAAGAATAGCTTTTAGGTTTACTTTTAGTTCTTCGTTTGACTTTCGCCAGCCATCCAATCTAAACAAATTAAATTCGCTTTCATCTGTAAATAGCACTATCCTTCAGAATGAAATTTCCATGCTGTTGCATTTTCTTTCAACATTTTTCGTTTTGTTCTATTGACGCCTTTAATAAGAAGTTTCTTACGAGCAACTTTACCATTGAACTTAATATTGCAGAGCAGTAATCTTATACGTTGGGAACTTTCTTTTGCCAATTAGAAGCATAAATTTTGTGATACTTTTTATATGCACATATGTTGAAAAATAGAGTGGTTTGCCTTCCATACAAAAAAAAACTTGAACATTATTCGGGTTAATTGGAAATGCAAACTTAAACTGAAAAAGTCAGAAAAATAATGGTAAAAAGCTTTGAAGAAGGAAACAGTACGGGAGATAGGTCAAATAGTTGGAATACCGAAATGTCATTAAAAGCGCCAAATAAGCCAAAATCTGGAAAACCGAAGTAAGTTACTAGACCAGACGAGCGATGGATTGTCCAATAGAGTGATTCGAAAAAAAAGTTGTGCCAGTCACACCCTAGAATTAAAGATAATGTAAAAACAATTCCAAAAATATATGTATTTTTAATTTTTTTTCCACGCCTACAAATACCGCCCTTTTAGTATTTTGTTCACTGTGTCGCCATTTTTAGTCCGATCATAGCATTTTATATACCGGTGTTGTTTTTTGGAATTGTTTTTGCATTATCTTTAATCCTATGGTGTGTGTTGAGATTTTTTTAACTACCTGGCAACTCCATAACAATGTGAACGCCGTTAACACCGTTTTCCTTTTTGCTTTTTGTTCATTCCTTTTTATACCCTTTACCAAAAAAATGGTAAAAGGGTATATATAGGTTTGTCATTCCGTTTGTAATTTCTATAATATCAATAAGCGATCCATAAAATATATATATTCTGGATCCTTATGCATAGGGAAGACGAATAAGCGATGTCCGTCTGTCCGTCTGTCCGTCTGTCCGTCTGTCTGTACGTGAAATCGGTTTTCCGAAGCTCCCAGAAGAGCTAGAGACTTCGTTCTTGGACTGGTGTGTCAGAAATTTTCCAAAATAGATTGGTATTGAAATTCAGCAAAATCGGGCAGACGATTGCAGAGCTGGAAAACTTAAACTTCATTTTGCCATATAAAAGTAACTCCCGAAAACAAATTTTTATTTTTTTTTAATAAATGTACATATTTTACACTTCAGTACGACTAAAATTGGAATTTTAAATTAAAAAAATACAAAAAAATTAAAAAGACGTTTCCAGGGTTGGAAAACTTTAACTTTTTGTGTTATGTAAAATTAACTATGTCTAAAACTATATTAGTATTTTCTCGAGAACCGTAAGAGCTACAGACCTGAAATTTGGACACAATATGTAGACCTTTGGCCGCTACAACAACAAATACATGAGAATTGGAAATTAAAGGGTGTTCCAAAACGAGCAACGAAAAATGTTAAAATCCCATGTAATATACATACAATTGTATGTATGTATGTATATACACTTGAAATGTGTAAGGTTAGTGTATTTTTATTCAGACTACAAAAATTAACACTAAAATTTAAAAAAATTTAAATTAAAGGGTGTTCCATCAGTTAATGCAATTTTGACTATGTAATTTTGACTATTTGCTGTATCTTGGAAACCGTAAGAGCAAAACTCTTGAAATTTTCAAAAACGGTAAAACTGAAAAAATAAAAAATTATAAAATCGCCAAACCGAAAAAAATCGCCAAAAACAAGAAAAAATCGCCAAAACGAAAAAAAGCACCAAATTAAAAAAAAATTCTAAGACTAAACTAAAACGCAAAAACAAACGGAAAAATTGCTAAAATGAAAACAAAAATCGCCAAAATGAAAGAAAATCGCCAAAATGAAAATCGCCATAATGAAAAAAATCACCAAAACGAAAAAAACCCTAAAAAACAGAAAAAATCGCCAAAATGAAAAAAAAAATCGCCAAAATGAAAAAAATCGCCAAAACGAAAAAAACCCCAAAAAACAAAAAATCGCCAAAATGAAAAAAAGCCAAAAACAGAAAAAAAAATCGCCAAAACGAAAAAAAGCACCAAATTAAAAAAAAATTTTAAAACTAAAATAAATCGCAAAAAACGGAAAAATTGCTAAAATGAAAAAAAATCGCCAAAACGAAAAAAACCTAAAAAACAGAAAAAAATCGCCAAAATGAAAAAAAATCGCCAAAATGAAAAAATCACCAAAACGAAAAAAAACCCTAAAAAACAGAAAAAAATCGTCAAAATGAAAAAAAAATCGCCAAAACGAAAAAACCCCTTAAAAACAGAAAAAAATCGCCAAAATGAAAAAAATCGCCAAAAAAAAGAAAAAACCTAAATAACAGAAAAAAAATCGCCAAAACGAAAAAAAGCACCAAATTAAAAAAAAATTTCTAAGACTAAAATAAATCGCAAAAAAACGGAAAAATTGCTAAAATGAAAACAAAAATCGCCAAAATGAAAGAAAATCGCCAAAATGAAAAAAAAATCGCCAAAATGAAAAAAATCACCAAAACGAAAAAAAACCTAAAAAACAGAAAAAAATCGCCAAAATGATAAAAAAAATCGCCAAAATGAAAAAAAATCACCAAAACGAAAAAAACCCCAAAAAACAGAAAAAAATCGCCAAAATGAAAAAAAGCACTATATTAAAAGAAAATTTCTAAGACTAAAATAAATCGCAAAAAAACGAAAAAATTGCTAAAATGAAAAAAATCGCCAAAATGAAAAATATCGCCAAAACGAAAAAAAACCTAAAAAACAGAAAAAAATCGCCAAAATGAAAAAAAATCGCCAAAAAAAGAAAAAAAATCGCCAAAACGAAAAAAAAAATTAAAAACAGAAAAAAATCGCCAAAATGAAAAAAAATCGCCAAAATGAAAAAAAAATCGCCAAAATGAAAAAAATCACCAAAACGAAAAAAAAACATAAAAAAAAGAAAAAAATTGCCAAAATGAAAAAAAATCGCCAAAATGAAAAAAATCACCAAAACGAAAAAAAAAACAAAAAAATCGCCAAAAAAATCGCGAAAAAACCCAAAAAACAGAAAAAATCGTCAAAATGAGAAAAATCTCCAAAATGAAGAAAAGCTTAACAACAGAAAAAAATCGCCAAAATGAAAAAAACCTCCAAAAACAGACAAAATCGCCAAAACGAGAAAAAAGCGACAAAACTGAAAAAATCGTTTTAACTGAAAAAAACTTCAAAAAAGCAAAAAACCTTCCTTTCGTGCGCGATTCAAAGTCGCACTTAACTGATTTTTTTTAATATTAAAGGAATTAAATGAAACTAAGTTTTTACTTATTTCGTTCTTGCTTTTTTCACTTAACATATTTTATGCATTTTTTAAAGAACTAGATTGGTATCAATAATCAGAAAAATCCAAAATTATGACCCCAGGGTTGGAAAACTTACACTTTTTGTGTTATGTAAAATTAAATAGGTCTAAAAATTTTTTTCTTTTTCTTTATAAATTGAATATATTTTATGCTTCTGAAAGAAAAGTTTGGTGTATGAAATTTTAAAAATGAAAATTATAGCTCCAAAGATGGAAACTTTAAAAAATTTTAAATTTTTTCACAAAACAAATATGTATGTACGTGTCTGTATACTATATATATGTACGTACGTTGGTAAAGGGTATATAAGATTCGGCACAGCCGAATATAGCACTCTTACTTGTTCATAATTACTCGTGTTAAGGTTATATCTGTGGTGTTAAGACGCTAACTTTTACATATAATAAAAACTTTAATTTAAACTTAAATATTAAACTTTTTTTCGAGCCACTCTATTGAACAATCCATCGCTCGTCTGGTCTCATAAATAACTTCGGTTTTCGAGATTTTGGCTTATTTTGCACTGATTGTGTGTTTTTTTTACATTTGAATGACATTTCGGTCTTCCAACTATTTGACCCATCTCCCGTACTGTCTTTCCTTCTTCAAAGCTTTCCACCATTATTTTTCTGACTTTTTCAGTTTCAATTTATATTTCCAATTTACCTGAATATCAACTATAAATTTTTGTGAGCACATGTCAAGATTTTTAAAATGGCTTCAGATAACGGCATCCGTAGCGGTAGATTTTCAAGAAACTCAAGTGATGCCATATGTTCGACTACATTTTTTTCCGGCTGTTTTTGCGTTGAGAATATTTTATTTAATTTAATATACAAAGATAAAAATATTTTACTCGTATGCTCTGCTTTTGCTTATTAGAAAGTAATAATATCGCATAAAATTAGTTAAGAATAATTTTCACTCTTTAGTTAACCTAATGGCTTCAGTTTAAATAATTAAATTTCACTCAAATCTCATTGGTTAAACCATCTTTGTTAGTTAATCCAAGTCGGTGAACTTGCGCATTAAGGACGTCACAAAACTCACTCTAAAGTGACTAAAACAATTTATTGAATTTACAATGTTTGTGGTATTTTTTGCTTTATTTTTTCCACTCTATTTTTAATTGTTAAAAACATTTTTATTTTATTTAAAAAAAATTCTTCATAAAACATCACTGGTTTAATATATTTTTAATGGAATATTTTTAAAGTAAATAGCAACTGCTGTATCCTGCACTTGTTTTTTCCGCTTCAAAAAACATTTCAAGGTTTTTTGAAAGTTATATGAAATAGTTTTATTTATTTATTTACATATACATATGTACATCCATTTATATACTTGCTTTTATGTATTAATTAATTTGTTGAGCTTAAAGATGAAAAGTTATGTTTAAGGTTTCATATTAATGTTTTAAATGCTTTAGCTTTTTTTTATATTATAATGCCATGGAAAACAATTTCCCACAAGATCAATGATTTTGCAGAATTTCCTTTAGTGGGCGTTAACTTTTACTTGTTGTTGAATAATTTTTTTTAACCTTTGTCTTTAAATTTTATCAACACTTCCCTGTGGGTATCAAATATTAATATTACCTAAAGGTAAGGCATTGAAAAACTTTTGGAAAACTGTTACTTAATAGTTTTAATTAAATATTATATAAGTCTTATTTTCATACCCCCATATTCATAAAATTTAAAATGAATTTGAAATATATTTTATTTCAAATTTTTCATACAAAATTTTCCTTAAATGGATTTCAAACTCATTTTATTTTTTTATGAATATAGTGCCACATTTTTAAAATTGGTTTTGGTTTTATTTAATTAACAATATTGTCGCTTAATATTTACAATTTTTCTACCATTTATTTCGTATATTTCTTACATTTAGTAATTAGCTTATTTTTTTTTTTGTTTTCAATCTGCTAAAACCAAATAAAGCGCTCAAAACAACTGGGGGGCGACCGACCGACCGAATTGAACAAAAGTTGTAATTTAACTGTTGGTGCGCCGCTGAAAACCTTCAGTTTTATAAGAGTAAGAAACTTCAAAACAAAACAAACTAAAAATCAAACAAACAAATCTTCAAGATACTAAAGCAAGCAGAAAAGCAGAAATGCATACTACTGATCCAACTGAAATCAGGCAGAGTTGTTGTAGTCAAATTTACACACAAGAAGCGGATGGATGAATGTTTAAACGAAATTGAATTGAAATAATACAAAACTGTATTTAAGCTACGAGTACTTCCACAAAGTGCTTTTATATTTTTCTTTTTAATTTTTTATGTGAAAAAAAATCTCTTATACTTATTTCAATAAAATGTGTTAATTGTACACATTTAGTTTTTGAATTCGTTTATTACAGTTTGTCTGGAAAATATGTGTAGCATAAGGACTGATACAAATCAAATTATTGCAAGGGATTGATTTTAAAATAAAATTAAAAATCTTTAAAATCTCAGATTAAACAAAACAATTGAAACAAAATAGGCGTTTTCGAAAATTTGAGTTTCGCACTCTCTTACTATTATTCTCCCCAGGAACAATTTCTCGGTATATAATTTGGAATCAGGCCTTAAAATCTCAGATTAGACAAAAAAAGTGAAACAAAATAGGCGTTTTCGAAAATTTGAGTTTCGCACTCTCTCACAATTCTTCTCCCCAGGAACAATTTCCCGGTATATAATTTGGAATCGGGCTGAATGATTGCTAATTTGTGCTAATACGAGTACGTATCACTTCCAATGATTTCTATATGGGGTAGGGTTTGTGATTTCCCAGACTTTTGCACTTCCCGGGAAACTGGAATGAAAAAATTGCGTTCCCGGGATTCCGGGAAAATGTCATTTATTAAATGAAAATTGGCGAAATTGTTTTATTAATGTAAGCATTTTTTTTTTTTGTTAAATAAGAGTTAATATAAAAGCAGTTCTTAAACAAATTTTAAAAAATTTTTAAGTGAATTAAAGCAAATACATAGAGTTTATAGTTATTAAACAGTAAGAGATCGACTATTACCGCAATTAGAAAAAAAAAATATTTTATTAAGAACTTGTTTTGCTTGTTTCTCATGGTTCTTAAACAATTTCCAAGAGGCTTCTTATCGTTGAGTACAAAATAGTTAAAGTACTATAACTCAGCTGCGCTGAATTTTACATACCCTGAGTAAGCCACAGTCCATCTATGTAAATGTCGTTGACTTTTCATTTTATTTCGCCTATAACATTTCCTTCAGTGTTCTAATAAGAGTGTTCCAATAGGTAGCGCTTAGGTAGGCGCAAAAGTGAAAAATTTCCAAACAAATAAAATTAATAAATTTTCGGGAAATTTTTCACTTTAGCGGCTACCTAAACGGTGTTAACAATCCTTCCTAGGAAGTTCATATGTTCTACATATGATTATTAAGATCTTAGGTAAAGTTTTGTAGTTGATTGTTTCCTTGAATTTTGAACGGTTTGCTACCTATGGACCTAAACAGGGGAAAATAGGTAAAAAATCGATTTTTTTGTTGAATTTTTTGCAATTTTGATCTTAAAGACAAGAGCTACAACTTTTCCTCAGAAAGTAAATCAAAATTCCTAACGGTTCGCAAGATATGAGCCTGAGAAAATGCAAAAATGACACCGAGGCTCCAAATCTTGGGGGCCCATAAAAAAGTGTATGACTTGGGGCAAAACTGGAAGACACGGGTCTTTTTTTTTTTTTTGGTCTTTTATCACGTAGTGGTGTCCGTATATGGTTATATATTTTCGTGTTGCACTGTGTAGTCTGTAAGGGCTTTTAATAAATTCATCTTACATGTAGTTTTCGAATCAAGCAATCATTTTTCTCGTAGACGAATTAAGCGTCATACCGACTTGAGTTGTATCGAATTTTTATGAAATTTTCGTATAAATTTTAGACGCTCACAATTTTATTTTGCATGTATTAAAAAAATTGCACGAACATTTTACTGCTTTTTTACCGGCGTTGCATTTGAAACTACAACAAAATTTTAGAACTTGTTTTTGTTTTAAGTGAAATTGTTAGAACGAAAGATTCCCTTCGACATTCACAACCAGGGTACTAGTATTAGTATCAACTTTAAAAGAGAACTTAAAAAATTTCATTTTGTAAATTAAGTCATACAATCACTCAAACGAACTTTTGTAATATATAAAAAAAAACCATTGAAAATTTTGATATTAAAATGCAAATTTCATGTGTGAATCAAAATAAATTTGACTATCACTTGGCACATATTATAAATATGTACATAATCCCCCTTATTGTGAATGGCATCGTCGACGTCACATCAAGACGATAGTAAATATTGTCACTTGGCTACTCTTTATCGGCAACAATTGGCTCTTATTGACAATCTCTTACTAATCTCTAAGGCTTTGTAAATTAATGTAACATGTTAATAGTAGTCAATTCTTGTCGACAAAGAGCAGACAAGTGGCAATTTTTTCTCTCGTCTTGATGTGACGTCGACGACGTCATTCGCAATATGGAGGAATATGTCAAAAAAGTTTATATACCTATGAAATAACGTGTATATTTAATTTTATGTTTTCCCAGAAAAATCTCAAAAATTTCCGGGGAATATTGTTTAGTCTTTTCCCGGGAACTCCCGATTCCCAGCAACTACATATGTATGTGTAACACATTCAAAAACAGCATTTCAATCCAACAATTTTGGCCATTAAAAATGCTGATATCGAAATTAAAAAGCTATTGCTTCGTATAATATCACGATATCATGTATCAATATTATATTCTAAAAATATGCTGTTATTATCACCAGAACGACAACGCATTTTTAGCCAGTTATCAAAACTTGTTAACATTCTTTCCACAATTTTTTTCACACATTAGAAAGTTAAAAAATCTCCCGGAGTTCTTTTCCATATTAGAGGTAAAAATATTGCCAAGTTAACATGTTGGTCATGGTAACAAAAAAAAAATTGATTGGCCTTATGAACTTGAAATGAAAAATATTTTTTTAACACACACATAAACTCTTCCACAAAAATTGTTTTTTATTGCCATGCAGGAAAAAATTGATTATCCAGTTTTATAAAATGAAAAATGTTCATCATAAAATTTGTGATGAAACACTTATGGCCATTACTAAAATAAACAAGCCAACATCATTTAATACGTTACACAATTCACTGCATGAAACCCAAATTTGTGTATGGACATGTGTAAAATTGTTACATTAATTTGTTTTTACATAAATTGGTGAAACAAAAATTTAAAGTATTTCACTTTTTAAGAAATTGATTATTTGACATATTGTCACAAGTGTACATACAATAATTGAAATTTATTTGCTGTTGGTTTATGGACCATGTCTATATAAGCATTTCATTGGCGCTTCAACTGTTCAAAATTTGTGGTTGAAGTCTACTGATGATTTGGTTGAAGCGCCAATGAAATGCGTATATAGACATGCTAAACCAACAGCAAATAAATTACAATTATTGTATTTTACTATTTGCGAGTTATCTTTACTACGGATGGATGGGAATGTAAATTCTCTCTCATGTTCATATAAGCTTATAGAAAGATTCGTACATTTTGTGCGAATCCTATGATATGCCATATCTTTGGATGAACTAAACTCTGATAAAACATTTGAACAGTTTCTATAGGTCGATTCTCCATTTTATTTATTAAATTCAAAATTTTCTATTTATTTCGCTTATTTCTTTGTTTAATTTTATTTTTGCTGCCACAAAACACAAAAATCTAAATCAGAACATACCAAAAAACCAACCAATATCTGTCAAACTACTCAACGTACGCAAAAAGTTAAATGGTGACTAAATTTTGTACTTTGCGTTCACGGACACGTAGTGAATGTAACCGACCTCATAAGAAACCATGTATTTCAACTTAGCTGTCAGTTGAAAAAGGCGAAGTTTAACGCATGACGGATTCATTGTGCCCCGGCCTTAACCGACCTCATAAGAGACCATCGGCCCTATGTATAAGCACAAATTGGCATGAAGTTAGCATAAGTGGCAAAATTGAACATGATCTTAAAGAGTTTTGCGATAAAACTTCACATTAAAAATCATGCTAGGACTTAGAGTTGGGTTAAAATTAGGTAATGCGATCATTTTTAGTATCAAATTGTATGGAGGAACTCGTTAACACCTAATTCAAATTCGTCACTTATGCTAACTTCATGCCAATTTTTGCTTATACATAGGGCCGCATGTATTTAAACTTAGCTGTCAGTTGAAAAAGGCGAAGTTTAACGCATGACGGATTCATTGTGGCCCGGCCCTTAGCAAGATGTTATTACGTATGGTAACTCACTACTCTCAGCTATTACTTTCAGTTGCCAAATTGTAACTGCCCTAAAAAATATCATAAAAAATATTTTAGGTTTATTAAGAGATTATTTGGCAGATCTCTATGGGAAATTTGTCAAATAAGCCTATAATAAACCTAAAAAAATGTTTTTATGAATACGGCAGTAATAATATTAGCAAACACAAATTTTTAGTTTTAAAAGCAAAAAAAAATTTAAACTAAATTAAATAAACTACTCCTTCATTTTAAGCAATAACATTTAATTACAGTAAAGGCGGCAATTTGAAACGATTTTAATTGTCCCTTACACGTTTAATTTAAAAGAAAAAACAAAAATCAATTAAAAATGTTATTGATTCAATTAAGCTTTTGTTAAAAAATTTAATTTAATTTTGAATTGGTTTTGAGCTGGTTTTATGAAATGCAACCTTGTTTTCGCTGTGCTAAATTCAGTGCTGCCAAGTTAAAAAGATTTTCAACTTAAAAATAGATGCAGCAGCAACAATAATCAAAAAAAAAATTTAAAAAGGTGTCTTTTGGAAGGAAAACAAAAAAAATATTTTCATTGACCTCTGGGAAGTGAAAATAGACGATATGACTGACATCGATCCGCCAATAAAAAAGTTGTATTTTGTGATTTATTTGTGCATATTTTATATACAGTAACTTGATTTCCAAACACTTCTTCACTTTGTATTACTAGTTTCATAATTTTAAAATATATATTTACAAAATATAAAATAATTTCCATTTTACAACGCATTGTAAAATTTCCGAGTTTATCATACAAACAAAAACCACTGTTGTACAGTTTGTCAAATAAATGTTACAAAAAGCAGAAAAAATATAGCAACAAACACACGCATTTCTGCAAGAAATTTATTTATTTATTCTGAGTTAAGTTATTAAAAAAAAACTTGCATGTGAATGCAAAATCAGCTGTTTATGGTTTTAACGTTAATACCAGGTTTTAAAATTCAGTGTGAAAGCACTATAAACGTAACCGATTCCAGCCAAGCGAGCGGTTCCCATTTCTAAACTAAAAAAAAGATGAGTAAATGAAAAATTTAATGATAAAAGACAATTATTGTAAATATTAATTAACTAATTTCCTACATTCCGGTAAAATTCAATTTATTACACTAGTTCAATCAACTTCACACCTTTTCCGCGTTTTTTTTTTTCTTTATTACTTCTTTTAAAAGCATTCAATACATATTTTTTTACTCAACTAAAAATGAAAATAAAACAAAATTGCCAACATGTGATATCTGAAATGAACCGAAATACAATAAGATACAAATGAAGTAATAACTTTCAGCAAAAAAAAAAAAAAACCAAATGCCATTTGTACTGCGATGACTACTCCACATTACGAGTACGAGTAATGAAAACAGTTTTAACACCTTTAATGCATTAAACACATTCACCACAGCAGGCTACACGAACACACGACTTCAAATGCCGCTAGCAGCATTTGTCGCCTCGTAGCCAGCTACTTAATTATTTTGGAGACGGCAGCAGCACCATCTGCAGCTGATATTCAAGTACAAATACATAGTTCAGTATTGCCACTTTCATATATTTTGCATTTATAAAAATTAATTTTTCTTTTAAAATGTACTTATTTCACATAAAAGTACAATAATGAATAAATTTATTCTTTACATCAATTTTTGGATATTGTTTCTAGTAAATAGTATGAAATAATTGTACGATATCATTCATTCACCATTTTGTATTATACTGGTAACACTGCATTTGCTCATTGTAGCCAGAGAAATAGAAATTAGTTTAAAGTTGGCGACAGCTACAACGGTTGTCGTGCAGTCGTGTAGCCTGCTGTCGTTAAAATAATTGTTACCATAAGAATGTGTGTATTCTATTTTTGACAGATTGTAGCCCGTAGCCTGCTGTGTCGAATGTGTTTAATGCATAAGACAAAAACGCTGAACAACAAAAATTCAAACGAATCTAAGCGAAATATTTACAATAGATTCGTTACAAACAACCAAGCCCAGCTAGCCTTTTCAATCGCAGAAGAGTCTAATGTAAATCGAATGCAGAGCATTTGCAATCGCAGACGAGCTCATATTTTAATCATGGAAGATGCTTCGCACGGGAGAAAATGTTACCGAAGGCTCTTTTATTAGGCGTAGATGCAATCATTTGCGATTTATCTAGAGATTATCTTTCAACTCTTTGTTTCTAAGAACATTGAGAATCGTATGAGTCTCTTCAACGTTAATCTTATATGAGCAATTGGGAGAGTTGTAAAAGAATCATTGATAATAATTTGGGTAATCGTACAATACTCAGTATGCTTTGGCGTACACAAAATGGTGCTGCAAGAATTAATTCAAGACGAGATTCTTATTAAAAACTCAAATAAAAGCATCAGCCAAGGCCAATTCATATTAGGTGACCTTATCGCTACAAAACTCGCTAAAAATCCCATCTGTCAAAAACAGTTGACTCAAATACCAATACATACACACATACTTATAAAATACATACACTTTTCACTTTAAATGTAAACAAGCATAACATAAAAGAAGAGATTTTGATAGTGGGGGTTTAAAGTAGTTAAATTAGTCTTTCAACACCTGATAATCAGCTGGACTGTTAAGCTCACCTGTTATCAATTCGCCTTGGTATCAGCGAAGAATTGAAGGAAAAAATAGCAATCTATAACAGTAATTATGAAAATAAAAATAAAAACAAACATATTTTAGATAAATGTATCGTCGATTAAACATTGCAAGATCTATAAGAGAGAGAGAGAGTTAAACGGAAATGCTACAATATAATTCTTCAAATATTCAACAGAAGATTCGTTTAGGATTTGTATATTAAACACCATCGCCTATTAAACAGCTCTTGGCTAGCTGGGTTTATTCAGTTACACATACATACTCGTATATATTTATGTATGTATGGTTTATACTCGTATGTTGCATACAACTATAGCATAAATATTTGTTTCACCCAAGGGATATTTAATTTTTACTTTGTAAGCTTAATATGAGAATTAATTTCATTAATGCAACCTTTACAAACTGAGTGTTAAAATATTCATTAACAAAACGGTTCAATATTATTAATCTGTTATTGCTGTGGGTGCTTTACTACACAAATTGCACAATGGCCTGCCTAACTTTAATAGCAAGAATTAAAAAAAAAAAATTATTTGTGCCTTAAGCACAAGCAAGTATTTGCTAAAGTATTTTCCCTCAAACCGAAACTTGCGGAAGTCTGCTTCCAGAAGTAGTTTGTAGAAGTTATTACGACGAAGTTGCTGGAAGAAATTACAGATTGTTTTTTTTACGAATGATAGTATAAAATTGTCTTGTGGCAAAATAGGATGGGCAGCTGCCATTAATTAAAAAGAAACAATTTAAACAATTAATACACAGAAAGTAAAAACAAATAGAATTTGCTTTTGAGTCGCCAGCAATACCTAAAAAAACTTCGTAAGATCCCAAAAATTTAATTTTTTCAGTCTTTGTATGCTGTATTCTTCTTATCTTTCGCCGGGTGCAATAATAATATTTTTGGAAATAATTAAAACCACATCTTGTCTTAAGGTGGTGGCATAATAAATTGTTTGGTTCCAGCTTTGGAATTTAAGAAAAAAGGCCTTAAATTTGCTATTTTTTTTAACAAAAATAGGTCTATTTCGAAAAGATCCTTCAATAATAAATATTTTTAACCGCAAATATGCAATTTCATGTTTTTTTCTTGTGTGACGTTTCAGAACTTGTTATGAATTTTGGCACTTATTCGTTAGTGCATATTTTTGCATATTTTACCCTTTATAGCATGTTTTTGCATATCGTCAGCCCATTATTGGTTTGACCCACCGACCATTAAAAAAAAAAATTAGTTAGGTATGGGGTATATATATTTTGAGTATCCCCTTTCTGAATCCAAAACAGGTGTTGCGAAATTAATTATGATTTCCGAGATATTTAGCATTAATTTTGCTCCATATCAACTATTTTAAGGTTTAATAAATATTGTTTTGTCGTTTTTCTCCATTCTGACTTTTTGGCGTATGCTCCAAACCAATAATGGGCTGACGATATGTCAGTCTTACACGCATATTTTTTTAGCATTTTGTGGAACTTGTGAGAGCATATTTGACGCTTTTAGCGCATATTTTGATACTTTATAGAATTTTTATTTATTTTAATATGCTTACAAGCCATCTATGTATCTCTTAGTAAAAATTTTTATTTTTCGCCATCCAAAACTTATTTCCAAAGTTCTATTCATGTAGTGCATACATTTTTCTTATTTATTAGAAAGTTACTACTAACTTAGTTTCAATAAAAGTTTGGATTTGCTATTTGTGACACGAACTCTACCCCGTTCCTTCATACGTAGACGTTGAAGGAACATTGGCGGTATTCGATGTTTGATGCAAATAGTCTTGGGTAAGTGCAAATGCAAAATATGGTAGCTTTTCTTTGGATTATGTGTGTATTTTGTTTGTTGGATTTTAAAGAAAAGCAACGATATTTTGCATTTACACTGACGCTAGACTATTTGCATCAAACAACGAATACCGCCATTGTCAATGTATAAAAGCTTATTTAGATGTGCCAGACAACGATTTTTATTTGAAAATCTAGATCAATATTTTGTTGTTTATTGCAATAACAATTATAAAAAAATAAAGGCTTGTCTTATTTATCCAAAATATAGTTACAATTTGAAGTTGAAGTTAAATTTTTACGGTAGTATGCAAAATAAAAATAATTTGTTTGCTTTAGTGAAAAGTTGTATTGCAAATTTTTTTAACGTACACTTCAAACCCAACTTGTTTTTTTTTTTTATTTTTTTATTGTTTCCTCTTATTTTATTTTTGCCACATATTATGTGCAAATGTTGTTGAATTGTTGCACTAAAAATATATTTTTATATGCAAATGAATCAATTTCTATTATTTTGAAGAGCATATTTTCTAAGTTTTTAGTGCATATTTTCTAAGTTTTTAGAGCATATTGAATGCACATAAAACACTTTTCTTAGAGCATATTTCTGGTTACCCTGGTTGTAGTGGTAAAATTTTTAGCAAAATTTCTGGCACAAACCAAACAATCAGCTGATTGGGATCGACATTTGCACAGAGTCGGTTGCCTATGCGTCAAGGGCAACACCCGTTTCGAATATCCATATAGTCTTATATTAAAATTTAAAAATGTTTTATATTTAATTGCATTGGCGGTATCGCAGAATTGCGGTGTTAATTAAGTAGTTTGTAAAAGTTATGTAGTTCTTCTTAAGACAATTTTATATGAAATTCATAATTAATCTTTCGCTGCGCCTGTCATTTATGATTATTTAAGAAGCCGTGTAACACTGAACTAATACTATTTGAACTCATTAACATTGGTAAGATAAACGAATATGTATGATGCTTTGCAAATTTTAATTAAAGTTGCGCTTGACTGATTAGTTTCAAATGTCAGCTCAAATTCTAATTTGGTAAGGCTTATATAATATAATAATAATAATATGTATATAATATAAAAAGCCAAATCAGTTTAAAAAAAAAATTTTTTTAAATTTTATACTTATTTTTTGCAATGAAATACAATACTTGACAGCAGCTACATACTTGCTTCGTATGCTGTAACATTTTATTTATATTTTCTTGCTTACTAGAGTTACTAGAATTACAAAATACCTATTGAATTTCAAAAGCATGAAACATATGCTCAGGGAAATGCATTTTCTGTTTTTGTTTTTGATAATATAAAATATGCAGCCAGAAGTGAAAGGAGTTACACTATTTTCGTGTAACCGCGACTCAGTGTTTGATTTGTTAAATTTTATTAACATCTTTTTAACAAATATGAATAAATGGTTTCAATTATTTAACTTATATTTGTCAGTCTCAAATTAAACAGGTAAAAGTGCAACTGTCTGTATTTATATCAAGATATTTTTTAAAAGATGTCTATCTATCTGCTATAAAATTTGTTGCATGAACTAGAAGGTCATAGATATGGCAAAAATAGTGAAACCAGCTTTGGAACAGTGGGCAAGATAATATCACAAAAAAATGCATACAGTAAAAATTACGCACAATGTTCCAGATTTGAAAAAAATGCATTTACAATTTTGTTTTATTGAAATGTTGATTTTTTTTATCCTAATCGAAAGAACTAATCAATACAATCAATATTGCTGTGGCAAAAAGGAAAAAGTGCTTAAGTCGACATAAGCTGATTTTGAGTTAATGGTGCCATCGTAATCTGCACATTCGAAAGTATCCCTGGTCAAAATTTGAATGAATGTGTGTGATTTTTCAGGAAGTTGCAGCACTATGACTTGCGACTTATCTTTCTTAGACTTCTAATCTCATTTGGAATAATAGCTTAATTTAGCTTATACTTTGGTATATTTAAATTTAAATGTATAACTTACAGTGTGTGGAACGATCTTTGTTTGAAAAAATAAGGATTAACAGAAAATTTCCCAATTTTACTGTAAAAGAAATAAATTTCTGAAAATCGACTTGAACGCTTACAAGTACTCTCCTGCAAAACAGTAAAATATGACTTAAGCACTTTTTCCATATTGCCACAGATTTATTAAATGCAATTTAAAAAAAACTTTCCCACGTACATATTTAGCGGAAGTGTCTATTATATGATTTTTCCTACGGTAGTATGGTATTCGTATGAAGGTATTATTCAAACTGAAATTATGAAGGGCATTTGAGGCAAGGGAACTTACTATGAACATTTTTCATCTCCTAGGAAATTCATTTAGCGAACCTAATTACAAAAAAAACCCAAATAAGAACTCGTTTTATCGACTTTTGGTCGCATAAAAGGGGTTTTGGCCACACTGTGCGGCTCTTGTTAAATTTCCAGTCATTCTTGAACATTGTCGTATTCGGAAACTTAATACATATATACATATTAATTTGTGCCGAGTGATAGCTCTTGACCATTTTCGTGCGCCTATTTTACAAGGCCTGCCACCTGATTACCATCATTATCATTCGGGTATGTTCTGTAGTCCACGTGAAATGAAAACGTGCAGAATTGCCTTAGAGTTGTTGTCGGAAATATCTATTTATAACAACAATGCTATGGAAATTCCGAACGATTACAATAATCAAGTTATCAATTTAGACAACGGAATGTCGTCTTCACTATTTTATTTTATTCCATGCTTTTAACTGTAAGAATATCCTGTGGCAGTAAAAAAATTCTTATCCTCAGAAAAGTTAACTCAACTGAACTGATTTACTTTTATACGAATTGACTTTTTCGAGACTCCACTGTATTGATAAAGAAAAAATGGGATTTATTTTGCAGTATGGTCTTGCAGCTCCTTGCAACATAAAAAAGGTAATTTTTTTTCCTAAAATTTGTTTGCAATTTATGTACATAAGCATTCGAACGATATTTTCCTTTTGAAATTGATAATGCTTGCAACAAATTAAAAAACATGTAAGCATTGATTTTTGGACGTTTTTTTTTTTAAATCATACGGAAATCCTTGGTTGACATGACGAATTGTAGACACTTGAAAACAACTGACTTGAACGAAATGTTAGGAAATACCAGTAGAAATTGTCATAAAATTACATGAAAAGTTTTTGGTTAAAAAACTATACGTATGTACATATATAACAAAAAACGTTAGGAAATAAATTAAACAGCATAAATGCCTTAAATCTTATTATTTTATACAGTTGTAAAGAAATAAGTTATACAAAATATTGGAAAATACCGGCAGAAATTGTTATAAAAGGAGTGCGTAAAATATGTAAGTATAAATATAAAAAAAAAACTTTCATATGAGAATACCGAAAGTATGTTTATTTGACATCTACGGCCTGTCCCACGATGTCACCAGAAATCGTTCGATCGAATACTTATACTGAAAACAACAATAAATATTCTAATGTTATTGTTGTTTGCAATACAAGTTGCCGATCGAACGATTTCTGGTGAAAAAGTAAAAGGTTTTTAAAACTGAAGGTAGCTACATTTAGAATTATGTTTTATATCACAATCAAATTTAATATCTCTAATTTTAGACGCAATTTTGCGCCAATTTTTGTGATTTTCCGAAAATTTCACCTTTTTTCTATTTTTGCTCCTTTTGTATAGGCAAATAGGAGTATGAAATACTTTTGTCAGTCATAAAATCTGTGGCAAAAAGGAAAAAGTGCTTAAGTCGAGATAAGCTGATTTTGAGTTAATGGTACTGCCGTAATCTGCATACTTGAAAGTATCCCTGGGCAAAATCTCAGTTAATTTGTGCAATTTTTCAAGAAGTTATAGCAAAATGAATTGCAGCTTATATTTTTAAAACTTCTAATCTTATTTGGAATAATAGCTTAATTAAGGTTATATTCGGCCATGTCACAGAGTTCAATTCCGTTCGGAATTGAATAAACGTCAAAATGTCAAGCCATAGCCGGAGCATACCCCAGCATACCACCGCACACACAAATTTCCGTATTTTAGTTTTCTTTTTCAGGCACCATCTTCTGCAAAAATGGGGTGGATTGAATTCCGATTCCGAACGGAATTGAACTCTGTGACATGGCCGACTGTCACATATTTCAACTTAAATAGATTAATTATAGTGTGTAGAACGATGTTTGCTTAAAAAAATAAAGGTTAACAAAAAATTTCCCAATTTAACTGTAAAAGAAAAAAATTTCAGAAAATCGACTTGAACGCTTAAAAGTGCTCTCCTGCAAAACAGTAAAATATGACTTAAGCACTTTTTCCTTATTGCCACAGAAATGTTTTGCTTTGAGAGGAGGTATGCTTCCCCTTGCCCATAAAAGCTCAAAAGTTTCATTTTTATGATATAAAGCAGCTACGTCCAAGCCATATGCACAATGTGCAAACTTTTATAAAGAGCTTTTTGTGCTTTCACACCGACTAGAGTACAACAACCACAAGAACAACACAACAGACAAACAATGCTTATTCTTTCTTCTCAAAGAAAGAAGAAAAAATTTAAGAGCTTTCAAAGCTGTTTACCTCAAATGCAAATATCAGTATAAGTGTGTTTGGACGCCCACAAAAAGAAGCGGGACGAAAATGGCATCTTACGGTCTCCTGGGTCCAAGTTTAAGGTTTTGAGCTTTCGCCGACGTGAAAAGTTGCATTTTATAAACAAAAGTATGGGAAAATTAAAAAAAAATAACTTTTCAGAAGTAGGATTAGTTTCTCTGAGGGGAACTTTTTCCCCTTTGTCCAGTCTAAGACTATAGGGCATATTTCTGTCAAGTTTCATTGATCCAGGAGCACTCAATAACTTTTCACAAGCAATATAAACTAAAGAGAAAGTAATGGCCCGCTTTTTGGCACAAATACTGCTCTGTACGACGTCCATTTCGTTTATTTCATCAGTAGCCTTCAACCAAAAGATTTTGGAATTAAGCTAAAAAAGCTTTATATACTTATACAAATGTACATATGTATGTATGTATGTATGCATGTTTATACATAGAAAGACTCTCAATATATTATTGTGATCATGTCCCTTCTAAATCTTTTTAACATTAACATCCTTGAGAGCCGCACCCTTTTTGTTTAAACTGTTAACAAAAAATGTGAGTATCATAGTCACTCACACCCGTCACATTGGAATTACCCTTATAAGATTAATTAAATTTTAAACAAAAGTTTGAATTTTAACAAGCAATTTGGTTCTTTATTTATTTGAAATTAACAAAAGTGTTTGTTAAGAATAGAATTATTTATTTTGTGTGATCGATTTTATTATTTCTTTTTCTTATTTTAATTTACTCGTATTTATAAAACATACAACATGAGAGATAAATGACAGGCAAATATGTGATGTCATTTCTATCAGTTGTATTTTAAAAACTATACAAAGGAGAATGTCATTACTAATTAATACAATTTGCTCTTTACTTGTTTATTTAAAGCAAATAAGCACAAAATTATCTGTTTCGAAAAATTGCCACTACCGAAAATTATATTTTTTTTCCAATGTACTCGTTTAATAAAGCAAGTGCATTTCGAAAAATGAACTTTTAAAAAAGTACGATTCGGCTTACAAAACAGACCCGATTAGATTTCCAATTTTACGCTTTTTTATCCCCTTATCCTTAGAATGAGAAAAATTTTCTTCTCGTTAAATAAATATACATATGTGCATCCGGCGAAAAGCAATATGATATGAAGTCTACAAATTCAGTGATGTGGGATATCTAAATTAATAAATATTTTTGCAGGAAAATAGCTTTCGTAAGTTGCAACTAAAGTCCTGCACAAGACCATTCATAAGAACTTTCAAGACATGAGAGATTTTTCAAATGCTTTACTACAGCGAAATATTCTAAAACAAACACTAAACAACACAGTTGGTAAGACATTTTTTTCAGTTGCTTGCAGCGATGCCAACTTGGTGCTTTTGGCACTGTTTTTAGTGGTTTTTGAAGACTCATAACGCCAAATTTTGAGCGTTAGTGCCAAACTAAGAAAAAGCACTAAGTAGTGCTTTTAAGAAATTTGTGTATTTCTTAAAATTATTTTAATGAAAACTTGGTATATTTACATTTTCAGTGTAGAGCATACCTTTTTCATCTGATATATTTCATTAAAGATGATACTATTGCCGAAATAGAGAATAGCTTAGAAAATATTAAACATTATTAAACTTCAACCGTTTGAGTCTTCACTCGTTTTTTACGTTAGTGCTTTTTACGCTTTTTAGATCTCAAAATTACGCTTTTTTGTGCTCTTTTTAAATTTTGATGTGCTTTTAGGACCAAAAAAGTTGGCACCACTGGTTGTTTGTCTTGCCAACAGTATTGTTTAGCGGGTTTTTTCAGAATATTTCGCTGTAGTAAAAGCATTTGAAAATCCTCTCATGTCTTGAAAGTTCTTATAAATGGTCTTGTGCAGGTCTTTAGTTGCAACATCACAAGAGATCATGTATACAATACACACTAATCTCTAGTTTGCACTAATATAAATTTAGATAAATATAAAAAAAACCCCCGATGGAAGATGATGGCGCTGTGTAAAAAAGCTTTTTCCTCTCTTCTTCAATATTGTGCAGCCTGTCAAAATATTCGATCATTTAAACGCATTTGTAAATTTCTTCTATTTACATTAAATGCATACAAAACAAGTTTATTTCAATCAAATGAACTCAATAAAATATAATTTTTGCGACATGTGGCGTGTGTGAAGTGGAAGCATCACCGCAAGATCATACAGATGTAATCCCATTTGTTTATTTGCACTCTTATGTATAAGCGCAACAAGGCGGCAGGTTTTTGTCCATGTTGACATTGGGTGCATTCATAAGACGTAGCTGTTGCGTAACCGTTGAGGGTTTGTCTTAGAAACGCATGTAGTTCCGTAGTAGTTCCGCTCCACTCAACAGTTGAGTAATTTTCCATCATAAAATTGTTTCGATCCCCATTAGTCAACATGTTTTGGTCATGCTGAACAGCTGATCGAATAGAGTTATGCTTTTTATATGCTTTGTTAGGTGGCAGGAGCAAATATTTGTTAAATTTTACATTACAAATGCGATAAAATAACGAAATAAAGATATAAAATTAAATCATATGTATCAAGCCGTTTCTAAGACGTAACTGTTGGGGCCAACAGTTGCCAACAATTTCACAACTGTTGAGCTCAACAGCTACGTCTTATGAATGCGCCCATTGTAGTTGTATTCCATTTAAACTACTTTCTATTTTTCTTGACCACACTGAGCAAATATAGTGCTGCCAATACATATAAAGCAAAATGGCGAATGAATGAATTATTTCATATTATTTAACAGAAAAATATTCCGAAATTCATGTAAACAAATAAATTGTTTAATTTTTATACTCAAACGTGATATATACTCGTATATGTATGTAAGTACATTTTAAAATCGTAATTTATATTGAAATAAATATGTACTTTTACTTGAATATCAGGTGCTTATCTTATGATGCTGCTGCCATCTACAAAATAATAAAGGCGCCAAGTCCAGCAAGTGTCATTTGAAGTCGCGACTTCGTATGATCGTGTCATTATAATGCCACCTGACCAACACTTCCGAATATTACGCTAAGTACACATCTGGCATTTTTTGTGTTGTCATTTTCGAAATGTGTTGATGAACGCCGTTCACATTCCCAGCTAGCCTTTTCAATCGCAGAAGAGTCTAATGTGCTTTTTGTTTAGTTTGCTTTGAAATTTCATTATGAATCGACTTACAACAGAGCAACGCGTGCAAATTGTTCAAATTTTTAATCAAAATAGTTGATCTATTCGTCAAACTCATCGTGCACTTCATCCATTTTACGATGAAGCCCATTTCTGGTAAAATGGGTACGTATATAAGCAGAATTGTCGCATTTGGAATGCAGGAGAATCCACAAGCTTTTGTCGAAACATCATTACATCCACAGAAAATTACTGATTGGTGCGCTTTATGAGGTGGCGGAGTCATTGGCCCATATGTCTTCAAAAACGATGATGGTCAGAATGTTACTCTGTCAATGGTGAACGGTATAGGAACATGATTCGTAATTTTTTCCAGATTCCATATTGGGCCTTCTACGCGCCAGCCGTCGCGGCCACATGGGAGAAATCATATTTAAACATTAATTGCCTAAACTTTTCTTTCCAACAAAGCCCGTTTCATTGATATTAAAAATATATTTCCCCATTTTATTATGATTTAAACTTGAGTCACTCTATAAAAAAAACACCTTATATTTGATGTTAAGTACCAAACATATTGATTTTGTACTTCCCTTTAATATTCATATCTTTAATTCTTATAAAACATGAAATATTTTAAATAACCGGCAAGATTCTTATTCAAAACCGAAATGAAAGAAAACTTTAAATTTTAATTAAATTTTAACATTGTACGTGTGCGCCACCCCTTAAATAAATTGTTTTTGACGTCATTCTGCCGACATTATTGCTTAAGTTCTGGAACGGGTTGTAAAGTTTGACTTAAGGTTTAATCAGACGTGCGATACCATAATGTCATAAGCAGGGCTAATTTTTCTGGCTTTTTGCCAGAAAAAGCATTTTTTTGCATATTTTAGTTTTTTTTGTAGAAAAATGCTTATTTTGGATCACCTTGCATAAAAAAGCTTATTTTTCATTCTGGCAACGCGATTAATATATAACGACTTATATAGCTCAAACTGGTGTAAAAGAAAATCACATAAAATATATTTCTTTCCTCTTCTTGCACATGTATGTCTGCATGTTATTAATTTTTTCTTTACTTTTCTATAACTTCTACCACAAAGTCGAACTGAAACTGTAACCGCCGGAGGCTTATGATTGTTTGCTTGCAGATATTCGATTCAAAAATACCTTTCCTTACCCTACATCTCAACGAGCTATCAACTCGGACATGACATGAACATGACGCCAGCAGAGCAACTGTGAAAAATTCATAAACTTCTTTGTTGTGGTGAACACGGGCGATGCCCATGTTCAGGCATATCAAAGTATATTGCGGTAGCGCAACAGAGATAGAATATTTACCAATTTTGTTCTGTTTTTTTTTTCTTTCTATTGTAAATTGTTGCGGACGGCGCATATGTTGCTAAGTCATATGTTGGGGCATCCATGTCAGAGCATGGACGAAACATGGACATGAGCGGTCTCCATTCGCATTTAAATACGCTCCTGTTACATCTACTGATGTTCAACGCATATTTTCCATGTATTCATCTGTTTTATGTGACAATAGAAGATAATTTCTTTTTGAAAATTAAAAAAAAAACGCATTATTGTTCATTGTAATAAAGATCTCTTTGAATAAAAATACTTTGAAGTAACAAAATTGTTAATTTTATTCTTGCATATTTTGCATATTTGAGCATATAACCGTGCATATTTTGAATTTTTGTCGTGCTATTCCTGGCGCATATTTTTAATTTTTATTTGCATATTTTAATTAGCCCTAGTCATAACCAAGGCACATCAATCAGGTACCAGCATTTCTACAACAAATATTACAACAGCAATAACCACATGTACTTTGTTGTTATAAATTACCATCTTACTTTTCAAAACAGGGTAGCATCGTTAGATTGTATCTTTATTATAAGAAATGTCAAACACCATACAAAACTGAATATTCGTTAGGTGTTTATGGATACACAAATAAAAGCATGTTTTTACGCGTATACCTACACCACACAAATTTGACATTTGGCTTGGTATAATTACATTAGTCACCTGGTGTAGTGCTGCCACCCAATAAATGTGCCTTGGTCATAACCATAAATATATTTTCTTCTCCTATTAGTGCTGTCATTACCATAAACAGCTGTTTATGCTTTCATTTCAAATTAATTGGTTCTAAAAAATTCACCTGACTGGCATAAGAGTCACTTCACAATTTTATTAATAATACAGATATTTTACATAAAATATGTACAGTTCTTTTCATTTTTAAATCGTATTAGAATGTTGATTTTGAATGAATTTATTTATTACATGACTTATGTACATATATTTTAATTAATTATGTCGGCAATAAGTTAAGTCACAGCTTACAATATTATGATTAGATTATGGTTACTTTAACCTATATTTTTTTTCGTGCATGCACTTTAATTATATATAAATATATGTATGTACATGTGTATATTTTATGTACTCTTATTTGGTTAATCTACATCCAAAGTGCTACTGAAATTTTTAAAAGTTTTCATATTATTTAAATTTATTATTATAACAACTTTCACTTTATTAACAAGGAAAAACTTTTCTCTTTGGGGGTTTGAAATTTCCTGCAATCTTGCAAAATAAATTTAATGTGACATGAGATAAAGCTGTGATTTTTATGAATAACGAAACAACTCTAGTTATGCCGATTTTGAGTTTTGGATGCCAAGCAAGTGCAAGTGTAAGTGCGAGTGGAATACTTCTTTAGGTAAACTTTTTCGGAATATCATGGACCAAAGAAAAAGTTAAATTTCTTTTTGAGATTCAGCGTTATCGCTGTGCTATTTTCTGGCTTTTGATATTGCCATTGTTGCGCTCGGGAAACTTCTGGGATTTTGGGAATTTTGAGGCAAATAATATATTGAGCATATCCAAAGATGAATAATTTTTAAACCATATGTGTTTCATCAATATTGAGGGTCAGTAAGTTACTTAAAAGTGTACGACAAAACATTGTGTGGCCTATTTATGTATAAGAATTTTCTAATTTATAATAAAGGGTGTCTTTATAGAGGTATAGAACTTTTTGCTGGCAACACTTTTTTAACTGGCGGCTATTTTGTCAGCTGTTAAGTGACCTATGTTTCGTTTGGTTTGGCATTTCGACATGAATAGACTGACGCCAGTCAGAACCATGATTTTGAAAATCATGGTTCTGTGTATCGCGCCTAGGTCCATTTTACGGTCAACATAATCGTCCATCAGAACAATTAATTGGATTAACTATGGAACGTTTTTGCACCACGTTTATTCTAAATGATAATACGAATGCACATCTGTATAGCGTAGCGCAGAGGAAGACCCGAATCTGTCTACCCGCCATCGTACACATGATTACTGACTTCTTCCTTCATCAATTGAACTACTATGATGTGCAGGAGGTATGGTTTCAACAAGATGGCGCAACATATCACACAGCTCGTGCCACAAGTGACTTAATGAGGGAAACGTTTGTTAACCTCATAGTTTCACGTTTCTGACAAGTGAATTGGCCTCCAAAATCATGCGATTTAATGCCGTTAGACTATTTTCTGTGGGTATATGTGAAGTCACTAGTCCACGCACATAAGCCCGGAACGGTTGACTCCTTGGAGGACAACATTCGTAGCGTTATTGCCAATAAACGGCCATAAATGTTGGAAAAAGTCAACGAATATTGGACCTCCAGATTAGACTACGTCCGAGCCAGAAGCTTTGTTCAAGTTGTAATGCCAGATGATTATTTTTCGAAGCAAAAAAAAAAAATTCATGTGAATTTGCTTAATTCCATTGCAAATTTCTATACCTTTATAAAAAAAATTACCCTTTACGTGAACTTCTGATAATTTTATAACTCTCCCGTATACTCGTTCAAAGAAAAAGCTTTTGCAATTTTGGATAATTAAGGCTCAGTTACCCGACTGTAATGTAAAGTAACTGCAAGAGTAGGAAACAGCTGATCGATATTGTTATGTGAAAAGTAATGAAAATGATTATAGAGATGAAATGTAACGTAACATACTTTTCATATAAAAATATCGATCAGCTGTTTCCTACGTTGCAGTTACTTTACATTACAGTTGGGTAACTGAGACTTAAAGGCTGAGAAAATCACATTATTTCTGTAGCAAAAAGGAAAAAGTGCTTAAGTCGAGATAAGCTGATTTTGAGTTAATGGTATCTCCGTAATCCGCATATTTGAAAGTAGGTTATACTTTGGTATATTTAAACTTTAATGTATTATTTACAGTGTGTAGAACGAGGTTTGCTTAAAAAGTAAACGGTAACGGTGAATTTCCCAATTTAACTGTAAAAAAATACATTTCTGAAAATCGAATTGAAGTGCTCTCCTGCAAAACAGTCACATATGACTTAAGCACTTTTTCCTTATTGTGACAGATTTACTAACAAACCTCTGCAAAAATTGCAAAATTTAATCATCAGTTATTTAAAACTTCATTGATCAATATGTACAAATGAACATTATATATTGTGTTAATATTCATGGTCACTAAAAATTAAGCAAATTAAATAACCTTACCCAAATTGTAACATGTTTTCTTATAACAGATGAATCAATTAAATTAATTGTATTTGATACAATTATTATCAAACATGCGTTAGGTCTCACGACTTCATGTTACCCATCCACCCACCCACCGTTCATATGTTCGCATGAGACCGTAATCAATTAAATGATTGTCAGTGTCTTAAAGCAGACTATAATTTGGCCGCTAAAATCATTTAATTTGTAATTTTGTTTTTACCGAAAATAACATTTCTCAGACAAATGCTGCTAGCATTTCAACTGTGAGTTGAGATGGAACCATGAGTAGTAGATTTGCACTCTTTCAAAAACAATTTAATATGCAAAACGTTTGCTCGTACTATCATTCGCAACTCTACACAGTTTCGTTGACGGAGAGTCAAATTAACTATTAAATTGGTATTGCGATTCACAACTTAAATAAAAAAAAAGAAGAGAGGTGTCTTAGGACACCCGGTTAAAGCTATGCTGGCTGCTTAGCCATATAACACAAACTTAATGTGTTAAATAACAATGCAATAAAATTATATTATATAATGATATCAAATTCGACGCAAATATTTAAAAACGTTTCCATTTATTTTCCATTATTTTCTTTTCCAGCGGCGCACGATTAAATTAATGTATTGATTGTGGCCGGTGGCGGCTGTTAGCCGGCTTACAGCCAATCGGCTGTGTTCTCTGGCTTGTGCTCATGTGCAAAAACAATACAAAAACATATTGAGAACTCCTTCTCATTGTGTTTGTTTTGTTTTTGTTTCACTCACTTCAAAGAACGAAACAAAACGAAATCAAACAATTTGTTCGTTTATTTTCATAATCTGCTTTAAGTACAAAGAAATCAAAACCAAGATAAATTTATAACTGTAATATTGTTGATTATTTTTGTTACGAAAATCACGTCCTTGCTCCTGTGTCGTGACATAAATAGCATAGCTATAAAAAAAAGAAAACTTGTATAAAAAGAACTCAATCGTTTGAGTGTTTTTAATCCATTATTTTTTAGGCGACTTGTCAGTTCAAAAATGTGATGTATAACTCGCGACCTTAAGTAATGACCTCGACCTTAAGTAATGCTAGGAACACAACTGGGACGAACGATGAATTTTGTCCACGTCGACGAATTCGTCGATAAGAACTCGTTGCGTAAATTCAGTCGTGAGAAGCACAATAACGACGAATTTACTCAGCGAGTTCAGCTCTTAAGGCGGTGTCAGATACAACTTTAACGCTTTGCGTCACGTTTCTAACTTTAATAAAATATCATATTTACATGTGAGTTTGATCAAAGAAATTAAGAAAAGTATACCAACTGATTGTCAAAGCACGCCAAAAGTTGAGAGTTGCCTAACTTTTCGCTTCGCTTTGCATTAAAAGTACTTTATGTGACATGTTTCATATAACCAACTCAAAGCAAAAGTTTTATCTGACATGGCCTTTATAATTGCTAGAGTTGGTTATTGTGTGTGCAAAGAGAGACATCAAATTGTTTTTTCGTTGTTCGTCGGCGTACAAAATAGAACTACGAGGGCGGTTCGGAAACTTCTTAGCCTATCAATGAAAGAGAATAGTTAGTTTTTCAAAAATATTTTTATTTTTCAATATAATCTCCTGAAACTTCAATACACTTAGTCCAACGCTTTTCTAGCAATTCTCTCCCTTGATTAAAATAGTTTTCCTCAAGGTCTTCAAAATAGTGGTTTACAACTGTAATTGCATCTTCATTTGAGGTAAAACGCTTGCCAGCAAGGATTTTTTTTAGATTTGGGAACAGGTAAAAGTCACTGGGAGCCAAATCAGGAGAATAAGGTGGGTGGTCAAGCAACTCGTACTTTAATTCGTTGATTTTAGCCATTGTTAAAACACTCTTGTGCGCTGGTGCGTTGTCTTGATGAAAAATTATTTTTTTGTGTTGTAAGCCAGGACGTTTTTCTCGAATTTGTACATTTAATTGATCCAAAAGGTTGCAATAGTACTCTGAATTTATTGTTTTACCCTTTTGCAGATAGTCAATCAATAAAATACCTTTGAAGTCCCAAAAAACCGTTGCCATAACCTTACCAGCCGATTGAATTGTTTTTGCCTTCTTTGGGGCACTTCTTCCAGCTTCAGTCCATCGTTTGGATTGTACTTTTGTCTCTGGAGTATAGTGGCGGATCCATGTCTCATCAACAGTTATGAAACGACGCTTAAAATCCATTTTATTTCGCTTAAAACGATCCAAACAAGCTTGAGAAATGTTCATTCTTATGCGTTTTTGGTCGACTGTTAACAAATGCGGCACCCATCTTGCAGAAAGCTTTTTCATCTGTAGTTCTTCATGCAAAATTAAATGGACTCGATCATTTGAGATGCCCATGATATTAGCTATTTCATATCATGCACTTTGGCTAAAATTTCTGTTGTTGTTGCTGTTTTTGGACGTCCACTACGTGGACGTTCATCTTCAATACTTGTACGACCACGTTTAAATTCAGCAACCCAATTTTTTACTGTTGCATATGAAGGAGCACTTTCACCTAACACATTCACCATATCATTATGAATTTCTTGTCCCGATAAACCTTTTTTATGTAAATATTTAATGACACCACGCATTTCAAATTTTTCCATTGTTAAAAAATCGCGGATACGTCTTCTGTGAACACCTGTTTCTATATGAAGGAGTTGCCAGATCGAAACAAAATTTAACATGTGTTCATAGCAGAGATGGAAGTTTTCAGAACACTTAACTTTTTTCTGTTTATACCGCGCTTTTTGTGCTAGGCTAAGAAGTTTCCGAACAGCCCTCGTAAA